>VXJJ01000012.1:0-600000 GCA_020272525.1 Epicoccum sorghinum
GAGAGAGATAACCCTAACCTAACCCTAACCCTAACCCTAACCCTAACCCTAACCCTAACCCTAACCCTAACCCTAACCCTAACCCTAACCCTAACCCTAACCCTAACCCTAACCCTAACCCTAACCCTAACCCTAACCCTAACCCTAACCCTACACGCTCTCCCAATCCCCTCACCTCCCCTCTCACAACACCTCTTTTTCCTACCCCTTTTCTTTTCCTCCTCTTACTCCTCTTTCCCCCTTCTCTTCCCTCTCTCCTTTCTCTTCTTGCTTTTTCTAGTCTTAGTCGTAGTCTTAGTCGTAGTCTAGCCGGGGTTTGTGATTTTAAGCCTTTACGAGCGCTTGCCCTTTACTTTTACCCTCCTACTTCTTTCCCTCTCTCTTTTCTTTCTGTTCCTTACGTTTACCCGCTTTCTCTCGTTGTTTCTCGTTACCCGCAGCGCTTTCTTGCTGTCCGTAGTTTGCTACTGTTTTCTCTAGCTGTCTCTCTTTTCTTGATACCTTCCTTACGGGCCCACCGCCCACCCCTTTCCTTCACCTCTACCACTCCGCTCTCTGTGACACCTAACGGGCCCACCGCCCGCCCCTTTCCTTCTCCTCCACCACTCCGCTTTCTGTGACACCTGACGGGCCCACCGCCCGCCCTTCACTCTCTACCTTAACTTTTCTCTCTTGATACCCTTCTTACGGGCCCACCGCCCACCCCTTTGTTTTTAACCTAAACTTCTCTCTTGTGATACCTTCCTTACGGGCCCACCACCCGCCCTTTTTCTTTACCTCCACCGCTCCGCTCTCTGTGACACCTAACGGGCCCACCGCCCGCCCTTCACTCTCTTACTACTGCTTTGCTGCTTCTTGTTTTCTTCACTTGATATATTTCATTTATACTCTACTCTGCTACACTCTGCTGCGCTCTGCTTTACTCTCCCCTTTCTCCCTCCTCTTCCCTCTCCCATCTCTCCACTACCGTTCGAATCGCCACTGCCATCGCGTTGCTAAAAACCTGTCCCCAGATCTCGCTCCCGTGCCTCTTACCAAGCCAGCTAGCATACGCCTCGTCTCCTGTCTCTCTAAAGCCCAGCTCGCTCATAGCCCTAATACCCCCTCTCGTCAGCCGCGCTGCGAACGCTAGCGGTACGACTACATTCGGCCATTGACACCGCTTGTCTACCCCCTCTCCCGTTGCGCAGTACTTCTGACTTACCCAGCACCGTCGGCAGTTGTTCTTCACCGTCCGGTCCCGTATCTTCACTCGGAACCGATCTGCCTGCATCCCAGTTCCTCCCTCCCACGCCGTGCATTGCATCGCTTTGTGCCTCCTCCACTGCTCTGCCTCTGCCGTCTTAAACTCCTGCCCAACTACCCAGCAGATCGCACACCCCTCTCGCAGCTCCGTAAACGCCTCCTCTACTACCGCCCATTCCTGCGACCACTTCTCCTGCTCTTCTATCCACACCTCTTCCCCCTCTCCGCAACGATCGCATCCGGCTCCTCCAACATCCCCGCAGCTCTGCCCCCGCTTGTCCAGATACGAGCTCATCAGCTCTCGTCGACATCCGCTGCCAATAAGAAACTGCCCCATTGCTAGCACGTCTATGTCCTCCTTCTGCTCCTCCATCGCCTTCTCCACCTCGCCGTGCTCCACAAGCACTACTACCTCAAACTGCTCGCCCCCTCTTCCTCCCCGGCCGCTAGCCTGAGCAAAGTCGCTCATGCTCCACGGTGTACCAACGTGCAAGATGTACACAATCCCAGCAAAGTCTACGCCTGTCCCCAGCGCCGACGTTGCTACAATCATCCCACCTGTCTCTACCCACTCCTGCAGCCGGTCTGCGCGATCGACCTCCTCAGCGTGATAGTGAGCACACGCTAGCTCTGCGGCGAGCCGCTCGCACTGCTTCTTGCTCTTGCAATACACTACGCCCTTCTGTCGGCTCCGCCGCAGCTTCTCCGCCCACCGCTTACACATCGCTAGCGCTGTTTCCTCCAGCTTGTCGCGCTGACACCACGACACAAAGTACCGCGCGTTCGGCCGCACTGTGCTTGCCCGTATGTACGTTGCGTGACGCACTAGCATGCTCGCCTCAAGCTCTGCCTCTCGCAGCGGCGGTAGCGTTGCCGTCAGCATCACCATCGGGCTCCCAAGAAGACGCAAGTTCTTCATCGCTAACAGCTTTTCCCGCCAGTTCCTTGCTGTAAACACCAGATGACACTCGTCAATCACGATTCGGTGCAGCAGCCCTTTCGCCTTCAGCATCCGTGCATACCCCAGAAAGTTGCCGTTGCTCTTAATGTCGCCAGCTATATCAGCGCTGATAATTACCACAGATGCCGGGTTGTTCTCGCCGTGCTTCCACTCCATGCACTCAATGCCGCACTTCTGAATCCGCTCAACCAGATCCTCAATCAGCGCTCGATACGGCACTACAACCACCGTCACCCCCGGCCCCTCCACGCAAGCCGGCAGCGTGAACAGTAAGCTCTTGCCTCCGCCAGTTGGAAGCACAACAATCAACGGCGTCTGCTTCTCCAGCACTGCGTGCAGAGCCTGCTCTTGCTCAACTGATCGGAAGCCAACGTCTTGCTTGCCCAGCACCTGCTGCAGCCCTCGATGTATTGCGTCTGCTCGCGGATCAGCTACTCGGACGTCTTTCTCCCTCGGTGCCCCAGCAAACGCCAACGGCATGCTGTCGCTCAGCGGTCTCTTTGCCGTCCTGCTCGGCTCTTCGTACCTCGCACCGCTTCCATCTACCCCTAAGAAGCGGTGCCATGCTATGCTCAACAATCGGAACGCATCAATCGATCGCACGCTCAGATGCTTAACAATATCAATCGGCACGCTGTAGTTGCCTACCCCCATTACAGTTGTGCGTGAGTTCTGCAGCTCAAGAACGTCTTCCCCGTCGTCGTCTACTTCCGCCTCTTCGATCTCGCCCACCTCGTCCTGATAGCCCTTGCCAAACGACTCCCCCACTTTGACTCGCCCGATGCCTACTGCAGTGTGCCGATAGTCGAGAGTGTGCAGCTTGACTCCAAGCCTCTTCGCCGTCTCGCGGTTGAGTACCCTCGTAAGCCGGCCAGTATCCCAAGCGCCCTGCGCGTCGTGCCACACGTAGTCGCTGTAGCTGCCCCCTAGCACCTGTAGCGTTAGATACTCCTTGAACGGCTGTATGTACACCAAGTACACGGCCATCACCTGCCCCAGCTGCGGCGGCAAGAAGCGCGGCACGATCTTCGGCTTGTCCCACTGCGACTGCGACTTGTGATAGCGGACCACTGTCATAATCTGCCCGTCTATCACGAAGATGTTGCGGTCCTGCAGTATACCGTTGCGGTGTCTAATCGTAGTAATCTCCGACCCTCTTCCCGGCTGCCCTGATGTAACGTGCACACTGCAGAGCAGCAGCTCCAAGAACCGGTCTACTTGCCTTAAGTACCGCTGCACCGTCTTAACGCTCCAATGGCCGTCGGCGCGCTTGAGCCGTAGTCCACCGTCAGTAGTCATTGCTCTCGTCAGCATCCAAGCAAGTCCGCCCTGGAGATTGTTGCTCGGCGTGTTGACAAAAGACATGCCTCGTTTCGTGAACGTAACGTCGTCAACTACTTGCTTCAGATTGATAGCGACGCGCTCTTCGTTCTTCTCCATCCAGCACAGCTCCCACAGCTTATCTGACGTTTCTGCTATCAAGTCCTGCGCCATCTTGCAGAAGCGGCTGATCACAATCGGCCGGCCGTTGAGATAGAACGTCTGCTTGTCCTCTGACCAGTACGCGTTGCCAGAGTTGCCAGCAGTAAGACCAATAAACTTCCCGTACGCTAGCAAGCTGAGCATCTCACTCATCGGCGTAAATGTGCCGTCTGCTAAATATTTTCGCCGCATCTCTATAAAATAGTCGCGGTCTTGCTCTGTCTGTGTATCGCGTCGCGAGCCTGGAAGCAGCCTAGCTGCTCCAATCACCCGGGTGCAGTACACCATGCCAGCTAGCATGTACGAGTAGTTCTTCGCCGTCCGCAAGCGCGCCATCTCGGGATCAATCCCAAGCACCGCAAGAAACTGAATAAGACCAGTAGACAGCGGTTCTGGATGGTACGTCACGAAGACAAACGAGCTGATTGACGCTATAAGCGCCTCCATCTGAGCTCCCCTGTCATCGCCATCAAGCGTGTCCCACAGCGTGTCAGCACGTCTCCGTTGTTCTGCAGTGAATGTAAACAGCTCACGCGCGTCCTTCATCTTGTCTACTGGTCCCTGCCTGCGTATTGTGCGTTGGGACCGCAGAGCGTTGCTTCCGTCTTCGCTGTCCTCCTCGCTGTCAGAGCTGCTGTCAGAGCTGCTTTCGGCGCTGCTGTCGGAGCTGCTGTTAGATCTACTGTTGGGGAGAGTAAGCGCTCGCCCTATTGCGCGCTTTAGTTGCTGCTCATTGTCCTCTATCACACGTAGATAGAAGCACACAAAACGAACCATGTAGCTCGCGTACACACTCTGACTTTCTGGGTTCTGCAATCGAGATAGCGGCCGGGGGTCCACCTCAGTCTGTTTTGCACTCCGCAGCCAGCGCCGTACTTCTTGCGGAAGCGTAGCCAGTCCCTTTACGCTTCTCTCCACTAGCCGCTCGGTCAGCTCAGCAGCTAGCTTGATCTTGTCTTCGCTTTGATCGGGCTTGCGGGCTTGATACGCTAGATGCACGAGATTTCGGTCCTTCAAGAACTCCAGCCAGCCTGTACGCTTAAACCAACCCGTTTTGTCGGTCTTCGCAGCCTCTTCAAGTGTTTGAAGCTCTTCTTCAACTTCTTGTCGTGTCAGTTTGTACTCAGCGAGCAACCCAGAAACAGTGTTCTCTACTCCCGCGTTTTCGTTAATTTGAGCATCTGCCAAATTAACAATAAAATATTTTTGCAGCCCCCCGCTGCGAAAGAAGCTCTGAACTTTTACAGTGTTATAGAGCAAGCTTTTCTCTCCTACCCATGCTTGCTGGTGAATTTTATTGCAGTGCATGCGCATCTGATCTTTGTTTGTAGTAATCCACCCGCACGCCTTGCACTGCACCCCATTAAGCGGTTTCCCTAGCTCTTCTATCGGCTGCGCGGGCTCATCTGGGTTCTCAACTTCGCTTGGCGGTACAGTTTCAAAGCAGCTAAATCGTTCGATAATCTGTCGCCGCAGTGTAGCAGATACAGCGTGATATTTCCGAAGATGCGCATCAAGACTAACAACTGCTGTACAATGCTGCTTGCACACTAAGACGCTATATTCTTCAAGAAAACAGAAGAAGTCGTCGCAATTGCTAATTGTAAGCTGCCGGGGCCATTGATGAGTAGAGCTGCTGTTGCTTTTGTTGATGCTCTCAAGATCTGACTGCTGCTGAGTGGGTACCCGGCTGTCCCACACGAACTCCATTGTGGGGAAACCCTAACCCAGAAACCCTACCCCTACTTACCCTAACGGCACAACGTTTCGCGAGATAAATAAGCGAAACTTTCAGCGTCGCTGCAAGAGATACGTAAGAATCAGGTTTGTATGAGGCGTTTGTCTGTCCAGATTAAAAAAGAGTGTGACGGGGAGGTGTTAGGGTAACGCGACGGATACGCAAAAGAAGTTCAGGGGAACGGCCCAAAGCAGAGCGCTATACCTATTTCGCCACGACTCCCTGTCGCCGTCACGCCTTCATAGCGGATAGGGTACCGTAGACCCTTCCAGGAGATTTATGGCCAAATCGTTTCGACCATGCTCTCCAAGCTCCTTTGAGCTATCTTCCGACGCCACATCGGCGAAATCGGAGTATTGTGGGGGAAGGGAGGCCATTACGGGCCGTTCTGACCCTTCTTGACCCACAAAGGTGACTGAACACGCATAAACCTCTGTGCTGGGGTCTCTCATGCTGCGTTCAAACTCTTCGGCGTTTTCCGCCGCCACCTTCTGAAACTTGACCCTTTCCGAGTCTTTGTTTCCCCTGAACAGCATACGCCGTGTAGCGTAGTTCAGTTTAGGTTGACATTGATCAACCCAAGGCAGACCAAGGTACATCTGGTACCTTCGTAGGTCTGTAACCACAAACGGTATCTCATGGGTTTCTTGTTTCCCTCTTGAGTCCGTAATTGTTGTGGCAACCGTAGTAGTCCCGTATATTGGAATACTACTCCCGTTTACCCCCTCAGCTAGTAGCTTTGGTAACGGGTCAACCTGGAGATTCTGCTCCTTTGCCAGCACTGCACTCAGCAGATTCAGCTGAGACCCTGGGTCTACCAAGGTCTCTATTGGCCCAGAAGAACCCACAATGGCCGGCAACGTCAGCAAACGTGCTGGTTTGGGGTACAACGCGTCATGAAGTGTACCAAGGTCCTTGCTTTCTTCGAGATGGGCGATATGGGCGAGAAGGAGCGGACTTACTCCTTTCGCCCCTTGCCTTTTCCCTCGCCCTGTCCTTCTTCGGACTTCTTGGACGTCAGCGTTGGACATTTCCACTTGATGTGCCCTTTCTCCCCACATTGGTAACATGTTACCTTTGCGGGGTCCGAGGTTGACCCATGGTTCGGTTTGGGCCGTTTTGGGTCGGAATGGGCCGGACCGCGTTCTTTCCGCTTGTTCTGGGCCTCCTTGGAGCCTCCGTCGCCTTTCGAATCCTTTTTAGGGTTCTCCTTGTCCTTGGGTTTCTTATCGTCCCGCTTGGACTTTCCCCGATTCTGTTGGCGATAAATCTGGTTCGCAATCTCCTCAACCTGAGTAATTGTCGCACGACGTTCCTCTGGGTAAATAAAGAGCTGCTTCTGAACCTCTTCGGGCAACCCATGGATATACTCTATCACTTGGAGTTCCGGTCCATGGGTCGGGCCCAACTCTTCCCAGTGCGGCCTCATGTAGTCCAACAAGTCCGTTGGAGTTTGATGAGAGAGCATTCGAGCGCTGCTTAGCTTCTCGTACGCGCGTTGCCGCCTTTCTGAGAGAGTTCCTAGGGTGCCTAGCATGACTGCTTTCATGGCTTCCCAGGTGGGCTCCCACAACGGGGAGACCCTGCGTTGATCTGCACAATGCGCCTGCCAAAGGCTTTTCATAGTCTCAGAGACGTATTGTGTAGCAAAATCAACCTTTAGGTACTCCTGTGTGAAGTTAGCAGGGAGTAGGTTGAATAATCTCTCACAATCGCGCGTCCAACAGTTGAATTCCAACCGAGTGCGCTTAGTGAAGGTATTTGGAGCTTTTTGCGGTGGAAGCTTTGCAGTTGGTGCTGTAAGGACTGGAGTGGGTCCCGATGGCCTACTATCGACCCCAGCCAGCGCGTTTGCGTCGCCCGCTTCGTATCTGAGTTGTGCCTGACGAAGTTGAGCAATCCTGCGCAACTTGGTAGTCTTCTTGTGCCATGCTTCCAACTCTTGCAATTGTTTGTCCAATGCTAGCTCTTCCGGGTCATTTTGGTCCATTGTGGGTGACTCTTCGTCACTTGAGACCTCAATGGGTCCTTGTGGATGACCTTGCTCTTCTGTGGGTGTGTTGAACGAAGAAGGGCGTCCGTTGTCGCCATCCGATGAGTTACGAGCCGCGTTCTCTTGAACTGTCGAGGATTCCGCCGTTGATTCCCCAACTGGAATTGGAGGTGGTCTTGGAGTCAATGGCTCCATAGGTGGTCTCTCTGGAAGACTCATCGTGCTTCTTCTGTCTGATTCTTCCCTCAATGGTTGAGCGAACAGAATGTCAAACCCTGAGGCTAGGAGGCATCAAAGGAAGTATCGAAACACACAAGATAGATCAAGTACACAGCCAACAAGGTGTATTCAGACTGTAGACTGTTCGCTGCTGAGCAGGAACAGTCCTTCTAGAGGTATATATGGATAGTCTACCCCTCACAGTACCAAAGTACTGTGCAATGGACCGAAGTACCCTATAACGTACCTTTATGGTCCAACTCGGGACTCTCTGATCCTCAGAGGGTCTGACACTAATAGTCTATATAAAATAGTAAAGAGAAAGTCTCCTATAAAGAAGGGGTTCCTAACTACACTACGCAGTAGTAAGCTAAAAGAACTAAAAATACAAAATCTAAAAGAAATACTAAGCTGCTTTACTAAGCGTTTTTCAACCTAATTAGGATCTGCCTACTATGCTATATAGTCTTTAAAGTTAGGGTTAGTGTTCCTCTAGAGCTTATTAATACGCGTCCTCTAACGTTAACGAACTCTATTACCTAAATTTAGCATCAATTTCCACGCGCAATTTATTATTATTTTACTTCAAAATTGCATACAGAATTGGAAACTGCTGGCTGCAGGTCCTGCGTAAGTTGCATTAGTATTAGAGTACCGGAACAGCGAACGATTACACTCTGAAAAAGCGAACGATTGCACTCGACTGTCCGTGCACGCGCTAAATATTTTGGTGCAAAAGCGAACGATTGCACTGTAATCGTTCGTAGAATAATGTGAGTCTAAGTCTTAGCGAATAATGTGAGGCTTCTATCCTTAGTAAAATAGGATTAAGGCAGACTAGAGCCTAATACTATCAGCTATTTAGTAGAGAGAGTACTTGAACAAGTTGATTTAGGTTAATCTAGGAGTCCTATAGAGGCTACTGCTACTTACGTTCTGCTCTAACTAATGCTACTTCTTCTCACTCCTGCTGGGTATTCAGAGCCTTGTTCTGGCTAAGGTAGTGGGCTGCCATGTACTTCTTAACCTGAGTATGACATTTCTCGTGTATCTTCATGTTGGGTTGACTGATGAATGCCATTCCACAGTGACAGCAGACATACCTCTGATCAATGATAACCCGCTCAGGATACGTAGTCTTCCTTCCATACTGGATCACACGCTTGTGGCGCACTGTCTCCTTATGCTTCCGAAGGTTTGCTGCAAATACAAAGTCGTTGCTGCATTCATGACACCACCCACTAGCTCCAGTGCGCTTTTTTGGACCATGTTTCTTGAAGTTGTGATCCCTCATCTCTGCGACGCTGGAGAACGTCATCTGGCAAGGTTCGCAGGTTGGTTGCCACTCAAGCACCTGTCGCTCAATCTCAAGCATATCCCGGCCGTAATTAAGTAGGTTCTGGTGACTCTGTGTAGATGTGTGCGCTGTAAGCTGGAACTGTGATGGAAATCCCCACTTGCAGACTGTACAGTAGAATTGTTTACTTTCCACTTTCAACCGGTTCCTCTCATTTGCTTTGTCTTTGCGGTGCTGGGTCATGAAAGCATCGTGACGCTTCTCTTTTGCCTCCATGTAGTCAGCCATAGCTGGCGTAAAAGTACGACCGTCGATACCTCTAATGCCCTCAGTGATAGCGAGACGATAGCACAGTCCCTCGTACTCCTGAGATGCTATCTTCCAACGACGTAAGCGAGGTGCCTTCTCAACTCCCGCAGCTGGATTGGGTACCATGGTCCAGAACGACAAAGCCAGGACAGTTTCCATCGCAAGGAACAAAGCCCGGTAGAGATAAATGCGACCCGGTTTTGCTGCTGGGGCCCAGCACAACAATCGCTGCTTAGTGACAGTAAAGCCTTCGTTCATAGCTGCAAGGACGTGTGGCGGTACTGAGTCAAGCGCCTTGTAGTCTCGAAGCCGCTTCAGTCCTCCCATGCCATGGAACGCTGTGCCACTTCCAATGTAGACCTTTGGGCGTACACCAATCTTCTCCAGCACAATCAGGTAAACAATCCATTGCTTCCGTGCTGCAGCAAGAGGCAGGGCAGAGAAGTCTTGCAGGGTAGGTGGAGACTCGGATTCTAGCAGAGCTAGAAGGTCGGGGGCAAAGCAGACTTGTGCCTCAGTAAGTACAGCAGTAAACACATCTTTGCTAGGAAAAAGCTTGGCGTACAGAGCGTTCTTGTACTTTGCAGGAACATCGGAAAGTAGCAGCCAGCTCATATCAGCAACGTGAAGCGCAATAGCGGATAGGCCTGTGTCTCCTAGTAGCTCCTGGTTTGTATCGTAAGAATCGACATCGCTGTCCTCTTCTGTGTAGAAGCAATCAGGGAGAGAGTTATCCTTAGCTTTAACACAAGACACTTCAGTATCGGGGTTGTTTGGTTGCTGACTGGACTGGTCTTCGTCATCTGCGCTGACAAGCAGAGCTGGCGGCGCTAGCTGTATAAGTTGCTGGCCCTTTGCTGATCGCCTGGACTTCTCTTGTACGGCAAGATTGCTGCATAAGCCAACATAGTCTAGCTCTTCCAAGTCCCAAAGACAAAATTGAGATGCGTTGATCTTCTTGCTGTCTGGAACCATCATTCCGAGCGCCAATGTAAGAACTGTCTCCAGAACGACTAGCATAGATCGACAGCGCTCAGCATCAGCATCGTTGGAACCAGGGATGGAAATTCGGCACAACGTGCCTACACGCGTGATTCTCCAACCACTAATAACAGCAGCTGCAACTCGCTTTGACAGTCCTACCAGTGAAGGTTGTGAAGAGGCTGACTTAGTGTAACAACGGAACCGCTCCCCAGCGCCATAGTCCCGGGATAGAGTGCAACTGCCGACATAGCCGTAAGGTCGCTCGCCTGCTTTCTCGAGAACAAGGATATAGACTACCCAGTTGCTGTATCCATATCTGGGAAGGGCCTTCAACTCAGCTACTGTTGGCGGATTGTCTGACTGGAGGACAGCTGGCAGGCTTGGACTGAATTGAAGTTGCGAATGCTCCATTGTTGCAACCAAGTCTGCTTTGGACGAGAAATGATTTCGGTGGGTAGGGTTGCATGTAAGCAAAGCGTCTGATAACAGCTCCCAGCCCATAGAGGCCAGATTATCGACCAAGGCTGCACTGTTATCGGCACTGCTAGAAACAGTATCGCCGTACTGGTAAGCAGCTGCCACATCAGTGGAGAGTGACGATAAGTTTGATTGGGCCTGCATGTCTGCCATTGCCGCTTCTTGAGTGGTAGACTTAGTCTGCTGCGTTTTATTAGCAATATGGCAAGTTGACGGTTGAAGATGGTTATCTACTGGGTCCGAGGCATCCGATGTACTGGATAGAGAGCGTTTGACGTTGAAATACTGGCTGATCAAATTCTGCCGCTTAGGTGGCGGCATTTTCGATGTGCGTAGGCGCAAGGCGTAGGTTGGTTGAGTTGAAGTTGGGTTGAGTCGAAGTGGGTTGGTTGAGTTGAGGTTGGGTTGTGAGAAGAAAGATTGATCGTCACTAGGTTTGGTATAAGGAGATTTATAAGCGCACTAGTCTTATACATAAAAGTGAAGGGATTTGGACTGAGTGAAAGAACAGATTGCAGTGAAATCGCAGTCTAAGTATTGCGCCTTACTACCTTATCCGGTACTACAGGTATCTCTCTCAACTAAACCAAGTTGAGACGATTAGAAATCAACCTACGAATAATGTCTTCAACCTTTGGCCTTCAACAACCAGGTAACACCTCATTGCTATTCTCTCCGAGTTACATTACGAATACTAAATATCTTTAGCTTGGACCTTTGGCCCTAGTTACTCTCAGCCACTGGACCCAGAATTTGACTTTTCCCCAACTGAGTTCAAGCAGTTGGCTGATTGGGCAGCAGAAATGGTCAACGCAATGCCAATCATCCGCAATGAGTTTCATCCCCCAGTCAAGCTAACGCCAGTTGGCCACATTCTTTGCTACTCTACTGCTGCTGCTAAGGGCTGCGAAATTCAGAGGGCTGGCAATGACCCTAGTGGCGTAGAAGATGCCAAGGTAGGATCAGTCTGGAGCACTATTGCTCTAGAGTGGCCTGCAGGCACCCCTGTTGTTGGTATAGTTGCCTCTCCAATGAACAACGCTTCTGAACGGGGCCGTAAGAAGAACGCATTGAATGAGTGGCATGCTGTAGCTGTGGCTAGGGATGGAAATGATCTGTGGGTTCATGACTCTAGTTACTACCCTAGTAATACTGTGTCTTCAGGTCACCCACAGTTGAGGAATCTTGCAGGCCATTCGATGGTGAGGTACCTTGCTAAGCAGAAGGGTATCACCGGGGTTTGGGTCCAAGGGCCACCTCCTGCGTTTGCTAGAGACCAGCAGCAATGCATGGGAAGATCAGCTTTGTGGGTCTTTCAGACTCTTAAAGGTGATCTGCCCTGGCCTCCCAACTCTCCTGGCTCAGGTGGTAAATGGACCTACCACTCTACGAGCTAGTTGTTGCTGTTTGAATTTGAGAAGAAGTTGGCACAGCTAAGCTTTTAGGGTTGCTATAAGGCCCAAATGTTAAGTTAAAGAAAATCCGAGCGCAGCATTAGAAAGCCGCGTCTTTGCTCTATTACCACTTGGATTGTGCAGCGATTCCTACTACTCTACCGTACTGCTTTTTGTCACTTCTCTTTGCTAGCTCTACTGAGGCAGCGGCGGTGAAAGCAGGGCTAAACTAATACCCAAACTGTTCTTAACTATTAATACAATAGCTTCTTGTACAGTAGCACAGACTATAGGATAGGGTTCAACTTAAGGTTTTGGTTGGTTCGGGTACAGTACCCGAGGCGCTACTAGGAGGAACACCAACTATACTGCGCTTCTACCTGCAGCAATCTACACGTCCCTCCTCCCAAGCGTACAGTAAGCAGCACATATAGCTGGCGCTCTTCTCGTCTATCTTTGTCTTCTGCCCTAGCCATGCTTTAAGTCTCTCGCTGTAGTCTTGCCCTGCTACAGCATATTTCTGTAGCTGTTGCTCTAGCCACAACAGACACGCCTGCTTCTGCAACGCAAGCAACGCAGCTACTGCATACTGCAAGACTCTGTCCCACTGACAGAGCGCGTTGCGTCGTCTCTGATACTCGTCGGCACTGCTGCTCTCTTCCCACCGGTTGCATATGGCCTGTGGCGCCCAGCAGTAATTGCATCGGGCAAAAGCAGCCCATTTGATGCTGTGCGTCCACTTTATGCTCTCTTCTACAGCGCGTATTTGCGACTTGCTGGCTTTGGGGCAAGCCGTCCATTCGTGACTAGCTGGCCTAGCTTCAATAGCCATGCAGATAATGCATACGCCTCTCCAGCGACCAAAGTGCTGCTGGAGTCTATCTAAACTGTATTGAGCCTCTTCTCTGCGGCGACGGAGTTGGATCTCTACCCTCTGCTCCTCAGCAGCTACTAACATCTTGAAGCGGGCTTGCTCGGCTTCTGCTGCGGCTGCAGCCGTCAACAGCTGGACAGGGCCCTCCTTCTCCACCTTCCGCTTTGTGCCGCGCGGATGCTGCTCGCACAGGTCACACTTTGCCTCGCCAGCTTCACACCTCTCTCGATCCTGTCGGCCGTCCATGTGCCTGTCTATAGATATTCTTCTGCATGCATTAGTTGACAGAAACTCCTCTGCAGGTGACTTCAGCTTGTTCCCCAGCGACTTTTCTTCCTGCCTGCTCTTGTTCTGCCAACGCTCCCTTAAGACTATAGCCTCGCTAGGTGCACCAGTACGCCCTGCTCGGCCACTTTCTTGGACAAAATGTATCATCTGACGGCACATAGAGACGTGAATAACTACCCTCAGCATAGGCGCGTCTATTCCAAGACTGAGCATGCTTGTAGCTGTACACAGCTTTTCTCTGCCAGACGTAAAGCTGCGAACCATGCGGGCCTTTTCGTCGTCTGTAGCCATCTCGCTGTAGTACGCCGAGCAACCAAGGTACTTAGCCAACCGCTTAGTGTCGTCTTTCCTTATGCAGAAGACAAGAATCTGCGCTTCAAGGCCATACTTGTCTCTCTTAGCAGCGACCAGAGCCGCAAGCGTGTCTGTAAGCGTACCGCGCTCATAATCCTGCACCTGGTACGATATGTTGGTGCGTGTAGTGCACTCGTCACGGCAGATTGTCAGCGTCCTCTGGTCAAGCGCGGCAGCGTGCAAGAAGGCTGGCTGCAGTGTAGGCGGCAGCGTTGCAGTAAGGTAGATTAGCTGTATGCCCTTCTCCGTCATTTCCGCCAGCTTCAGCACGCCTGGCCGCCAGGTAGCGCTGGACTCAAGCAGGACGTGGCACTCGTCTATTACGATTCGATCCAGCTGCTGCAGCATTCTCTTCTCGTCTATGAACCTGCCAAAGGACTTCTTGACAGCGCTCTCTGGCGTAACCAGCACGATGCGAGCCCAATATGGCGGTCTCTTCCCGTCCCATTTTGCGCAGGGGATGCCTAGCTCATCGCAGCGGTCTTGTAGGCTGTCTCGAAGAGCATTCAGGGGTGCAATCACAACTGTTACGCCGCCTGGTGTGACGGACGCTGGCAACATAAACAACATGCTCTTGCCAGTCCCTGTCCCCATAATAGCCAGCACGCGCAGCTTCCGCTGGACAATGGCTTGCAGACACTCCTCCTGTTTGCCCCGATACTCGGCGTCTGGGTATCCAGTAAGTCGCTGAAACTCTGGCTTTAAATCAACTGCTGCAAGCGTTGCCCAGCGTTGGAGCGACTGTTTCTCTTGCTGCGCTATTAACGCTGCACGCACGCCAGGGTGCAAATGGCCGTCTCTCCAGGCAGAGGCAAACTCTAGCACGCGGTGCCAGTCTATACTGACCCGTCGGAAGTTCTCTCGTTCTGCTATAGTCTGGAAGGGCGACTCCTTCATCGAGCGGCCGTAGTACATCTCCTCAGTGAACAGCGTGTGGCCTGACTGTCGCGCCTGTGCGTCGTCAACCACAACCTCCTTGTTAAAGTAAAGGGCCTCGATAAAGTCGCGCGCCTGTCCGTCCTTGACCTGATCTCGATGGATGGCAGGATAGGCCTGTCGCCAGCTGCTGATGCCAAGCGCAGCGCCCATGTAGCGGAGAGTCTGTTCGCGCAGGACGCGGCGTCTACGGTCAGCGCCCCAGCATCCGTCAGGATTGGCTGGCTTGGGCTTTGTCCGGCGGGATGCCTCTTTGCTGTTGCTGCTGCTGTCGCTATTGCTGCTGCTGTGCTCAGCCTGACTCTCGCTATCCTCCCCCCACTCCTCCTCAGGCGCAGGCTCCCAGAGGAAAGCTGTGCTGTAGACAACGCCATTGTGCAGCCTTTGTAAGGCGTTAACAAACGGCCGACCCAGCCCCAAAAAGTAGATAACTAGCTTGCCTACTTCTTGTGGCACGTAGCGGTGGACAGTCTTTACTTTCACGCTGTGGCTGTACCCTTTGTGGTAGGTAGTGGTGAAGGAAACTAGGCCGCCTTCAACAAAGACGCCCCGGTAGCCTATGCCATCTGCGCTGTTTTCACATTGGACTGAAGTAATCTCGGTACCACGAGCAGGCCCTCCGCCGCTCAGATGGACGAGCGCAAAGAGCGTTTCTTTAAATCTGCGTACCCCCCTCATGTACTCACACACAGCGTTATCGCGCCACAGCATCCTAGCTGGATCCTGCGTGTGGTCAATGCCGCTGATAAATCTGTCCCGCAGCGGTGCCTCTGTCCAGATGCGGTCCCTAAGCCACGTCTGCCAGCCGTCTAGATTGTTGCTGGGATCCTTCAGGAAGCTCCAGCCTGTGGCTAGCTCAGCAGGTTGGTCGACTAGCTTCTCTACGCACAGCTCTGGCAGCGGAGTTGTGCCTGGACGAACGACGTCTCTCTCATCTAGGTCTAGGAGCAGGACGTCCTTGAGCAGCTGCAGCCGCGCTGTCTCGCACAGCCCCTTCACCGCAGACCGCAGGTCAGCCAGCGTAAAGCCCTGCCCGTCAATAAGAAGACGGTCCCCGTCCCAAGAAACAGTGCCAGGGTTAGCGTGCTTCTTTCCCTCTGTCCGAGCTAGAGTACGCAGACGCAGCATCCGGTTCATAGGACTTGGCGCAGCCCTGCTGTAGTCGCAAAGCGTCAAGAACTGCTCTGACATCTCCCGTACCAGCTCATACATACTAGGTGCTGTCTCTGCGTGTTTAAGGAGCGCCTCCTCTCGCTGGAGGTGTGCATAGTAGACGACCATCACCTTAGAGGTAGTTACAAGAGCAGACATTGTAGATGAAAACTCATGTGCTTGCGCCCATCCACCACCGTAACTGTCCTCCTTTAGACCAAGGACAGCAATACTGCTTAGCAAAGCGCTCTCGTGCTCGTTGCCTAACAGCTGATGATCAAGAAGGGCGATCCACAGACGCAGACAGGCTACTTCTAGCTTCTTGCTCCTCCCAGCATCTTGTAAACGTGCTTTGTGCTGGAGGGAACACAGGCGCGCATCCTGCCGGCCAGTTAATTTATAAGGTGGCCGATCTGCCTCCTTATGCGTCCGCCACAGGTAGCAGAGGATCTGGGCCAGCCTCCGGCTGTACTTTCTAATCGTAGCTACCTTGTGTCCTGCGTAAAAAGGCCGCTGGTTGGAATCCGCACCTGTCTCGCGACGCTCAATAATTTCCCGCACAGGCCTGCTGGCAAGCTTGCTGCTCTTAAATGCCTTGCACACGACTCTCTGCATAGCCTTGCACGCATCTGATAACGCAAGCTCAGAAGGCTCCTTCTCTTTCCCACTACGTGCATCTTCTGTCTCTTCTGGCAGCCGCCTAGCGTTCAGGAGCGATACCCTAGAGCAACCCTCTAGGTGAGGAATCCACTCGGTTAGCTCTAACCACGGATTGGCTTGCTGGCGAATAGACGCTGTAATCACCCTCTGCGCTGCTGCTGCCTTCTCTTCCTCCTCTATACGCAAGAAGTCGGCCGCGTATACCTTAGGACCGTCTTCTATACTTTGGCTAGGGGTACAGTCTTGTACCGCAATATAGGCAGGCCAACCAACAGCTCTAAACAGGCGCTGACAGGGCTGGCTGTGTTTCCACATTCGATTGCTTGTGTGTACGCTCTTCTGCCTCATATCTCCTCCTCGCTTCTGCTGGTTTCCCCAATTATGCTTCTCCTTGCAGTGCTCTTGCATAGTCCGCACAGCTGTACACACGTACCAGCACCTGTCCTCTGCGCACAGCAATCCATCTTTGTTGTACGTGAGGTTGGGTAGTCGCTCCTTCGCTATCTTAGGAACGCGTACCTCTGCTGGCGTCCAGGCAAGGTCTGACAGCGTGCGTGCAGCAGCAGCGACATCTTTTCGACTTATCGCAGGCACCTTTGGGTGCCGCTCCCTAAGGTGCGTGCGGATCTGTGCTGGGGGTATAGCAATTCCACAAGGCTTGCATATAATAACTTGAAGTGTAGGGTAGTGGCTAAACAGTTGCACGAAAATGTCCATTGTGAGTAGACAAGTCTAGGAGAGCGTAGCTGCAACATCCGCACATATTACTTTTCTAGGTGTCCCTTCTAATTAAATAAGTTTATTGCTTTTCCGCCTTTGCTGGCGCCGATTGGTGCGATAGCAGGGTAGGCCAGTCTACGGTTTGACTTTCGGTCTAACTTTGAACGTTTCTCAGGGGCTGGACCCCTAACCTCCTCTATGCCTTCTCTTGCACAAGCTTTTGTCCTTAATCTATACTTCTAACACAACACCTATTTCATATGCACTGGTCTACGTTGTTGTACAGCGCTGCTGACAGCAGCGACGGCGGACCCCGAAGCTTTCCTATTGCTAACGAGGCTGATGTAGTCAGGAAGTATGGCTACGCGCCGCCTAACGAAGACTATGAGAAGCTCTTCTTCCGCAGAGCAACCATTTCTCGCTCACAGCGCGATGAGGACGCCCCTCGGAGCAGCGCAGGATGGCTGGTCCCTGGTCCCAACGATGACGACAGCTGCGCCTTGTGCAAGCCTATTTTCATTGCGAACTCACTCCTGTCAGCAATTTGGCTGCTGCGTGAAACGCTCCCAGAGGGCACTCTCTCTAACGACGGTTGGAGCTGCCTTGTTGATGGGGCTCAGGTAGTTGCGGATGAAGGCGTACTAGCAGCGCCGCCGTCTGCACAACAGTCTGCTATCTCTTCTCTGTTGGAGCATAGGAAGCGGCAGACATCCTCTCCAGCGCCACGTTCCTCTAAGCGCGCGCGCGCAGAGGAGGCTAAGAACCCTACTGCTAGTCAATTACTACCCGATAATGATAGTGTGCCAGAAGCTCAACCAGCAGAGCGGATAACCACCATCACCAACCACAACCGACGCGCTGAGCGAGACCGATGTCGGAAGCTGGAGTTGTCCTGCAGCAAGAAGCGCCATAAGCTTGGCCTAGTAGAGCCTGGAGAAAAAGTCTCCGCGCAGGAGCGTGCAGCCTACAATTCTATTCTGCAGCACGATGAGCTGGCTATTGCCTGGATCATTAAGCAGCCAGTCTCTGATGACTCTGGCGAAAGCTTCTACAGTGCTGCTCGAACCCCCTATTATACTGCGTGCACACTCTTAGAGAGAGCGCGCGCTCTTGGCAATCAATCGTCTCGATACCACGCTGCACAGTTCCTGCAGTCCTGGCGGCAGCGTGGCTCACTGTTCAGAGACCAGGCTACCTCGAATCAAAGCCAGAGCAGCTTTATAAACGACAGAGATGCAAGGGGTACGCAGCTGGTAGCTGCCTTTGAGCCTCAAGCAGTTGATGCCGCCTTTAGCTTTGCCTGGGATATGTGCAATCGGTCAGAGGGAGAGATGGCGGCTGTTCACATTGAATATCGATGGGCAGCAGCACTTCTGGGCCAGGCGTACGTCCAGAAGGTAGCACAGATTAGAGCAAACGATATTGAGACTAGTAGCGCTCGGGGGCGCAACCGCTACGGTAAAGGAAATGTCCGGAAAGAAGCGCTTATTAGTTTATTGCAGCTAGTCTGCCCACACCCTTCAGACAAAGACAGGTTAGTCTTTAGGAAGCGGCTTGCTAAAGCAATGCGGTGGTATAATGTCACTCAAGAGTTGGGATGGGGCAGCCTTACCCTGATGCCGCACGACCAGATACCAAACTCGTGGATTGAGTCAACTCTCAAGGTTGGAGAATTGAATGTCTGGGCTCAACTGGTTGAGAGAGAGAATCCAGACGTTTACAGTGCGAGCTTAGCACTAGACGCCTGGCTTGGACCAGAGGGCATTGCCGGTGGGTCAATCCGTGACAAGGAGACGCTGAGCATTGAGAACGAGGCTACGGCTACAATCTATGAGTTAGAGGAGATTGAAGATAGTGAGGGTGACGATATTGGAGAAGACCTAGAGCCTTCCCAGGTGCAGAGAGTCTTAGCAACTCCTTCGCCTGCAAGATCGTTGCGTCAGCGAACGTTGCTTGAGCTGTTCCGTCCTGTGTAGCTATAAAGATACTCTAAATAGACATTCTTTGTCTGCCTGTTGTGCTGTACAGTCTTTAGGGTTAGGGTTAGTGTTAGTGTTAGTGGTCCTCTAGAGCTTATCGATACGCGTCCTCCAACATCAACGAACTCCATCACCTAAACTTTAGCATCAATTTCTACGCGCAATCTATCATTTTTTTGCCTCAAAATTGCACACAGAATTGGAAACTGCTGGCTACAGGCTCTGCGTAAGTTGCATCAGTATTAGAGTACGGGAACAGCGAACGATTACACTCTGAAAAAGCGAACGATTACACTCGACTGTCCGTGCACGCGCTAAATATTTTGGTGCAAAAGCGAACGATTACACTGCAATCGTTCGTAGAATAATGTGAGGGCTATTAATAAGTAGAGCTGCTGTTACTTTTATTGTTGCTCTTAAGATCTAACTGCTACTAAGTAAGTACCTAGCTATCCTACACAAACTCTATTATAGGGAAACTCTAACCTAGAAACCCTACCTCTACTTACCTTAACAGCACAACATTTTGTAAGATAAATAAGTAAAACTTTTAGCGTTGCTGCAAGAGATACGTAAGAATTAGGTTTGTATAAAGCGTTTGTCTGTTTAGATTAAAAAAGAGTATAACAGAAAAGTATTAAGGTAACGCAACAGATACGCAAAAGAAGTTTAAGGGAACAGCCTAAAGCAGAGCGCTATACCTATTTTGCTACAACTCCCTGTTGCTGTTACGCCTTTATAGCAGATAGGTTTGTATAAAGCGTTTGTCTGTCTAGATTAAAAAAGAGTATAACAAGGAAGTATTAAGGTAACGTAACAGATACGCAAAAGAAGTTTAGGGGAACAGCCTAAAGCAGAGCGCTATACCTATTTTGCTACAACTCCCTGTTGCTGTTACGCCTTTATAGCAGATAGGCTTTTAGAGGTCTTTACAGTTCTTTTAGCGCTCTTTCTAGCGCTGTTATAAGTTAAAGATATGCTTTTAATAAGCCTCTGCCCTTACTTTAGAAGTAAGGTACTTTTTTAGTCTTTTTTTTCCTATTATATAAGTTGTTAAGATTTTAAAGTGTTCTGTTTAAGGAAAGGAGTCTACAGACTGCGTAAGTAATAGAGTTGCACTAAACTAGATTCTACAGAAGCTTAGCGTCTTCTTACTAATTGCAACGCTACTCTGCAATATTTTAGCAATTATAACTTAAATTGCAATTCTAAAAAGTGCGTTTAAGCTAGCAAGTGCTAATATACTACTTTACAGTTTTGTTGTATTTTTAAAAGTCTGTTTTGCTAAGCAAAGTACAGTAAAATAATAATTTATTTTAGGTTAGCACAATAAAATAATAATTTACTTTTAGACTAGTGCGTATAGGTTCTCTAGCACAACACCTACCTTTTAAACTTAATATCTTAATAATTACAACTTGTATTACAATTTAGAAGAGTATGTTCTAATTGCAATACTGTGTGCTGTTAAATTATTGTTTAAAATTAAAAATTTATTTTTTAAAGTTCTGCTAAAGTTCTAGTAGCTCTAACGCTAATCTGCCTCCTTATAACTATATAAAACTTTTAGATATATTTTTAATTTTTTTTATAAGTTATATAAAGATTTATAGTAATAGAATAAGCTAGAATATATAAAAAAAGTTAATTAAAGAAAAAACTTTTAGTTATATAAAACTACTAAATATATAAAACTTTTAGATATACTATAGTATTTTATAATTTTTTTTTTTAAATTTCTTTTTATAGTAAAATAGGCTAGAACGTGCAGAAACGCAAAAAAAAAAAAAAAAAAAAAAAAAAACTGCTAGATATACAAAACTACTAGATATAGGGCTAGATAAGCTATTAGAGTTATTATAGTTTGTTTGTAAAATACCTTCCTTCTATATTACTAAGATAAGCTGTATATTAAGTACTACTTTAGCTTTCTAAGCACCCCTTGTGTAAAGGTAGTACTATTACAGTACTTATAATACTACTTATATCCTAGCTTTCTTATTAAATTAGCAGGAATAGTACCTTATCTTATACTGTAAACAAAAGTGTTTAGATATTGCTTCTTGTTATAGTAGAATTTGTACAGGTAGCTTTATAGTCTTACAGTGTTATTATGCTATGTAGAAGCTTGTTCTAAGCCCTAGGAATTTTATGTGTAGTTACGTGTTAATAGAGGAGGTTGGAATTTTGCAAAAACAATAAATTTACATAAGTGGAGATAAATTCACATATTTACTTACTAATACATTAATCCCGAGAATCCACTCAGGCTAAGCGAACAGCCCATCGCTGCCGTCGTATTCTAGCGCCCTATCAGATACTCCGCCTACTCTCACTGGTGCCTCCGCCAACTCTGGCCAATAAGTGCGTATAAACTCCCTCATCAAATCTTGTCCATTCAGCAAAGCTCCACTCGTCCACAGCTTACCGTCCCTGACGACCCTCTTGTTTTCCACCCAGGTCGTCCTTGGATCATGCTTCTTCAATTCTGGCACCATCGGCCGCGGAGCAGTCGCTGTCCTACCAGCAAGTACGCCAGCAAGTTGCGCTGGAATCATGCCGGCGCAAATGGTGATGAATGCCGTACAGGTCTTATACGAGGCTGCGACGAAAGCCAGTTCTGAGGCAGAAGGAACAAATCCCATTCGATATGCACCGAGGAGAACAATGTCTAGGGTGGGACATGTCTCAAAGGAGTCCTGACCGTTAGCTGTTAATCGTGCCATTCAAAACAAGTAGAGAGGCGTCGACCATGGCAGCCTGCTAGGGTGAGATAATTGGTACTTACCGTCGCTTGGACAGGGAGGTTAGACGAGAGCTTCGCCGATCCACCCGTCTCAGTGACCCAGTGAAAATTGATCTCGGGCGCTTTGGCTTTAAGCTCGTCCGGAATGGGGAGCATGTCGACGAAATTGGTGCTAATTCCATGAAGGAGGTCGATGATTCCGACGTCAAGAATCTCCATCTCGCCGAGGAGAATGACACCCGCCTCAATGGGACGGCCTGGATTGGAAAGATCGAAGGATGACATAGTTAAGAATGGCGATGCTGGGCTTTGTGCAGGTAATGCTTGAACTTAGGACGGGATAGTTGCTAGATGTTGATAAATATGGCCCTGGAGAGATATCTGGTGGCCTATATATGCTGTGAGAACAGTCTCAATTATGCTCAAAAATGTTGTTGCCTAAACATTTGGTGGGTCTTACTCTACTTAACCCCGGATCCGTGCGATAATTTGTAACTGTGCTGGGAAGAGGGAGCGGAACGGATGTAGGAAAGATGCCGTGCCGTGCCACCCTCCGCTCCGCGATTGTGCCTTCGGAACAGCAAGATTGAGGGAACGCAAAGTGCCACTTGTGCAAGTTGTCTGTGCAGCAACTTGCTGCAACCATGGAATTGGTAGGCAAAGCGACAATCAGCGCTGATGTCCAAGATGCAGCGTTGCTACTTCGTAATGCACATGCCCTTGGAAACCAAATCTCAACGGCCATGCTGCAGCACTTTGGAGAATGTTTTATATCTTTCGACTTTGCTTTATCACGATTGGACTTCCTCACGACATTTTCGTCTGAGAAAAGAAAAGAATCACGTCTTAGATGTGAGGACTCCAAACAGAGATTACTGGAAGGAAGCAGTCTTTGAAAGAAGATGACATTTATTGACACCCCCAATACGTCCAAGTCCTGCGGTCTAACGAGAGCTTTTGAACATTCTTGTACAGATTTTCAATAAGGAGGGATCTGTCCTGTGCTGCATGTGACGTCTCATATATCTCGTTCTTCTTGTCATACCAATCCATGACTTTGTATGTCCTCCCCTCTGCATCGGTGATCTCCGTATCATCACTCGGTCGCAGGAAGTGTGTTACCGAATATCTGTCTGAATGTGAGAGAGGAAGGACGCGGTGTACAGCTGAGCGGAGCTTGTCGTTTCTCAAGAAGCGAAGTGCGTCAGCAGCATTCATGATAGCGCACCTAGGACGCGGCTCTACGTATTGTCACTCGAAGTCTTGAACACCAGGCCCGACAGATGTCATCACCTGCAAACCCCATTGAGGCGCAAAGACGAGCGTCAGAGTTCCGTAGTCTGTGTGCATGTTATGACCTACAATGCCGCCAGTGGGATTCATTGGGGTGCTTTGAGAAGCCGAAGTTAGTGAGGGATCCACTAGAGACAATGTGACCACATGGAATTCAATAGTCATTCGAAGTTGCTAACTTACACGAAACCTGGTAGATCAAGGAATTGGAAAGAGTAAACCTGTGAGTCTGCACTTAATAGACGTCTATTTCTCTAATGCTAACCAATTAGCTTTTACTCGTCTGGGCGCCCGAAAAAGGCAGCCTGATTCACAGTCACAGCAACGCGCACTGCCTGATGGAATCTTTACGGTCAGCTGACTGAGACTCGCTATGAGTCTCCATGTAGGGAAAACTTGCCTGAAACTCCCGGTCGTATGGACATGCTATCGGAAAAGGTATATGACGAGAACGAGGTAGCGTATATGAACGATGCCCTTGGCATTCACAAGATGTGAAAAATGGTGCTGACTACGCTGTTTCTCTGCATCTGTATACTCCTCCAAACATTGTAAAGTACGGATGTTTCATCTTCGATGAGTTGACTGGGGAAAGGACTCACGTCACAACCTTCCAAAATTTCTCTTTCCGGGGTAAGCGAGGAGTCACTGCCATGATGTCAGCTTCGGAACTTACACAGTAGCAAGAACAAACAATAATCTTCACTTATGCAGCAAGCCTCTTTCCTGCTGTGATTGACAAGTCTCTTGATAAGAGTCCATACAGTTCTGTTGCTGACATTTAACTGCGTACTTGAGCTACCTTTATTCCTAAATAAAACCTGATGAACATCGTTTTACGGCAAGCTGTGAGCAACAATTGTTCAATATGGCCATGCTACTTGCCGAACGTTTTGCTCAAAGGCTGACTTTTCTTCTTCGGAGACCAATCGCCCCGAAGGTTGCAGCAGTCATCGTTGTACCCAACAGAATGATGAGGGTGCGCCACTTTCCAGCACCGTAGCTGGAGTCAATATTTGTGGACTCGGAGCTCTTCAGAACAGCAGCAGCAATATAGCCCGAGATCACACCTACAACACCTCTAGTGAATAGCAGCACCCCAGAGACAAGGAGTTCTTCAGCTGGGCGGCTGCTGTCGTTCACCACTATCGCAGCCATATGGCTTCGTAGCACCATAAAGCTGAAGGCAAACGCGCCAAAAAGTAGAGAAACGATGACCATAGTCCAATACGCTTTACCCAAGCCCCAGACCACTAGCACTGCAAAGCTACTGACAAGGGTGCTCAGAAGCATGGGTACAAGAGGCCCAATCCAATCTCTGTTGGCATTGGAGTTAGTGCCGTACCAATCGATGTACGCTTGAGAAAGTGTTCACTTACGTAAGTGCCCCGAGTGAGACTTGGCCAATGATTCCAGAGAGAGACAAGTAAGTCACCAGCAGTGCTGCTCTTGTGGAGTCAATACCGAGATCCGTCGCATAGCTCGGAAGATAATTTGCTGGCAGGTTGTTGGCCAAGCTCTGAACAGCCATCGATAAAACAAACAACCAGAAGTATGGACTTTTGAAGGGTTTGAGGGTGACGTTATGTTCACGGGCTCCCTTGTTAACATGCGCAGTGTGCTGACGGCGAGGACGAATACAAAGGACTCCAAGAGATATCGTAATGGCGATAAACACTGTCCATCCGATGAGTGTCGTACGTGGCCCGAATTTCTTGAGGAGCTGGGCAAATATAGGCGAGAGCGCAGCTGACGCAATATTTGCAGAACCGAAACTTTGATAATTAGAAGAGCGCTGGTATATGGTCATCGAATTTTTCAGGAGACCTACAAGATACCATTGGCAAGACCACGACGCTTAAAGAACCATTCATCAACAAAACTGATGCAAGGTGCAAACAGGAGACCACTCGAGAGACCATACATCATTCCTTGAGTCATGATCACTTGTAGGACCTACATAGTACATGAGCTGACCAGATACGTTCTCATATGTACGCTGCAAATACCGTGGTAGAGAAGGCAGCCCCTAAGGACGAAGCCACGACCAGTGTCATCCCGGCCCACATCATGTGGGGCCTGAAATGAGGGTATTTGCCGATTAATGGTAGTAGGAAAGGCGATAATGATTGAAGAATTCCCTTTGGCCTGTCAGCCGGTCTTTTGCATGCTCGCTGAGTGGTTCGGGGGGAGCAGCTCTCACCACAACAAGCAATCCAATTGAAGCGACAAGTTGATTGCCTTCGAACGGTGGATCTTTGAAATAATATTCGCGGAAGACACCCTGACTGGCTCCAAAGCCTTCGAAAAAGGTCAATCCAATATATCGACAGCTAGAAATCGCAGAACACACCCCATGTGGCCATAGATATGGCGGAAATAGCTACAAGACATGTCCAGGCGGCTCTGCCTTCATCTTGCGGCGGCAGCCCCTCCTGAATGCTCTGATGTGGTGTTTCAAGTGAAGGAAAAACCTTTGGTCCTACGTCAAGACCCGGTGCATCTTTTTCAGATGCTGGGCATTGTGTCGGTGCCATGAAGACGTGTCTTTGATCTAGAGACCGTAGAATTCACGAGGGGAGGAGGTGGCAGTCTGGAAGAACAGGTACATTAAGATATTAATCTGTCTGACCTTGGTTCGCTCGCTCTATCAGTGAGTACTGGACAAGCCGGTGACATTACTGGGTTGAGAGTGCTGTTCGGCTGATCGTGGCATGTAATATGAACAGTCGAGGGCCGTTTGAATGCCTGAAAGATGCCGAGTTACAGTGATCACGATTACTCTCGCAAAGAGATGCATATCTCTGTAGCGACGCGCACAGACCCGCGGGCATGCCACCCCTGTATTTGCCGCATTTGCCTAGGTTCGTGTTACCTGATGCAGGGCTATGCATCCCAGGTACAATACCTAGTGCTGACTGTATCCTTCCCAAAAAGACTATGATTGCTCTTGAACCATGAAACGCGGCGCTACCTCCGGCTGATACTTACTTATCTTACCGGTTCATTGGCAGAGACGCCGGTCATGCTCATCCCGCGCGAAAGAACGCCAAAGTTACGATCCGTTCCGCTGGATGCTGTACAGAACTTCCTTGCTAGCCTTGCAGTACAACAGGAAAGAACGTTTAGAATCCATAGGCCAATAGATAGCCAAAGACTGCCAGTATGAGCAACAAGCCGGCGACGAGCCACGGATCCGGCTTCTATCTCCGGATGACCACCTTCCCAATATGAAAAGCTCGCATGTGTTCCTCAGCAATCCATCTTACCTACCATCCAGCACGATTACTGGACTCCATGCTCAACTGTGGATGATATTCAGGGCTTGCAAAATTGCTCAAATATCTATCCTGAGCCTTGAGATGGCCATCACGTGTGAGCGCATTGGTGATGCACCAAGCCTAAAGTAGCAATAGGTAAGCAGCACGGATAAATGTGCTTGACCGGTACAAGCACACTTGGTGCACATTTGGTCTTTCCACGACTGGAACGTCAGCCAAGGTTCGGCACAATCGTTGCCTCGAGATCCGAGCCTGTCGAGATTTTCGCTCTTCATCCTACGCCGGGGTGTGGGATCGCGCACCCACAGTCGCCAGTGATGTCCAACACAATCAAAACGCGCCTTTCCTGTGCTGCTGGGCTCAACAATCAGATTGCAGTTTGAACCGACGGGGTAACTTCTACATCCGATGCAGCAGCGATAGAAATCAGTGCAGCCTCTTGACATGTCAACCCGCCGCCTGCATTGGTATGTCTACTTACAACGATGAGGGTACCATTGCTAAAGAAGGTAAGGTCTTATGATCAAGTTATCTCTGTATATAATGCTGCTAGATGCTTGCTATTTATATAGCCTATGCCTAGATTGTTAAACAACTGATGTGTTCTCAGTATTTGGAACAAGAAGTTAAGCGAACAGTCAATTTTGGTCCTTGAGCAACAAAATAGTGTTCTCTCTTGCTCAATGTCCAGGCTGTTCACAAGGAGAGTAAGAACCTGCTGGTGGCCTAAATTATTGTACCTGTTGAAATTTGTAAACATCAC
This sequence comes from Epicoccum sorghinum, assembly GCA_020272525.1. Classification (NCBI taxonomy): domain Eukaryota; kingdom Fungi; phylum Ascomycota; class Dothideomycetes; order Pleosporales; family Didymellaceae; genus Epicoccum; species Epicoccum sorghinum. The sequence goes on from VXJJ01000012.1 coordinate 27,146, forward strand.
TATAGAGCTATGAAGGCATGAGACAAGGGGCCATAATCCTAGGGGCCACAACCAATTCATTCATCATGCTGCCGGTTGACATGGTCTCCTTGCATTGGACCTCATGAGAATACTTGTAAGTCTCATATTTTCGTAAGTACAACTTCTTCGCATCCGTCTTCACATCATCACTGTCGCGAAACTTAGTTCTATCGCTGGCACGAAGAAAGTACGATATAGAAGATCGACCAACGCCTTCTTTCTGGACTACACTATGAAGGGCGGAGCGCAGATGCCCTTCTGATAGAAATTGGAGTGTATCGCCAACATTGATCATTGCATGGCCTGGCCTTAGCTCCATCCACTGCCAGTTTCCATTGTCTGGCGAGAGAGCCTGTAAACCCCACTGTGGGGAGAAAAGCAAAGGAAACAATCCTATACCTGTATACATAGTTTGGCCCACACCTGATTAAGCGGCGTTGGGCATAGGGTAATGCAGAAGATACGGGGTATTTTCTGATGGCTCATCATCGCAGTGATAGTTACGCAAGTTCTCCTCATCCTTGAGACCGGATGCAGTAGAGATGCAATTGATCAGGTTCTTAGAGATGCAGTGCGATGCGGCAGTGAAATTATCAAAAATTCGCTGACGGAAGTTACCACAGGTGGGAGGCCCCATCGTCCCTTCAGTTTGCACTAACCAATCTGTCCCAGTGTCAGCACCACCATGCCGCGTCAGCGGTCTGTAATTCGCCTTAAGGGCTTCTCAACTTCTCCGCTAGCAGCGTCGCACCCGCCTGTCTCTCTCCGTTAGTCTCAGCCAAGCTGTATTGCTATTCTCCAAAAGCAATACTTATTGGCTAGTAAATTTCATGCTCACTCTTGTCTCTACTCTCCCTGCCCTCTGTCCAATCGCGACACCCTGCGGATCCTCCAACGGTCGCCAACTATGTTAATGAGAAAGCCAAATCAACGTTCCATTTCTGGATTCAGCCTCTCGTCTATATCAACTGTTTGATAACCATATCGCAGGGCCTTGTGCATTTCCTTACATCGCTATTCATGGCCACTTTCGCCACTGAATCCAACGCCTCAATACGTGATGATCCGCTTCTCGTCACTTATTTCAGCATTTTCTGCATCATCGCGCAGCCTCTCTACGGCCATATTGTGTGAGTAGTCCGAACATTGCATCGTCTGTGAACCCCACCAGAGCTGACGTGGAGTATCAAAAACCACACCAGACATCTGATCCCGCTGCTCATCACCATCGTAGCATCAGTGTCGATTATCATAATTTAGGGTTTGGGGAAGCCTTACCCTTTCTTTGTTGCCTTGATGGTACTCTTTGGGGCTTCTTCTGACGCCTTCGAGGTGCTACGTAGCAGCTTTGCGGCGCGAACTATCTTAGGGAACAAGACGTATAGCAGCAGGATCTCTACGGTAGTAGAAAGACGCGCGAACTAGTTGTTGATCTCAGGCATACTGATGTCGATACGTGGTGTGGCGACAATTGCGTCGGAATTCGTTGGGAGAGCACTAGTTTAGAGTAGTGAGGGTAATCCCATCGGATCAGGCTCTGATGTAGAAATGTGGACGTCACTGATTATATCCACGGGTATATTTATGGGTGCTGCGAGCTTCGGAAGTTTGGGACTGGTGAGAATAGCAAAAGTGCAAAAGCTGGAGGTCACGGAATCTACTTTCGAATATCTCTCACAGTAAGATAAAAAGAAGAGAATGTTTGAATATCAATTCAGTATCAGGCTTGACTATGTGTTAACTAGCCTTAGCATGCAATGTATTTGCTTGCTTGTCTTGTATGTCAAGATACTAGAGCATCTATTCCTCTGTCGTTTGTCTGCCTATCCGTGCTGTGAAAGTCTCTCCTTCGTGCTTGTTCGTTGAATAGTCTTAGGGCTTGGATTGATGTCTTCCAGGAGGAATCAATAGCCGACCAAAATATCAACGCCAGAGCCATGATAACGTTCATTGTTGAATTGTAGATGTTGGCCTTGCGTATTTTGTCAAACTATCTCAGAGTGAGTCTTGACATTGTAAATATAGTCATCGCCTTGTCGGAGAGCGATAAGGACCCACCCGACATCTTCCGGGCGCACCATGTACGCAACGACTGGGACCAGTTCCTCTTCGGGGTGTGAAGAACGAGCATCGTAGAACACCAGGACGACGCCAGTCTCTTTCCAATCACTGGAGCAAATACCTAGGAAGCCGAGCGGGTACCATTGCGGCTCTCCTTCGAGAGTGCCACAGCCACGCTCGTCGAAGTTGTCAAGATACCACTGTGCAGCGTCGGGAGCGGTACAGTCGTGTAGCTGCCAAGGATCAGGAACCGCTGCAGCATAGGCCATCTCAGCGAGTTCCTCTTCGCTGAAGCCTAGCTCCTCCATGGCCTGATTGTTGAATACTTTGGCAGCTTGCTCAAGATCATCCTTTGACACCTGCGGGCCAAGTGCAAAGATAGGAAATGATGAGTAGTACAATTCCGCAAAGCTTCCGCGAGTTGTATAGGGCTGCAGTGGCTTCGACACGACGCTCACGTCCTGGAGGTCTTTGAGGAAAGATTCGGCCATTGTGTCCACTAGGGTTTGCAACGAGAACCTTTGCTAAGTAGGCTAGGCTGAAGTCAAATCGAAGGTGAAAGTGTGGAGAAGAAGTGATGGTGAGGGGCTATAGGGGAGACCGTACTCGTGTGCAATGACTAGTCTCAATTGGGAATAGTCATCGAGAAAGTTACCATCACGAATCTATCAAAGGGCTCGCAGAGGTCATACTTGGCAAAAGGGACTATTGTGGGATCAATATTAACGCGTTCATAACTTTTGATGATGAGCCTTGATCAATTGTCGGCGGCAACAGAATTATTCCGCAACCAAAGGAGCCTGTCCAAGATGTGTCATCAGTATCACGACGGATCTGTCATGAGTGATGCTTAGGTGTAAGAGGTGAAACGATACTAATAATACTAAGGCCGGTTATTGTAATGTAGGGGCGGACGTATAAGCAGATATTCTGCCGGTATCGAATGCGTGTGTCTTGCGAAGCTAATGAAGTCGAATGTGCATATACCGTCGCGAAGCATGCCTACGCCTTTCACTTCATACTAACTCGTCACGTCATGTTGGTGCTTACATGTCTGCATTTACTACTTTCTTTCTTATACTTATCCTTTAAAGCTAAGCAATGGTAAGACCACTGATCGAGGCCCAGGAAATCCTTAATGTATCATTTACCAATAACCCTGTCCCCACTGGTTCCAGTTTGGCTTAGGCCCCTTGCTCCAGTTCTTCCAGCCCTTCCAGCCTCGGCGACTACTCTTACTACCATAATGATATCCCTGCCCACAGTTCTCGGCAGTGACCTCAAAGACAGCAACGCTGTACTCTGGCAAGCTGAAGCAAAATTTGCCCTGTCCGTCGGCGCGCACATGCTCGGTGGTCGTCTTGACGACATTGTTGCCAATAGTGGAGCTGGCATTCATGGGAGCCGTGAGATAAGTGAGCTTGCCGTTAGCGTAAGCGCCAACGCCCTCGAAGTTGACATCGAAGGGCACGCTGCCAGTGCTGTTGTAGACAGCAGCCTTCAGGATGTGTGAGCCAGTGACATCGCTGCGGCCAGCAACCCAGTAGGCAGGGCCCAAAGTGGCTTCGGTGGTAGGCAGGTTTTCGGTGATTCGGGTGTTGGACAGCAGCTGGATCATGTAGTAGCTGGTGCTAAGCACCGTGTTGCCTGGGTAGGCGTCATACTGGATAAGATCAGGAATCCACTCCCACCGGTTGTAGTTCTGGAATGAGGGAGCGTAGGAAGAGCCGATGATCTTATCCGAGTTGCGCTCAGCACCAAGGAGGAAGATGGCCTCAGCAACGGATCCATACCAGAATGGGTAAAGGGCACGAGGAGCCCCAGAGTACCACTCCGGACCAGACTTGTTGAAGGTGTCGTACTCAATAACAGCATACTCGCCGATCAGAATTGGATGCTCGGAGGTGTAGTTGTCAAAGTAACCGAATTGTGAGCTCATCTGCTGTGGGATAGCGTACTCGTGGAAGTCACCAGAAGCGTTGTATGTCGGTGTTCCGGTGGTATCATCGACATCGTAAAAGGAAGCGATAATCGTGATATCAGGATACGCGGCAGAGATTGCGTCGTAGAAGGCCTTGAAGCGGTAGGCCCGGTAGGTGGGTCCGCCTTTCGACAGAGAATCTTCGTTTCCGACCTCAACAAATTTGATAGGAAACGGGCCGTAGCCAAGAGCCTCACGCTTTGCGCCCCATGGGGTGCTTGCGTCACCCATCAGGAACTCAAGCTCATCAAGTGCAGACTGAATGTAGGGCTGGAGCTCCTCAAGAGTCAACGAGGTGCCATTCAGCCATAGGCCCGACCAGACAGCGAGCAATGGCTCCATGCCAAGATCCTGTGCCCACAACATGTACTCAATCAGACCAAGGCCGTCGGTGTTCTCGTAACCCCATGTACCGGGAAATCCAGCGCGATCCTCGAGGGGGCCGAGAGTGTTGGTCCAATTCCACCAGTACCTACATAGCTGGGTCAAAACAGCATCTTGTTACTCACGAAAGGCTGTACTTACGGGGGCTGAAGTCCCTCGACATTATTACCACCAGGAGCACGGAAGAAAGAAGGCTTGAGGCCGTCCATCGCGTCCATCAGATCAACACGATTGCCGTTTTCGCGATTCTTGTACGTTGGAGGGAACAAACTCAGTAGGTTGAAATTGAGCGGACCGCTTGCGCAAGCGGGGTCCCAAGTGAAATGCAGGGTGTTGTTGGCGTTGGGCGCATCGTGAGTCGGCTGGAACGTGTACTTGTACTGGGTCCAAGCATCTGCGCTCGAAGCAACGTTCACAGACGCCTCAGCATACACACTATTCGAGTAGTTGCCCTGCAGGGTTACACTGAGATTTCCATTGAAATTGCCCTTCACCCAGAAGGACCCCTTATACACCCAAGATGCAACAGCAGGGAAACCCCAGAAGCCGTCATTGTACATGCCCACGCTGCTACCGTTACCCCCAGAAACTTCCAGAGAGCTGGTAAGTGCGGAGGAAAGAGGCGTAGAGTCGTTTGACAGAGCAAGCGTGGTGCTGCCAATCGAATGCCAATAGACGGTGGACTTCGGGTAAATAGGATTGCCCTGGAAGGCACGATTCTGAATCAATTCAGCGTAGACGCCTCCATCGCCGCTGTTATTGATGTCCTGGACAAGTCAGCAAATTGCCTCATTGACTTGATTGAGCACTTTACTTCGAACATCAACCCATATGCGTATGGGCTGGTAGCATTACCACCAGAAGACTTGACAGTAAAACTGACTGCCTGCACAGCAGCAGCGAAGCCCGCGAAGAGCAAGGCCTTGGGAAACATGGTGACAAGAGTCGGCCGTCAGATATCTTAGTAGGCTTGGAGCAGTCCAAAAGGCCGGTAGCAGCAGGCCAGCATAATCTTATATTGCCGCTCGCCTTCGGACAATCGCCGAAATCCTTGCATCACCAGCTTGATTTCTTCGACAAGTTCGACAGCTACCGCAAACCCTGCGCGTTGCTAATGCGTGCAAGCAGCGCGTGGTGTAACCCTGTCCCGGCTCCATCACCGATCATGCCCGTGTTTGCAAGGGGTGAAATCCGTACAGCTCCACTGAATACGGAGCGAAGCATTTGGTTCGCTGTCTAAGCTTTCGGTTCTTTGCTTAAGCTCGGGTAAGCTCATAAGTCAAGAATCGCGGTGACATGGTGCCGGGTCGAGATGTTAGCGCAGGTACCGCGTTGGCGGACGGCTGATTACCGGCTGAGCGAGCAGGTCGCCGCAATATCCACCAATCAGAGGCTCTCCACTCCAGGCCGACGCTAGGCAAAATTACGACTTTATCCGAATCATCATCATCATCGTGGGCGGAGAAGTGCGGGGAGCGGGGTGTGGGGAGAGAATAAGGCTTGCTTACGACATCAGGAACGCGCGAGGAACATTGTGAGCTGTTCAAGTCATTAGCCAGTGAATGGACTGAGCTTTTTTCTTGAGCATGATGACTCCTGAGTTTAATCCTTGACGTCAATTGAAAAGAATTCCACTACGATCCAACCTGTGTCATAAGTAGATATCAGCGCAATTCAACAACCGTTTGGTGTGTGGCGATTAGTGACAGGTAGTCCGCTGAGATGGTACGGAATATAATGTTCGGCATATATGTTAATTATAGTAGACATTAAGCTATTCTATGCTATTTGCCCTATTCTATTTCAGCTAGCAGGCCTTCCTCTTTTAGCGAACTGTGGCAGTGGGCATTGCCGTCGAATCAATAAGCTGATACGCCGACCAGCCATAGAATGGTGCAGTGATAGCATCAACTCTGTTCATCGTTCTGCAGTTCTGCGGGTCGCCAAAGTTGAATGCGACACAATCTCCTTTGCAAAGCGCGGCACATGCAGGCGCGTCTGCAGCGTACATATTCACGGACCCTGGGGCCATATATGCCTTGCAGAAATTGTAGCGGTACAGAGTATTGCTGACGGTGTATGTAGTCACCGTGGGATTGGGACAGGCGTTGGCACCGAAACGATTGGCAGTGATTGTTGGGGACGCAGACGGTGTCGGTGTAGATGTCGCAGTAGGCAAGGGCGCAGTGCCAATGAATTGGTATGCTGACCAGCCATAGAAAGGCGCAGTCATCGCATCAACGCTTGCCATGGTCCTACAGTTTTGCGGGTCGCCGAAGTTGAACGCCACACAATTGCCTGTACAGAGAGCGGCACAAGCCTGCGCGTCTGCGGCATACATATTGACCGATCCAGGTCCCTGGAAACCCATGCACATGTTGTAGTTGTACAACTTGCTACTAATGGTGAACGAAGTAGGGGTCGGGTTGGGGCAGGCGTTGGTACCATAAGGGTTGAGAGTAATGGAAGGTGAAGGGCTCATGCTCGACGATGTGGAAGCAGGTCTTGCAGAAGATGAGACTGAGACGGTCGTGGAGATGATATTGACCGAGATTGTCCTCAAAGTCGACGCAACACTTACAGTCGGACTGGCAGCACTGACTGGGGTGACGCCAACAAGGGAGTATGCCTTCCAGCCGTAGAAGGAGGTAGTCACCTGCGCGACACTGTTCAAGGTACGGCAGTTGTTGGCATCGGCATAGTTGAAGGCAACGCAGTCGCCCTTCAGGGCACAAGCAGCAGCGCATCCTTCGAAGCTCCCAGGCGAGAAATTGACGGAATCGTAATTCATGTATGCCATGCACCATTCATAATTGTAGATGCTGCCGCTGATGGTCATGGCAGTTGGTGTAGGATTAGGGCAGCCAAGGCCACGCGTGCTGGTTGGGGAAGGCGTCATGGTCGATGGAGGGAAAGAGTAGGCGGTGACGGGAGTCACGCCCACAAGGGAATATGCTTTCCAGCCGTAGAAGCTTGTAGTGACAGTAGACACCTTGTTGTCGATTGTACGGCAGTTTTGCGGGTCGCCATAGTTGAAGGCGACGCAGCTGCCGCTAAGCGCACAGGCTTTGGCACAGCCTGGACAGAGTTAATACATGTTGATTGGATATCCAGGCGGGGAAATACTTGCCGTCGAAGCTACCAGGCGAGAAGTTGACCGAACCGTAGCCCATGTAGGCCATGCACCACTCATATTCGTAGACATTGTCGCCAAAGACCATAGCAGTGGGGGTTGGGTTCGGGCAGCCGAGGCCTTTGGTGGTCGTAGGGGTGACAATTGAGGGAGGCGCTGTAGTCAAAGGCGAGGAGGAAGGAGCCACACTGGGGGTGGAAGGGGCCGATGATGAGCTTGAGCCAACCACGATGCTCGATATAGAGGAAGAGGCGGCACCTGATGAGGAAGATCCAACAGAATGAGAGGATGCAATCGAGGAAGATGATGCAATCAAGGAAGGAGATGCTGCCGATGACGAGGACGCCACTGACGAAGAGGCCACTGCAGGGACTCGGATAGCGGCCATCACATTCGCATTGGCATACATATCGCTCGTGGCTTCCTTCATGTAGCAGAAACCACGTCCATAACCACCAGTCCAAGCAACTGCACCGCAATTGGTGACTGTGTCGCACTTCTCGAGGCAGAGCTCAAAGCTTGCAAGATCGCCAACCTCGATGTTGCCACCTCCGTAGTCGGAACCACAGTAGACGGTATACCCCTGGCCAGTCACGTCTGTGTATATCTTGTTGTGCGATGCAGGACAGAGAGTCGGTGCTGTCGCGGAAGGCGCCACGGTGGATGTTGTTGGTGCCGCAGCTGAGCTGGTCGAGGAAGGGATGACGTTGCAAGATCGGACCGGATCGTTACCGAGATGATAGACGTTCACAGCATTGGGTCCACCGCAAAGTTCAGTTGAGTTGCCGTTGCATACCATGTTGCAGGCCGACGCAACCGTAGGTGCGCTTGGACAACGGAGTGAGCTGCCACAATAGCACTCAGCACCATACTCGACACCAGCATAACTGTATCCAGCTTGCTGACAAGCAGCAGCACAGCGGCTCACGGTATTTATACCTTCGACGTTGGCCGGAAACTCAAGGGTGCGTTCACCAAGGGAATCTGTATAGCAGCCAAGAGAGCTCCAGTTGTCAAAGCCCGGATTGACAACGGGCCCAGCAGACAGACCCTTTCCGTTCGTAAAGATGCTCATTCGGTTACCAGCGCCACATGATCCTGAGTTTGATCCTGGGCAAGCAAAGCTGCATTCCGAGTCTGCTCTCTGCACTCCTGTCTCGAGGACGCGATCGTCGCAGTAGCACTCGCGGCCATACTCCACACCAGCATAAGCGTATCCCTTGCCACTGCAGTAGTTGATGCATGTTGACTGTGTCATCGAGTCATCCGCGTAGCCGTCTGCGTGCAGGGTACGCGGGTTTGTGTCGTCCGTGTAACATCCAGAGTACTTCCAACCGGACGGTAAAACATTGCTGTCTTGTCTGGGAAGATTCAAAGCGGCTCCATGTGACTGAGCAGCGAGCAGTGCTATCAAGCCCAGGTTGGGCAGAGAGACAAAGGGACCGTGCATGGTACAAAGACCAAGAGGGTGTAAAGAGGTGAAGACAACGGAAGGATGGAGTCTGACAACTGGTTGAGGCTGAAGAGGCTTATCGTCTTATAGCTGGCAGACTCTCCATCTTCTTGGTCTTGTCTTCACGGTCATGCCGAACCAATACTCCAAACTGACACTGCCTACACGCTACGGATGGTCTGCGCCAGCCACACCGCACTCTCTACGGTCTCGATGCCAACATGTTCGCATTCGCATGTGTGCTCAGCTGAAGAACAACATGAACTCGAGCCCCGAAATGCCATAGTAGGCAAATTTTGCGTGGTCATTGCTCGAACTTATCGAGCTTTTAAGGGCGAGGCCGTCGACATGGCCAAATGGGGATCTGCGCTCCGTGCCACGCGCGGAAGCTGTATGACCTTTTGCGTATTAGCTGGCTCTTGATAGCAAATATCAGTTAGACCTTCGCTACTCCCGGGCCAGATCGAGAGAGTATCCGAGCTCAATAAGGACCGGTCCGGAACTGACCCCGTGGCATCGGCACTGCTTGCAGACATTGAAGATACGGCTAGACCTCACCTTATTGAGAGAGATATCACGTTCAAGGCGCAGAGCAGAATCCCCAGAATCGAATTGCCTTTCTTAAAGATCCAAGATTAGGGTCTGGATCAGGGGTTGGGCGCAATCACTAGATCCACTAGCGTCGGCTGTCAAATTCTGGTCGCGGGCGCTAGGCTGAGCCCGGTTTGGCTCCCGTATAATCTCCCGCCTTCACGCCACATCCATGAGGGCGAGCATCTACAGCCTTGACGATGGAAAATTTTGAGCTGGGCAAATGTGCCACTGTAGTATTCTCTGTTGAATCCGACACTATGGGCCTGAAAAGGAATAACGACCTCACTAATAACCCTTATTGCAAGCCATACTGACCTATGGAGAAGATGATTGGTATGATACATCGTGAGATAGCTCCCGCACCGGTCTCTGTGATGGCAGTTCGGCGCTCATTTGGCTTGCATCAACTTCGTGACTACACAAAGCACCTGAGCGTAGCTCTGTCTCACTCAAAGGTTGTAATAGATCTTGCTGGATAACCCTGGCTTCAGCTTTTCGCCGTTTTCGATACTCAATGAGTAACAACCCCAAAGATAGCAGCAGTGGCGCTCCGAGACCAGCGCTCACACCAATTTGCGCTTTTTGGCTGCCAATCAATCCGCTCGTGGAAGTGTTGCATACCATACTGTTGGCAGATATTGGCGTCGAAGGGCCAAAAGAAACTGAAGAACTTGTCTTATCTTCTCTCAAGTTCCAAGGTCTTTGAACTGCGAGCTCGTGCGTAAGGTTGCCAATCGTAAACCTGTCCTTGGCGCAACAAGAAGCAGCGCCTTGGCCAGCTCCACAACAGGCCTCCCACTTGTTGTCATCTTTCACATTGCATATGGTGATGGTGATGTCATCGCCAATATTGCCTGGCAGTCAGAGTAAGCATGTAGACAGACTTCAATCGAGAGATTAGGGAGACCAATGCAAAACGCCAGCTCAGTACCTTGAGCGTACCTTTGCAAAATTCGTAGTATTTTGGACAGTCGATTGGTATTGTTGTGCTGTTCCACCAGTCTTTCACTGTGCAAGACCCAATGTACATAGGGCCATCGCTGCTGAGGCATAGCGTATCTCCGAGACAGGTTGAGCCAACCCCGCAGCAATGCGACACTGCTTTTGCAGAGGGTGGATAGCAGGGTTTGCAATCGGGCTGTATGTAGTTGTAAGTATAGTAGCAGAGTCGTGCGTCAAGTTGAGCATAAACAGCCAGTGGAAAGATGGCTATCGATACGAGATTTGCCGTGACAAATCTATCGAAAAGAACAGCTGACGACCGCCAAGACATTTTTAATGAGCCACAGGGACAAATCTCAAGAGTCGATACCTGAATATTCGTTTGACAAAGTGAGATCGATGTGGGATGGAAGGATAGGTTCGACCTTTTATACGTAGTGGTCAGAAGCACCTCCACGGCCGGAAGGCACAGAAAGTGGGCGGTCCTTCATTCCGGTGAGTCTTCAGTCCAGATTCTAGTAAGACAGCGTAACAGTGTGGCGTCCAGTCAATCCTGTGCATAGACGAGATTCAGAACGCCTGCATCAATGTAGCACAAGCGAGGGCTCGTCTCTGATCATAAATCCGCTACTCTCTCCATCCAGTTCGAAGTAGCAGCAACCCTCACTTTGCGAAAAACGGTACTGTGCTTGAGCTCTTTGTTCCTCCCAAAGCCAGCGACCAGAGCTGTCGCCCCTCCTCGTGGCAGTCGGATCTCAGTGCATTGAAGCCATCGCCAAAAGTGTGCTTTCTCTTCTGCGGCATGCTGATCCACCGCTGTACAGTCATGTCAAAACCGGCGTCACCCCAGGGTACCTTGTTCCAGATTTGTTGAGTCGAGATTTTGACTCGGGGCGTGGATTGTGTGAAAGGACGCTGGCTATCTTCTCTGGCAGCAAAGTCTCATTCAGCATCCGTCGCAAACGCATCGTCTTCTACAGCTTTGCCTTCGAGAAAACAATGCACTCGTACTAGACAGTTACGAGCCAGTCGACCTTCGACAAGGTCCCACAACAAGCCTAACGTCACAAAGTTTTGGGTCCGATCCTGATGACCCCAACCGTCCACTTCCACCTCATCCTCATTGAAGCCCCCACGAGTGGCCCATTCTGCGTCTTTTTCAGTGACATTTGGGTCAAGCAACCACTCATGCCACCAGTCGACACGTGTGAGAGGTGGCTGCGACACCAGCATGTTACGCCAGGAAGCTTGACTTCTTGCAAATGCGCGGCGCCTGGGTGCATTCAGATCTATAGAGGAATCCTGCGCCCATGGGAGCTGAACGATATCCATATAAGTACATGGGACACCATGTTCGAGTTCTCTTGAGGCGTACATCTCTCCATGTAAATCTGGACAGAGGATTGGCGCGAAATGCGATTGTAGCATTGGATTAAGCCTGAGACTGACTCCATGTCTTGATTCAGCTGGCTTCAGGAACAGGTGCTCTCTCAATAAATCTGATTCCGAGATGATGTCGTTCTAGCTGCTGCATACCATTGTACAATTGAGGAGGACTTGAGGAGAGCATTCATCGAGGAAAGGGGAGCTCCGCAATCGAGAAGAGTTTGTCGTCGCAGGCATCGTGATATGTGACAAAGATTTCTCAGGGGGCAGACATTAGGAACTTCAGGATTGGAGGTGATGGTTTGGTGATGTTAAGTAAAAGCGAGATTCAAACAACGGGACGAGCGATGAACTGGCAGGGCATTAGATGCAAGGAGGTATTTCAGCGTGTATTCCAAGTTCGAGAGCAGACCTATGTGTCAGCTCGCTGTGCGGCGGAATTGAGTATGTGACGAGGGAGATACAAATACGGAGGCCTGACAGGCAGAAGTCGACTTTTGTGGGTCTTTCGCCTGGACCAGCAATTGCCCCACCTTCGCGCAAAGGCCACATCCCCCAGTCTCCTTGTAAACTCAACCCGGAAACCCGAACTCTTGATTCATGTAAGATTGTCAAATTCAGGCTTGGACTGAAAGATGTGAACGTGCAATTGATTCGTCAATGATATGTGATCCTGGCTGTCTCGTTGAAATTGTTGTCATGAAAGCGCGAAATTGCTCAACAGGCACCATGCTCTTAAAGCAATCTGCCCGATCACATATCTTGCTGATGCATGCATGTTGGTTCGTTTCTTTTCAAAAGTATCTATACATGTTTCGTCGCATTCGTTGTTGGGGATATGGATAAATTCGCCACCACTTGCAAAACACTCTCGTTCAAGGGTCAAGACACGATTAGTCGACGCTATAAGCAATCAAATAGCTACGTCGAGCATCACAGAGTGCACACACTACACTGATCAGCTCTAGGATATTTGAGAGCATGGCATTCTTGCTTTGCGCGTCACGAGACATGCCCGCTCGGGGCTGGTAAGAGATTATGCTCTCAGTTTGGAACGGCTGCATCACGACGATGCAGATTAAGTGTCATGAAACCATCGTTCAAGCGGTCCGGCTGCTTAAAGCCGTTCAGGAAGCCGTTTGAACCTTCTACTCTGGGGATTGGACGTTTGCATGTCTTTGTTGCTCGTGTATGAGACTTCTCTGAATTTTGAATGTATTGTTAGTGTATGGACCAAAATTGAAAAAGCCGCGCAAGATTAACCAATGTCACATTCGAATTCGATAATTACCTAACGTTGATCCTGAACCAATACCAAGGCGGTAATTCTGGGAGACCATAATCAAGTACACGCACTCAGTCATCAGATAGTTTCTCTGTTTTGGAAGATCTTGAAGCATATCGGAGTCAATGTATGATGTCATGTTGCAAGCGCTGACCCTATTGGGCACATATCGTTGCTGCTATCGATGTTGCACGAAGTATTACCTACTAATAAACATTGCTAATCTCAGTACTTGCATTTCCTACAACACACATCTAGTCGTTGTCTTCGGAAGCTCATGTAGACACTGTGCTGCAAATATGCGCCACGAGAGCGCTGGTCAGGCTGTCCGTCGGCCTGCTGTCAGCAGGATACTGCCTGGCGCAGGGGACCTAAACCCTATTCGATATTTGACCCCAGCCAGCTGATTGAGGGGCACATCTTCTACGATGACTACAGGTGAGTATCGCCGCCGTCAGGCCTTCTGAAATGCTTTAGGCCGTGTAAACATAGAATGACCTTGATATAGCGCCACTACTGCCAACGACTATAGCCTCCCAGGGTGGATCCTGCATGCCGGTCTTTTCATCGCACGTGATTTCGCGCCAGAATTGAAGGTGTGTTTACTGAACTTCACCACCATTTGGCTTTCGAACGCGCCTTATGTCGCCATACCATACTCATCACGACCATGAAGAACACAGGGGTAGGAGAGACCTAAAATTTCTTTTGAAGACAGTCAGACTTCGAGACGCGACAGACCCACGTGATAAGGTGTATGGACTTCTGGGTCTCGTGTCTGATGACATCGAAAAAGTTGATATCACCATTCAATACAAGCGATCGGTCGCGGAGACTTACACAGAAGCTGCACTCGCATATATGATCAGATCGATTCTAGATCTTCCGCTACTGGAGCTCCTCAAACCGGCCGTCATTCCAAGGTCCGACCTCCCTCGCGGGTCCTCGATTTGGCAGATGCATCGTTACTATTTGAACCGTTGGTGAGCGGTTTAAATATCGGCGATGAACCAAGCTCGACGATCAATCATAACTATTTGCCTGAAGAAACCCTTGATGAGCTCAACAAAGCTATTGATGGACATTTTACTGTGTTTGGATATGTTTTTGACACGATCACAGACGCCGGCGCTGTCATGCCCACTTTCGATACCAAAGCCGGTAAACTAGACAAGGGTGGTTGATTCATTGATCCCGGACTTCTACCTCATAAGCTTAAACAAACAAAACATATGTATAGTCGGATACGCGATCAATAAAACCAAAGTCTACGAGTCATGGATCATAATAGGTACTGTATACGTTCCCGGGATCTTGTCTAAAAAGATGTGGGATGAGGCACAATGCCAACATATGACTTTTGTTTGAATCCAACGGCGTTCAGCTTCGAGGCAGTAATGCATCTTGCACATTAGATACTGCACCTTGCCAAGGCCGACTGGCCACCGAGCATATCTGAAGGTTTCGACTCCAAAAGCATAGGCAGGGGAATAGTGAATAAGCGGTCTCAGTTTGTCGATTAAAGCTCCACCACCACTGCAAACGATCTAAGCAGATTACTAGCTTTAATAATCTCTACTCGTTCTTGCAGCCTGCTCGGTAGCCAGTCGGAGCTGGCAAGGTGCAGTAGAGTGTCCGGCTCGCTTCGCTCGTCTGCGATGGTTCAAAGTCCGTGCTGACGCCACGGAGGACGTGATGGGACCTGTCGATCTCCCGCGCTCCTCCGCTCCTTCGCCTCTTCAACACACCTGCACCTGCGAAGACGAGGCAGTGCTGTTCTTTCGCGGACATCATCCTGGTAGCATGAACCTTGAGAGAAACCTTGAAGATGCTCCCTGCTCAGCCTCCTCGTCGTCTATGCGGCTCGAGCTCTCAGCAGGCTGAGCGCGTAGGTTTGGCCCCCGCACTGCTTGTGTCACCTAACCCGTCCAGCCACCACCAGATGAACCGAACTCCTAGCCTTTCACGTCTCGCTCACGGCACACTCGCTTATTATGACTCGTCCTCGAGGATGCTGCCTGAGGATCCCAGCTGCAACACCGCCCCCGAATGAACTGGGGACGATGATAGTGATGCTGCGTGTGAGTGCTGCGTGCAAAGTACTGGTGTCAAACGAGCGCACAGTTGAAAAGTCCATCACAGTGTATCACCTCCCCTGCGCACTACAAAAACCATCGGGACATCTATAGTGCGTATGGATGTCGATCAGCCGTGTCTCACGACGTGCTTGATGAGCTCCGTGAAGGAAGCCAACGGTCGCAAGATAATCTGCGCCTTGCACGCATCGTACCTAACTAGGAGAGGGCTGAAGTCCTTCTGAGAAACAGCCACACACTGTGTCGCTTGGCTTGCAGACTCGACTATTGAATCCTGCAGGGTATTAAGGTGGAGTCTGAATAGTTTCAGCCTCGCCCTCAGCCAGAGGATAAAGTCTTTGAGACCTGCACATATTGTGAAGGCCATTGATTCCCTCACCAATATATCAGCCTTGCACAGAATGGCGCATATAATAGTGCTCACCTCGACAGGCCTTATCGTCCTACTTCTAGCACTAGCCTCCAATTTCGCGATCGCCTCCGCTGCACCGAGCCCGGAGGTCTCGCTAGACTTCCTCCTTCCGCACCCCAATACCACAGGCGGACCTGCTGGCGAGATAAAATGCTATGCCCTGCCTTACGGAGCTATGGGTATTGTATCCCATCTTCTCACATACTGGGCGATGGCTTGGGTAGGATGGGGAAGGGCACCTCTCTGGCCGAGACGACTTATACACAATTGGCAGTTTGACCTGTTACTCGGAGTATCAACCTTGGTTACTTGCATACCCATCGCAACTATTACCATCTATCGTTGTCGTCTAAGCTGGCACTTCGTTCTCATAAGCGTCTGGAAGCTTGTCACGTCTGTTTCTGTGGCTCTCATATCCATCCACCGCTGCATGATCATCAGACGGGCTAAAAATGAGGAGACAAAGTATCAACCCTTGACAGAACTTAGCGACCTTCAGAGCGGCCCCCAACAGACCGGCGTCTATCTAAACGGCGTCTACCACACCGGTATCTATCAAGATGGCAGCTACCACAACGGCACCTATCAGCACAACGGCTTTCAGAACCACCAAGCCCCAGGGTCGAGTCGAGGGGCCCGCATTAATCAATTTTCGCCCGAAGATCCTACGAAGACACAAAGAAAGGCGGATCTGAAACCCTTCTTTTGGCTTATACTCTTCCTTGCAGGAACAGTAGTTGGCATGGTGGGACTAGGGGCCCTACTGTGGGAGAATTTTCGCAAGGACGTTACCATCAAACACTTGACCATCGGATTTGCGGCAGTCGTGGTCATCGTTCCGGGTATGGTTGCCGCTTACTGGTATACGGAACACTGTTTTGGATCGTCAAATGGGAAGGATGGTATAATCAGAGCAACTCGCCACACCGTTCACGGAGCTCTTACTGCATTTCTAGCAGTATTTGGTGTCTTTGCCGCCTTATACAGTGATCTCGTCCTTGGAATCATTGCCGAAAACATTCTGGGTACACCGTCGGGCGACGTTACGCCATTGTATTGGATCTGGTTTGTTGCGAAGCGATTTCCCATGTTTTCTTTGTGACTTTCCTTCATCAGCGGAGTTGTTTTGCTACCCGTTCCATTTCTACTAGTAGATTAGTCTAGATATGAAGGATCCGATTCAAATCAACGTTCAAATGCACGAGGGAATTTTGATGCTGTCGCTGATTGACTACAGCGAATACTATGTATGGCGGGACAGAATTAGTGAGCATCATTATCGTTTTGGTTGCAAAGCAATCACAACGACAGCTAAGTTGAGCGTGTGAAGCTTACGCTGCATCTCCCCACTTGGGCCGGCAGTGTCTCAATATAACACTTTATGCCACTCCAAAGAATCCGGACAAGTTTTGACATGATTTATCAACCCGTGTTCCCTGGTTGGCAAGGGGTATCCGGCAAACTGCCCCGAGCGCTGATGAAATAAGATGTCATTGTGACTCTCCGACAGCAAACATTGCATGTGAACGCTAGAGTAGAGTAAATAGACGCGTTTGTCCTCCTGGGAAAACTATTCTCGGGTCGCTAGATCTCCATCGCACTATCCCACAATTCATCCCACCAGCTTGCTTTGAGGGATCTCGACAATAGCTATGCAAAATGGAGATAGCGAGCGCATTATTGTGCGATCGATTCGAGATGTTCCGATAACCGAAGAGCGCAAGCCCTTTCTGAACCCGGGGCAAAGACTTCAACACACAGGTATCAGCTGGTATTGACTTCTTTCTGATTCACCTGCTAACAACCACAGGCACCGCACGAGCCAATCTTGCTCCGTCAGCGGCGAAGCCCCAAGGCACGACGCACAACAACTGGGCCGAGAAACACTCCCACCAAACCGTGCTACAGCAGCACTGCGACTTCTTCGACCGTGATCACGATGGCGTGTTGTGGCCGCAAGACACATTTGTAGGCTTTCATCGCCTTGGCTTCGGCATCATCCTATCATGGGTTGCGGTCCTCGTCATCCACGGCAACTTTTCGTACCCAACCGTCTCGGGCTGGCTGCCTGATCCATTCTTTCGAGTGTTTCTCAAGAACATCCACAAGGATAAGCACGGTAGTGATACCGGCACATACGATACGGAAGGGCGATTTGTGCCCCAGCATTTCGAGGATATCTTTGCAAAGTACGCGGATGGGAGGGACTATCTGACGATCTGGGATCTGAGCAATGTCCTGAAGGGTCAAAGATGTATCGCAGATCCTGTCGGCTGGGGTGGAGCGTTCTTCGAGTGTAAGTGATGTTGCTGGTCTTGTACAGCTCTAAGGCAAGACTGACACGCCCAGGGGTTGCTACATATCTCATGCTCTGGCCTGAAGATGGTCGTATGATGAAGGAGGATATTCGCGGCATCTATGACGGCAGTATCTTCTATACACTCGCAGAAAGAAGATCAAAGAGTCTCTGAGATCTTTCGGGGGTCCCAAGTCTCACTAGAAGTCCCACGTGACATAAGTTGAATGAGATTAGTAATTTGAAAATCCATGGACAAGTTGATATCGTACCACTTCGACAGGTAGATGTGTATGGGATGGATGCGGCGCAACATTCAGCCTCATAAGTGACGCTATCACTCTGGGGGGCTAGCGCATGCTCGCTTAGCGCCAAACGCGTACAGAACGCGCCCTTCTGGGCTCCCCCTTATCTCTCACGCGAGGTCACACGCGTTTCGTCGAATCCAATAATATTGTTGGACCGGGTTCCATACAGTCAGCCTGAGGGAGTCTTGGAATTTTCAACGTGCCACCGAAGCTACGCAGCGCCAAATCTGGGGTCGAAGATCGGAACGCGCCTTGCACCAACAATAAGGAGAACCAAGTCGCACTAAAAGCGACCCCCAATCGTGGCACAGCAACCTCGGGTCCAAAGAAGAGAAAGGTTAACACACAGCAAGAGCAGCCTTCGCAATCCGAGCCCAGCAAGCGAAGAGCGACAGGTAGCAAAGCTGCGGCACTGAAGAAAACAAACAAAACCAAGGAAGCGTCTGGTTCCGCTAAGCCGCGCCTCTCAACCCCCGACCTGGAGTTTGACTTTGACCGAAGTCTACTACGGGACCCTCGTCCAACGCCTGGCCGAGTAGCGAGGCCACGCTACGATGAGCTTCATATTCCCGACGACCTTCTTGCTCATCTGAAGAAGACCCGAGTCTTTCCCAAGGTGACAAAACCCAAGGGTCGGCTTAGCGAAGCACAGAAAGATGCCTTCAAATCGAACAGGCCTTGGCAAATCCACTCAATTTCTCCCATGCTATGTACAAGCGTATCAGCAAGGGAAGAGAAGGAAGTCCTACCATTGACGATGCTGGGTTTGTGATGGACTACGAAAAAGTCTATGCTGCCATAAATGGCTCGTTTCCGGAAAGGGGTAGCATGGAATGGGACTTGAAGTACGAGAACTATGAGCAAATGCTCGATGACGACGAGCGCGAGGAGAAGGAATTTCTCAAGGCATTTCTGATAGACCCCGCCAAGCTGACGAAGAGACACGATCTTAATCCTGGGAACGTCATAGTTTACATGAAAGATCAGGTCTCGAAAGACTTAGGCGTTCCCTGGCATCAGATTAACTTGCAGCGAATGAAGGAATGGAAAAGCAAGGGATTCCAAAGGGTCAAGTTCGATACTTGGTGGAAAGATCCTATCAAAGAAGAGGTTAAACGCATGATGAATATAATGACGGGTTCTAACCACAGGAAAGACTTGTAAAGATATGGACATCGACTAGGTACGTTTAAGAGTCACTGTCTAAAAGCTAAAATGGAAGGAATCAACATTCTTAAAAATATGTACAATTGTGAAGCTCCCCCAATCTCCCTATGTAACGACTGACTTCTCCCAAGGAATCACTCACAGCGCACTGACAAGACTGTTGTAAGCCTGCTTGGGCCTGTAGTTGGTGTCGAAAAGCAGAGGGCTGTCGCTAGCGCGCCAGCTGTCCTTGTCAGACACACCCCAGACGGTGATACCAACACACTTGGAAACCTGGAGACAGGCGTTCTGGACGGTGAGGTAGTCGCTAGCCGAGGCGCCGGCGATGTCGAGCTCGGTAATGGCAACCTCCTTGACGTTGGCAGCGGCCAGAGCCTTGAGAGCGTTGGGAACACCAGAAGCCGGGTTCCAGCCACCGGGAGCAGCAAGATGGGCCTGCGAGCCAATACCGTCAATGGGGATGCCTGCGGCGACCCACTTGTTGACGTGAGCAACCATACCGGTGGTCACTTTGGCGTAGTTGGCAATGTCGAGGTTGTAGTCGTTGATGTAGAGCTTCGCGTTAGGGTCAGCGGCGCGAGCGGCGCGGAAGGCAATGCCGACGAAGTCCTCGCCGAGCACACGGCTGAAAACACTATCTCTGAGGCTGCCGTCTTCGGCAAAGATTTCGTTGACAACGTCCCACTGGAGGATCTTGCCCTTGTAATGGGTGACGATGTTGGTGATGTGGTTTTGAATGACAGTTGTCAATGTGTTGCGGTCATTGATCTGGCTGACCCACGAAGGAAGCTGGGAGTGCCATAGGAGAGTGTGGCCACGCATGTACTTTCCGTTCTGCAGAGCCCAGTCGACGACCTTGTCAGCGTTGCCGTAGCTGAAGCTTCCACGCGATGCTACATTCACATGAAGTCAGATTGGGCTGTCGGGTCGAGATACAATTGCTTGCGAAGATCACTTACGCTCGATGGCATCCCACTTCATGCTGTTCTCGGGAGAGATCTGACCAAAGCTGTTCTTGGCGATAGTCATCAAAGCACTGTTGCTGAGATGGTAGTGGTCAATCTCAGTGCCGAAGTAGAGCTTGCCCTTGGCCTTGAACTTGGCGTTCAGCTCACCAGCTGCTGAATTACCACCAGTAGGCGCAGAGCCACTAGCTGTGGTGGTAGTGGTAAGGGTGGTTGGAGCTGCGCTGGTAGGTGCGGGAGCTGCGCTCGTCGGTGCAGGTGCTGGGTCTCCTCCACCTGTGCCAGGCTGGCACTGAGAGTACCAATCGCTGAAAACAATGTCAGCCCGAGATCTTCGCAAGATCACTGCATAAAAGGAAAAAAGCGCTTACTTCACGTAGGTGCATGTGGTGCCAGAAACGCACGACTTCGAACCACCCCAGCCATTACCGCCACCTGTTTGGCAATGTCAGTTCGCAGTTCGATTACAGTTTCAACGTAAGAGCCAAGGACTTACACTGGCCCCACAGGGCGCTTTGACCCAGCACGGTGGCCGGAAGAACGAATGCGACAACTGCAGATCGCATGGTGATGGATTTGGTCTGACAGGGAAGTGGAAGATTGAGAGCTCGTTAAGCAGCGATATCAAAGATTGTCGAGGGTTCTTGATCCTTCTTATTCTCTCCTCAAGAGGAAGCCATTACTCGCACATGTGGAACAAGATTACACATCGCCACTCACCGAAATTAAGGCCGGAGAAGAATAGATTAGATGGCGAGCCTTAGTAGCCGCAACTTATGAAGTTATAAAGGTCTCCCGTCGTCGATTTTGTCCCTTGTGTCGCTTGAGAGGTTGATTTGAGTAAAAGCATGTCGCGTGATTGGATTATGGTGCCGAACGTTGACAAAATGTCAGATCAGAATAGACGGTGGAAGATGTTAGTATTCTGAACTGCCCATCTAGAAGCCGAGCAGGGGTCGGCTCTTCCAAACTTGGATGTCCAAGCCGGCGGTGGAGATTACTTTTTGGGACTGGTGGACGATATTGGAGCGAAAACCCTCAAGCGCCGTAAAACGGAAATTCTATATACAAGGATAATTCATTTGGGTCCCAATCTACGAACGAACTCTGGATGGAGTGTTGATTAAAAGAACTCGAGGCAACAACATGCCAAGTCGGTTGCACCCGTCTTAGCAGGTGCATTACCCAGATTAATGTTCGCTAGCATACCTCTGTTTTGCTTGTGTTGGGGCCAAACGTGAACCGAGGTTCGTTGATCCTGTGGGGGACAGGGGTTTCCAGGACCCACCGGCTGTAGTAAAGCTCGGCACTCGACATCTCAGGTGCCTGAGCGACCAACGTCCAAGACATATAGATGACTTTGGCACGCTGCAGTGCTAGGTATCGAAAGAATCCGCGTTCTCGTGAGTCGATGTAGTGATGCCAGCCCCACAGTATTCTGATTATGGAATACAAAAGCCATAGCTTCTCTTTTAGGTGGCTCAAGCCCCAGCAGAATGATCCTGAATTGATGAGGCCTAATCACAAATAATAGCCAGAGTCCACGTTCGACTGTAGGAGCTGGGGTAGCCGGGGGATTCCCTTAGCGAAGGGTCTCTGACGCTCTTGGATAATTCATGAGCTTCCCAATGCTGATTATGATTCCCAAACGTGTCAGCATTTACTAGCTAACCTGCTTTTTCATGGCATGTCAATCAAAGCCTGATTGGGGAAGGTCAGACACTCATACGGTTGCTGATCGGAAGCGTGCATCGAGACTCAATACTACACAATAACGACTTCCCATGAAAGTAGTAATTAGCGGCTTCTAACAGCGCACCAAATTGAACAATTCCTTGAGCCTTGAAAAAATGCACTCCTATTGAGGCTCGAATATGTGGTCTCTCGAGTATGAGATAAATTCGATACTGCTCAGCGTTCGGTTTTGCAAACGAGCACCTTTCATATTTGAACACCGACTCATTCTTGTCGCGAGGCTAGACGTATTAACAGCTGACCTCACAATGAGTATTAAATGTTATGATCTTTGGTGAAGACGGCTAAGCTCGATGTCCGAAATGCCAAGCTACGCTGCGACTGGACCACGCAAATACTATTTGCGATTCGAATGGTGTAAAATCACGACAAGAAGAGCTGTCAGTACTGCTCAAATATGCAGGCCCAATAGGGGAGCGGTAACAGTCGCCAGAGAGTCGACAGCCTGGAGGGTAAGAGCCGTGGCTTGATACATCCATCGTAATGCATCAGACATGCTTCATGAATTTATCAGAAGATCCGATTCCGGAGGCAGGGATAGTGGATGGATCTTGGGAGCGGTCTACCACAGCTCACCACAAGAGTCTCTGACAAGGTCAAATGTCTACTACATTGGGTTGGAGTACCATGGAATTGACGCTACATTGTCTCCTTGCGCCGAAATGATATTTTGTGTCTTGACGAGGACACGACAACAGTTGCAGCTCATCATTCTTGTATGTATGTCCTGGCCATTGTCATAATTTCTGTAAAAGCTCACCAAACAATAGCAACTCCTTGAGCGGATAGTTATTCTGTTCTGACCCTTTGCGTGTTCATCTCATGGCTTCTTTTCGTCATTTCAAGCAGCTCGGGTCTTCGAAAGATACATTTAGCGACACAGCGATATATATGAACTTGAAGACTGGGGACATAATCAGGGTTCTATCGTATTCTGCAATAATCTTTCTTGCTACATATCCTGCATGGAACGAAGCCAGCGATACGAATATCGAACTCGAGACTGTATACACCAGAGGTGAGAGAAAAAAATGCCAGGCAGGACTAGCAAGGCTTCTGGGCATTCTGAGCATAATCGTAACGAAAGCAGTACTGTCCGCCTTGACTATCCATGATCTCACGTAGCTTTCTCGGCTGATCAAGGTAGCCGAAATTTGTAACAAAGTCGAGAGTTGCATTCTCGCTGGGAGGATTGTCCAGTGTCGTCACTGTACCGTCCAGTGCAAAGGTGCGGGTTTCCGGATATTTGAGCTGCCACTGCGCCCACATGTTGTCGATCATTGAGTGGTGCAGATAGAATGCTGGATCAGAAGGCGAAGCGAATTGATCTAGCATGCTAAGTCCAATTGACCAGTGGCCTGCGCTGTGTGGGGAGAGAAACGAGGTGTTTCGTTGGTTGCCATCGAGTACTGCTTGAAACTCTCGAATCGATGAAGCGGACAGCAGTTTGTCGACAACACTGGCCTTGTGGTTTGAACGCGTAAGATTGCTGTTCAAGTCTCGAGTGACGCATCGTGGGGCGTAATTGAGTGCATCGCTTGGTAGCTCCGGTTGTAAAATTTCTTCGTTCTTGAACATCCTGAAGCCCGTCGTGATGTTTGCGAAAGGGCCGTTGTCTATGCATCCACCGCCATTCCCGCGCGGGAATGTGAAGTTGCCGTTGCGGACCGGTGGACTGCTAGCGTTCCAGTAGCCATCGCCGCCTATGCTTGTCTCGCTCCCATCAAACAGAGGGCTACGAGCGAGGTCGTCCGCCCACCATGGCCAATTCCAATAGGGTATCGCGCCTTTGAAGCCACATTCATTTGTGAGTGCTTTTTGAAACAAATGGAGGAAATGGCGGTGCCACCCAAGAAAGACTCCGTTCGCATGGATCAGCAACGTGTTATTGATGTGGGCCGCAGTGAAATCATCGTAGCGCGATGTAACTCCTGGAGCTACAGCCTTTGGTGTCTGAGGTGGTAATGACATCAAACACTTCACACTGTCGGTGAAATCTGCCCGCTCCTCAGTAGTGAGTGCACTCCTGAAACTAGTCAGCTCAGGGCCGATAACCTTGAATTAGGGATTTCGAACCATTCCTTATGCACCAATGTATTCTGATCGGTACAAGATGAAGGGCATAGTGGAAGTGCGGTAGCTTGTGTGCCGTGTAGCACAGCTGATATGGAGAACAAAGCGATGAGGCAGAAGGTGCTTTGATACCGGTACATTTCGTGTGACTAGGTTACAAGAATGAATTAAGTTTCATCAAGAGCATGCCAACTGTAATGCTTTTATACGACCATCGGACATTATCTTCTCACGGCCTGGCACAAGCAAGCGCCTCTCTGTCTGTAAGCTGGAAGGCTGTGCACAACACTGTGAGATCACATGTTCGGTGTTTGTTACCATATTCGTCAGTCCTTCTGGGGGGCCTGAAGATCTTCGGATTTACTTTGGAAAAGCGTGATGCGAACTTCCTTTGATCCAAGAATTCATCAAGCTTTAATCACTAGAGCAATACTGAGCTCTTACAGTATCCTTGATGTACAATCTATTCGGATGCGCTTGTTCTGGCCTTTGCCAATGTTGTTGAAAGAATTGTACTCGCAGTTATCTGCTTAGAATTGTACTACTTGGAATGAGTAGCGGTGATAACGGCCCGGAGTAGCTGTGGCGCAGTTGATCGTAGATCTACATTCGCAGGCCTAATAAAGACTAATAGAAGCATAACATCGCCTTCATAGCATGCCTAATGTCCAAAAGAGGTAACTACTTCGTTAGCTCCTTGGCGCCTGAGCTTACAAGTCGCCGTGATCTTCAACTTAGCGGACTGCTTACACGCGTCTGCCAAGGCCTGGTATGAAGCTGTGATTGCATAGCGCTTGGGAAAACGTCTTGGGATTACCATCAAGCTTGCTGCTCAACTTACCGTGGATGAGTCCCAGAGCTTGATTGCAAAACATAACAACGTGTGTTCTTGAGAATGCAGAATTCTAAGGCCAAGTCACGAATTGACTAGTCAAGCCTCCGACGAATTCATGGGTGTCTTGCTCCAAAATGCAGAGCAGAACGGTACACTAACCTAATTTGGGGTTCTCAAGTTCCGACAGCGAATACAAAATCCTGCAACAGCCAATCGGTGTGCGATTAGAGAAAACACGATTGCTGCCCGAAGGTGCCGAGGCCAGATAACGTTGTCAAAGACGTATCAGCTTTCGAACTTCTCTAACATGCACCTACCTAACAAGGACTCGGTGCTATCACGTGAGCCAGCTCTACGCACGGGCTTCGCGAACTCGTGTGAAATTAGGTACGTCACGAACCCCAAGATGGCATTCAGCTTGTCTTGGAACCGGGAAAATGGACTTTGTGACAAAGCCACTCTTGATCGATGTAAGCTGATCATAGGCCACATTTCTGTAGTAAGATAATCACAATGAACCGCAATACGGATACATAGCAGTAGTATACCCCTGATACATAGACCGGGCTCACATGTCTTGGTCAAAACGTACCATGTGCCTCAGAGATTCGCTGCCGTCAGACCTTGGTCAATCACAGAGCCAATAGGACTTTTCTATTCTTTATGGCCAGGGCAGTGCAGTTCCCGTAAGAACCGCAGACGTATGTCAGTCAATGACCCTGGAGGCGTGTAACTGCTGCTCAGATAATTAGTGGGTTTGCGGCTGCAACATGGTAACCTAAGTCGCTCCAACTCTTTGCTCGATTCACAAGACGCGGTGGGCTTGTATCAATGTAAGCGCAGATTTTTCGCGAGATCAGCGCGTGTCTTAACTTTGACAAGCAAGACGCGTCAACAACAAGAGGTTGCTTGCCGCAGAAGGACCGTTCATGGATGAGGGTAAGGGTCGTGGGCAAAAAGGACTGCGCTAAGCAGCTCGATCGAGATCGTGGCCTGATCGGAAAGGGCCTTGCTAACGAGGCTGGACCACGACGAGCATGGTGGGGAAGGGACTACCTAGCTGAGCAACAAGCAGCAAGCAACAGTTGCAGCGCGAACGGCGTAAACTTGTCAGCAGGTATAATGCAGCTGCATCATCAATACTACATGTGAGCTGGCGATGCAGGGCTGGCGAATGCGCTGTTGCAGATTGGACGGCTTCCATGGATATTAGGATTTCGATGATGACGTAGTTGGCCGCGAGCCGCCGGCCGTGCCTGTCGGTGCGCTCCAGCTGCCAGGCTTGTGAAGCGCCATGCACACGGCGTTATTCTCCTCTGCCCCTCAGTCTTGAGCCTCCGTCCTCTCAGCACACTGTTTACTTAAAGTACGGTACGTCTCTTCGCCCCTGACCCGGCAGTGATCCGCAGCCCGCCCCTCCGTCACTCGTCGAGTCTCGATCCGTCTTTGTGTAGCCCGCCGCATCGGCAGTCCAGTCCTGTTTCTCCCTACCACACGCGATTCCTTGCTGCACACAAGCCGACGGTATTCTGAGCCCTGCTAAACACTGCTCTTTCAGTCCTCAGACTCTGCACCTCGATTTACCGCCGTGCACACAGTCGTGCAGTCGTGCAGAAGCCTTGTCAAGCGTTCCGCGGAAACATCCACCAATCCACTAGACGAACGCAGCCCTGTCTTGGTCCCGTTTGTACTGCAAACCTGCTGCGCTGCACTCCAACCACGCCAACACCACCCTCGCCTCTCCGAATTCCCTCCTCCCCGCGCCTGTCGCAGAATCCAGACATTAGCAATTCACCATGGCTGAGTTTGTGCGCGCCCAAATCTTCGGCACGACTTTCGAGATCACAAGCAGGTGCGGCGATTACCCCACCCCACATTGCGCGGGAGCGCGTAGTTGACAAGGCGCAGATACACTGATCTGCAACCCGTCGGCATGGGAGCCTTTGGTCTCGTCTGGTACGTCGTTTGATTGCAGCCAGAGAAAACACCACCCACTCACAGACGCTGCAGTTCGGCAAAGGACCAGCTCACAAGCCAGGCCGTGGCCATCAAGAAGATCATGAAGCCCTTCAGCACCCCGGTGCTCTCGAAGCGTACCTACCGTGAGCTGAAGCTGCTCAAGCACCTGAGGCACGAGAACGTACGAGCGATAGCTACCCCGCATTGCAAAGTCTTCCTTCCCTGACAGCAGAGCAGATCATCAGTTTGAGCGACATCTTCATCTCTCCCTTGGAGGACATGTAGGCCATGCCTGCCACCGTACCGTCACACGAGCATCCACTGACTCACTTAGCTACTTCGTCACCGAGCTCCTCGGAACCGACCTTCACCGCCTGCTCACGTCCAGACCGCTGGAAAAGCAGTTTATCCAATATTTCCTTTACCAGATCCTGGTGTGTGGCAACGAGACATGATTTGAGAGACCTGGCTGACTCTTTGAAGCGTGGTTTGAAATACGTGCACTCGGCGGGTGTTGTCCACCGCGACTTGAAGCCCAGTAACATCCTCGTCAACGAGAACTGCGATTTGAAGATTTGCGATTTTGGATTGGCCCGTATACAAGACCCCCAGATGACTGGTTACGTTTCCACCCGCTACTACCGTGCACCCGAGATCATGCTCACATGGCAAAAATACGACGTCGAGGTAGACATCTGGAGTGCGGGCTGTATCTTCGCGGAAATGCTCGAGGGCAAGCCTCTTTTCCCCGGAAAGGATCACGTCAACCAGTTCTCCATTATCACAGAGCTTCTGGGTACACCTCCAGATGATGTTATCCAGACCATCTGCAGCGAAAACGTGAGTCGGGCTTGAGAAGCTAGCATCTTCCTCGAAACTAATGTCTGTCAGACCCTGCGATTTGTTCAGTCCCTGCCCAAGCGCGAGCGTCAACCGTTGGCGAACAAGTTCAGGAATGCGGAAGCAGAGGGTAAGCTGAAGTCGCTACAGGATGGCAAACATATGCTGATGGATTACAGCGATTGACCTGCTCGAGAACATGCTGGTCTTTGACCCAAGGAAACGTGTCAAGGCCTCGGAAGCCCTAGCTCACCCATACCTCGCTCCCTACCATGACCCCACCGACGAGCCAAGCGCAGAGGAGAAGTTCGACTGGTCTTTCAACGATGCAGACCTCCCCGTTGACACATGGAAGATCATGATGTAAGTTTTCCGCCAGTAGTGTGTGTGCCCTTCAGACACTAATGAGTGCAGGTACTCGGAGATTCTTGACTACCACAATGTCGACACGGCTGCACAGGATGAGCAGAACGGCAGCTGAGATAGCCACTCTGATGGCCAAACCCACGCCACGCCGCGCTTGTATGGCAAGACCCACGTGTCCGAGAAGGAGCTCGGTCCATTCGAACCCGGTGTCTCGACCTGGCTCGCGCAGGCGGGGCAATAGTCTTTTCTCCTAATATTATTCATTTCAAAGGGCCACTGCGATTATAGCCAAGGTAGAAGGCGAAGTTGGTGTGAGTGTATAGGGTGTTTCTTGGATTTGAGCTGGTACACAGGCATGTTGGTATGAATGAGTGGATGATGATGGTGAAGCGACGAGGGTTAGCAGCAGGCGAGCTTGGGCTGTGACATGAAGTCCTTCCTCCTCTTATGTTTGATCCTGAAGAATCGAAGCACAACTTACGACTGGAACGATTGCATTACGTTGGACGAACTGCTGTGGCTGGTGGCTGCACTAACCTGTATTCCGCCATGACCGGAGGCTAGGGTGTGCCCAGTTCAGTTGCAGCATAGGTAACCACTATCGCGCTGCCGCCCTGCAGTCGCACCCCTTCCAAACTCGTTGTCTGACACCCAGAGGTCCTCGTGTCCCGGTTCATGCATGTGCGGTGAACTGCCCAGGTGTATCATCTCCGGTCCGTCGAGCGCCAGGGCTTGCCGAGGCCTCTGAAAGCAGTCTAGGCGCACAAGGCTGATGGCGCATCATCACCGCCAACACGTCCGCGTCCCCGTACTTCTGGACGCTGCGAGCCCGGCGCATGGCTTCGAGAAGACGTCGTCCAGCTCCCACCGACTGCGAATGACTGCGACATGACGACCCTGAATCCCTCCACGGCGCTCGCCCCACTTGTCTGTGTTATCGACTTCCACCACGCGCGGGGTCCTGAAGTTGAAGCATGGATAGGCCTTGAAGATGGAGAGGATCCAGCCGCTGATCACGACTGGCCGCTGCTGCCATTCATGGCGCTGAGTGATGGTGCGCATGCGTGAGTTTGCACAAAGCGATCCCTACCACGACGCCCAAGCAGTGCTGGGCATGCACTTGCACATAGCGATCGTCAAAGCAGTGCATGCACTTGCACACAGCGCATTCACATGCTTCTTGCCGTTGCACAAGCGCAGGACTGACATCGCTCAGCTCTACAGAAGACTACTCCTACTTTACCCTTCGTCGCTCTGCCACGCCTTCCCACGCTGCAACAAGTCTTTTTGGCATATCATGCACACGCCAACTCCCCGCAACCGAACTCATCCATCGACCGGCCGACGTCACAAGGAGCACGGTACAGAAGGCTGTGGTTGTTGTGACAGACAGCCCCCAACACTTCGGCGCTATCAAGGCACAGCTGGGCGTTGTCACGGCAGCTTGGTTTGCACAACGGTACTGCGTCATGTGGGCTGTGTTGTTGAAGCATGCGCTGACACCTGCGTAGAGATTTTACCGACATCGAGATATTGCAAAGGTTTCACGAGAGCTTACCACGGTTACTGGAGAACCAGGAAGGCCAGATTGAACATTACTTTGGTATATCGCTTCGGGAGCTCATACATGAGTTCAAATGGCAGACCCTCGTTCTATTCAAGTGCGCTTTACTTCAGCGGAAGGTAAGTCAGACAGAGTATTGTCAACATGCACAACCTCACACAGAGCAATACCGTCGCTCCAGTACTTATGCTGACCTCGTCTAGGTCCTTTTCTTTGGCTCTCATTGTGAGCGTCTATGCATGATGCAATTTGCTCTTATTTCTTTGATACCCGGCCTCATGCGCCACCTTCAAGACTCCGCCGACCCTGCCTTCAACTCCGCCGAAGAGAAGACAGTGATGCCTACTAGTCTCAAAACATCAGAGCGTTCGTCTTGTCAGTGTTCGTTTCCCCCCTGTAGTCAACGTGGCTAACAGCTACTAGTACTGGCATACATGGGTCTTCCGCTTCAGCTGTTCGGTAAAGGCTCGCTCTTCGGCCCATACACGCCACTACAACAACTCGATATGCTTGCAGACGCTAACACTAAAGCATACATCGTTGGATCGACCAACTCATTGCTGCTGCAACAGAAAGATCGCTACAGCGATATTCTCATTAATCTTGATGACCATACTGTTAATATTACCTCAACTTCGTTGCGCCAAGCATCGATCCTCTCAACACCGGATCGCCGCTGGATAGATTTCTTGACCCAAACAGTGAACGACACGTGGGACGAGACAAATCCTGCTCGACCAAAGGACCATGGATACACTGGAAGCGAGGAGTTCATACGCATGCAGTTTGAAGAGTACCTACTCGCAATGCTGAGCTCGGTCAAGTACAAGCTATACACGGAGAAACACCCCAGCCAGCAGCCCCTTATGCCTGAGGTTCACGGTGACCCAGCAAGCGAATTCTCAAACGACTGGGTTCATGCCTGGATGCAGACCGAGAACTTTCGCATCTGGAACAGCTTCACCGACTCGCACTTGTTTGATATCGTTGACCCGAAACATCCTTGTTCCGGCGGCCTGTCGGTGGAAGATGTTCAAAGGAGGCTTGCAGCGTAAGTGACAGTTTTCCAATTTCCTGCTCGCGACTAAGCGTGTCAGTCTCTTTTCCAATACCAGCTTTCAAGCTGTGACCCTGGGTATCTGTGTGCTGATCTTAGCGTGGCGCATAGGCAAGTAGCTGAGCTACATCTGGACGAGCGACTTGAGAAATCAAGAGAGGTTATTGGTGAAAGAGTGGCCGCTGGCCAGGCCAAGGTATCCACGGCGTACAACAAATTATGGGCGGACATAGAAGCGATGCGAAAGGCTCAGAGAGAGCGACAAGAAGAACAAAAGGCTGCGGCAGAGAAATTGCGGCTTGAGCAGGAGAAGGAGGGCAAAGTCCCTGAGCCGGCAGGCAAATGTGGGTCCAGCTGAAAGAGTGCTATTGCAGTGACGCCGCTAACACAGATTGAAGGGAAAGCGCAGGGCCCGGATCTTAGCAATGCACGCGCAAGTGCGGGTGCTTATTTCTCCTCCTGGGGCTCGTGGGCCAGCGAGAAACGCAAAGGCTGGGGCAACCGCAGCGTCTCGGCAAATCAATCGCCCGCGACTTCACCACATCCTGGTGACGTGAAAAGAGCAGAAGCGTTCCAAAGAGATAAGGGAGCAAGCTTAGATGGATCGACACTGCATGGTTCAAGCGGGTATTTGAGCCACAAAAGGATAGCAAGCTATGACGAAACCACCGACGGGGAGAAGAGCAACGATGGAGGCGTCTTCTTCGATGCCGAGGTTGCGGAGCAAGAGAGGAATGCTTGGAGGGCATGAGAAGAATGACCAACCAATAAGGGATGGATTCGCCTCTTCAGACATAGCTCTGGACCGACATACAGAGTACAAATCCAGCCCAACATAGTCTGTGACGACAGCCTTGACGATCGAATGTCACATCAGCCAGATCACGACAAGAGATTGGGTTTTCTTGGACCGTTGTGCTTCACTATCACCTTCGATCGATGTGGTTCCACGCCGTGCAGCATACGACGCAGACTGATTCCGTGAAGCTCCCCCGACTACTATTTCCATTTCGCGAACATGTTGCCATATTACTTACTTCAGTACATCTGACTTGTACACTTCTAGGACGGAGCTTTTTCAAAGCAGTTCTATGCTGGCGAGATTTAGATACGGACGTTATTCAGATGTCTGCGCACATATGGGATCAATGCCTGTCACATAGATCTCTTTGCGTTGACCATTTCAGTCGTAAAACCTAGCCCAGTAATGAATGTGCCCTCATTCAGTCACTTTGATACTCTCATCCGAATGATGCCAATCGCCCGAGCGACTCGCGGTCAAGTCCTATCAGGTGCTTCAAGTACAGCTTCGGATAGGCCATCGTGTCTTTATTAACGCGAGGGGTAGCATGTCACATCAATTGCGCCAAAGCAATCTTTTGTCATAGTCATTCAACAGGAACTGTCTATCCGCGGCTCTTTACGCGACCCTTTTACTTTTCAAGTTTCGATAGCGGGTTGCCCCGCACGAGTTACGCGCAGAATACGCGTGAGCACGTGAATATGCTGCCATTGGTCGACGTCGCTATCACAGTCGCAGTTTCCCCATCAACTAAACACGTTTGGGCGGCATTGCGTTGGTCCCTTTTGACCAGATCTTGCTTCCCCTCACACGCACACACAGGCATCTATACTTACACGATCGATTGTCTCTCTGATCATTGAACATCGCTTGTAGTGATCCGAACAAGATGCCGGCCCCATCCGTTCCTCCAGAGCAGTTTCGATTCCTCGATCTGCCTCGAGAACTACGCAACAAAGTCTATCGTAATATGCTGTGTTCCTTTGCACCTGCATCGACCACAATGATGCCGCCGATGCACGATGAAGATTTTGACTTTTCAAACTCCCTCGCACTTGCCCAGCATGACAATTACACCTCGATCCTACGTGTTTCCAGACAAATACACAGAGAAGCGTACAACGTTATGGTCAAGACAGACCGATTCGTGCGTGTGACGAGCTCCGGCGGCTTTCCACTGAAGACACTTCTCAATCACCTGCAAGTCCCCGTCGTTGCTGAGGACAAGCAAAGCAATCAATTCAATCGGTCGTGTTCAGAAGCATCAACTCTACGCGGATATGATGGCCTCGGATGCCGTGTTAATGGCAAGGAAATGTATCATGAAGGGCCACTGGGCGAAAGGATACACGTGGATGCCGAATCCGACGCAGAGGGCGAAACTCTACTACCGGATGGCAATGCTGATTCGATTGACGAATGATGTGCACAAGGTGGAGGGGGCTATACGGGGGGTTGAGACGGCGCACTCAATGTTTCCTGATGATGCTGCTATTGCAAGGGAAAGGGAGGCGGTACGGGCGTGGGCGGACTCGTTTAGAGTCGAAATGGACATCGACTATTAGTCGTATAGTATTGATCCAGCTATGTCGTACACTATTAAGACATTTCCTTGCCTTTGAAAAAGAGAGCGACTGAGCTTGTCTCATTCCTCGAACGGCCCTAGTATCTGTGCGTGAACCTACATCATGAACAACATATTCCTTCGAATGCTTTTCTTCGGTATTTCTGGTAACAAGATACACTCCTTCCCTTGCTAAATGTCCTGTAGCATAGACAGACTGATTGGGGGAACAATGAACTGGAAGAGAATCGCTTCCCAACTCGGTAGGCAGTATCCATGACAACACCTGAGAGCAGAGCCGCTCGCATTTAACCCTGATCAGTCCAGTTACTTCGATATAATCACGTATTAAACCGAGCAGTCACACTCATGAGCTCGTCCGAGTTCTCTCAAACACAGCAATGTTGAGAGTGACCCTTCCAGGACCAACCGAACCTCTGATGGTAGTACGACCATCAAACCTTGGAGCATTCACAGTGAAAGTAGCCCGTACTGCACTAGCATCGTTTGTAAGGCCATGGTCCTGATCTTGATCTGTATATTGATAGCAAAAGTGTGCCGCAGCGTAGACGACAGTATCCCTGGAGGCTGATGTAGATCTGTCCTCGTTACCCATCTTCGCATCGACCGGTCTTCTGCAAGTTTGACCGGTCTTCGTGATGTCTTTGCAGATTGGTGCCAGGTGGAACAGCTCCATGGAGATTCTGCTTGCTGAGCGTTGGTGGGGCTGGTCACGATCAGTCATACCCACTATCCTGGAGAACGATGGACGCAGCTGCGGCCGCGGATTCGCGCCCAGTTGGTGGACTCTCTCCAGCTCACTTCCCAATCGTGTGATCGCAGCAGCTTGTGTAGCAGAGCGTCTTGCGATAACCGTTGGCTCAGAACTCGAGACTGGGAAGCGAGGCGGGCAGCGGCGGTGGGCCTCGCGTTCGTCGTCTCTGTCGTGCTTGCGCAGTCGTTTCGAGGACTTGCGATCGGTTTCAGGATTAGCTTCGAGATCAGCTTGCTCGATGTCAAGTTGCTGGATCCTAGTCGATCCGGCAATCGTAGCAGCAGAGATGAAGGCCCCCGCAACTGATCTTTTGATAGACCTGCGCCTCAAGCTGCTGAACCGTGGCCATTCAAAATTCGCATGACCGGTCGCATCCAGGGTATTCTCAAGGTGGTCCAGTTGTTGAATGATATGGTCTCTTGCGTCTCCGACTGACTTATACTCAGGTCAAAGAGTCACCAGATATGGTAAACGAAGGATGCATGCTCTGAACTCAGTCTCTGACCCTGCCTGCAATTGCTCAGGTACATTTGTCTCCCGGATTGCGTCTATTAGCTTGAGTGGGACTTTCATAGCGGCTACCTTGGCGGTGGTTGTTGGAGACGACTTGTGTGGTGCTGAAAGGATGACTGCGAGAGACTTCTGAGTGAGGCGCTAGCATGACGTGTCGAGAAGTAGTAGACGGGCAAGTGCCATGGACAGATAGAGGCAGGTACGACGCCGCGAACTCGACCTACGATAGACCCAAAAGATCGATGCCAAACGAACGAATAGCTCGAGTGTACATTATGCCAACACAGCAAGTCGCTCGCGCTTGCTAGACACACTGCGTCTGCCGCTGCAAACATGTGGCTTTCTTCGCAGCTCAAACCCACGGCGCCGCTAGCTCTAGAGGACCGTAGGAAGCAGAACCGCCAAGTCCCATTCATGAAATCACGTCTACCGCAGTACTGAGTCTATTCGCAAGGCATGTTGCTTATATCCTTTCCCTACTCTTCTGTCCCGTGGCATGGCCTCATCATGTGCTGGAATCCGCTTGCCTATGTATCGGTGACTTTTAACAAATGCACAGTGTGTAGATAAAAACACAGCCCTAGAACTCGGATATAAGCCCACTACAGCCTTTCGACGTTAAAGCTCGGCATTCCACACACAGCAGTATAATTAAGTAACCCTCTCTTGGTTGCGGGGATGCTTACACGCAACATTGTCGCCCTGGAGACCCATTGACTCGTGAGATCGTTGACTAGCGGGGCCAGCAAAATCCAGGTTTCGTTCCTGTCTCATCGGAATGTACCCTATATCAGGAGCTATAACGTTCGTATCGAGGTCCACTAGGTCAATGTATCTAGCATGCCAAGA
Source organism: Epicoccum sorghinum (assembly GCA_020272525.1). NCBI lineage: Eukaryota > Fungi > Ascomycota > Dothideomycetes > Pleosporales > Didymellaceae > Epicoccum > Epicoccum sorghinum. The sequence goes on from VXJJ01000012.1 coordinate 62,582, forward strand.
CGGGCGCTCGAAGAGAATGCCGGCAGGGTTGGTGTTACATGGCGTGACCGACCACCCCCACGCGTTTCGGCTGAAGTGCAGCAGCTTGCGAGACCAGGCCTAGACCTACCAATCCGTTTTTATTGCCATCTTGCTAGCTTTAAATAGATGCTCGGCAGTTTGAGAGGAGTCAGGCAAGAAGAAGCAAAGGGGAAGACAGCCTGCGAGGGTGTAGCCAAGTTCATGAGCCCATACGTTGCGCTGACGACAAAAGAGTCATTTCTTTGAACCAAATCGAAAGTGGGAAAGTATCTCGTCCCTTGAAGGACATCTGTGGTATCATTGTGGTGTTGCTATCATGTCCTGACTTGCATTTGCAGCTGCTGTCCAGCAGGGCTTTTCTCAGGCTTCTTCCATTGCACGTGCTGTGCATCATTTTGCATATTCCCAGCCAGCCTTCCAAACGACTTATACCGTTACGGCAAAGTCCACGACGACATCAACAACTTCATGCTTTTGCGTCGTATTCTTGTAGTTTTGAGCTACCCTCAAGCCCCTAGTCGTAGTGCATGAACAACTGCGACATACTCTCTCCATGGTGGTTCCTTCTGATGGACTCGGCAAGCAAGTTGTCGACATTCAAAACAACCAATTTATCGCCCGCTTGCTCTCTCTTGTGGTCCGGAATAGGAAATGCGTTCGTGATGATGATTTTTTCGATGCACTCGCAGTTGTACATTTCCTCAAGACAGTCGCCACCGAACAAGCCGTGGGTAGCCATGCAGTAGACCTTAGTGGCTCCACCGCGCTTGACGACAGTCTCAGCGGCGGCGATCCATGACGCGGATTTGTCCATCATGTCGTCCACAATGAACACTGGTCTGTCCTTCACGTTGCCAACAAGTGTGACCATTGTCTCAATCTCGGGGTTCTGAAGGTCTTCCTCTTCGTCTTCCGAAGAGGCGGCTGCATCGTATGTACCGCCAAGGGCATGACCGTGCTCATTCTCCAGGTTATCCCTGCGTGATGAGGCTGTTGACATGAACGAGTTCATCATGTTGGGAGGAATGTCTTCGTTCTCGCCCTCAGACGGGGGTCGGTTGCGCCAGGAGGTGGTATGAGATGTCGCAGACATGGAAGGCGAGGGATGGGTGTCGTCAACAATATGGCCTTGTACCAGGCGTCCGTGGATAACGTTCTTTGCTCGCTATGGAAATTAGCATGTGCTTTTACTGGAAGCTCGACTGGCGTACCTCGTCAGTATATTCTTCCTCGTCTTCGGCGCCATCCTCGTCTTGGCTTTGTTCGCCGTCGGCATCCTCTGACTGAGTTGAAGCTTCGGTTCGTACTGGCTCCAGAGGCACCTCCGGCTCGACAATCGAGCTGGCACGCATAGACTTGGAGAGGGGGTGTTCACTTGCGACTCCGTTTGTGCGACGCGATAGCGGATTCGATGTTGTGCGCCCCGCCCTAGCCTTTGGTTTGCCAACCTCTGCCTTGGAATCCAAGGTGATCTTGCTAATTGGTGTGAGTTCAGCATCAGCATCAGCATCAAGTGCAGCCTCGACCAGCTCGCGGGAGTCTGAAGGCCCGTCAAGCCGCAGCTGCTCGAACATGGCACTCTCGTTCCAGGGTCTGCTTCCACCTGCCCTGCGCCTGTCCGTGGTAACAATGCCAAAGCTGAGTTTCATGGCGTCTGCCAGCGACGTCACGCGCTTAGTTCCTCCAGGGTTCTTGCTCACCACGACAGCTTCTCTCCATCCTGGCACGTGCATGCGCGCCCACCGAGCAAGTAGAGGCTCAGCCACAAGGTTGTCGACCGGGCACTTGAAGAAGCCTTGCATCTGGGACGCATGAAGGTCGACGGTGATTACGTGGTTGACGCCGGCAATGTGAAGGAGATTTGCTACCATGCGAGCTGTGATTGCCCCACGGTGCTGCTTCTTCTTCGACTGGCGCGAGTAGGGGAAGTATGGCATGACGGCTTTGCACAGTCAGTGGATGGCCGGACAGGAGCTGGAAAGAGCTTCTGGTACCTGTGACAGACTTCGCAGAGCCACCTTTACAGGCTGATATCATGATCAGGAGCTCCATGACTGAATCATTGATTCTGCGTGCCATTAGCAAGCGCAAGAGCAAGTGCTTGCGGATCCAACTACGCACTTCTCGCTGCCGCTCTGGATAATGAACACATCCTTGTTTCGGATAGAAGTGTCTGCCAGCAATTAGAACGCGAGAGACGCAGCAGATCAGCAAGCCATACGGATCGTGACAGACGTCTCTCCATTCTTGAACTTGCCCAGCGTCGCAGAGCCAGGCTTCATGCCCAAGCGGTCGCACACGCCGTCGACCAGCTTTGGGTGCGAGGACCCGCCGAAAACAATGGCACCGCGCATCGTGGGAGAACCAAGTAGAACGACGTCGTTGTAGTGATCGAATCTTAGAGTGGGCCTTGGAGGCCTCGGAAATTTTGGCACCATCGCGAGTGACGAAGTCGGCGTGTCGGCGTTGAGGGCTTGGCGGCCAAACTGGGAAAGTGCGACCCAACGAGTCAGGAACAAAGCAGACCAAACGCAGATCAGTCGGTGAAAGTGAATTGACGAAAGTCTATCTGAGGCCGTCGACAGGTGTGCACGAGTGTCAAAGGACTAGTGAGCCCGTCCTTCGGGGCCCTCTCCAGCAGATTTGGGCGTCAATCGAGTGTTCTACAAGCACTGCTTGGTATGCTGTCACGCGACCATAACATGAGCACTCTGGCCAGTCAATGCTGAGCACGAAAGCACGCTGCGCCTTAATGCGCGTGAAGGGTCCCAACCTCCCCACTTTGTCGATAAAGTCAACTGCAGCATCCTTCACATCGTCATCGACATGCCTGTCTGGTTGAACTGCATCCAAACCACAGCGATCGCACTGTGCGATTATCACTGCTGCAGCACAGGTATATTTCATCGCTAGGATGTTTAAGACTATCTGCTCATGGCGCTGATATTCTCAAGACATTGTCACACTTTGTCATCGTGGGCTTTCCTGTACGCTGTTGGGCTCGTCGATGCAAACAGTCAGGTGCGTGTCGATACTTCGTGTTTTGTGTTCTGGTGCTGTGCCTACAGACACAGAAGGCACTCGAACCATTGTAACTTGGTCTCCACGTTCGTTCGAGGTACTGATACCGCCAGTAACACAGTGAGGAGCGAAAGCATCAATCTTGCCGACAAAAACATGGTCGGCGAAGTCTGTCACAGGATAATGATCGACTCCAGGTAAAGTAACACCTTGGATGCAGTAAGGATGATTGCCGCGGTACCTGCATGTACTTTTGCAGTAGGAGAATCAAAATTGAGGCTGAGTTCGTGGCGGCCAGAATTCCAGCCAAAGGCCTGTTACACATGCTCACCGCTTGACTGGTGTCATCTTCCAGGGTTGCTGAAGTAACATTCCTACCTAACAAGACTGGAGATATACCGATTGGCCAATACATGAGTGTTTGCCTAGAAATCCCTCGCGCATGGAGCTGCAGCTTTCCGCTTATTGTCAACGTCATGCATGGTCTGCTTCCGTGATGAGTTCCACTTACAGCCTTGCTATGGGTCATGCGAGCTGCAAGGTACCATCGCAGACTGTAACCTAGATCCACAGACTCCATACATTTGGTTTCCGGCTTTCGCTCTTACCGTAGACGAAAATCAGTTGTGGTTTCTGGACCTACGTATCCGGCATATTTGTTTAAATCTCAAGCGGCACCCCTTGGACCTACGTAACCATAAGCAGATCATGTCTGAAGTCGGGAACGTTTGGTTCCCAAACCCTTCGTGTTATTATTGAAGGAGCAACGCAATATGCACCGTTCAGCTGTTGAGCACCGAAAGGAATATATGCGCCCTATGTAGAGAATGCGGTTAATGGGAGCATTTTGTGGTGCACAACACTGGAGTTGACCTAAAGTACAACACTTCATCGCCCAAGTACTACCATCGCCGACCGCCGAGGGAGGCAGTATACGAGCTTGTTCTCTTATATCTCACGCGCTCACTGAGCAGGCGCCGTCAGCTTATAGGGCTGAGTCCACAAGGCTAGTGGTGACACCGTCATGGATGAGGAGGCTGGTGTGTACTGTTGCTACTAGTGTGGCTGTTCTCTCTGCCAGTAAGCAGTTTGAACGCTTTGTCTGCGAGTCGTCACCCAGAAAGGCATTCAGCTGCGACGCTGGCGAATGCTCGCATTGGTAAGTGACAGAAAACGGCACGTACAACGTTGACAAGGGTATCAAGGCCAACCAATGACCAGGTTCAGGCGTATTCCCGATTACCCGGTCCAAGGTGATGAGGGCCAGAGAGTATGCAGATCGGGTGTTGTGCCTCGTCGGATGTGCCGTTGCACTGCCGTCCAACTTCGCTGACGCAGGTGATCCAGCATTCGTAAGTTACTGATCGACGTTCCTTTCACTTCTTGCGTCGATCGAAGGCTGAGTCAATTGCTTTGGACTCTGGACGATATGGTTCACAGCATAGACTGTGTGTAAGATCAGAGGGTTGAGATGAAGCAATCAAGACAGAGACCGCTGTGTCGACCGAACAACGCGTGCACTGCAAAGGCCGCATGGCGAGTGGAATGGGACATGATGCAACAGTGTCTGACTACCATGATCTTGGACCCGCAAACCAGGTAACAGGTTGACGGCGGTAGGCCAGGTTCGTTGCATTGGTCTCTCCCCCGCTAGAGATTGCCCTCCCAAGTGAAGCATTCCAGCAACGGCACGGGCCTTGATGTGTCGCGTGGGCGAGAGACAGAGAAATTGTCGGCGGTACGTTCGGCCATCCAAATCCACGAAGATTGGCGGCTAATGTCCAGGGGTTGACGCACTTGAGTCCATCTGGGGTAGCGCCACATGCGCCGAGATCACACAGCAGATTTGACAGTAACACTGATCTCGCATTGGTGGAACCGAGCGCCAGGTTCACATCGATCCCGTGTAACAGAAGAAGATGAAGCGAGGATCTGTGGACAACCCCTCGAAGATAGTTCTGTTGTATGTTCCCTCTGTCCACCAGCCAGGAACATGATGGGTGCTTGACAACAGACATGGTGCAGGGTGGATGATGCTGGATCCACAAAATGTCCGAGACCTAGTCCCCGTGGTAAACACCATCCAAAGTCTTGTCGCAAGGCAAGGTCTAGCTGTATGTGTACAGCGCTATCCAAGGCCTGTCCCAGTATCAAACTCATGGGAGTGGACCCATGATGGTGTCGCGACGAGACAGATCAAAGCCGAACATCATAGCTTAGCAGAAAAGGGAATCTCACGAGTTTCCATGTACACTACACTCATGGAGCTCTCTGCGGCGCTAGGGGATCGATAGCGCAAGCAACTTTCATTGCCAGTTGAGAGCGTTTTGACGTGCTTGGGAAGGGTAGCAGTCCACTCACTAGTTGCAAAGATTCCACAGCATGCTTTCTCATCTGTCTAGAAATCGATTGCTGTGTGGTTCCAGAGAAGGGTTGCAGAGTGAGCATCCGGATTGGAATCTAGATTGATACTTACAGAATGAACTATCACTAAAGGAGTAGGTAACGGATCTCCCGCCAGCCTCCTAGTTGACGGTCAAGGAAGGATTGCCTCTTTGGTGGCAGTATGCGTCTTGCAAAAGCACGCGGAGGCTACAGGTCGATCTACTGAATGGCTCAGGGTAGATCGCCGGCGCTACTGTAGGAAGCCAAAAGTGTTTCAAGAGATGAGGCAGCGTAACACCATTCGCCGAAGGACTGAACCAGGTAGAGGGGACCTCTCGTGCAGGAGGCGGCTACGGATTCTCTCGTCTGCATTCACTAGCTGCGCGTATGCCAAAAAGAGCGAATGACGACGCGAACTGGAATGCCTGGGGAGTCAAATGGGAGGGCGCGACAGGGGCCATGTCGCACACCATTGCGAAGCCATGATTGCGCCGTGGAGAGATCTTCCAACGGTACCGATCCTAAGCCACATCCACCGCACGCCGTTGGGTTTGACGTATTGGAGGCTTCGCAGGGAGACCCATCCGAAGGGCGGCCCATTTCCTGGCCAGGGAAGGTTTCAAGAAGAAGCAAAGAAGACAGGCAGGAAGGCAGAGGAAGGACTGTGGTTGGAGGCGCATGCACAGGGACGCTTTCGGCAACCTTGTGTTGAGCGACCTTGACCGCCTCGACTGCACAGGTAGTCCCTAGCCAGGTCCACTTTTCTCCATCTGCAGCGCTCAATAGCACATGGGCGCGTCGGTGCTTTGCTCACAACAGAACAGGTGCAGCGGCTTGCGTAAGAAGCAGCGTGAAGGATTCGTGTTGGACGACGTGATGGGAATGAGCGGCAGAAAAAGCAGACGTAACCTCTGGCTGCCGGCCCCCCAGTTCGCGCTAAGCTCGCACTAGACCCCATTGGCTGTAGCCTCTTTTGGCAAGAACAGGGCCTGAAGCGGCAAGAGCCAGTGCGCCCGGCTCCTTCTGGGAAGTCGCAGCAAGAGCCATCATTCGCGACAGGACGCATGCAGCACGGTTTGTGTGACACATAGGTTCGGCAGCGCTACGCCCTGAATTATCTCGGAAGATTCGCATCGCGATGCGCCCTGGACATGGGTTCGCGACCTAGAGATGCTACCATGCCCGCGGCTGCGGAACAGTCAGCCCGCGTTTGACCAGCTCCACCCCGCTGTTCTCTTCGAGAGCCTCATATTGGAGGAGTAGGAGAGGCACCTCTCAATCGGCCTTGTTGTGCGACCCTTGGTGTACCTGTTCCTCCATTTGTCTGGTAGCCATCCGCTTTAGAGCATCACATTGCAGAGCGGCAAGGCCGCAATACGGCTACACGCTGCCTTCTTGTTGTACACTACCGCAATTCGGTATCAGATCTGGCAAGCTCGAACCTAGTTGAACATGGTTTGCGATCTTTGGCATCAGTATAAGACGGACCTAGATCCGCACATTTAGCGTCTGCAGCTCAGCAATAGGCAATCTTCTCTTCACCACCGCAGTCGGCAATCTCAATCTTCTTTCGTTACGCCTGCAGCACTTGCTTGCTTTTCCGCAGCCACAGCTAACAAGACCCTTGAACGCCCTCGGTCTTCCGCGCATCCCACGCCCACCTCAAACGCTCCTTCAACCCAAAGCGCTCTGATAGCCCTCCCCAACTGTCAAGTACATATGACGCTGTCTGCCAACTCAATTGACTTCCTCTAATCGGATGCAGCTTCGTCTTTCGCTCCTTTTATCCACGGCACCTCCTCGAATCCCCCCGACTCCGTCATAATGGCCGCCCCAGTCAACTGCCAGCACACCTTCAAGGTCGTAAAGTCGGACACAACCGTCGTTGTCTGGAATTGCAACATGTGCCATTCGGGGCCCCATTCTCTCATCTACGAATGCTCGAGCTGCAAATTGAAGACCTGCCGACCATGTGCGTCAAAGGCTTAGGTACGTCAGAAAATTCTCAGATCCTCAGCGTCTTTCTTGGTCCCTCAGCATGCCACAGCGAGGCTGAAATTACCTACGACTCGACAGCAGAGGCCGGCGGCGTTTCAAAGCCGGATCCTTTGACAGTTCCATGATCGTGTTGCTGACTCGGTATGTGCAGCGAATCGACAGGCGCGGGCGACGTGCAGGGGGATCGACCAACTAGGATCTGAATCCGAATACCTGGATCGATCACGTCTCGCTTGCATACCATCGGCGACTCGCATTCGAGTTCACGTCACTTAACGACATGCTTTTTTTTTCGCTCCTTCCTCCCTCGGAAGACAACATCCATACTTCGGCTTTATTGATTTAGCACGGCGTTTCGGCGGTTCAACATCTGGCGGCCCTCTGATCTAGGGGCGGCAATCTCGAAATAGTCGAATATTTTGGGGAAACTATCATCAGGCGTTTATTGCAATGCATAAAAGCGACGGGCATCTATGCTGAGCTTTTCGGTATAGATTTGGGCTTTCACGAGAACTCGACAACATGTGGGCGCTCTCTTGTGGGTTTCAAGTACAAGCGTTCTCGGTTTTAGCCTTCCTGGCACATTTTGCTTCTTGTATCTTCTTTTCCACGCGTACCAGGCCTGGCACGGTCTGCTGTCACGATCTAATAATTTCCTTTTAATGTATCTCAACCTCATCCGGTACTATGCCTACTCTCTTACAGATATCAGCGGTAGTCTATTGTATAGTATCACTTCCATAGTGGAGCTGATAATTTCATGTAATCCTGGAAGAATGCTTTGCAGCCAAGAGAGACGTTCGTGTAATGGCAGAGTCGCCTTTGCACACTATGCCGTCAAGTTGTCAACTACGCGTTCTCAGCCGAGGTTGCTAGACCATGCAGATTGTGCAACCTCAAACCATGACTCGTGTCGCTTGTTGACGAGACCCCCTACAATGCATCTTGATCTCAGCTACGGGACCCGCCTCGATTGCCGCATTGCCGCAGATGGAATTCGGCGATCAAAAGTGCCCACACCCCAGCTCAATCGATAGCTCTCAACCCGAGTGAAGCAATAAATCCCCGGAAACTGATGTTTTGCTTGGGAGGCTACAGTAGCCTCTACTTTGCGCAACAGAGAGCAGCCACCTCGTAGAAACATGGAAATACATCTTCGCAAGACCACAGGTACGGACTGCATATCAGCACCTAGGCTTAAATCCCGCCATCCTTTCGGAAATCGCCGTGTGTCCAAACTAGATAGCTGCCCCATCCGAACACTGGTTGCGATGGGGCAGACGGCACGAAGCGTGCAGAATAAAAACCAGAGTAATCAAACCAAGACGAGGTAGTCGTCAGCGCTTCGCATTCGCTCTCAATGCTGCCAGCCTTGCTGCAGGCTTCAACCTGGCTCGGACACGTGCAGCCCACCCCGCGATGTGCGCGCAGCACCACATGTTGCACTGACCTGCATCGCGGACGCTGACAGCGAATTATTGTGTGCAGCGCTTCACGCAGCTCCAAAAGCACGAGCAAGGCACTTTACTGCATCCTCAGTCTTTGCCAACTGATTAGACTACATGCGCTGGTCCGTCCTGTCGTATGCAGGTAAGCACTTCCAGCTGATGCGCCTTCTCAGCTGCGTGACACTGATTGGGAGGCTGCATCAGCCTCACATGCTGAAAGGGCCAATGATCAATTTGGCCCCCAAAGCGCTGCGAACGTATAATTACAGTGATGCCAGACGACAAGCTCACTCTTCCCTTCTCCAGTAACTGGCCGCAGGTTGACTGCGCGTTACTGCAGGTCGTCTCTCTTCATCTGAAGCTACAGTAATTAACTGTAGGTAGTTTTGACATCCTCACTGTCGAGCGCTAACGCGGTTGAGTAACCGGTATGAGCTCCATTACCAGCGAAAGCAACGAAGAGGGCAACGCCCCCCAAGCTGTGATCAACGAGTTCTGGGATAATCTAATCTCCAAAAGGCCTGGGAAAGTGACGAAAATCTTTCCCTCCTCGCTGTATGCCAACCTGCTTCCGCACACCACAGTCAAAGGCAGAAATGCGGCTGAGTCCTACGAGGCTGCTGCCAAAGAATGTCGGGCTAAAGTCGCACGAATTGTCCAAGAATGCGAAAGAACGAACGAAAAATTCACAGACTCGGAGTTTGACTTGAGGTCGCGACCAGACAACTGCTTGAACGGGCTGTTGGAATGGTATGACGACCCAGACACAGGATCTGGAGCGAATGAGATTAGTCCAATACGATTGGGTTACGCTCTGCGTACACTACTTCAGGCTGGGGTCCTGACAGGAGACGTCGCACCTGTATCACTGAGAAATGCCGCTAATATCTTGATGAGCCGGCCAGTGGAGGTATCCAATGGTCCAGGGTCTGTACACCGCGTTGATTGGATTTTCGAGAAGCCTCAGTTTGAGATTGAAGACTTCACCAGCAGCGATGTTGTGCAGGGGTCCAACGGTAATTGCTGGTTCATTGCAGCAGTGGCGACCATCTGCAGTTCACAAGAGCTGATCAAACGTGTTTTCGTCGCAAAGGATGAGCACTGCGGCGTGTATGGGTTTGTGTTCTACAGAGACGGCGAATGGATCTCAACTGTAGTGGATGACAATCTGTGCTTGAAAAAGAGCGATTTCGATGCGAAGGGGGATCTTTATGATCCAACTGGGATCAAAGAAACAAGATACAGAAAGAGCAAACAAACTGGGTCCGAGGCGCTCTACTTTGCGTCCTGCTCAGATGAGAACGAGACATGGCTACCTTTGCTCGAGAAGGCATATGCAAAGGTCCACGGCGATTATGAAGCCATCTCTGGCGGTATACCGGGAGAGGCTGTCGAAGACCTTACAGGGGGCGTCACAAGTAAGATTCTGACCGACCGTATCTTTAATTAAGATCGCCTATGGGAGGAACTCAAGCAGGCCAATCACGGTTTTCTCTTCTCCGCAGCTTCACCTGGGAGCTATGGCGATGATTCGGACTCGAGGCGAGGATTGGCATTGAACCACGCGTACTCTATCATCAGAGCCTGTAACGCTGAAAGTGAAGATGGGAAGACAGTCCATAGGCTGGTTCTTGTTAGGTTCGTAAGCACTACCTATAAGCTGTATTGTATTCGCTAACGCTTGCCAGGAACCCCTGGGGTAAACGCATGACCGCGGGAATGGGCGAATGGAACGGACCTTGGTCAGATGGCTCTGGTGAATGGACCCCATATTGGTTGAAGAAGCTCGAACACACGTTCGGTGATGATGGTCTCTTCTGGATATCTTATGAGGATCTTCTGAGACGCTTTGATCTGCTTGACCGTACCCGAGTATTCGATTCAACATGGACTGTCGTGCAAAGCTGGACTAGTGTTTCGGTCGCTTGGGTCACTGGCTACATGAACACGAAGTTCTCGGTCGAGATCAAGAAGAAGGGGCCTATCGTATTCCAACTTTGCCAGGTAAGATTCTGCAAGCATAAGTTTCCTGTATACTGACTGCAACAGCTCGATGATAGATACTTCCAAGGCCTAACAGGCAAATACCGGTTCGATCTGCACTTTATTTTGCAGGAGAGAGATGCTGCTCCAGGCAATTACATCGTTCGTGCACGTGGCGCCTGGTTTGGTAACCGCAGCATATCGGCCGAAATCAATCTTGAACCTGGCATCTACGAAGTAATCCCAAAGATCGAAGCTAGACACGATCCGGATGTTCCTGATGTTCATGAAGTTGTTACAAAGCTGGCCGAGCGCAATCCTCAGAAATTGAGGCAGATTGGTGTCAACTACGACCTTGCCAATGCTAGGGGCCTCGCTGAGCTTACCGAAGAAGAACTTAAGCAAGAGCAAGAGAAGAAGAGGAAAGCAGCCGAGAAAAGTAAGAAAGCACAGGAGGTCGCTGAGAGGAAAAAGGCTGATTTCGAGGTGTGGAAGAAGGAAAAGGACGAATTTGAAGCTTGGAAACGAGGGAAGAAACAGCCAGAAGAGGAAAAGACATCTGTCAAGACTAGCACTGAGACAGCAACAGCTGAAGAGGTCAAGGAACAGGTCACAGCCGCTGAATACTCTGCCAACACTGTCAAGAACACCGACAACTCAGCAGCACCCAAGGAGACAGAGTCAGGAACCAGTGGGGCCATGACAGCAGAAACTCCTCCGGAAACTCCTCCGGAAACTAAGGACGTAAGCACCAATACTGATCCGCTAGCTGATGGTGCAGGCACCAATCCGGAATACCAAGCTGAGCAAATGCCTCGTAACGATCCCGAGCCCCTCAGCCCCCGCGGACGGCCACTCCCTACACATGTGTATCGAGATGCACCTCTATATTACAGAGAGAAGCCGTTCCCCGAGGCTGGTCCGCGTGCTCGTTCGCCTGCTTATACCAGGTCCAAGCCTTGGAATGCAGTCTGCGTTTTGGGCCTCAGAGTCCACAGTCAAGATGCAGAAGTTACCATCAAGTTGGTCGAACCGAAGAATGCTGAAGAGGGCGCGGTTTTGGATGTCGGAGGCGACACCGCTGCAGGAGCTACGATGTGAGCTATAAGATAGAAACGGCCCATGTAGTTCTATCATAACACCCGAATCAAGGGCTTCTTGGATTTGACACCGTTGGCCTTCCATAACGACACAACATCCATCTTATATCACGTTCGCCTGTCTCCGTGCGTGTATGGGGGAGTAGGGTATTCCAGGAAATTCGGCATTGCTCATTCGTCCATGTAATGTCGCAGGCAACACTTGTTCCCCGAAACCCGACACTAGCGCCTTGGCTCTGTTACTTGGACACCACCTCACTCATCTTCCGTACCTGACCTTTACCTCACCTTTGCTTCTTTGATTTTTCTGCATCACAATATGGAAGCTCTCCCGCAAGAGATCATCGATCGTATCAGTAGCTTCTTAACGCTCAGCGATCTACAACAAACACTTACCGTGTCTCAGCGATTCCAATTCGCTGCCGAGCAACACTCTGGAGCGTTCGAATCGTTCGAGCTCCGTGCTACAGATGCTTCTGCCGAAAAACTTCTCAGTGTCTTTTCCAATCGGCGATTTCGACTTTTGCGGCGCATTCATTTACGCACTGAATTGCCACGGCTTCAATACGGACGTAAAGAGGCGAAAGCTGGGTTCGACCCAGGTCATCGCGAGAAACTGGACGATCTTATTAGGAAAGATGAGGAGTTTACAAGCCAAATCTCTTCAATGTTTGCAACATTGAAGAGTTTGGAAGGTCGCGCAATTAAGCTGGGGTTTGGGCCTGGTCGAGTCCACCTATCGGTCTTGGCACCAACGCGCGTGAGAGACGATGGATACTGCTTGCACTGGCATCTCATCAGCTGGCGAGTACACTTACTTTCACCTGAAACGCTCCCTTATCTAGAATCGATTCAATCATTGACAGTCGAGGGTCAAGCTGACATGGACCTCCTACATGAACCGTCTATTGCGGTATCGAAACTCGATCTGCGCATTTTGATCGACCTTGCGTCACGCCTACCCAACTTGCAACATCTGGGCTGCCGAATCGGGGGCGAAGAATGGATACCAAACTCTGAGTCAGCTGCTGTATCACACTTCTTTCACGACGCCGAAGCATGTCGCCGTGACACACGTCATGACTTTGCGACAGCCGTTGCGAACGTACACCTGTCTGGTCAAATCAGGAGCATGAGGCTAGACTTTATGCATCCGGTAACGCATATGGAAGAAGCTGACCAGCGTGGCGGCTTCCCCAACCTCATGAACCCGGCGATACAAAGCGATCCATTCAGTTCCAGTCTTAGAATGTTATCGTATCATCTACGCCATCTTGAGCTACATGGTATTCTTGACAAAACCGTTTTTTGGCCCGCTGGAAACGCTCGCAACGATCCCGCATGGCCAAATCTGGAGTCAATCTCAATCCACTTCTATCTCGCGTCGCCTTCAGGGACCTGGTATTTCTGTGGCCCATATGGAGAAGGTCAAAATACAGAGGGTTACGAGATCACTCCAGCCATGTATCCTCCTCTTTCCTCAACTGAGTCCGATGATGACTGGGATATGGAGAAAGGCGACAACGGGTTGCACCGATGGGAGGGTATCGCAGCTTCATTCCGCGTCCGCCCGATTGAGGCCACGTTCTCGCCGTTTCTCTTGGCCTTTACAAAAGCAGCGCAGGCTATGAGCCGCCTTCGACGTGCTATGCTCTGGACAACGATTACTTGGGCTGCTGACGACGAAGGTGATGCTTACGGCGACTCGTCTAATTTTGATGCCGCTGCCGAGATCAGCATGCGTCACGATGCACCTTTAGCATGGGGAATTGCATTCGCACAGGCAGGGGAAGAAGCATTTGATACACAACCCGGCGTATCATTCGCCTCTGAAAGACAGATATGGTGGAAGACAGGCAAATGGCAGCCGGAGTCTAGATTACACAAAGAGTTTCAGCAAATTGGTGCGCAGCATTGCAATGACCTAGTGGAGCACTGGACAGACGATGAATTTGGAGCCGGGTTAGTGTATGAGAGCAGGTTCAGTCGATCGCAGTTTGTCAAGGCAGTGCCAATTTGATGATTGTTGTTGAGATGGTGGAATTAGGGCTTATAGTATCTCTTTCGTTTAGGCAAGGAAATAGTATTGTAGGAGCACAAAGCTCTTCGTCCTCACAGACGTCTCCGTCTCGCATCAAAACAAGTCATCTAGCGAGCAGTCTCTGAGAGTACGGGCTCATCTCAAGTCGTGGCTGTATACGGCCAGATTGTCATGTACATTATTTTCTTAGGTTAATTTGCTGAAGTTGAAGGATTTCGGTACAGCGCTACTCCCTCGCCTGTCAGCCAAGGTCTCTACTCCGCTCGTATACTGTCATGACTACATGCTGACACCGACACTTGCTTGGCATCAAAGTCCGTTGCGGCGGACTTCGCTGTCATAAACGTCAAGCCACACGGTAAACTAAACGGCTTTCGAAGACGGACTTGCTTGTCAGATCAAGCTGACCAGTCTGACAAGATAGAGAACATATAAGGTCAAGTTGTAAGCATCAGCACACAATCATCATATCATAGTCTTCTCCTCTGATCCCAACAAAGAAACAACAGGATGCACATCATACTTGGACTCACCTTTGCTTTCTTATGGACAACTCAAAGTATCATTGCTGCTGAGCTGGACTCACAAGCAGTCGATATGATAAATAGAATCCATTCGGCAAACGGAGAGCATAGTTCGCACGGAGTCGGTGTTGGCTCTGGCACGGAGGGAACCCTCGCCGAAACCCACATGGCGATTGCGCAGAGCTGGGCTCCCAACGAGAACGATTTCGAGAAGGGAAAGGCTTTTCAATCAATGCAACGAGGACTCGAGAGCCGGGCAACACCGAAGAAAAAGCCAGCCACTCCTGTGAAGCCTCCGGCTCCCAAACCATCGGTCGTTAAACCTGCTCCTGCAAACCCCCCTTCAACGCCTGTCAAACCGAAGCCTATCAAAACATGCCAGCAACTAGCAATGGCCGACACCTCAGACATGCTGGTAGAGCGAGGTGAAGAGATTGAGGATGTCCATCCAGGTACCCTGCATGATCTGGTTAAGAGAGCACGCAAGCCAGGGACTGTGTGCGGCGGAATACAATTCAACGCTAACGACTATCCTTCGAGGGGGATCTACATCGGACGCCACCCTCACAAGAATTACTACGGCTTCGCAAACCCCTACGACTGCGATAACTACGTATGGAGTGCCAACAGCTCTGTTGAGCCGGCAGGCGTACCAGGTTCGCGAACACCGGGTGCAGGGCAGACAGAACATGTGATGGAATGGCAAAGCGTCACTGGCTTCATCAACTGGATGAGTGCAACACGCCATGCTGGCCGCACATTCCAGAACCCCGATCCTACACAGAATGGACAACTCTCTTTCTGTGGCTATGTCACACAATATTGGGACCTCAACAGTCGAAACCACCGATTTGCTTTGCTGCCTGGAGGCCAGCCACTGACGCCAACGCAACACTTAGCATCTGCTTATCCACACAATAACGTGGACGAACTAGACTTTGTCTTGCTGCAGGACAAAATCAACTCGCCTGCCAAAGCTCATGTAGGAAGCGATATTCATATGAAAGACGTATGGTTACTGACTAATGACAGATGTGGGACGACTCTATTCCTGAAATCCACGGTAGAGATCAGGGGACCAATAGCATGTCAGCGCTGCTGACTCGTGAGCCACGAACCGTCGTCCAGCGACTTCGCTACGTTGTGGGCGCACGCAAGTATCAGTCTGATCGGGACATTGCCGCCATCTTCGTCCGGATGAAGAACCGTATTCGTGCTAAGCTCGTCCAGCTCGATCAGGCATTGCCCGCCAACGCTCGACCTGGTTTCACTCCATGGGATCCAACGATAGGTAGCCTAGCCACTGCATGGGATACTTATATGGATGGCGCATTTTTGCGTGCCAAAGCCAAGCAACAGAGATTCATGGACAAGTGGATTATCAAGGTGAGGAATCAGTATTGTACTCCAGCGATGCAAACTAGGTGGAAGACCACTGTGGCCACGGACACACAAGCTGTGGTGGATGACAAGGCTGAAAAGAGGGCGTTGTGCGATAGCTACAACAATCTTGTGAAGCAGTGGAAGGGATTGGGACCCTGGAATAGACCCTGGTGAAGATGTCGGAGCATCTTTGAGCTACCAAGTACATGTGTTGCTCTCCATAAGAATGGACGGGGATTTTCGGACATGGTGACGGTCCAGAATTACGATGGCATTATTTGATGTTCCTATCAGATTGGGAGTCCTGGTACACTGAGCTGAAGCCATATTTGAAAGCTTGCGAGGCGCTACAACGCGAGATATGTTGAGTTAGCCTTTCATCCCATGTCACATACGACCATAGGACGTTGAAAACAAGGCTTCCCGTTCGCTCAGCCCTATTTAAGCAACGTACCGGTGGATTAGTAGTTAGGTGGGTGACCACTAGCGAATACCCGCTGTTGTATGTTTTTTTTTTGGCTCTCTTCTGGGATCTTGAGTGAGCCGTTTAGATCTTTAGTGACAAGTTTAGTGACTAAACTTTCTTTAGTCAGTCCTCCTGTCTTGTAGTGTTCTCCATTCTTTTTCTTTTTGCTGGGTGCAGTACTTAGAGAAAGGCATGCAATTTACATGATATGTATGTCTTAAGCAGCCGTACCTCTCTATGAAAGAAGGTATTATTTGACCACAGGTAGGTGACATGGCATCATGGGGTTCTTAAGGGCGGCACGCTCCCAGTTGCCTCCGCCGCAATATTAGCGTTGGTGCCTGATGCACCGGCCATGTTGGTGGCCTTGCGAGGGCATTTTGATATAACCGCGAACTCCTGGAAAACTGATTAAAATTGGGACAGTAGCTACACACACATCAACGAGCTTTCCTAATCTTCACTTTTACCAAATTCACTCCGCGCGCTATACAAACTTGCAAGGAAATACAGCGAAATGGGTTCTGGTCAATCTCAGCCGCGGGCCATCTCGCCAGAGCCGTATAAGAGCCCCGAGGAACGAGTAGAAGCGCAAGCAGAGGTAATCACTTTGAAGGTTTTGTCACTGCAAAATAGTGCTGACTCTGTAAAGATGCGTGCGAAGCAACAGGCCGCCTTAGATAAGCGTTTTGCAAATCAACAGAGGAAGCCGTCACCGACTGCAGATGCGCCAAGGGATGCGTCGAAAAAGCCAAGTGCGCTAGAGCAGATGAGTCGAGAGAACCTCGGGTGGCGAAACGCAGACACGAATCACGAGATGAGGAGTTGGAACTGAGGTGAAGTAAAAGTAATGAACCAATAAATCAGAGCAAGCCGACACAATGCTGGGGACGATGCAGTGCCATTTGGCGGAAGGGTCCAGCGCATGTGAACTTCCAAATCGAAGAGCGACACCAGGAAAACCTACCTCGGTTCGGAGGTATGCATAGTGCTTGAGAGGGTCACTGGAAATCTGCAGATACAAAGATCATTGTTTGGAAAAACGAAACTCTTTAATCAGATCAACCATTCCCAATGAAAACCAGTGATGGACGATTCCCCTATACGAGTACGAGTGAGTTTGTGATGGCGCCCGCGTTTGGTTAGCGCTATGCAGAATTATGTAATCATAAGCCATTCCCGCAGCGCCTCATCGCTCTTTCCTTTCATCGGCATGACCTGCTAGTGCATACCCCATGCAACGTATGTAGATGATTGCGAAAAATGGCTGAAGAAAACCGTGTCGCAAAACGTAAATCGCATACAAAATCCAGACGTGGCTGTTTTTCTTGTAAAACACGTCATACGAAGGTAGGTTCGCCTGGCGCAGCTCAGCCAATTAAATGCGCCGTTCAGTCTCCAACCACCACTGCTGGTCCTGTTGGGGATACGTTTCTCACTACGTTTCTCACTATCGTGGGCCTTGCTAATGATCCAATCCCAGTGCAACGAAGTTCGTCCACGATGTGGTAACTGTGTAAGATTGGACATCCATTGCGACTGGCCAGTCATAAAGAACCAATACTCGGCACCTTCACCTCAATCAAACGGGAGCAGCCACCTATCGCCACTGATCGCGGAGTCACGGCCTGCTCATAGTCCTTCCAGCGCTGGAACGAGTGAAGATGACCTTTCGATATCGGATTTTCGACTCTTGCACCATTGGCTGTCGAAATGCGGCCAGTCATTGCGTCCATTCAGTATCTCTCAAGAGGAAGGTCTTTGGCGCGATGAATGCACCGAAATTGCCTTTCAGCATCCCCCTCTACTTCATGGCTATCTTGCTCTGTCTGCCGTACACAAGGCGCTCACTATCCCTGGCTCAGATCGGCAGAGTCTTCTCTTGCAAGCTGACTCTCATATTTCTCGTGGATTAGCCATATACAGGAGACAACTAGAGGCACCCACGGCAGAGAGAGCTATTCCTATGTTTATGACATCTACAGTACTATTCACTTATAACCTCGGCTCAGCACAGTTGGAAAAGCCGGAAGATCCCATCGATGGCATACACCATAGTTTCCGTCTGCTCGTCGGCATCAAGATGGTCGTGATGCCATTTTATCTACAGATTAAGGATTCCACCGAGTACTCTCGCATTGTCAGGCTATGTGAAGGCGATGACCCGGAATCACTTGATGCCCGGGGCAAGGATGATAAGATTCCTGAAATCTTAGCACTGAAAGAGCTGACCGGCTCCCTTCTGAATGCGCAAGACAGAGATACGTGCTTGGCAGAGGTTGAGCAACTCCACAAATTTTCGGTTCGACTCCGTCATATATCCCTGCGGAGTGACGAATACTCTCTAATCCTGGGCTGGGCTGCTCAATTGCAAGAGCACTTTATGCACCTCGTATCAGCCCACAATCCAATTGCCTGCATCATTTTGGCTTTTTTCGCTGCGCTCTTAGCACAGGCTCGCCCGGTATGGTGGGTTGGAAGGTGGCCACAGTGGCTTCTGACAGCCTGTGAACAGCTGCTCGCGGTGACGCCAGAACTTTTGAAATGGCTAGAGTGGCCGCGACGTGTCATGGACTCTCGAATATGGAGTACCGTGTCGACTCCGGCTTCGTTCGATCATGCTAGCACTGGATCCTGAAAGCTGTCCCCTTCGAAAAAAAAAATAATCAACTTGAGCAGTACACTCACTTGTGGTCGCCATGGGCAGATCCCCCGTTCAGAAGCTGCACATGCTTCGAACATCCACAACAGGCGACGAAGTAGGTATGAATGAACTGCTTCATCAGAAAAAGTTCGCGCTGCTCTGGCTGTAAAATTAGCAAGGGAAATCCAAGAAAGTGGTGAACAATCAACTCGGCAATCATTTGCGGCCACGAAAGCGAGATGGCTCTTTGTATCGCAGCAGCCTTAACACCGCTTGACTGGAAAGCATTGTTCTTGAAGAGCTGCATGTCTGCAAATATCGCAGAGGGAGCTGCATTCATCAAGTATCTGGTGGACTGCAGACGCTAGCTTTGCATATACGCTTTACGACGAGTTTGGCTTTCCCCATTCAAGCTTAGCGAGGCAGAGGACATTCGACCCACCTCTTCCTCCGCCAATAAGAGTGAGCGATGGACGTATACGCTGTACGGCGCCCTAAGCATGGATAGAAAACCAAACGCAACCATTATAAAAGTAATGTGATGCCCTGCGATTTCGAACAATCTAGTCTGCCTGAGGCCTTGCGCTGACCGTCTGTCCGTATACGACCGCCAGCAATCTGGAGCCCGCTGGAAGACTACTCACTATGTCCGATGACAACCCTCGTCCGGCACTTGACGATCCCAATGCCTACGTATTGTACAGGTATTATCCATCTCAGGTTGCAGCCGTGATCTTCGTTGTTTTGTTTGCCTTCACAACCATCTTCCACATCTTTCAGGTTGTTAAGAAGAGGACATGGTATTTCGTACCGCTAATTGTTGGTGGCCTGTGTAAGGATCATCGTGACCATTTCTGCGGACACAGCTAACAGCCTTTGACTAGTTGAGACCATCGGCTTTGTAGGACGTGTACTGTCGAAGAAAGACATATGGGCTCTGGGCCCCTTCATCATGCAGTCACTCCTGATTCTTGTCGCGCCTGCATTGTTCGCAGCTTCGATCTATATCATCCTTGGCCGGATCATACTCATGGTGGACGGCGAGCGTTATTCCTTGGTCCGTCAGAAATGGCTCACCAAGATATTTGTCGCGGGTGATGTTCTTAGCTTCATGATGCAAGGCTCCGGTAAGTCTGATAAGACACTTGACATTCAACCACAACTGAGTAGTATACTAGGTGGCGGGATTATGGCAATGGGGACTCTGAACTCTATGGAGCTGGGTGAGAAGGTCATCATTGGTGGTCTCTTCGTCCAACTCATCTTTTTCACGTTGTTTGTCTGCGTTGCTTGGGACTTTCATCGTCGTCTCACCAAGGGCATTTCCATCAAGAAGCGATACACCCTCAGCGCAATCTTTCGAAAGAACCACCACAACCGCATGGATTCCTACCAAAGCCCTATCACAACAAATATTCCACGCGGAATCATCGATGAGCTTCCCTGGAAACGACACCTTCACGTACTCTATATTGCAAGTGCACTCGTGTTGGTTCGAAGTATATTTCGAGTCATCGAGTATATTCAGGGCAATGCTGGATACCTTCTTAGCCATGAGGCTTTTCTATACATCTTTGATGCCACCTTGATGTTTCTTGTTATGGTTTTATTCAACTGGGTCCATCCAAGCGAGGTCACTGATCTGACTCAGAAGCGAGGATCTGCGAATGAATCTACGGAGCTACAACAGACTCTTGATGGTTACCTTGGATGCAGTAGAAGCAACGCCTCTCCGAGTAAGCCCGAGACAAGAGTCGACGTGACTGGCTGAACCTTCTGAAGTCTAGAGCTTGGTTGGAGCTACCTGCACAATTCTCTTACGAGGAGGAAGATATCTTCATGAAGATAGGTCATCTCAGATCATGCATAATTGAGGCGCAGACAGCTGGGGTGTTGCGACGTGGCTCAAATCATCTCAGGGAGATCAATGCCTTGGAATACAAGTCGTGAACGTAATGATTGAATGGGTGTCGATGGGCTGCATTACAATTTATACCGTACGTCCAGGTGTAAAGCTTTTGTATACCAATAATCTTTGTCATAGCAGTTCACTCGTATTGCTTCATAGGTCGCGGCATAGTGCTCGGAAAAATATAATGATACACGAAATGGTGCCCTCTGACATGCTTAAAGCGCCTTGCCAGCTCCAAGTGGCAACTTGGTAAAAGCAACATCGACTAGGATCAATTGAGCTCAGTGTTCTAATATGTATCAACAACAATTTTGCAGAGTCTCGATCGATACCACGAAGGCTAGACAGCTGTTGTAAGACATCGCTCTCTGTTGAGCCTTTCCGAAGTGCCAAGTGTCCGCTCGGAGCTGCCAAGGCGCTGTAGCAAGTCTTATACGACAAACACTGGACATTTCGACACAATGAGCAAAGCTATAGGCTCTGAAATTAAGTGATGTTCAAAATAATCTGGTTCAAGGGATGTGGATTGTCCTTTAGATGGGTGATGCATTTCCAGCGGTAAGACCATGATAGACAGAGGAAGACTGCGACAGAGTTTGAAGTGCCTTTGGCTGAAATGAATCACGTAATATTGGGTTGGAATAACAAATAAACGACGTTTTCACACGTTCTTGAGACTTCTGGTCAGGTTGTGAGCAATACTTTCAGCCACATATACGCTAGCTACAATAAAATGCCAGCTCAAAGAGGGGTCAGCAGAGATATCATGAACTTCAGTCATTACGACACCCCATGGTAGCCTGCAGATTAGCTGCATTGGCATCTAGAGAAATCCGACTTAGGATCTCACCGACGCGTCTCTGTACCATCATCGAGACAGCTCAGCGCGCCATCCGACAGACTCCACAAACAAGGAACTCAATACAGAGTTTTCAAACAGGCACAAGCCGCGCATCACATTGTCCATACACTGACGCTTTCTTACTCGTCACCCTGCAGGTCTGCTGCTGGACATGGTGTCAGAGTGGGGAAGATGCCGAAATTTGGCCTGAAGATCGGACTCTTGGGTGTCTGTAGGTACTGCGACAAGAACCTTGAACGCAACGGCAGAGCATGGGAAGCGCAACCGATAGGATATTGGTGCGCGATGCGTTGTCAGCGCGAAGCATCGGGACGCGTTCGGTTATGTTGAGGAGTGGAGCGTCGTGTCGCGGGGACCTTCCTAGCAGAGTGACAGCATGTCCAGCGCCAGATAGACAGAATCGACGTTCTCAGCTTTGAGCTTCAGAAAGACTGGGATAGCAGCCTAGATCTGGACGCATTGTGGTCTATAGATGTTATTGTTCTGGCTCTACTTCAATTTTGACAGATTTTGAGCTGTCAATCTTTACTGACCGGCAAAACCGAAAAGACAGAGTGAGGCTTGACACGATCAACACAATTGGTCAATACGCCCCTGAATTATTCATGCCTCAGGACAGTCTGTCGCATACAGCAAGATTTACCATGAAAGTACTCCACATCTGCCAGGGCCTTGAGTACCGAATGTCGCTCAAGGGCAGCGATCGAACTTGAGAGCCCTGCTTCTGCGCGTCTTCATCCAGCAAGGGATTTTGCGCGCAACTTTTCGGAGGGCAGCGTAACATACTGTTATTATTATTGAAGAACTCCTAGCATGCGCGTTGGTTCTACTGTGTAGGTACTACGTAGCTGAATGCCGGGTGATCGGTGAGCCTTCACAGCCCAAGATCGCGGCACGAAGTTCAACCCGATCCTGAGCACCACGCCTGCCATCTCGACAGTCGTGAGAGATTCCTATTCAGGAGAAGCCGAGTCGAAGTTTTCTCCGCAAACTGGGCATGCACTCGGTGCACACGAGTCAGTCTTCAGAAAGCAGCGTTTGAGTGAATCCGTTTCTGCCTACGCAATCAATTTGAACTACCTGCTATCTATTGTATCGACTGCATTAGGAGGCCATACAAATCACTGAGTCTCGGCCTCGATCTCAGCCACTCTGTGACCCAATCATAGAACTTACCTGGTGCAACATCGCATGGACACCGATGCTAGCGGAGAATTCCACAATGCCGCTATTGGCGCGACTCCGCTGCACAAAATGCTCTCCGCGGAGGCAAAGAGCGCCTCTGTTTATCTGTTTCTGCTAATTGGTTCGTGAAAATTGACCGAAATCGTGCTTATTGGCTTTTGAGAGAGGAAGTGTAACCACAGCACAGGACCTAAGACGTCCTTCCAAGGTTTTACGGAGCCCACTACGGTATAGGACTGTAGGGGAAAGAGGAGTCTTGATGATTTCGAAACGTCTGCCAATCTCACGCAAGACTTGTCCGGAATGTCGACGGAGCCTGCTTTGCTTTGGCAGAGGCCTGCAACAGCTTGGCCACTAACCTACCCCTTCGTCCCGTAAATATTTGGTGCGTAATGCGTGGGAAGGTACCTAGAGGCAGTAACATACAATGAGAAGCTCGAGGCCACTCGCATATTGATTTGAGACCATACAAAGCTGTGAACGTTGCCTACAATCAAGGTGACACGCAACCTACCCTGTAAAGTCTTGTGGAAGTGTGTATTATAGTTTGCGGAATCTGAGCGATACGGTTTGTACGTTTGCATTTGGAGATGCGGGGGAGCGCCTCGCCATTTAGGTACCACGGAACAGTCTCCCTGGGCCATGGAACCAAGCATCAAGAGATCCCACGCCATGAAGAGCTTAGCCAAAGTAAAGCACGATCAATGCGCCTACAACCTGAAACATGTTCAATGGCATAGATTTTATCGAATCCGCTTACGGACATGAAAATTATGCAGCAGGCCTGCTGCGTGTTGAAGAGTTGCATGGGGCCTCTTCGAACTGGCCCGTTCTCGATTATTCTAGGTCTCTACCACAACAGCCCAGGCACATGCGACAATACAAGCTATGATTCTCTCTAGATTCATTCCCTTGAGTTGTCGTCTTCTCTGTGCGCTTCACCCATTGACGTTCGGTACGCGCATGCCAGACTGTGGTGCGAAAAGGGTTGCGCTATGTCCCATGCACAAGCGCTGTCTGCGTTTATTGTGAGGGCGGGGTGGTGCTTATCGAGACCTCTAAGTCGACGTGGATGCGCAGGTTGATACTGTCTTCGGTAAGGCTTGATACGTTTGTGTTTCGACACTTGATATGTTTGTGTTTTGACAAAGGCGTACACGGACTTGCTCTTCAACCTTCAGCCGGCGATGACGATTTCTCTGTAGATACAGCGATCGAGAAGGAGCGCCTTGAATCAGGGGTAGACAGCGAACCGCGCTGGTTTCCCGCAGCCAACCGGTCAGCCTCGCGCTGAACGTAAAGCTGCAATCGAGTATCTGGACAGCCGGTGTGCTCACCAACGAGGCCCATCAAGTCTCGCACTCCACCCCTGAGTATTTCAATCTCTGCTTTGAGTATCTTGTTTTTTCGTTCCGCATCCCGGGCTGCTTCGACAAGGTCGTCTTGCTGCCGCTTCTGTTTGCTTCTGCATTTGCTTGCAGCCTTGCGGTTCTTCTCTAGATATATGGCTCGTGCGGAACCTGGCTCAGCATACTCTGACCCGCGTCTTCGTCCCGTTTTTGCTTGTGTATCTGCCGATGACTGCGATTCAAAAGAGGTATGCTGACTATCGCGGCGTCGTTTCAGCAAGGCTGAGTCGGTATCATGAGCAAACGCTGCGGGAGAGGAATTGCGAAAAGCCGAGAAGTCGTCGTAAGAAGAAAGCTTGGAACTGGGCGAGACTTGATCGACCGGGAAACCTGTGTCTAACGGAGATATCGTCGCAAGGTCGTATGAGCTTGTTTGGACCTTACCCGGGGTAGAATAAGCAGACTCTGAATAGCCTGCGACTGGGACCGGCCCGTGAGCTGTATTGAAACTGAACTGTGTGCTCAGATCACTGAGCAAGGGATCGCCATTTGATCTGCCTTGGGCATTATTGTGGCTAGTGTCGGACCTTTCAAAGTTTTGACGTGACGCGGAAGCGTGGTTTGACTGTAGCGGAAAGCCTGCGTAATCAGGTGTCGACAGATAGCCGTGATCCTCCTGGGAAGAGGAGGCCCAATTGGATATGCTGTACATTGTTGCATTTTCCGAGGGCGCAGGGAAGTCAACATCAAGGTCTCGTTGTTTAATATTTATTGTCTGCATCATTGGTACTGCTGGGGCAGCTGAACCAGTGGAAGGTCTAAGTAGAGGGGTTGAGGGTGGTGTTGAAACGTTGGGTACTCGCTGGGTGGGTCGGAGGCCCAAGGGTAGCACAGATGAAGTGGCTTTGCTTTGGTCGGTCCGCGGAATGTTACCTGGGAAGCCTACGTAGTATACACCAAGCAATCTTATATGGCTCTACTGGGCTGTGTGAAACTGGATGCAAAGGAGGACTTTGTTCAAAGGCTGCCAATTGGTCGCTGATCATGACGCAGCCGTTCTGGTGCACCGCTTTGACCATGAAATGGGACATACCGTGTCCGTGCGCGTAATGCGCGGATTCGCGTAATGCGCCGAACCCACCTAACAGGTACCCGTAATAATAAGGCTGCACAACTACGTACAATAGCTATTACTATATAATAATTTAGTAGAGTGTTTTTTAGATATATATAAAGAGATTTTGCTATATAAGTTAATTATATAGAGTTACAGTGCAGCTGCTACAAGTCTTATAAGTGCAAGAAAGTAGAGAAGGCGTTATAAGCTTAGGTGCTTTATAAGCACTTATACTATAACGCGCAAGCTTCTTTTTAGCTGCTATAGCTTTTAAAAGCTTACTTTTACCTCTTTAGAATAATTATATAGCTTTTTAAGCGTTCTAAAGTTCTTTATTACGCTTTTTTATAGCTTTCTATATAGCCTTTTCTACAGCTTTTTAAGCTTTAGCTTACTTACATTCTTTTTTTTTTTTACTTACTATATACGCTTCTTTTTTATAATCTTTTCTTTATATAGCTTATTAGCCTTTCTAAGCTTAGCTAACTTAGCTTTTCTAAGCTCTTCTATACGCTACTTTTATTATTTAGTTTTTTTATGCTTATAAGCTTCTTTTACTTTCTAAAGTAACTAGAAAACTACTTTACTTTATACTTACTTTTTTTATTATAAATTAAGAGTCTTACTCTTATTCTTGTACTTCTTTTAAGTTTTTAGAACCTCTTTTAGGCCTGCTATTTTATAGTAGAGTAGTAAGTTCTAAATTAAGATATAGTAAAGTAAATAGCTAATCTTTTTTAGCTCTTTATTACTTTTATCCTTAGCTACTGTTAAAGTTGTACTTTTAAGCGAAGCTTGTAAAGCACTATTCTATTAGTTCTTAGAGATAAGTACAGTCTTAGGATTCTAGGTAACGCTTAAGGGAGTGCTGAGTGTACAGAGGGAACTGTGTTACTCTAGTAGGTAACAATAAGTAGTACAGGCAATCTGTCTATCTTAAAAGTAGAGTTGAGATCTAAAGACAAACTTAATTAACTAAGTTAAACACGGACTGTAAGAGTCGTGTTCCTACTAACTATATACTTAAGAGATATGCAGAGTAATTAGTAGTTTAGGAGGTACTAATTATACTAATTATTAATCGCACTAATTACTGATTACACTGATTATTGATTATACTAATTGCGCTAAGTCTAATTACTTAGTTACGTAACTTGCGCTCTACTTATATTGCTTACACCCCTTCGCTTACTTACTTGTAATTCTCCTATTGCGCGTCCTGTTGCTGTGCTGTACAGTAGCTTGTAATTCTTTAATAAGGGGTTCTGTATTGTTAGATCGTAACACTATCCCCCTTCTGTACTAGCTTAGTCCTCTAAGCTTATTTATATAACGCAGGCTTGCCCTATTAACTAAGTAAGTTGTGTTAATAATGCCTAAACAACAACCTGCTAATAGTACGCTCCGTCGCTATTGTCTTGCAGATACTATTGACGCCTTTGGAAAAATTATAGTTTAGAAATGCTTAACTTGCAAACAACATAATTGTGTGTGTAGGGTTTATGTAAGCTCTAGAAAATGTAAAGAGTGCGCTAGGCGTAGACAGCGTTGCGATGTGAAAGTTACTTAGTTGGAATTTACTCGTTTAGTGTCTAAGAAAGAGAAGTTAAAACTGCAGATAAAAGAAACGCAGAAGGCGCAGAACAACGCGCTTAAGACTTCTAAAAAGGCGTTAGAAGAGTTACAGGTTGCACGCGCGCGCAAAGAGCAGTTGCGTTAGCAAATAGATTTGTTAGATTGCTGTGCTAAAGAAGCAATATCTGTTAAAGAGCGAAATCTTGCAGAAGAAGAGTTAAACAATAGTACTATAGCGTTTAATAGTCTGTTAGAAGGTCTAGCTTTAAATCTGTCGCCTAGCACCTAGGGTGCCTTTAACGATTTGCTGCCTAAGTATTAGGTTAACCTAAACGTGGCGTTGTCTGATTAGCCTTCTGGAATTCCTTTAACAGTAGCTGGTAGTTCGTAAGGTAAGTAGCTGGTTCCTATGTGTTTTCTGAATTAGGGTATCCTAACTATTTAACTAGGTATTTATTCGTTTTGCTTTGATGTTGTATTATTTTCTTAACTTCCTATTCGTTGTTGCTGTTAGTGTCAGACCCTCTGAGGATCAGAGAGTCCCGAGTTGGACCATAAAGGTACGTTATAGGGTACTTCGGTCCATTGCACAGTACTTTGGTACTGTGAGGGGTAGACTATCCATATATACCTCTAGAAGGACTGTTCCTGCTCAGCAGCGAACAGTCTACAGTCTGAATACACCTTGTTGGCTGTGTACTTGATCTATCTTGTGTGTTTCGATACTTCCTTTGATGCCTCCTAGCCTCAGGGTTTGACATTCTGTTCGCTCAACCATTGAGGGAAGAATCAGACAGAAGAAGCACGATGAGTCTTCCAGAGAGACCACCTATGGAGCCATTGACTCCAAGACCACCTCCAATTCCAGTTGGGGAATCAACGGCGGAATCCTCGACAGTTCAAGAGAACGCGGCTCGTAACTCATCGGATGGCGACAACGGACGCCCTTCTTCGTTCAACACACCCACAGAAGAGCAAGGTCATCCACAAGGACCCATTGAGGTCTCAAGTGACGAAGAGTCACCCACAATGGA
Organism: Epicoccum sorghinum; assembly: GCA_020272525.1. Taxonomy (NCBI): domain Eukaryota; kingdom Fungi; phylum Ascomycota; class Dothideomycetes; order Pleosporales; family Didymellaceae; genus Epicoccum; species Epicoccum sorghinum. Next base: position 90,630 of record VXJJ01000012.1, read on the forward strand.
CCAAAATGACCCGGAAGAGCTAGCATTGGACAAACAATTGCAAGAGTTGGAAGCATGGCACAAGAAGACTACCAAGTTGCGCAGGATTGCTCAACTTCGTCAGGCACAACTCAGATACGAAGCGGGCGACGCAAACGCGCTGGCTGGGGTCGATAGTAGGCCATCGGGACCCACTCCAGTCCTTACAGCACCAACTGCAAAGCTTCCACCGCAAAAAGCTCCAAATACCTTCACTAAGCGCACTCGGTTGGAATTCAACTGTTGGACGCGCGATTGTGAGAGATTATTCAACCTACTCCCTGCTAACTTCACACAGGAGTACCTAAAGGTTGATTTTGCTACACAATACGTCTCTGAGACTATGAAAAGCCTTTGGCAGGCGCATTGTGCAGATCAACGCAGGGTCTCCCCGTTGTGGGAGCCCACCTGGGAAGCCATGAAAGCAGTCATGCTAGGCACCCTAGGAACTCTCTCAGAAAGGCGGCAACGCGCGTACGAGAAGCTAAGCAGCGCTCGAATGCTCTCTCATCAAACTCCAACGGACTTGTTGGACTACATGAGGCCGCACTGGGAAGAGTTGGGCCCGACCCATGGACCGGAACTCCAAGTGATAGAGTATATCCATGGGTTGCCCGAAGAGGTTCAGAAGCAGCTCTTTATTTACCCAGAGGAACGTCGTGCGACAATTACTCAGGTTGAGGAGATTGCGAACCAGATTTATCGCCAACAGAATCGGGGAAAGTCCAAGCGGGACGATAAGAAACCCAAGGACAAGGAGAACCCTAAAAAGGATTCGAAAGGCGACGGAGGCTCCAAGGAGGCCCAGAACAAGCGGAAAGAACGCGGTCCGGCCCATTCCGACCCAAAACGGCCCAAACCGAACCATGGGTCAACCTCGGACCCCGCAAAGGTAACATGTTACCAATGTGGGGAGAAAGGGCACATCAAGTGGAAATGTCCAACGCTGACGTCCAAGAAGTCCGAAGAAGGACAGGGCGAGGGAAAAGGCAAGGGGCGAAAGGAGTAAGTCCGCTCCTTCTCGCCCATATCGCCCATCTCGAAGAAAGCAAGGACCTTGGTACACTTCATGACGCGTTGTACCCCAAACCAGCACGTTTGCTGACGTTGCCGGCCATTGTGGGTTCTTCTGGGCCAATAGAGACCTTGGTAGACCCAGGGTCTCAGCTGAATCTGCTGAGTGCAGTGCTGGCAAAGGAGCAGAATCTCCAGGTTGACCCGTTACCAAAGCTACTAGCTGAGGGGGTAAACGGGAGTAGTATTCCAATATACGGGACTACTACGGTTGCCACAACAATTACGGACTCAAGAGGGAAACAAGAAACCCATGAGATACCGTTTGTGGTTACAGACCTACGAAGGTACCAGATGTACCTTGGTCTGCCTTGGGTTGATCAATGTCAACCTAAACTGAACTACGCTACACGGCGTATGCTGTTCAGGGGAAACAAAGACTCGGAAAGGGTCAAGTTTCAGAAGGTGGCGGCGGAAAACGCCGAAGAGTTTGAACGCAGCATGAGAGACCCCAGCACAGAGGTTTATGCGTGTTCAGTCACCTTTGTGGGTCAAGAAGGGTCAGAACGGCCCGTAATGGCCTCCCTTCCCCCACAATACTCCGATTTCGCCGATGTGGCGTCGGAAGATAGCTCAAAGGAGCTTGGAGAGCATGGTCGAAACGATTTGGCCATAAATCTCCTGGAAGGGTCTACGGTACCCTATCAACCCATATATGGACTCTCAGAGTCCGAGTTGGTGGCGCTGAGGAAGTACTTGACAGAATACATGTCCAGAGGATGGATTCGACGGTCAAGGTCCCCAACGGGTGCCCCCATACTCTTTGTTAAGAAGAAGGATGGCAGTTTGAGACTTTGTGTGGATTTTCGAGGCCTCAACAAGATTACTGTCAAGAATAGGCACCCATTGCCTCTGATCACGGAATCCCTGGAGCGATTGGCCCAAGCTAAGGTTTATACCAAGCTGGATATTAGAGACGCTTACCACAGGATTCGGATCAAAGAAGGTGACGAATGGAAGACCGCCTTTAGGACCAGGTACGGCCATTTTGAGTATACTGTGATGCCATTTGGCCTTACAAACGCTCCTGCGCAATTTCAGGCCTATATGAACGAGGCTCTTGCAGGATTGGTCGATGTGACCTGTATTGTGTACCTGGACGACATCCTAATCTATTCCAACACTGAAGAAGAGCATGTGGAACATGTTAGGGAAGTATTGGAAAGATTGCGCCAAGCGAAGCTATATGTGAAGCTTTCGAAGTGTGAATGGCACACGCAGCGCACCGAGTACCTGGGGTACATAGTATCGCCAGAAGGGGTCAGTATTGACCCAGAAAGGGTCAAAACGATCCAAGAATGGCCATTACCGGCCACAGTACGGGATATTCGCGTATTCGTTGGTTTTATGAACTATTTCCGGCGATTTATACGTGGATTCAGCAAAATTGTACTACCATTAACGGCGTTGACAAAGAAAGAGCCAGGGCAAGCCCGGGGCGGGCACGCCATGAGAAGGGAGGAGAGTGTGTCACTGAACCTTCCAGAAAACGCAAAAGAAGCTTTCAAGAAGCTCAAGAATGCGTTCTTGGATGTACCAATTCTGGCGCATTTCGAGAGAGACAGGAAAACTCGAATCGAAGTTGACGCCTCTGGAGGGGCAATATCAGGCATTTTGAGCCAAAATGGCCCCGATCAGGACGGAAAGGACCATTGGAGACCAGTGGACTTCTTTTCGCGCAAACTCATCCAAGCGGAGTACAATTACGACACCCATGACCAGGAACTGCTGGCTATAGTGTCAAGTATCAAACATTGGCGTCATTATCTCCAAGGGATACATTTTGAGATCTTGACAGACCATATGAACCTGAAATGGTTCATGGAGACAAAAACCTTGAACCAAAGGCAGGTTCGATCGTATTTGGTGTTAACTCAATACGACTTTACCTTGACACACCGTCCAGGGCACACAAACCCTGCAGATGGACCATCGAGGCGCCCAGATTACATGGCTGAGGCCAAACGACCTGCTCAGAAGAACAATGAGGCGTTTATCATGCCTATGAGGGATCTGCTCTCAGGAAAAAGAGAGACCAGCTTACAGATTGCAGCTGTAATCACGCGGGCAAAGAATCGGATAGAACTCCCAGAAGACCAAAGGAAGGCACTAGAGGAGTTCCAGTCAGCCAGTCGGAAGCAACATAGAGAACCTCGGGAGATAGAGGACGACTCTGAGATAGAATCCGACAGTGAAACTGAAGGTGACGCATCGGAGGGCGGAATGAGCCAAAACGACCCAAAATTGCCCGACGCGACACACCTGGAGCGTGTATGGCTCAACACGGACGAAGAGAAGGCAAAGGCACTTTCCGAGTGCCATGATAGCCCATTGGCAGGACATTTCGGTGCAAGAAGGACGCTTGAGAAGCTCCAGCGCCGATATGACTGGAAGGGCATGAAAGAGGATGTTGAGAAGTACTGCCGGGACTGTATTCCCTGCAGAAGATCAACACCTGCCAGGCACAAGCCATATGGCTTGTTGGCTCCCTTACCACCACCAGAATACCCATGGGAGGAGGTGACGATGGATTTTATCACCGAATTGCCCCCAAGCAAGATGAATGGGTTGGTATACAACGCTATACTAGTAGTTGTGTGCCGATTGACGAAAATGGCACACTACATCCCAGCAAGAAACGATTGGGATGGAGTTGACCTAGCCCAGGCCTGGATAAGAGAAGTAGTGCGGCTGCACGGAGTCCCAAAAAGAGTTATTTCTGACAGAGGACCAATCATGAACGCTAACTATTGGACTACCTTCCAGCACTACTTGAACTCAAAGAGAGTTCTATCGTCAGCTTTTCACCCCCAGACGGATGGACAGACTGAAAGACAGAATCAAACGTTGGAACAGTACTTACGATGTTACTGTTCCTTGGAACAAGACGATTGGGCCCTTTGGGTGTCAATCGCGGAGTTTGCGTACAATGACAGTTTGCATGCAACTACAAAGACAACGCCCTTCCTAGCAAACCACGGAATGGCGCCAAGGGGGGCAGAATGGCCCATTACAGCCCGTAATGAGGGAGAATCACCCCTTGGGAAGCGGATTGCCGCGAAGGTCATCGAATTGAGAAAACAATGCAAGGAGAAGATCCTTCAGGCAAACAAGTACCAAGAACGATACCAGAACCAAGGAAGATTGCCCATACCTTTTGGGGTAGGTGATCTGGTAATAGTATCTTCTCGAAATATGAAGTCCACCAGGCCCAAGCGAAAACTGGACTGGAAATATATCGGACCTGGACGCATTCTGGCCCAAATTGGCCCAACAGCGTTCAAAGTGGACCTTCCTGGCCAAAAAGGGATCCATCCGGTGTTCCACGCATCATTGCTGGAACCATATGATCCAAAAGGCACAATACCACACCCAGAGGTCGATATTGCGGAAACATTGAACCCGACGAGCGACGATGTATGGGAAGTGGAAAGAATACTGGAAAGAAGGAAGGACGATACTGGAAAATGGCTGTACCACGTAAAGTGGGCGGGTTTTCCAGATGAAGAGAACTCTTGGGAGCCTGGGGTCAATATATCCTCTAACGCGCTCAAGGAGTTCTGGAGTAGGGAGAAAGCGATTCCACGGCGCCAGAAAGAGGAGAAAGTATCTGTAAGGCGGCCGGGGCGGCCCCCAAAAAAAGAGAGGGGATAATCGAAAAATCGCATAAGTCCGATAAGCAGCAGTTACCTTCACCACTTTTTCCCACTGGGTTTTTAGGTGTTTAACGGCACTCTGCATCGGAGAAGGCCATAATGACCCATAATGACGCCAAAGGGTGCATTATAGCGTATTATGGTCGGGTATGAGACCTATGGACACACGAAGTCCGAGTTACCTTCACTATTTTTCCCTATGGGTTTTAAGTGTTTAATGGCACTCAGGAAAAGCGTGTTCACATAGGGTTCACACACAAAGACTATGGATTGGAAAAGAAAAGAAATTCGAATTCCTATGGAAAAGGCCATAAAGGCGGGGTATCTTTCATAAAGGGCCATAATGGCCTAAAGTGCACCAGGAAACTCCACCATCGAACCACATATCATGAAAAGTCAATCAGGCCCGTAATGGTCCATAATGACATATTATGGATCAATCAAGCTCAGTTAGCCTCATTCTGGAGACGGGTGGCCTTGTCAAGCAGATCATTGCGCCTCTTCTCCAGGGACTTGATCTCCTTGGTCTTGTTGGCCTTGGCTGACTTCGAATTTCTACCAGTAATGGCAGCACGCTCATCAGTGAGCTTGTTGATCTGCTCAACCAACAACTCAGCCTCAGCAGTCGCGGCACGGGCCTCTTCATTGATAGCCTTCTTGGCCTATAATGGGTCAGAATGGCTCAGAATGACACAAATCGGGAGATACTTACGCGTTTGCGGGGAGAATTAAGCTCCTTGGCCAAGGCGTCATCAATGCGCTGCTTAGCAGCCAAGTGGCGGGCGTGAGTGGCAGCCTTGGAGCGAGAACGACCATCAATCATCACACCGGACTGAGGGGACTCATTGCGAGTCAGAGAACCGCTGTGCAGGGACAGTTTCTCAGTCTGAGGGGTGTGGGTCCTAATATGGTCAGTAACGGTCCATAATAGTGCAGAATGGCTCAAATTGGTCCAAACAAGGGGTTTTTAACTCACTGTGCGATGTCATCCAACAGTTCCTGACAGAGCCGGGGAATTGTGGCCTGGGCATCCAACCTAGCCTGAATAGAGGACGCAGGATCGAGGAGGACGACGAACTCGGCTTCGGTCACAGCCATCTCATCAGCACACTCCTCAGGAGGCTATCAAAGCATTAGCATCCGAAACGGACCATAATGGGGTATAATGCCCCAAAATGGGACAAATACTCACACTCAGGCACACTTCATTCTTGAAGGCACACTTGTGGCAACGCATGGTCATGATGTCGGCCCCCAGATCGACTTTGTGGAGCCAGGCCCTCAGAACCCTGAGGCTCTCAGCATTCTGAGGCACGAAGGCGCAGCCACAGAATCCGTTGAACATGGTTTCACCAGTGGCAAAGAGCACCAGGCAACGCATACAGATCCAAAAGGACCTAATGCGGTGCGCAGCATAGAGATTGCTCATCTTGACATAGTCGAGGGGCATAATGGGCCAAAATCGCCTAGATTGGGCGAGAAAAGCCTAGAGAGAGAGAGAATTGCCTACAAAACCGCACACTGGGATAGTCAGCAACATTTCGATTCAGAAGGGATGATTATGGCCTCGAATAGTCCATATAAGCTCATAATGGGGTATTCTGCCCCAAAATGGCTCATATCGGACTATTTCAAAGCCACAGTAAGAAACCGAAGAATCTGGAAATTGACATACCGAGAAAAGTGAGGTTGAAGAGTAATGGAGGGGGGGGTATCGAAGGCTTATATGCCCCCTAGGAGCCCAGAAGGCCCCTGCTCGCGCGCACCAACCCAATTGGGCGTTAGCTCGTCGCGTTATTGCTCTTTTACCTGGAGAGTGTGTTTTCACCTGGGTAGTGAAAGAGAATTGGAGCTCACGGAAGTTCTCAAGTGTTGTGTCGGCAAGGGCCATAATGGCCCAATCCAACCCAACACGACCCACTTCAACACAAGACACGGTAAACGGGCTTGGTTGGACCCTTACCAACGTCGTTGGAACATCAAATTCTGATCGGGACGATCACTCAAAGAAAGGGGATAATGTCAGACCCTCTGAGGATCAGAGAGTCCCGAGTTGGACCATAAAGGTACGTTATAGGGTACTTCGGTCCATTGCACAGTACTTTGGTACTGTGAGGGGTAGACTATCCATATATACCTCTAGAAGGACTGTTCCTGCTCAGCAGCGAACAGTCTACAGTCTGAATACACCTTGTTGGCTGTGTACTTGATCTATCTTGTGTGTTTCGATACTTCCTTTGATGCCTCCTAGCCTCAGGGTTTGACAGTTAGCTTAATAGTAGAAGTCTTTTTGTGTCAGCGTTTCTAAGTTAGCAGGTTCTAGTAATAAAATATAGAATACGTTATAGATTTTTGCGTCTTTAGGTAGCTTAAGTTAATAGTTAACTAAGCTGATTCGTTTAGAAATAAAAAATAGTCTAACTTTAACCTTGTCTAGTTTTTTTGTTAGTCTTCTTGTACGTAGGTTTTTTGTAAGGAGATACACTTTATCCCCTTTCTTTAGCAGAGGTGCTGTTTTTCTTTTCTTGTTAGTATAGGAAATTACTTGTAACTAAGCTTTAGCAATGTTTTTAAGCAATTTCTTATGTACTTTCTTTAGTTTACTTACTAAGGTTATTGCTAATTCTATTTAAATGTTGCTGTTAAAACTTTGTGTAAAGAGATTTAGATGTCTTCTGTAGTTTACAAAGAACAGTGTTACACTTGTTGCTTCTAAAAGTTTGTTGTTGTATGCAATTTGTGCTATAAGCAAGAGTAAAACCTAGTTGTCCTGCTAATTATTGCAATAGATTTAGAGGTAAGTTTCTATAGTTTAGTTAACTTGTTCTGTTTGTCTATCAGTTTGTAGGTAATATACAGTTAATAGCTTCTTCTTAGTACTAATAGCTGCTAACAGCGTAGTCTAATAGTTTAACGTAAAGAGCTTGTCTTAATTGCTGATAATTAATTTAGGAATGCTGTAGTGTTAGACAATCCTATCTAGGAACACGCAAGCAAGTTGCTCTGCTGTGTAGCTGTATTAGAAAGGTACAAACTTAGCAGCTTTTGTAAATTAATCTACTACAACAAAGATTAAATTATAATTATATCCTGTAACAGGGTCCTTAGAGGTTAGTAACTGCGTGACAAAGTCTATTGTAATGTTTGTCTATAGTGCTGTTAGCAGTTCTATTGCTTGTGCTTCTCTGTACTTAGCATGTGTGCTGTGCTTGTTCTGTTAACAGCTAACACACTTCTTAATATATTTAGTAACCTTGTCTTTTATATTTAGGAACTTGTAATGTTACTTAATAAGTTCTATTGTCCTTGTAATACTAGGGTAACTGTGCATTAGGTTATTATAGTGCCTTGCAATAATTTTATCCTCTAGTTCTAGCAGAACTTAGGTAAAATACTTTTCTTTCTGCGTAACAGTTATTACGCTGTTAAGTTATTAAGATAGTTCTAGCAATCTGTTGCTGTTAATTCTTAGAATTGCTAATTTGTTAATTGTTTTTAATCTAGCAATGTTGTGTTTTCTGCTAAGTGCGTCTGCTTGTCTGTTGTCCTTTCCTAGTGTGTACAGGATCTTAAACTTGTACTGTTTTAGTAGTTTAGACTAGCGTACTTGTCTTTAGTTTAATACTTTAGTTGTTGTAAAATGTACTAGGTTCTTGTAATCTGTGTAGATTGTAAGCTCTAAGCAGCTTTTAGCATATACTTGCTAATATTCTAGGGCGTCTACAATTGCTATAAGTTCCTTGTTGTGCACATTGTAATTTTCTTCTGTTCCTAAAAACTTGCGTAAGTAATAGGCAATAGGATGCTATTGTCTATCTTATTCTTACGTAATATATGCTCCTAACGCTAAATCTAAGGCATTAGTTTCTATTTAAAGTAGTTTGTTCTTTTAAAATATAACTAGTATTAGTAGTTTAATGCATACTTACTTAAAGGTCTAGAAAGCATTGTCCTATACTTTCTTTTATTTAAATAGTGTGTCCTTTTGCGTAAGCTTTGTAAGTAGTAAGGCTATCTTAGAATAGTCTTTAATAAAGCGTTAGTTAAAGTTAATAAACCTAAAGAAAGCTTAAATTTCTTTAACTAAAGTAAGTATTAGCTATTCTTTTATAACTTAAATCTTTTTATTACTTATCTTAACTCTGTATTGTCCTACAACATAGCTAAGGAATTCTACTTCTTCTTTGTGCTATTCGCACTTCTCTAGCTTTAAGCAGAGGTCTGCTTTTGCTAAGCATTCTAGCACTTGCTTAACATGTTGTTTGTGCTCCTCTAGTGTCTTGCTAAACACTAAGATGTTATTAAGGTATACTACTACAGATATGTCTAAGTATTCTCTTAACGTGTTGTTAATAAAAGCCTAATATACTGCTAGTGCATTAGTAAGCTTAAATAGCATAACTGTATACTTGTAATAACTATAACAGGTTCTAAACGCTGTCTTCTATTCTTTGCCTTCCTTTATGCGTATAAGGTTGTACGCTCCTTGTAGGTTTAACGCAGTAAAGTATATTGCTCTAGCTAACTAATCTTGTAGTTCTAATATATTTAGTAGCAGATACTAGTTCTTGAGCGTAATCTTGTTAAGCTTCTAGTAGTTAACGCAAAGTTGTAGTTTGCTGTCTTTCTTTAGTGCAAACAGAATAGGGAATCCTGCTAAAGATTTAGATTTCCTAATAAATCTCTTTGTAAGGTTTTCCTTAATGTACTCTTGCAGTATCTTAAGTTCCTTTTTAGATAACTAATATATTAGCCTAAAGGGTAGTTCTTTCCCTTCTATAAGCTTAATCTCGCAATCTTAAGGTTAATGTTTAGGTAGCGCTTTTGCAGTTAATTCTTCTTTAAACATCTAAGCGTACTGTCTATACAAATTAGGGATAGCAGAAGGTGCACGTTTCTCCTTAATTGTTACTTTGTAATCTAGTAGGCTGTTAGTATCTGTGCAATTAACTGCTCTAACTTAGCGCGTCTTAGTTAAAGAGATATTTGCTATTTCCTTCTTATTTACTAGCTGTATTATAAGCTGCGTAGGATCTAATTGCAGTGTGCTGTAGTTGCAATTTAACAAAAGCTTGTTGTTCTTTTAGTCTATTTGCAGATTATACTTTCGTAACTAGGGAATTCCTAATATAATGTTGTAAGTAGCTATCTTAAAAACATCTAGAGTTATTTCCTTGTAGTGCCCTTTTAGAGTTATAGGAGCAGACACTTTGTGTGTTATTTCTAGCTCCTTAGGCATTAGTTCTCTGTTAGCTACTTGTAATAAGTAAGGATAATCCTTCCTCTGCTTGCGTATGCCTGCGTGCGTTACAGCTTGCTAAGAGATATAGTTACTCTGCGCCTCTAAGTTTAACAATACCCTTAACTGTCTACTGTTTAGTACAACAGGTAACTTAATAAGTAAATAGGTCCTATTAGTATCTAGGGATCTACTCCTAGTGCTCTGCAAGTTGTTAAGCAACTTCTTATTAGGGTTTTAGCCTCTTAGCCTAAAAAAGACTCCTTATTACTAAATCTGTAAATTGCTTTGTCCTGCTTGTGCAACTTGCAATTGTTGTTTATATATTGCTGCTAAATGTTGTTTATGCAGACTTTGTTAATAACAAGGTACTTAAGGACTGCTTTGCGTTTGTCTTTGCTTAAGAAGTAGTTGTTTCCTTGCTTGTTAATTAGGTAGTGTTTGCATTTGTTGTCTATACACTTGTACTATTAGTAGTTACAGATGCGTAGTTTGCTAGGGAACTATCCTAATGTAACCTTGTTGTTGTAGTGTGTGTTACAAGCGTTATACGCACATGCAGTCTATAAAAGTATCCTATAGTATAGATTTTAGTAGTCTAGTTTATAATAAGGATCTCTCTTAATAAGCGCTAGCTTGCAACTAAAGTCTAGTTCTAACTTATCTTGTGCGTTGCAGTTGTAGCAGTTAAGATCTGCTTTAGTAGCAGTATTAGTCCTTGCCTATTCCTTGAATTCTTGTTAATCCTATTCCTGTTCTGTCTTGAGCAGGCTGTTAATAGCAATTAGGGCTATTTTACAGTCTTTCTTTATCTGCGCAGTAGGACGTAGTACATTATCTGTCTGTGTTCCTTAGTTATAGTAGCTCTTTAGGAACTTCTGTAGTTTCTTGCGTATGCGTTCTAGTTCTTTAGCTGCTGTTGCGTTAGTAAGCGTCTAGGCTAGACACACCTTAGCTTAGTCTAAGACCTAGTTCTAATTAACCTTAGTTATACCTATTTGTTAACAGATGTAATATCCCTTAATCTTACATACGTAGGTGTTATAGTTATAGTCTAGTGTAGGCTACTTTGTTAGTGTAGTAACTTTAACTTTCTTAAGCTGCGTAATAGCGTAGTTACATTAAGCTCTCTATTCTAGATCTTGTAGTTAATAATAGGGCGTAGGTAGCTAATTGTGCTAGCTCTTGTTACGTCCCTTAATGTAGTTGTCCTGGGATTCTTTAGAGTCCTCTATAAGACGTCTAAGAACCTCCTTGTAGCGTTTGTTAAGCTTTATATAGGCTATAGTGTAGACTCTACTTTAGTGCTCTATAAGTTAGGAACGTGTAGAGTAGTCTTAGTTTATAACTACTTCCTATTTGTTATCTGTCCTATTGTTGTCCTGTGTTAGCATATTAAGCTGTTGCTGTACCTTGTTCTTAGATTAACAATCTCTAGCAAAGTAGCCTTTTATGCTACAGCTGTAACAAGTTACTAAAGACTTATTATGCTTCTTGTTACTACTACCCTTTTTCTTTTTATTTTACTGTGGCTGTCCCTTGTTAATGTTAGACAGGTCTATTGCCTTAGGGCTATAGTATCTGCTCTAGGTGTTATTATAGATACGTTGTTTAGTGTTTAGCTAGTATTAGTTGCAATAGCTTCCTTAGTAGAAGTTATTGTTCTTCTTCTATAGTTGCTTAGGTAGCTAACAAGCCTGCAGGTTGCGTACACGCAGGTTGTTGCAAAGTTCTAGTTAAAGCTTGTAGAGCTTAACATTAATGTTAATTGCTGTGTTAATAAGATTGTTTAAGGTGTTAATACTAGCGCTAGTGCGCATAAGCTCTTCTTTAACAGTTAGCTTAAGTCCTTAGCAAAACATAGTTATAAGGGCAGTATTGTCCTAGTTAGTGTTTGCAGCAAGCTGCTAGAATTCCGCAGCGTAGTTAGCAGCTGACGCAGTCTGGTAGATACGCTGAATGTTTTGTTAGGCAATAACGGGTTTGTTTAATACTCTAAAGATTGGCCTAACCTTTTCCTTAAACTAATTAAAGTCTTTTATCTACTTGTCTACTTTATTAGGAGCATTACCTTAGTTGTACTAAAGTACAAATAGCTTAATCTAGGTAAGTGCCTTGCCTTGCATGTAGCTGGACATAAGGGTAACTTGCTTTTCTTTAGAAACTTTTTCTCCTTAGAACATAAAGAAGAGGTCCTATTGTATAAGCTAGTTGTTAAGCTTGTTACGTTTACTGTAGTAAACGTTAGGCTTGTTAACAACTATGCTGTTGTTGCTTAGAAGGTTGGTTATGTTAGTATTGCTAGGGGTAGTGTAGGATCCTAAAGTAGTACTTATCTTAGGGGTGTTTAAAGTGTTGAAGTTGTACTTTTAAGCAAAGCTTGTAAAGCACTATTCTATTAGTTCTTAGGGATAAGTACGGTATTAGGATTCTGTGTGATGCTTAGGGAGGTGCTAAGTGTATAGAGGGGACTGTGTTGCTCTAGCAGGTAACAATAAGTAGTACGGGTAATCTGTCTATCTTAAAAGTAGAGTTAAGATCTAAAGACAAACTTAATTAACTAAGTTAAACACAAACTATAAGGGTTGTGTTCCTACGAAATATATACTTGCTATAAGATCCTTAGTTAGCGTTGTTAGAATGCTGACCTTACAATAATTAACGTGAGGTAAATCCTCCTTACTTGCTAAGGAGTAAGTTTAATCCTTCTTACTTATCTAAGAGTAAGGTGGTTACGTGTTGTAATCCTCTTTACGCGCTAAGGAGTAAGGTAAAGTCACGTAACCCTAGGCTGCGCCTGTTTTGTTACTAGCTTGTTGCAGGCTGCAGCGCGTAGTTGTAGGAAATATAGAAATAACTGGCTGTGAGATTAGGGATTGTAACAGGAACTGTGTTGCTCTAGCAGGTAACAATAAGTAGTACAGGCAATCTGTCTATCTTAAAAGTAGAGTTAAGATCTAAAGACAAACTTAATTAACTAAGTTAAACACAGACTGTAAGAGTTGTGTTCCTACTAACTATATACTTAAGAGATATGCAGAGTAATTAGTAGTTTAGGAGGTACTAATTACACTAATTATTAATTGCACTGATTACTAATTACACTAATTATTAATTATACTAATTGCGCTAAGTCTAATTACTTAGTTATATAACTTGCGCTCTACTTATGTTGCTTACACCCCTTTGCTTGCTTACTTGTAATTCTTCTGTTGCGCGTCCTATTGCTGTGCTGTACGGTGGCTTGTAATTCTTTAACGAGGGGTTCCGTATTGTTAGATCGTAACAGCTACTTTACGTAGTAAAGTCTTAATTTTAAGCTAGTTTTTTTTAGAATAAACTAAATTAGAGCTTAAATTACTATTAAAGACTTCTAAAGAAGGCTTCTTAAATTATTAAAGAATAATATTAGGTTAAAAAAGTACTATCTTAGTTGCCTTAAATAATCTTAGTATTAGCTTCTTAGTAAAGGTACCTACTTAGGCCTTTTAGAATAAGTAGGAGAAGTTACTCTTCTTAACTTTTATTAGCCTCTAGCTATAGTAAAAGTATATTGTAAGCTCTTTTAAGTAAGTAGTTAATAGAGGCTTAAATATTACTATATTAAGTAGCTAAAGCGTGTAAGTTAAGTAAAGAGGTAAAATAGCTAAGAGTATCTTATTCTAATTATAGTAGTTAATAAAGTTTATTATTACGTAGCTACTATAGCTATTAAGAATTAGAAAGTAGTACTTCTTTTAAGCCTTAGCCTTAGTAAAGTAATTAAAAACCTATTTAAGCTAGGTAAGGCCTATATTATTATTAGTCTAGCTAGTAAGTAATAAGGAAATAAAGGCATTATACTTACTTACTTTAATTTCCTCTACTTAGCTTTTTTAAATAGTATTATTAGTAGACTTATATAAGAAGCTTAGAAGCAGTGCTAATCTATTACTATATATATAAGCTATAAGTATTACTTAGGCATAATTACTATCTTAAAGCGTTGCTTTAACTTCTTTTTTCTCTTATATACGCCTACTAAATACATGCTTAGTCTTAGTAGTAATACTAATTAAGAATCTCTTTTTATTTATATTATATATATTTTTTACTTTAATATTATACTTATTAATCTTAGCTTATAGCAGGTTAAAGTAGAGCTTGTACTTTAAGTATAAGTTAGTGTTGTAACAATTAGAGTCTATTCTAGTAAAGTATTTAAAAATAAGATTAATAGTATACTTATTAATAAAACGCGTAACCTAGCTCTTAGAGACTAGCTCTTTAGCTACTACTAACGCAAAATTTTAAATTATCTCTTGTATAAGTAAAATATAATAGCTAGTAAGCTCTTTTATATACTTTATAAGCTCTACTTCTTATTATAGGGTAAGCTTTTGCTGTGCAACTGCCTTCTCTTTTTATAATTGCGTTTAACGTTACTACTAACACGTTAACGTTAAGCGTATAATACTATGCTTTTCTGCTAATTTAGACTAAAGAATATAATCTTTAGAAATAAAAGTATTATACTCTTAAAGGGCTTCTTCTAATCCTATCGCGTTGTGTTGCTGTAGAGCTAAGATAATAGGGGTGTTTTGGTGATCCCGCGCATTACGCGAATCCGCGCATTACGCGCACGGACACGGTACTGCAGCAGCCCTTACCGAAAGGGCGTGGCATCGAAATTGGAGAAACTTCAGATTACCATTGTAGTGGACTCGATTGTCATTACTGTCGCTGTGAGAGCCACTCAGGACTGCATACGATGCCATACACCCAGCTGGCCACAGCCGGAGAACTCCAGCGCAAGGTGATCGTTCACGAAGAGCGTAACGGCACCGCAGATACTGACCCGGCCCGCTAAGACTTGGCACACTAGCGGCCACCGTGACCGCACCAATGAATGCACGTCGTGGATGATTGTCTCGGTAGAGCTGCGCGACTATAGCCTGTTGGTGGAGAAAGCGGCCGGGTCTGGGGGGCTGCGCTGAGAAGCAGTACCGAAAGCGAATCAGTCCAGCTTGAAACCTGGATCCGCAGTTCGCTGCCTTGCGCAGCGCTTTGAAAGTCACCCTACTCCTACACTGCTTTTACCTACCAGCCCTATCGGAACCCAATCACCCGCGCCTGACACCGCGGAGAAGGCGCCCGAAGAAAGGGGCCGAGGCGGAAACGCTGCCCTGGTGGTAGCGAATGCTAGAATGCATCTCCAGAACAGGTGCTGAACCCTGAAATACGAGTCCGCAACGGCGACTGTTTGTGGATACTGCCTGCTGAATCGAAGCGGCGAACACGAGTTGACCCTTCAACGGTACGGCAATTACACTCCATGCCAGGCTTAAGTCGGTTAGTACCAACGTCGCAGCACTCCTGTACACCTAAAGACGGTTTGCAATAATTGATGTCACCGCGCCCCTTTGTTTCTCCCTACGACGTGAAAAGGTGTCGAGACACAAAGTTGAGACACCTACTTAAAATACTGATAACGGTCCATGGCAAACAAACGGATGACCTACCTAACCTATGGGAATGCAATTGTACAAGCAGTTCATCGTCCTGGTTTCGACGCCACAAAACTGCCAATGGTTTTGCTCTTCACACAGAACTAGTTTGTTTTGGACAAGTCGCATAATCAAAGCTCTACTCAGTATCATCACCCAAATATCTAAACGCTTCGCAATCTGCAGACGCGAATGATGGAGTCTCAAGGCAGGAGCATAGAGTGAAGAGACTCACGGGTTACGAGTACTGCAAGCGTGCGAAGTGCAGACTCTTCGTCATACCTCTGATCAATCCGCGATCGCTGACGATTCTGGGTCGGCGCAACCAGGATTGTCGAACCGGTGATAGGAGTAGAGTGGGATACTCACATGTGTACGAAAATTAAACGGGGACGCAGTTGGTCGGAGAAAATATCCTTGCCCAATGGGAAGATCATTGAAGGTCGGGAAATTTTGCCTCGACCAATGAAAGGCTCATCAATGGTCGGAACTTTTCGTCTAGTTGCCTCGACGTTCCGTGCCAGTGACACTGATCTGGCTCGATCATGTAGACCTGGGAGGAGGAGAAGAAAAGTGTAATTCTCTTTCTGCTAGCCCAATCGACATGGATCATGATAGCCAGCCATGTATCCTCGCAGTAGGTAGAGAACACACCTTTCACCCCAATCTAGCTTTGCATCCGTCTACGGCACTTGCGTCATCGCAACATACTTATGTACATAGTAGAATCTCAGATAGAGCTGGACCCTGGCGATTCAACAGAGTCAAGATGCAAGATTTGGCTGTGCATTACGCAATTAAACCTGAACTGATGTATACTACTCCACCAAAGAGCGAATATGTGCAGATTGTCATGACTCGCGGAGACGTTTCCTCCATGTAGCCTCAATGTAGGCGGCAGCATCAGTACATGTCGCAGCTTGTTTGGGGTTGCGCAAAAACGCGTACTCCAGAGAGCATGTAGAGCAAGGATCTGCGTAGCCCCCAGGTGCTGTGATATCACAGTGGAGTCCATGCAGTCAGACTCGCGGCGGGATGTTTGATGTTCTAGGACCCCACAATTACGAAGCGGAAAGGATTCCTTTCCCTGCAGAGGCTCTGAGTGGTTGATCGTGAGAAGAAGCCGTCTAATGGCGGGAAGCGGATGCGGTAGCTTAGTGGCTTGGACGGCACATTATGCCGAATAGGTGCAACGCATAAAGCCCCGCGTTTCCACAGAGGGTTATTTGTATGCTCGTGTCGAGGTAAATTTCAAATCACCTCGAAATCTGCTGCTCAGGGCCAACCAGATGCTACCGGTGACTTCTGTATTGAGCAAGAAGGTCTGGCTGGACATTCCGCAGAAAAGGTGTCCATTCCACATATCGCTACGCCTGAATTGATTCCATCGAGACGCCCGAGTCGGATATGCGCGCCGAAGTAACGGAGATGAGTGAGTATGTGCGTGTACTGAGATTGAAGCTTGACCAGATAGCACGGCCACTTTCAAGCTATGTACAGTAGGAAACTGCTATGTGAATCATACACTCCAGGAGCTTCGCACAAGATATTGACTGCAGGCTCTGATCAAGTCAAGCGAGTTGTTGCACCTCATTGGATTGTCTCTGCAGGCTTGGACTGTGGTAGGATAGCGACCTAAAGAGAAAGCTTACCAGTGATGGCGGGAACGGGGACTTCCGAACACATTGATGTTCAAGGAAAATTTTGACATCTGACGCCCGGTCACGAGGTCACGGCCTTTCTCTTTCAGCTTGCCCTACAATGTGAAAAACATTACATCAGTTCCGCGATATGAGACAAACCTCTTGCCAATCGATAGTAGCTGAAGACCTTTTCCGCTAGGCGAGGGACTGGCTAAACGTACGATCGTTGCTTAAAAGATAGAAATGTTGTATGAAAGGAATTAAACCAAGAACACCAATTTGATCTATGGACAGCGGTATCATTTTGTTAAGTACACCCCAGAAGTGTCTGCGGAAAGTCTTTTCCCCTCCCCCGGACCAAGGGTTGTGATCAGGTCATTTCACTTCTCACGGGATCCTTTGACACATAGGCAACCGACTCGTCAATCTGGCTCGCAGGTCTCGTAACCTGAGGTATGGAAGGTCGATCGATTTACAGCTGAGTGCTCAACTTTAGTAAAACAGAAGGGGTACGCTGATATGATGGCCTGGCCTTCATACAGATGTATTGAAGTAGTGTGCGATAATAGAGGAGTGTGAACCTTTTGATAAAGCTTCCAAGAAAGCATCAAAAGACAAAGGGTTACCAAACGATTCATTCGCTCGTACTATGCATCTAGATCCTTTCTGTCTTATCAAAGTATGCCTTGATCACGCTAATACTTCATTTCTTTTTGATCAGGTCCAAGAGACCGAGAAAGTGGTCTGGACCTTGGTATCTCACTTGAACCTTCTTTGAAGCTACTGGACCCCGATCTTTCTCAACAAGAAGATTTGTCGTCTCGTTTTCACGCTCGGGCATGACAATCCTATTCCCATTAGTAGTTGTTTTGGCACCTTCCAACACTGCTTCTTCCGCTTCTTCTACTATCTTTGTAGATCTTGTTCCAGGTATACGCCACATGCAAGTAATCTTTGCTGGATCCTCCAATTGGGAATCGTGCTGCTTGTCGGTCGCAGCTTGCGTTAGTTTGGGAGGGGTTGACATGACTGGAGTATGTCCCAACCAGAATCGACTCATAGCATCTTGCAAGGGCGACGCCTCGTTGGAAGTTTCGGAGAATTCGGAACTGTTCAAGGCTTGAATTTCTGAGCTCAGTACACTCTTTACTTCACTCTTCGCCTTTGGGGGAAGTTTTACGACCACGGTAGTGTTGTCCTCCGAGAGGCCATAGTCAGAAGACCTGGTCTGGATACTCGGGCATGGATCGATTTGTGCCGCTTTCTGAGCTCTTGCGTTCTGCACGAACTTATTAGTCATTCCGTGAAAGTAGTCAAGAGAGGCTGCTTACTCGGTTTGAAGTAGATACAATGCTCGTATTGTCGTCATGCGTCTGGACGCCAGGATTTGCACTTGTCAAGTGTGCTAGAGAAGGTATCTCTTGCACGTCGTGACCTCCTTTGTGAACTTGAACCAACCTTGTTGCTTCACTAGGTACGCTAAGCTGCAGCTGAGGCTTCAGAATTGTCAGAATCTTTTCTTGTGCGTCCTTAGACATGTGCTGGATCGATCCTGGTATGGCTTGAGTCAGCACTGGATGTAGACCGTCAGCTTGATCGAAACGTGAAAGCTTCTCTGGCTGCTGTCGTGGATAGAGTTGTACTGGGGGCTTCAAAGATGCGGACTTCTTGAGATCGTCAACGGTTTCGGGTACAACAGGTGTGCTGGTTTGAGTGGCTTTTGTATCGTAATTGCCAGGGGTGGCATCCGGTAACGCATGCACCATCAGTTCCACAAAACACGCTACCGCAGACTGAGATATCAGCAAGATGGCGTCAAGCCCAAAAAGTCAAACTTACTCTTGCTTGCAATTCGAGTGAGGCCTGTGCGTCGTCTCGCTCATGCTGAATCTGCTGCATGAAATCCTGCAACGGAACTACAGCTTCCTTCTCGAGGTTGGCCTGGCGCACGACGTCCAGCATGGACTGCAGGCGTGACTGCAGCTTCGCGTCTGCAGCTTCGCATTCCGAAGATCTGTGTCTTACGGTATCGTAGAGTACTCCAACCGCACGCGATTTGTGCAGCACGGTCGCATATTCTTGGGAAGTAGCAATTGGAAGAGCGACTGAGGGATGAAACTCGAACGAAGGGCGATAGCGCAGCATGGTGGGAGGCACCTTCTGAGTTTCCTTCACAAATGAAAGACAGCAATGCCAGTGCCTAATACATGATCGATGAAGGTGGCTATCTTTGATCACTCTCGTTGAGAGGTTGCCCAGGTGCGTTCTTTGAAGAATTGCGCAGGTGAAGGCGAGAAGAACGATGACGAAGTGGTTCTTTCCCAAAACGGCAAGCTGCCAAACACTCAGTGACCGATCCTGGGCGTCAAGTGAATGTGCGCAAGCAAAAATTAAAGCCGTACTCTTTGCTTTTCGGTCCTTGCTAGAAACCAGAGCGAAGTGAGTATCGCACTCGAGCACGATTGCCGATTGATCTCAAGCCTCCCTCCCAAACACTAGTTAGTTTGATCACGTCTTCTGCACCAGATACAGTGAATACGCACACAAAATCACGACAAGCGGCCATGCAAGCACGCCAGCAACAAACATCACCCTGGTCAAACTTCAAAAAATCCGGACCAGACCTTTCAGTGCCCCAACATCCCTTTCGTACAGTCGAGTAAGAGCATGGGCAGATGAAAAGGCAGCCTGCAATGTGAGGGTAGCGCAAGCTTTTGGGGAAGGGCGGGATGGTGATGGTAATAGCAAGCTTGGGTATCAGATTTTGGAGAGACATTAGCAAGCTTCGGGGCGCTGGAGTCATGTTCTGTACTCTGCGTGGACGATCTGGACGTATATTATGGAGGGATCAAGGTGATGAATGGAACGTCGCCAGAAAGGTAGAGATAGCTTCTGGCAAGTTTGGGACTGAACAAGAACGTTTGGTAAAGTTAGCGATGTGATTGCTGCTGCTCTATATGTTTTCAGCCAGGAGAAAGTGGTGGCCTTGTTTGGGACCGCCTACAATAGGTATAAAAGTATGGCGAGCGGTGAGACTGCCGCCCAACTACGAATCACTGAAAGCGCAGAAAGTCATCTTCACACCCTTGATCCACCAAAATGCCTTGCTGCGGGCATTTTCAGGGGGGCTTCCACGGAACTCATATCCACCAACACAACCACAACGACCACGGCCTCGCCCCACGCAACCGCCCCTTCCCCAACCGAGATTTCCTATTTCGCCACATCCCCGCCCGCAACGCCAACCGCGAGGACCTTTTGGACGATTTCACCCACAACTACAATCGCACATACAAGCTATTGGACATAATCGAGGGCTGGGAGACAGACATCCGGCTGTTGATAGCATACAGTAAGGGCCAGCAGAATGCTGCTAAGTACGATTGTAGGCGTGACCTAAATGGCGCTGTGCAGAGGCTCTCCAGGCTGAATATAGAGCTCGAGGATGCCGTTTTAGCATTCAGGAGGAGCAGATTGGAAGATGTTCTCAGGAGAACTAGACGCAGGGTCCGAGAGAGGAGGGACAGCTTGTAATTATCTGCTGTTTAAGAGCATTCGGAAGGCTCCCTCAGACCAGTGTGCTGTGATGAGCAAAGTTTAACGAGGCCACATCAGCAGAATTGCTTGGATGAGCTCGACAGGGTGTAATTCTCCGAAAATACTATCTTAGCTTTTCAATCCGCTTCTTTCGATTTGTTGACTTTGTTCTTTGATCCCTTCGGCCGCCCCCGTGGTCTTGGTGCCTTCGGGGGCAAAGGTGGATCGATTTGGCCGCCTCGAGGAGACGGTTCGAGATGCATGGTACGCGGTCGGCCAGATGTTGCGGTGAGGCTTTTGGAGGGATTTTCCGCATCAAAGACAATTTCTTTCCTTGGTCGTCCAGTACTCCGTTTTGGCTTGGCTAAGCGGATCAAGTCGAGTGTGTCTTTATCCAGAGTGCTCCGCTCGGTGAAGATAGGCGAGCCCATCCATGTCATCTGGATATCTTTCTGCGTGCCAGTGTTGGCAAACTTAGAAGCGGTTGAGCTACGCTTCGGCGTCGCCTCCTCATTCTCTTCTTCTGCTAGCAGCTCAGATGCAGACAGCAGGGCGCGGGGTGTGTGGCGAAGGGTGACACCCACGCCCTGAAGGCCTCGCTCGCTGGCCGCTCGGTTCCACACAAATTGTTGAATCAGTCCGTGTCGGGACATCATGACGAAGCCCATAGGCCAGGGGCTCTGACCCATAGCAGCCAAAGTCCCTTTCGTAGCCTTTTTCTCCGTGACCAGCAAGCCGAGCACAGGCTTGCCCTTCCAATCCGGCGGAATGCCCCGGAATGAGCCCTCGAGCTCGCGAACGGCTGCTGGTGCTAACGTGTGTTGGCGGGCCTTGCACTGAACTATGATGGGCAGTGGCTCGCTCAAAGGCGCCAGGACCCAGTGCCCGATTAGGTCGATGCCGGCATCGTTTGGAGCTCCTGTTCGAAGCAGGGAGAAGCCGAGCCGCATCAACGAAAGCGCTGTGGTGTATTCATAGTGGGTGCCGATGAAGACTGGGGTTGCGGGGCGTAATTTGGTATAGGCTGCATATTTTATGAAGGTCGCCAGCGAATTGTGGCCTTTGGAGCCATGCTTGACCACCAGCCGCGGGAGGTCAACGGGGGCAGGATTCCGGGCGCAGGTGGTAGCGATGCGGCGGGGGACGAGGCTTTGCGGAGTGCTTCGGGGGTGACGGGGCAGGAGCCATGGTTGTCTGAGCCGCGTCGCGCGTAGAAGAGGTCGCATTACGGAGTGCCTGGGGCCAATGCGGGGAGAAAAGACATGGTGACAGGACAGAAGGAGCGTGTGGTGTAGCGCGTGCCTGTCTTGCGAGAGGCTCGGTTGTTGTCAGTGTCGTTCGTTGTTGACAGCCGGCGCACGCGCAGAATTGACGCCAAGTGCCCACATGTTGTAGTACAGTAGTTCAGCCCTATCCCCAGGCTGCACGCGTCTTCCCGCCGCGACCTTCCTGACATGCTTGACCCCACACTCTGGACAACGCTTAACCTTCGCCGTTCTTGATTCAGACATTGCCGCCGCTGGTCAATCTAATCACACAGACATAATACCTCATCTGCGACGGCCTTCACGCTGCCCGTCATGGCCGACATCCTCACGCAGATGCAAGACGAGGTGGATATGGTACGCGCAAGAGCCATAACCAGCAATGCACTTGCTAATGAGATCCAGCTGCTCAACATTATGCAGTCGCAACTCCTTCAAGTTCGCACACGCGCTCCGCCCAGCGTCCCCGAAGGCCAGCAGAAGCTGAGCTCATTTGCCGAGAAGGAAGCCGCCGACAAATCTGAAAACGCGACGCAGTCCAACTCCACTCAAGCCGTTCTGGCCAGCGACGCCGCGCCTGCACAACCGACCAAAGAGCAATTTCAAGGAGATTTGAAAGAGATGGCCAAGGATCTTGTGGTTAAGAGCCAGCAGATCGAGCTGCTGATAGCAAGTCTACCTGGCGTCAACTCGAGCGAGGCAGAACAGGTGCAGCGCATGCAAGAGCTGGAGCGCGAACTGGAGGATCTGGAGGGCGAGAGACTGCTGGCTGTGGCGCAGAAAGAGATGTTGCTGAAGAGAGTCGAGGAGAAGATCATGGGCGTGGGGCGGATACCATGACCAGTGTCACGATGCCTGACGCGTCGAACATGACTGCAGTATTTTACCATACAAGGATGGTACGCCAACAAAGCTCACTACGGCTTGCGCCGACAGACTCGGGCTATGCCCTACTGTGAAGAGATCGCTACGCCATAGCTGAGCAATCTTCTGGATCGTGGGGCCCCGCACTTTACAGGCCGAGGCCGCAGCCATGGCAGCCAGATCGATACGGCTGTCTTCCTTGGAATCGATGTGCTTCACGTCAGGCAGAACGCTCTCCCACACAAGGGCACGTCGCAACCTGCTGTAACATAGTATAAGATGGAGCCATTGAAGAAAGTGAGAGTGGCATGACAAACCCCCTCTCAAGCCAACACCTCACGATGAACCTTCTCGCAAGTCTGCTTGCTTTATATATCAGCCTTGTAGTTTTGACTCCGGCAGGTATTTCCACAAGTCTGCGCCAACGGCAGAAACATGTAACGGTACATACACAGGGATTCACTCCCCTGCCTACAATTAGGACTTTTTCTATGGTATCCCCTACGCGCAACCTCCCATTAATGACCTAAGCTTCCGCCACCTTGAGCCTCTAGTCCAAGCCTGGAAAGGCTATCGAAAAGCCGAGACCTAATCACCAGCTTGCGTAGGATATGGATCATCGCAGATGGGCTATGGGGTTTTAGAGGACTGTCTCTACCTCAATATCATCAGCCCCACAGGCACCGATGCGAAATATCTTCCAGTAGCTGTCTGTATCCACGGTGGAGGATGAGTCAGGGATCAGGGGTGGACCTGAGATACAGCATGTCATTTATTGTTCAACGGTCTCAAAATCTGGGCCAACCAGTCGTTGCAGTTACACATAATTACCGTCTCTGTGCGTGGGACTTGCTGCAAGGCCACGATGAGATCATGATGGCTCGTCTTTGTCAGGGTCTGGCAGCAATTGGGGCCTGCGCGATCAAGGACTTGCCCTGCGTTGGATACGAGAGAATATACAGGCGTTTGGAGGTCAGTACTATCTTCTCGCTGGGATTTGTTTCAGGACCTGAAGCTGCATAGGTGACCCTCAAAAAGTGGCTATCTGGGGCCAGTCAGCCGGTGCTGCCTCTGCAAGCGGATGCTTGCATACTTATGCCGGACGAGATGAGTTTCTGTTACGCTCTGCGCTTATGGAATCGGGGAACCCTGTTGCCGTTGCAGCCCTGTACCGGTTGTTTCGATCTACATTCAGCGATCTTGCTAAGGCGACTGACTGCTCTAACATGATCGACGCGTTGCAGTGCTTGCGAGCGCTTCCTTTCGCAGATCTGAATGCCATCGTCAACACGACGCAGTTCTCCGGAGTCTGATTACCCCAGATCGACCGAGATTTCATAGCAAGGTACTCTAGTGATCAGGTTGCGGAAGGCGCTTTTGTCCAAGTACTCATTGTATTCGACAAACTCCGACGAAGGAGCGAGCTTTGCGCCAAAGGATTTGAACACTTCGAAGCAGTTGCGTCAGCTTTTGATGTGTAGGTTGTCTTCTCCTCACTCCAAGATCCAAGCGCCTAACATAACAGCAGTAGCTGGCACATCGCCCATGTATTCCAGCACCGCCCAGCGAATCTTGGTAATATATCCCCTAGGTTCGCCCAAAAACGATCTTGCAAACCTCGACCCATCAAACTTCGTGCCTGCTGCATACCCGTACGGCATACAGTACCGTCGCACTACCGCATATTACACCGACCAGACGATTGCTGCCAACAGACGCCTGACATGTCAGCCATGGGCAGCACATTCCATCAGCGCATACTGCTACCGCTTCGATGCCGTGCCAGCATGGGCTGGGCCGTACGATCGTAGCACACATTTTGCTGATGTAGCGTTCGCTATGGAGAACCGTGAGGGTGTCGGATACGCGCCTGTGCGCACCCTACCTTTCCAAGGCTTATCACAAAGCTAAAGGGAATTCTCTGACCTTATTGCTGGCGACTGGGTTAGTTTCATTGCAACAGGCGACCCTAATGCTTGAAATAGGAGGAAAATCGGCAATAGTCTCCAGGCTGAGATACCTGCCTGAACGGCTTACGAGGAGTCTTTGTCTATGCGGGAAACGTGACGAACTTGATGAAGAAAGACATACGGAGAGCACAGGGGATAGACCTAATCAATAGTCTCAGTAAAGACGTCTATGGGCATTGAGGTTACAGAGCGTAGCGGTTCGCTGCGGACATTTGATGATGCTGTTTGCTGGGTTGGTGGTTGGTGGCAGGCTGACAATGTCATTGTTTAGTCTGGAAAGAGCAAGAGTGCAGCACGGGATCGCCCTCGTACCTAGTACCTACATGAGACTGTAGGAGTAGCCAATCCACAAGTCCGCGGGCAGCCTGTGCACATGACGCCATGCCGATCTGGAAAGGTGATGCAGTATCTGGATCGTCACTTTGGGACATGCAGCTTCTCTCAAGTGTGGAGCTTGGCTGCAGCACCGAAGGCATGATGAGCGCGGGAGGCAGGCTGCGTGGTTAAACAGCAGCGCAGCTCCGCTTGTTGTCATCTCTAATTGGTTGCGACACGCCATTGGCAGATCGATCATTCAGCTCGCCGACGACCGACCCGGGCGGGGATCTGCTGCGGGTAAGCGGGTCGCTCCACGTCGCTTACCCTCAACCTGCCTCCGAATTAGGATAGCTTCCTTATAGGCGCAATCTCGAAGGATGTGTGGATACGTATTGGTGTTGGCTTTATTGGGAATCGTTTTCCACACTGCCGATGTCAAACGGAGATGAAAGGTGCATGCTGTAGCTGAGAGAAAGCTCCTTGATACAGCATCTGAGTAGTGCTGATCAATTCAGCGGGGTGAATTGAAGAAGGGCTGACCACTGTACGGCATGCATCATGCAGGACGGAGAGTCCGTTCGAGAACACTGGAAGTGGTAGGCGCGTCAGTCTACATTTGGAAGCGTCGTCCAAGTTGAGCGGGTTACGGGGCCTATTAGCTGGTGCCATGGGTGGCGGTAGATCTCGCCGACTACACATTTGGCTCCACATCAAGTCGATTGGAGTCGGATCCCTCCCGGCGGAGATCATGATCATCAGTGATTTGCTCTGGCATCTGCATGCGTCTGCTTAAACTTTGACAGCTTCACAATGGAGCGAACGCATGCAGCTCGCTTCGCGCAGTGAACTCGTCACCTCGTGCGTCAGGTCTCGTACTAGACGCATAGTCGAAGTAGGTACTGGCTCGAAGATCCATGCTGTTGATAGCGGTACCCACGTCCGTAGTGCATTTGGTTGCATCATTCAGCTGAGCAATTGAGTGCCACGGCGGCAAGCAAAGCAGAGCTCTGTAGATAATGCATCGCCTATAAAAGCACGTCATTACACAGCATACATGTAACATCAACGAAACCAACTCTCAATATTCTTGCTGCCAAGTGCTTGAGATCAGCTTAAACACTTTCCTCTCGCAATTCTTCCCAACTTGTCGTTTCACCCTCTATAAAAAAAAGCAGATCACCACCAAACCAAGACACCACATAATGTCTACAGTACAGGATATGCTGTCGCCGTTACCCGACATTTCACCCGAAAAGCTCACCATCTTGAAGCTCAAGCACAGCACACTCAATCGCGACGTTTTCTCAGAGCCATCATCGCCGGTTCTTGAACGCAGAAGCATGGACTTCTCTAACTCTGGCAGCAACATGAATTCAGTAGTAACAGGAAGAACCAGCCGTGCAGCTAGCGGAGCCCGCAGACGCAGTTCATTCTTGCATTCTCACCGAAGCGAGATGTCGAGAGAACTCACATCTCAGGTATGGATGAGCGTTGTTCCACTGGGATAGCTACTGACATCTGCCTAGGCTGAAGGCAAGTTCTTTGCATTGATGGACCTCATGTCTACAGCTTCGAGAGAAGCCTCTTCGCTGAAGGAGTCATGGTCACGCATTGTCTCTGAGCGCGAATCCCTTTTCAAGGAGAAGGAAGCGCTCCTTGCACAAGTCGAGGAAGTCACTGAGACACTCGAGCGAACACAAAGCGAGCATCATTCCCATGGTCACGAGCATGTGGAGAGAAAGAAGCACATTGAGAAACTGCTACTTGAGCTCTCAGTCGCTGTCACAACGATTCAGGAGCACAAGAAGAAGATCGCCGATCGTGACCATGAACTTGACCGCGTACGAACCGAGATCCGCGAACTTCAGTCCACATCATCGACCTCCTTCAACGAACAAGAGAGGGTGAAGGCCGAGCTTCAAGGCATCTACATCAAGCTCAAGGCTGTTGAGGATGATCGTGACCACGCCAAGGACGAGGCTCACAAGCATCACGGCGAGCTTCGCAACCTGTTGCGCGAGCACACGGACTTGAAGAGCAGACACGATGAGTCGCACAACAAATACGAATCCTCCCGCAAAGAGGTTTTGAGCCTCACCGACCGTCTCAAGATCTTCGAACTGGAGAGAGACGAGCACCTTCATGAGAAGGACCGCTTGCATGAAGATCTGAAGCGTGCTAAGCACCGAGCTGAGGAGTCATCCCGCGAACTGTACGAGCTCACTGAACGTCATGAGCGCACGCAGCGCGACATCTCCAAGCTCAGAGAAACAACTCGCATTGCTGAAGAGGAGCGCGATGAGTACTCACTCACAATCGAGAATCTTCGACGCGATGTCAAGGCTAAGACCACCGGATGGGAAGAGTCTGACGAGCGTTGTGCCGATGTCACACTGAAGTACGAGCACCTTAAGCGCGAAGTTATCTCTGCCAAAGAGAAACTGCGTGAAGTTGAGACTCGCGAGATTGATATCATGGATTCTCTGGATAGGTCCCGCGAGGACTACCGTCTGATCATCATTGAGCGTGACCAGTTGAAGGAAGACCTCCACGATCTACGCAACAAGGACAGCGAGCGCCATCGACAGATACACACCCTTGAGGAATCTCTACGTCGTGCGGAGCAGACAATTTCCGACCTCAGAGCTGAGGTTCATACTGTTACCGAGCGCAACAGGGTCCTCATTCGTGAAGGCGACGATGGCCGCACAAAGCACGGTCACCTCGACCACGAGATCACAGAGCTGAAGGAGAAGCTCTTAGTCTTCCAGGCTGAGATCCGCACTCTCACGGATGCCCGTGATCGTCACCGTAAGGAGCTTGATGACTGGCGTCACAAGTATGAGGAAACCGTTGAGACCATCACCGAGTCCCATGACGACAGCGCGGAGCTCGAGTTTGAGATCGACAGTCTGCGCTCGCTCCTACGTGAGGCACGCGAACAGAAGGAGCGCGCCATTTCGGCCCGCCACGCCGCTGACCGCGAGCGTGATGAGGCGGTTGCCCGCTTCGAGGAGAAGTGTAGGGAGATGGAGCGATTTGAGGAGAGTGCATCGGCGCACTATCATGCCAATCATAAGTCAGAAGGTGGTGGATCTAGGTCACACACTCGCACTGTGTCCAGCGGTACTACTCTTCACCATGATGGTCACAACAATCACAGCCACGGAAGCGGTATGTTCAGCCCGTGAGCTGTCAGACATGGCTTTTACTTACAAGAGTAACGTAGCGTAGTGGCTTCATCTCGCAAATCGAGACTATCGTTCCTGCGCTCGCTCTCGTGTAGCACGATTAGTTGAATCAATTCGACCTATCACAATGGGAGAATGAAGCGTAGATTATGCAATCAATTAATGGATCTGATGTCGAACAAGAAATGCTTTGCCAGTATTCTTTCCCTATCAGTAGTGACACCGTCCCATAGCATAGCACCTGACATATTAGTAGATCGGCGGCGGCTGGGGGACTTTTCCCAGACCCATCGCTTGGATCTGCTTTGCGTAATACATCTGCGATCGTCAGTTTGATCCTTAGTTGCATCCTTGAACAACATAGACTTACTGTGTCAGCGCCAACACCAACAAGCTTGATGGGAAGAACCCTCAACAGCCAAGGCAGCTTGATCTTATGCAACTTCTGCGTCGCAGCCACCTCATCCACTTTCTCATTCAGCAACACCTCCTTCGGCAAAGCAGGCCAAACCGCAGCCGGTCTCCCAATGCCAATGAGATCGCACGCTCCGCTCTGCAGCGCATCTTCCATACCCTTTCGCGAGCGGAAACCGCCGGTGACCATTAGAACCAGATCAGGGTATCGCTCACGCACGGCGTGCGCATAGTCAAGGAAAAACGCCTCGCGCTTCTCCGTGCCTGTCGCCGCGTCGCCAACAGCCATACGCGGCTTCTCGTAGCTACCTCCACTAATCTCGAGGAAATCGATGCCCTCAGCAGCAATCAAACCAACCTGCTCCAAGCTCTCCTCCAGGCTCTCGTTTCCGCCCACGTCAGCGCTATTAATTTTGACTCCGATACAGAATGATGCAGGGACTACAGTGCGAACGGCGCGTATCACGTCAATGACGATTCGTGCACGCTTCGCGGGAGTACCGCCATAGTCGTCTTTTCTGGTGTTCGACTTCGCTGTCAAGAAAGTTGACAAAAGGTAACCGTGGGCCGCGTGCAACTCGATGCCTTTAAAGCCTGCATCGTGCACAAGTTTGGCCGCATGTGCGAACTGCGCGATCACTTCTTCGATATCTGCAACGCTCATCTCGCGCGGCGTACCGAAGGCTACCTTCTGCAGCAGGCGCTCCAGAAGGCCATTTCCAATGTTGAGGGGGATCGCAGAAGGCGCGATCGCAGGCTCGAAGAAACCGCGCGTGCCTGCACCGGGTGGGCTCTGGCGTCCGGGATGCACAAGTTGCACGATTCCTGGGGTTCCAGCTTGCTGGGTAACGCTGGCATATTGCTTCCAGATTGCACGCAGGGGCTCTGTTAGTGAGGCTTTAGCAAACACCGAGCCAGGAGAGCCGCGATGCTTTTCGGATACTTCGACGTTGCCTGTGAGTATGCCTCCCCAGCCTCCAGAGCCCCATTCGGCATATGCTTTGATGTGCTTCTGGGATGGGTCCGCGTTTTCAGCCATGTCTTCGGCCATTGCGGCCTGTTCATGAATTAGTAAGTTTAGCTGGTCCAGAGTGCTTAGGTGGAACAAACCTTGACAAGGCGGTTGGGGAAGACCAGGCCTGACCTGGTCGTGATAGGGGTGTTCAGCATGGTCGCCATGCTGCAAATGTAAAGCAAACGTTGAGCGCTGGAGCAAGTACTGGCTGGTACTTATGATGAACTTGATGCACCCAAAGGAGACAACTATCGTTCCAGTCTACTGATGAGAGATGTATCTGCGATTTGTTAGACACTCCTTGCTTCAGGCTGACATGTGCAATCTTACGATTCCAATTAGTGTACACAGGTCTGATTGTGCAAAAGGTCTGCGTGTGGTTCGATTGACCCTCGGAATAAGTCACGCAAAACCTGCTTATAAACGATGTATCTATGAGACGATTGGAAATGCAAAAATGACTAATCACACTCTGCAGCGCATCATTTGAGACATATATACCTTGTCCACCAGGAGACGAGGAGCGCAAGGCGGACGAAAACCGGACATTGCCTCGGCAAGAAATTTTAGTGCGGTTCTGAACCTTTTCGTGATAACAACATTCACATTACCTACAGTATGTCCCTCTACTAAGCTTTTCGGTACCGCGGGTGTCTGTAATCCGGAGCAGATGTGATGGCGATCCATTGTAAGGAATCGACGGACTGAGTTCCCCGCGCAGCTCCTCATTCTACGATAAAGAGGGAAGCCCCCTAAAGTCTGCTGTGCGACATGAACTCGAAATATTGAAATATTGACTGAGTGAGCACACCATATATGCTCTCGGTAGAACACATGTTCGCGATCGTAGTCTCATGCAGCATCATCTGTAGCGCTTACGCTGCGCTCTCGCTAAGACCTGTTGGCCAGTCAGCCTCTAATGCCATACTTCTCGAGCTTGACACCCTTGCAGTTGCACTCCGCCGTCTTTAGGAAGAAAGAAAGACCTTCCGAGCTGAACAAAGAGTAGGGCCTGGACGCAACTTACTGGCTCATCATGTCCTGCTTTCCTTCATTACATTTCGATTCATCAACACATTTTTCATAGTTTCTGGTACCGAAAACTCCTCTTCCGCATCCCGAATTCGCTGACCTTCGACGCTGTTCGTTGCAGCATATCCCTGCATCAAATGCAACTCGTCTTTAAACGACATCTCTATCATCGCATCCCAGCCCAGGTCCTTTGGATGACCGACCAGCAATACGGGTGCGTTAGGATCGTTCTTGTACTTGGAGGCCAGAGTTGCTCCCAGTCTGTCACCAAGACCAGAGCCGCATCGCTCAATGTAGCGCAGGGTGGTGGTCTCTGGCAGATGAGGGCCCATGACTTCCTTGACGATGGGGAGATACTTGGATTCCATGTGCGCCCTGAACTGTTCCGGGGTGAAATCTGGCCGGCGAGTATAGAACATGAGGATCGTAAGAGCCATCAAGGATGGTAAGGTATGCGCCGATTTTGGAAAATATTCTTCAGGGGGGTTGACGGCAAGTGTCACTAGGAAGTATAATTAGGAGATCAAGTTCGAAAAGTAGGACTGCCGTAAGTTGAAGACGATATTTGAGAGCGCTTCATTCCGAGGAACCTACGCGCTGCTTATCGACCAATGCTCATGATAACTGATATAGCTACGAGCCATAGGCGCCTCCTTGCGGTGCTCTCCGCAATGAATCCAACGCCCCCTTGCTAAGGGTTGACTATCCATCCAGCATTGACTGCATTCGTTACCAGCAGGCGAGCCTTGAGTCGCACACTCTCGGTATATTCTAGACGCGCATTTCGTTGTTTGGGCTCATTGGTACACACCCAGGGATCCTTCGACAGCTAGGCAATCTTATCGCAAAAGCCGCGTCCAGGGCGCCATTCACGATGCATCAAATATTGGCATGCAGCTACCAGAGGACTTTACAAACAAGTCAACCTCGGCGCGAGGTGGTTTCGACAAGTAAGATGAAGGGAAGCGTCAAAAGGCGTCTACAAACGCGCGGGCGCTGCGGCAAAGTAAGCAAGGGGAACAACACAAAGCCGACATCAACTGCGGCACACGCATCATTTCAGGATCTGATCAGCCAGGTCTCTCTGAGCTGTGCGGCGTGGCCGCAGTAAGTGAGCGCCGTTGGATTGCCTATTTCGGTAGGCCGTCCTGCCCCACTTGGTGAGGGGACTCGGACCAGCAGCCACCGAATCTTCCGTCCATACACCTCAATGCTAGAAGAAAGGGACGGCCCGCAGGCCCGGGCACGCACTACGCGCTTTGAGGTACAATGGTAGGGTGGGTATGTTAAAAGATGGCGGACCGTGGAGTGGCTCTCTCGTGTACCTTTTGAGGCTTGCATCCAGTAACACGAACGACCAGTAACCGGCATCATGAAGTTTCGCGATGGTTTGAATCCGATCTTAGGCACACAAGGATCGCACTGACGCTATTTAGGCATGTGGTTGGTGAACGACCAATTCACGGTTCAGCATGCGGAAGAAGTATACTCGGTGACGCCCCATGAAGATAAGAAATCCTTGACTCTTCTAGCACCCACTAAGAAGATCTTTTCTCGGGGTGATACGCTCAATCTTGCAACCCTCTCCGTGGAGCTGGAGGCGCAGTTCGATGGTGTGATTTCTCTCGAGGTCACTCACCATGCTGGTGCAAGACGTTTGGGGCCGGACTTTGACCTGTTCCCAGATGGCAAACCCGAATCGACTGGTGCAATTAAGAAGCACGCCGATGGAAAGGGCACCACTCTCACTTCCGGATCACTCAGTGCGACAATAAGTGGCAAAGATCACACCTTCGACATCAAATTCCATGCAACCGACGATTCAAGACACTTGACATCTTTACTCCATCGCAGTGTTGGTCTTGCTTATTCGCCTGCTCTGAGCACTCCCAAGCAGGTGGAGGATCTCAGCGCGCATAAGCACTATGTCTTCACTCAGACAGAGCTTAGTGTAGGCGAATCCATTCACGGCCTCGGCGAGAGATTTGGTGCTTGGAATAAGATCGGACAGAATGTTGAGGTATGGAATGAGGACGGCGGAACATCCAGTGAGCAGGCTTATAAGAACATCTCGTTCTGGATGAGCTCTAGAGGATACGGTGTTTTCATCGATACACCGGACAAAATTGATCTGGAAATTGGATCTGAACGCTGCTCGAGGTTGCAGACAACCGTTGAAGGCCAGCGTTTAAAGTGGTAATTGTCATTTACCAAATCACATGTACATTCTTTGACAGTCTACAGGTACCTGATCTACGGCCCAACACCAAAGGAGGTCTTGACCAAGTATTCGATCCTGACAGGCAAGGCCAACCGTGTCCCAGCATGGTCGTACGGTCTATGGCTCAGTACATCTTTCACTACTTCGTATGACGAGAACACCGTCAATCACTTCGTCTCTCGTATGGCGGAGTCCAAGATCCCAGTGGAGGTCTTCCACTTCGATTGCTTCTGGCTTCGCGCGTTCCACTGGTGCGATTTCGTTTGGGACCCAGAGCACTTCCCGGATGCTAAAGGGCAGATACAACGTGCGAAAGAAGCCGGCTTATTCAACAAGGTGTCAGTATGGACCAATCCATATGTTGGACAGGCGAGCCCAATTTTCAAGTATGCTGCTGAGAAGGGCTTTCTTCTCAAGAAGACCAATGGTGATGTTTGGCAGTGGGACTTGTGGCAGACGGGGATGGGCGTCGTCGATTTCACCAATCCCGAAGCATGTGAGTGGTTCAGCGGCTGCATGGACAAGCTGTTCGACATGGGTGTCGATTCGATCAAAACCGACTTTGGTGAGCGCATTCCCACAAAGAACGTGCAATGGCATGACAAGAGTGTGGACCCAAGCCGTATGCACAACTACTATGCTTTCATCTACAACAAGCTAGTCTACGAAGCGGTGCAGAAGAGATTCGGGAAGAATGAAGCTATCTTGTTCGCCCGTACTGCATGCGCTGGCTCTCAGCGATTTCCTCTCCAATGGGGTGGCGACTGCGAGTCTACACCTGCAGCTCTTGCTGAATCAGTGCGAGGAGGGCTTAGTCTTGGATTAGCCTCTTTTGCTTTCTGGACAAGCGACATCGGTGGGTTTGAAGGCAAACCACCTCCATGGATCTACAAGCGTTGGGTTGCTTTTGGTCTGCTCAACTCACACAGCCGTCTTCACGGATCAAATTCGTATCGTGTACCTTGGCTAGTGGATGACTCTTCGACAGAGCCGGAGAACTGCACAGACGTCCTCCGACACTGGGTGCAGCTCAAGCGTCAACTCATGCCATATTTGTATGCTCAGTCTATTGAGAGCGTTGCGAATGGCTGGCCTACAAGTGTACGCGCAGTAGCCCTCGAATTTCCAGACGATCCGACATCGTGGTACTGCGATCGAGAGTTTATGGTTGGTAGTCAGATCCTGGCTGCTCCGGTGTTTGAGGAAGATGGCAGCGCCGAGGTCTACCTACCACCGGGTCGGTGGTTCAACTTCTGGGACAGCAAAGAAGTCCTGGGCGGCAGATGGATACGAGAGAAGTACGGATATCTTCAGACACCTCTCTTCGTTCGCGAAGGATCTGTGTTAGTCCTTGGTCAAGCAGAGGGCTCGGGCGGATTTGGCTACGATTGGCTGAGGTCAGGCGGTGAAGTGCGTCTGTACGGCGTCAAGGAAGGTGATAGCACCGTGCTTGTGGATACCAACGGCGATGCCAAAGGCACATTGCAAGTCAATTCAAACGGCGAATTGACAGACCTGGGCGCCTTGAGTGGCGACTGGAAAGTCTCTAAGCTCGGATAGGATAGCGGGCCGCAGTAACAGGCACTGTCACGAAAAGGGCACGGAGACGGAGCAGCGAAGGAGCTCCTAATGCAGTTAATGAAGAGCCGTACAACGATGTTACGATCAGATGTTACTGTCCTTATACGTAGGCATGCAATGCTGGTCGGTATAGCCGGCGGGTATAGATGAAGCGAACAAGCGGGGGGCGGAGAACGCCTACCTTCGATTGGCGGGAAATCAAGCATTCCCTCCCGCACCCCATGGCTCCGCTTGCGCTACTGTACCCCAACTATCCCAATCTGACCCCGGATTTACAACCTGGGGATCAATAAGCCTTGGACCACGGCGCGCTTCTTGCGTTCTGCTGGTGTACGCGCAGCCCGCGGGTGGGATCTAGGAGCGCTGTCCCGGCTGCGGGTGCTTCTGAGGTGGTCCAACATGCATGGTCAGCGTGTCAACGGCGTGATTGCGCGCCTTGTTGCCCTTGCTTAAGATCTCGAGTGCCGCCTCGCGTGAATAGCTGTTGTATTCTCCGATCACCACTTGTCGCTTGTTGAAGCCCACTGCCAGTATGGGTCTCTTCTACAACGTCTGCCTGGCAGTGTTTGTGGCCAATGGGAGTTTCTTATTTGGTTATGACTCCGGTGTCATGACCATTGTCATTCAGTCGAAGCATTTTCTGCATTTCTTCAACACTACGCCAGATTCGAATATCATAGGGGCTATAAATGCCACTTTTTCAGGAGGCGCGGTATTTGGCTCGTTGATGTAGGTCAGTCAGTTGACATTGGAATCAGTGACTGACAATAATCAGGGGAGGATTTACTATGGACAGTCTTGGCCGCAGGAAAACTATCATGATCGGTGCAATTATCAATCTGATTGGCGCGGTTCTTCAATGCGCAGCTCAAAATCTCGCTATGGTTCTCGTCGGTCGCATCATGGCTGGCTGGGCTGTCGGTATTTTGTCTATGTCTGTGCCTGTGTATCAGTCAGAATGCGCACATCCAAAAATGAGAGGTGAGATGAGCTTCTCAGCACTCCACACATATGCTGATCTGTGAGTAGGTATGATCGTAGGTATCGCCCAACAGATGATCGGTATCGGATTCATTGTTTCGACCTGGGTTGGATATGGCTCC
Organism: Epicoccum sorghinum; assembly: GCA_020272525.1. Classification (NCBI taxonomy): domain Eukaryota; kingdom Fungi; phylum Ascomycota; class Dothideomycetes; order Pleosporales; family Didymellaceae; genus Epicoccum; species Epicoccum sorghinum. The sequence continues at coordinate 126,257 of VXJJ01000012.1, forward strand.
TCGAAGGTTCCAGACACGAGTTCCTTCTCCTGGCGCTTTCCTCTTGCCTTTCAATGCGTGCCTTGCCTGATGATCATATGCGGGATTATGTTTTTCCCAGAAGTAAGTTCTATGCAAACATGTTGGAAGCAAGCATGCTGACCTCACGCTAGTCTCCCAGATACCTTTGCGAGACTGATCGCAACGATGAGGCTATGCAAGTGCTGCGCAAGTTGCACTATGATGGCGCCAACGAGGAGTGGATAGAACGAGAGTTCAACGAGATGAGGCTTACCATTGAAGCTGAGAAGGCCATTACCGCTCCTGGCTGGGCTATCATGTTCAAGGTCAAACCTTGGCGCACACGCCTGCTGCACGCCACTTCAGTGCAGCTGTTTGGACAAATGACCGGGTGAGTCTACAACCAAGCATAGATCTGCAAGGAAAGGATCCTCATGTTGACCAAACCTCCAGTATCAATGTCATCGGTTATTACTCTACCATCATGTACCACAACCTCGGCATCGAGGGCGACAGAGCGCTGCTCGTGACTGGTATCTACAACCTCGTTGGTCCAATCTGCAACCTCATCTTCATCACGTTGATTCTCGATCGAGTTGGACGCAGGAAGCCGTTGCTGATCGGTACAGTCGGAATTAGCATCGCCCTGATCTGCGAAGCCGCAGTAGGGTCTCAAGTCAATTCAGCTACAGGATCGCGCAAGAACGCATTATCTGCAGCGGGAGTTTTCTTCCTGTTTCTAGTTTCGTGCATATTCAGCATGTCGTTCGGGCCCATTTCATGGGTCTACGCCTCCGAGATCATGCCGCTGAGCATTCGCGGACGCGGTTCAGCTTTCGCTACAGGTATTGGTAATTGGCTCGTTGGTACTGTGTGGTCGCAGGTATCTCCCATTGGACTTGGACGAACGCAGTGGAAGTTTTACTTGATCTTCGTGGCATGGAATCTGGTGGTCACACTACCAGTGATTTTCTTCTTCTACAAGGTGAGATTCGACAATCAAATCCCGATAACGATGGCTGATTGCCACAGGAAACAAAGCAGAAGTCACTTGAGGACATTGATCTGTTGTTTGGTGAGCGCGCCCTTGGTACTCTTCCTGAACACCTGGATGATAAAGAGAAGGAGATTGAGCTCGAGAGGATCGAGAACGCGAAGAAGGTTTTGGCGAAGGATCAGGTGGTTGCAGTGCATTAGTGTGAGAAGAAGTACGATTGCAGCAGATGTCTTGATCTCTGGTTTGGACAAGCGACGCGTCGGCCAGATAGCCATTTCCTTGACTGCAATCGCAGCTAAGCTCAAAAGAGGCAAGCGCTGTGACCTAATCGCTTTGATCTGCCTTCCTTCTGCGCGAGATAAACGATGCCCCTGCCTTCATATGCGTTCTACCCTCAGTCAGTCACATAACTTTTTGATGTCATGTCACTCTTTGAGGTTTTCTGTCGTAGCCAGGCACCTGTCAGTGTACCTGCAGCGACCACAGCTCACGATGAGACAGTGACGTACATGTCACAAGCGTCGGAACAACCTCCGCTCCTTCGTTTACCACTCGAGCTCCGCTCTGAGATCTACGGCTATGTCATCGGAAGTCGCGTCGTGCATGTTCGAATGAATTGGGCTGGTATCTTCTCACCAACGGGATACTCCTACAGCTGTTTCAACGACATCCAGCCACTCGTGGATTGTTCTCCGCGTGATCTTCATTCGAACGCTGTGCCTTTCCAAACAGACATCACCATCCTGGGCCGTGTTTGTCGCCAGATGTACCGGGATACATCATTGTTGCCTTTCAAGTTGTGGGTTTGGGCGTTCGAGGATGCTTTTACACTGGATCAATTCGTCACAGCTAGGGGTTTGGGGTGCATTCCTGTGCACCATAAAGAGGCTATTCGCAGGGTTGCTGTTGCTCCTCCCGGCCATCACCAATCACACGAGAAGGTCCTGCAGAGCTTACAAGAGGTGTTGCTCATTGGCTCTGCCCGCTCTCCGTCGGATGATGAGCCATCAGCTTCTCCGCCTCGCAAAGAGGTCATTCGACTCCGACGGGATACTGTCACCAACGCGTGGATACCTGATTAGTGACTCAAACAAAATTGATTGTTGTCTGAACAGCCATCCTTTTGGTTCGTCACGATGATAGACTAGTTCTGGCAGCATGGGGGCTTTGCGAGGGAGTCAAGGATTCTCTCCCGAATGAACCTTGATATCATTGCTAAGTATAAGCGCAAGCAATCCCGATTTCTCCTATTATCCCCCAAGAACTTCATGGAAGTATGCGTGGTTTGTGTGTCCTAATCTCTGTTTGATTCGGCGCGTTGTATCGCTTGGGCAACTGCACAATATTGGGTTGGCAAAGTGTCATTATCTCATCTTTGAGTCAGACTCACCATCTCGGTCGCCAATGTATTTTGGCTTCTGATAGTCTTTCTCTTCACCGCTAGTCTTCATGGCTGCAGTGACTTCGGTCACTTTCATCTTGCTGTCGCAATGCCGTGGCATCTCGATCCCGAGAGGGCGTAGTTTCGAATCAACATGTTTCAATGCTTGGTCGCCTGATACGTCTATGAAATTGTCAGACATGTGCTGAGTTCTAGCGTGAATCTATTATACTGTGCCCGCGAATCGCTTCATCGTCTTTGGTTGTCGCCAGACAAGTTATCGAGTCAGATGTAGTGGAAGCCATGCGTGAAGTATGGCTTGATAGGGATATGCTGGGTATACCCCCGACCTTCGGGGCTTTGGAGAGATGCGTTGTTTTTCTGAGCATTCTTTCAAGTTTCTTGAACTGCGCTTCTCCAGATGTCTTCAAACTTCACAGGATTTGCATTATTTATTATTCACGCAACAAGTGGTCGAGCCACATTGAATGTATCAAATGAGTTTACGCTTGCTATTGATCTCGGATTTTAATTATGTGTCGGAGCTGGTCGCTCTGTGCTGGATCTCCCAACGAGTAAACGCAGCCAAATAGGTGCACGAGGACATCACAGGTTCTTGTGAGGTATGACACTTCGAATGGCTCGTCGGTGACATGAGAATCTGTTCTTGTCAAAGGCGGGGGTTGAGGTAGCGCCATTGACTTGAGTCAATTATTCTATTGATGACATAGTGGAGCAAAACTATTTGTAGAGCCAGCCATTTGCGATTAGTCAAAAGAGACGCCATGGATGCGATGGGCTCATTATTCTCAAGTGATCGGAGATCTCCGTTACAATGTTGATACTCATTGCTGGCTGCAGGTCTTGCATCCAGATCGTAATTTGGATCTTTGTTTTCTGATACAGCTTTACTTGGACGGATAAGCTTGTCTCTCTGGTCATCAAGTTTGCAACGAGGTACACCTGTGTCTGTGCAATTATCGTGTGGTACAGCGTGATCAGATTGGGCATGATGATTGCAAGTATGGTAATGAAGCAGGTCGGGTTTGGGCTATATTCTCAGGTATGTATGAAGGCTGGAGCCCAGAGTCGACCAGCCATGATGATGGCTAGCTAGTCACATATCAGTAGAAAGGCCCGATGAAGTCAACTGCCAACAGGATACGTTGAATGCAAGCCCACTCTGGAAGTCCGATTGTTTATCATACGACATGGTACAGCTTATGATGCTAGACACAGACTAAATGAGACACAAGAGACTTATGCATATATGCGCTGATGTGTAACGGCACTAGTTCCCGATTAGTCCTTGGCCGTTCGTCGCCCAAGGAAACACTCCCATGTCATTAACACACACGACTCTAAGCCCAATCTCTGCTGTTCATGCTACACGAATTACATTAACCCCACCGACTGAGCTTATCAACCCCACAAGATCACCAGCACTATTCAAGTCCATCAATATGCCCACCGAGACCGGCGAGAATCTCTCTTCGCCTTCTCGAGTCTCTTGGTCGCCGCTTGCAACTTGACCTCGCTTTCTTCTAGCTGCTTCTTGGCGTCTTCCGACGTCGCCTTCGCCTTGTTGTACTCTGATGTTGCTTCAACATGTTCCCTGGTTGCTTTCTCGAGCTCGTTCTCGTCCTCGGAATCCTCCTCGACTTCGTAAGGTCGAGGATGATAAGGCTTGGATAGTTCTCTGTGAACCGCGTGTGATCTTCCCTCGTACTCGTCGTAGTATGGGTATAGCATCGGCTGTGATGGACTTTGATAGCGGCTCCAGGTACCAGAAACACGTTCTGGGTAGTAGTCATACATTTTGGTGTTCTTCCGGATTGTAAGGTGACGTTTCAAACCATAAGTGGGGAAACAGTTGATCTTGACAGTATGGTCTTCTCCAGGACGTCGGAGAAACCAACGGGCTTTATATTTGCAATACATGTTCAGACAAGCAAGGCTATGTCATCGATTGCGATCGACATCCTTCAGGCAGCCAGTAATGTAACAGCATGTTGGAAGTCACACGTGTTTTGTGATGTCGACAAATGAAACCGAAGTTCATACTGCGGTTCATCTAGCGTCTGAGAGCTGGCGCAGCAACTGTCAGTTCCCACCATTGTCGATCACCATGCTTTTCTGCGTTTTCGTGAGCATAGGCGACCACGTCGAACTAGTAGAATGCTAGCGCGGCAGCTGCGGCAGTGACAAACCGACCGTGACACACAATGCGGTTGCGCGATTTTAGTTCGTGACAACCAATGTTGGTTCATTGTTACCTCCATGAATAAGTGGCTGAGTCTTGTGCGTGGCTTCTCGATGGCGACAGAAGGCAACCACGACCTAGGTCAAACAGAAATCAGGCGAACAAATCACCCAAGCTGTGTGGGTAGGCCAACCATAGGTATTACGACTATGGGCCGACGTGAAACGCTACATCCGTTACTTGTTTACATGTGGGTAAGACGGCCAAGACGAGTGACCTGGAGTACACAATACAGCGAGAACAAGCATGTGGATGATGGAAGATTTTACTCCAATCAAGTACACCGCATTGACGAGCATTCGTACTGTCAATTCAGACAGTGGCTGCACTTTCCTTGTGCGTCCCATCAACAACCCTCCATGGTAGCATCTCATGTGCGAACACAGCAGACGCTGCATTCCAGACTCACAGTGGAGAATTTGGTACTCGGTGCAAATACCAGTCAAGCGCCCGTTCCCGTCAGAACATGTACACATGCTACTGATGATATGCAGATAGCACCGAGAGTCTTATCGCATATATCCTGTCGTTTGCATTTGCGTGGCAATATCCTTCATTTTCAGTCCGGCCATTGACAGGCAACTGCTGAGCAGCCAATCGTAAAATTTGGCACGTGCAAAACTAAGTCTTCTAGTCTATCTCTTTCGACTTGATGAGTCTGAACCCGGGTATGGTAAAATTTGACAATCCCCAACCATAATGACGACCATTGTTGCACAGCAATTTGAGATTCAAACCTGATCCTGTCCTGTAACTCGAACCTCGCTTGCGCCATTTTGCAGACAATGTGCGTCAAAGAGTCGTGCGCGAACAAAGGGGTACCACTTGTCTGAACCAACAGCCTTTGTTCATGATCTATGTTCTGAAGCATCGTGCATAACATTAAATATACGCTACCGACGAGACTCATTTAATATTTACTTAAACTAAGCTTTCTCAAACTTGGATCCTTGTTTCTGCAACCATCCAAAGCTGGGCTTGGATTCAACTGCACTCGCACATCACTTGAAGCACAAGATTATCACCTTGTCTGATCGTATCGATTACGGAGAATGGAGGGGAAAGCTATCTTCTGGTGGATCGTCTTAGGCGCTGGTCTCCTTGCATTCGTATCATGGCTTGTCATTCACATGCATCTTCACGGCCATGGTTGTTTTGCTGGACGCCGAAAGACCGCTGATCCTGAGCGAGGTCTTGAATTGTCGGAACTCCCAGCCACTCGTCGTTCATCTGCCGCGACACTGGTCAACGACCCTCCTAGAACTCCTCACCCTGAGACTCCTAACCCTGGAACTTCTGACCCTGGAACTTCTGACCCTAGAATTCGTGATCCTAGAACTCCTAACCTCGTAGCTGATGTAATCGCCAAACCAGAGCGTGCGCATGGCAGACGACAACCTCGACGCTTTAATGGTAAGGAGTCTCTGAAGCCCCTCCGTCTTGCTAGTGTTACCCGTGATACAGCGGGCCAGCGTATTCAGAGTGCTCGCTCAACGCGTCAGCGAGGAGATGCCGGAGAACAGGACTTGGGTACTGCGAAGTGGTGGCCACGATCAGCTATGTAACATATAATCAAATGTGGCGTATCGAAAGTAGCGTCTTTACTTATCTGTAATTCAATGTCATCGATCTATGCCTGCGAATGCGCTTGTTCCATTGTTCGATTGCTTTTAAGCTCAATGTATATTACGATTTGCAAGTATGCCTTTGCCTCCTACGGGGTACTTTGCCGCGCCTGTTGCTCAGAGTGAATTGAAAACAGATAACTTGGATGCCTGCCTCCTCCAACGGGGCTAAGTAATCAATAGTCACTACAAGGACTTCTAGCGAAGCTTTCGAAATATGCAGTCTACTTGGGTGGGCACGTCCGCCATGGTTCAGCGAAGATAACACAATTTGTGTTCGTATTAAATTCTATTCACAACATCTTCCCCCCTTTGTTGAGATGTGGGTCAGCGTATGACAGGCATCGAACAAGGTTTAGACAATGCTGTCGTCAGAAGCTCACTTGAAGCACATTATAGACGAGCAGCGCGACCCAATGGCATCTTTGCTACACAGTGTACCCTAGCACCAGAGATAGTTCCTGTAGTGTACATTTACAAGTTCACGATCGTAATTGTTACATCCACCTCTCTCCCCAACTTCAACACCGTCAACTAGATCGAAACCGCAACAGCAAAAACAATAAACAAGAAACTAGTGTCAAACTTATCTACACAACAATATCTACAAGATGCCGGAACGAATTGTCGCTACGTTGACAGGTCTCGTTCTCTCTGCGATCCCAGCTGGGAAGTTTGAAGGTACCAAAGCCCCGAAAAACAGGAAATCAAAAGAACAATCGAATGAGAAGGATGGGAATGAAGAGCAGCCTGCTACAGAGCAATGGACTCCTGAGCAATCAGATGTCGAGCAAACAACGGTAGGAGAAGCGAAAGCCGGGGAGGAGACCCCCATGTTCGAAGCTACTAACCCGCACTCAACAAGCGTGATGAGCGAGTTCCCTCCCTTCCAGTATACCAACCCACCAGACAGCGAGGAGACTCCTCCAGTATCACCGAAGTCTCAAACCTGAGGTGTGTCGGTTGGATCATCTTGCCACCACACCCAGATCTCGGGCAAGACGTTGTGGCTGAAGATAGTTGGTATGCAGATTAGAGGTTCTTATCTCTATATCTTCCAACCAAAAACGAATTTGATATGAATTTATCCTACAAATTGAGTCTTTTCTATGTGTACCCTGTTCCCGCGCTGGTTAGTGCAAAGATGGTGCGAATTTAGCTCCTAAACCCTAACGCCTCCTTCACCCCGTGCTAGTGACCATCAAATCTCGAATTGCGGACTTCCATGTCGTGTAACAAACCTAGGACTATCGAAGCACTATCCCGTTAGTACATGCAGAGATTGGGCATGTGATTGTAGCCTCAAATCTTAAGGGTGGGGTTTCTCATTAATTAGTGCAAGATGAGACCAGGATCCGGGTAAATACCCCGGCTTCGCTCTTAAACCTGCGGCTCAAATATGGGGCCCCGCAATGTTGAACAATCTAATCAACCCAATCACATCGTGCTGTACCCCGGAGTAGAAGCTGCCGAGGCTTCGAAAATGTGTCCTCCCGGGCCGACCATGCGTACCTGACAGCTTGTAAAATGTTTCATCCAATCACACCAATCACAGTCTCCGTGTGTAAACGCCCGTGGACTGACCGAGATTCGGGGTGTCGCCGCATTGATGTGTACTAATGAAAGAGGCGATCTGCATTTGCCGTAGCAGGCAAGCAGCAAGACGGAAAGCTGGCCCTGGTTTCCGCCTGCCAGAGAGACCACCAGTATAAGATCAGATGTTTCGTCCAGCTCTCGAAATATCACGCAATTCCTCGTGACAGCATCCTCCACCATGGTTCACTACAGCATCATCGCGTCCGCTCTTTTGAGCGTTGCCACCGCGCAATCCCTTGGCAAGGGCCAGGAGAACCAGCCTAAGCTCACCACGTACTCCTGCACCAAGAAGGGAGGATGCAAGCCTCAAGAGAGCTACATCGTCCTTGACTCCGCCAGCCACTCGATTCACCAGAAGAACAACACATCCCTTGGATGTGGTAACTGGGGCAGCGCGGCAGACCCAACCGCGTGCCCTGACAAGGCGACATGCGCAAAGAACTGTGTGTTGGAGCCAATCAGCAACTACGCGGACTACGGCATCTTCACAAACGGAGCAAGCCTGCGCATGGACTTTTACGGCAAGGACAAGAAGTTCCAGAGCCCCAGGGCGTACCTGCTCAACAAGGACAAGAAGAACTACGAGATGCTGAAGTTGACTGGTGGAGAGTTCTCTTTCGATGTTGATGTTTCTAAGCTTCCATGTGGTATGAACGGTGCTCTGTACCTCTCTGAGATGAGGGCAGACGGTGGTCGCTCAAAGTTGAACCCCGGAGGTGCCAGCGTTGGCACAGGATACTGTGACGCTCAGTGCTTTGTCACACCCTGGGTCAACGGTGAGGTGAGCTCAAAAACCCTAATTTCTCAATCGCTGTTTACTGACCATGCCAAAGGCTAATTTGGACGGCTCCGGTGTTTGCTGTAACGAGATGGACATCTGGGAGGCCAACAGCCGTGCCGCCTCAATTGCTCCCCACACCTGCAGCAAGCCTAGTCTTTTCACCTGCAAGGGTGACGAGTGCGGACAGACTGGTCTCTGCGACAAGCCTGGCTGCGGCAAGAACTCTTACAAGAACGGTGCAAAGGACTTTTACGGTCTTGGCCTCAAGATCGACACCAAGAAGCCTTTCACCGTTGTTACTCAGTTCCCTGCCAAGAACGGTGTACTCCAGTCCGTCGATCGCAAGTACGTTCAGAACGGCGTTGTCTTCGTTGACGAGCCCAAGAGCATCACCTTGAACGACGAGACTTGCAAGGCCAGCGGCGCCGATATGTTCATGAAGCTCGGTGCCATGAAGGGCATGGGAGATGCTATGACCCGTGGTATGGTCTTGGCCATGAGTGTTTGGTGGGATGAGAGCGGCTTCATGCAGTGGCTCGACAGCGGTGCCGCCGGCCCCTGCTCTGCTACTGATGGCGACCCACAGAACATCCTCAAGGTGCAGCCTGCACCCTCCACCACTTTCTCGAACATTAAGTGGGGTGAGATTGGTTCGACCTTCCAGGGCAAGGCCGCGCAATTCATCGCATAGAGCGGCATAAGGCGAAAGGCTTGGCAAATAGACTTGTAAATACAAAGAATGCTGTTTTTGACGTACTCGATACAAAGAATATCTGTCCATTGTCTGCTCTTTGACTGTTCTGTCGTAATGCTGCGCCGGAATAGAGTGCTGTATTTATCCCAAACGGGCCATGCCTGTCTCTTCGCAGAATTGGCTTGTTACTTCTGGAAGCTCCTGCCTCCCGATTATGACGCTCGTTATCGGTCGGAAAACTAGCGGGAACCTCTGTGCAACTAACGAAAACGCATACCCTACCGGTCGAGGGACAATTATCCTCCAGCATTCGCCTTGGTGATATAGCGGCAATCCGACTCTCAACTAAGGATCTCGACTATAAAGTCTCGAAAATGTGTGACGCAAGATGAGTTCAACATGTACATCCAGAGTTCCAAGGAAAGCTTCTGCTGAAATGAATGCTTGGCTGGGTTCCCGTCAATGAATTCTTCAATTCGGCACGACCTGTAAATATGCAGATCTGCAATATCTTGGGACTGCATGTGCCATGCTCAATGATGACCGACGCACTTTTGTAGAGATACTTGTGATGATGGAGGAGAGATGTAGTGGGTAGCGATTGGGCAATTAAACTTTAGGCGTGATCGCGCGTCGCCGATGACGCCAACGATTCCCTTTAGCGCGTTCTTCACGCGCCTGAGTATTGTCGCCACTCCTCAGCGCTCTGGTCGCACTATTGCTTCCAGCTATTGCTCCTGTCGATTGCTGTAATTCTTGCCCAAATTATCAGGCTTCTATACCTTAAACATGAGCGCCTCTTCAAATGCAACCCCCGAATCCGACCCTACGCCTGCTTCCTCTCCTCCGCCAGCAAATATGGATGACGACAACGTTTCCAAGGCTATGCAAGACGAAGAGGCGCGTATGAAGTCGCAGCGCGAAAAAGAAGATGCGAAACGCGATGCGAAATTAGAAAAGGAGCGACAAGAGGACATCAAAAGCGGCAAAGACATGCTCGACAAGAAGTTTCAGCAGCTGGAGTTTTTGATGAACAAGAGCAAGGTCAGTACACGATCTGGTAGTGGAAGTATCAATTGGCTGACTTCGGCTGCCACAGCTGTATGCGACGGTCATGCTGCAACAGATGCAGCGCCAGGAAGATGAGGAGAAAGCGCAGGACGAGAAGACCGACGGCCAGACCTCGAAGCGCGAGAAAAACGCCGAGAAAGTAGCAGCAGAATCACAACGACGAGCAACGAGGAACTCGACCGCAAGCGGCACATCAACACCAGACAACAAAGCGGACACGGCGACGAAGAAGAAGGGGCGAGGAAGACCAAAGAGAGAGACTTCGAACATAACAGATTATTTCAAGAGAGAGGAACTGGAGAAGAAGGTGGAAGAAGACGCTGTTGAGGACGATAAAGCAAAGGACAATGTCCAGACCGGTGATATCGGCATACAAGATCTCAAGTCTGCGCGACAGCCCAAGCTTGTCACAGGCGGAACGATGCGATCCTATCAGTTGGAAGGCCTAGAGTGGATGCTGTCGCTATACCAAAATGGCATCAATGGCATTCTTGCAGATGAGATGGGTCTAGGCAAGACCATCCAAACCATTTCTATGCTTGCGCACTTGTGGGAGAACAACTCGTTCGGCCCATTCCTCATCGCAGCACCTCTTAGTACGACAAGCAACTGGGTCGCCGAGTTTGAGAAGTGGACGCCGACCATACCAGTCCTGCTGTATCATGGAGATAAGAAAGGTCGAGAGAAGCTGCGCAGAACACGACTCAAGAATCCAGGCACGAAGGACTTCCCTGTCGTTGTCACCAGCTACGAGATTTGCATGAACGACAGGAAGTTTTTGACGCACTTCGGGTGGCAGTTCATCATCATCGACGAAGGTCACCGAATTAAGAACCTGGATTGTCGGCTCATCCGCGAGCTGCAGCAGTTCCAGTCCGCAAACCGCCTCCTCATCACTGGCACACCGTTACAGAATAATTTAGTCGAGCTATGGTCCTTGCTGCATTTCCTCCTACCGACTGTGTTCGATAAGTTGTCAACGTTCGAGAGCTGGTTCGACTTCTCGGGTTTGAAAGACAAGTCCAGTTTCGAGCAGCTGCTTTCCGAGGAAAGGCAGCAATATCTGGTCAAATCTCTGCACGCCGTGCTCAAACCCTTCCTGCTGCGTCGTGTCAAGACCGACGTGGAGTCGCTCATGCCTAAGAAGCGCGAGTATGTCCTCTACGCCCCTCTGACGCCGATGCAACGTGAGCTCTATCAAGCAATCTTGGACGGTACGAGCCGTTCCTATCTGGAGGACAAGGCTGTCGAAAGACTAAGCGTCGGCCTGGCCAGCAGATCTGGAACTCCTCTGAGCATCCGCAGCAATAATAACAGTCTGAAGCGCAAAGCGATGAGTGGCGCGAACACACCCAGTAAGAGTGCGAAGTCGTCTCGTGCAGGGACACCAGCCTCAGTGGCTTCTACTCGCGGGCGCGGCCGAAGTAAAAGAAATTACGAAGAGGTCAGTGATGATGAGTACTTCGCAAACATTGACAAGGAGGATGAAACACCCGAGAATGATGATGAGCTTGATTCTGAAGGCGAGGAAGACCGCATCCGCGCCGCCACCTTCGAGATTGCAAAGCGCCAGCTCTTGCAAAAGAAGCTCGGCAACCCCATCATGCAGCTTCGCCTGTGCTGCAACTCACCCTACAATTTCTTTAACCCCTTCCTCAAGGCAGAAGTAGAAGGCGGGGAGACCTTTGCATCAGACACGGAGCCCGACGAAACCATCGTATCGACCTCGGGCAAAATGCTGCTCCTCGACTCCCTCCTTCCTCCTCTCATCAATGACGGCCACAAAGTCCTCATCTTCAGCCAATTCACCACAACCCTCGACCTGATTGGTCAATACCTTACACTGCGCTGCTGGCCGCACTCGCGCATCGACGGCTCAGTCGCGCAGACAGATCGCCAAGAGCAGATCCTCGCGTTCAACAAATCCAAGTCCAAGACGGGCACCAACATCTTCATCCTCTCAACGCGCGCAGGTGGTCAGGGCATCAACCTCGCGGCCGCAGACACAGTCATCCTCTTCGACTCAGACTGGAACCCCCAGCAAGATCTCCAAGCCATGGATCGCGCACACCGTATCGGGCAGACGCGGAACGTCATTGTGTACCGCTTTGCGACGCGCAATACAGTAGAGCAGAAACTGCTCGAGTCTGCGGAGGCGAAGCGCCGGCTTGAGAAGCTGGTGATCCGGAAGGGCGGTGTGAGGAACAGTGCGCGGGGAGAGGCGGAGAAGGGCCAGGAGGTTGAGGAGCTACAGAGGTTACTCAGGAGGAGCGATGGCGAGAAGTTCGACGTGGCGGGCAAGGGTGAGGGGAAGCTATTTAGTGACCAAGAGTTGGATATCCTGCTTGATCGGAGTGATGAGGCGTATGAGAGGGCGGAGAAGGGATTGGATATTGGTGGAGAGGGGCAGGTGTTCCAGGCTGTGGGGAAGAGGGAGGAAGGAGCGCTTATGGAGGGTTTGAGAGCGTAGACTTGTTGTATACCATCGTTGTAATTTTAGACCATCTACCCGTTGGCAGTGCCTGACCTTGGAGCAGTTCCAACTCTTTCCTGCTTATTATCGAGATCGACAATGACGACGGCTTTCGTAGCTCAAGCTACAGACTGATCGTGGGCGGCTCGTGTTGGCATCAAAGCTGACACCTCGTAAGTGCCATTGGTCTCTGCGCAAGGCTTTTGCTCTTAGATCTTCCACAACCTTTGAGGCTGGAAGACCTACCAACGTATCATGGCCAAAAGGAGGAATCAACCACCTCAACTTGGTGGGAAAGGTGCCTATAGTGCAGCATAGCGTGCTGAACGTGGCTCTTCGTTTACACCAGGAATTACTATGCAGAATGAGCTTGGCAGAAGCCGCTTAGGCTGCCAGCACAGCTCTTCTTGCACGCTAGATATTGCAGTGCACATCTAACGGTTACACAGCAGTTGCATCTTGCGTTAGCGTAGGCTGTCGGTATAGCTTCTCTTCGACGCTAAAGATTGCAGTGCCTTCAGCCCCATGCTTCAAGTCTATGGTGGGCTGCATATGCACAAAACTTAGCGCAGGCTTCAGCATAGCTCTTCTTTGACGCGAATAATTGCAGTGCAGTCTGCCTACAGACTGCTCATCCTACACGAAGACTTCCCGTAAGCTGTCAGCACAGCTCTTCTTTGTCGCCAAACATTGCAGTGCAACAAACTGCATGAGGAACTTGTGTATGGTCTCTGCGGTAATCCCACCGGCTGCACTGCAATTTCGGGCATCAAAGAAGAGCTGTACTGACAACCAATTACTGCGTAAAGTATACTAAGTATGATTCATCCTTTGTAGTTGTATTCAAGATGATATTGTGTCATGGCTACCATCCCAGGCCTCGCAACATCTATTCCACCTCTGGCATGACGCGTTCTCGGCACGGTGGAAGGCTCTTACGTGTATCACAGCCATGGAGGCTGAGATAGATACATATGCCAAGGCTGAAGGGCACAAAGGGGCAAGCTCAGCTGACCTATCAAGCCGCTGGATGCTGTCCTCTCGTATTCGAGAAGAGACAACAAGCGCCTTATCCTGTTGGACTCGACTGAGTAACACTATCTACAGGTCACAAATACTCGTCTTTTAGGCCAGCTATTGCGATATCTACATACAAATGATGCACGCACCACAAAGCAGGCAAAGTAGGCAAGGACCGCCAAGTGGGATGCGCTGTCGCAGTCGCCTTCAAGGGGCAAGGCGTAGCGCTGGAAACTGACCGCCTTGGAAGCCACGACTAGAGAATGAGCGTATACCTTGGATCTCTATAAAGGGGCTGACCTTTCGCAGCAAATTTTCCCGGTTTCCGCACAACAACTTCTTCAGTATGGAGGCTACTCCCAAGTTGGTTTTTCTTTTTATTTAGTACTAACAGAGCCGCATCAGCCCCGGCAACGATAAAATCCATTTCCGCGATAGTCTGCAGGACGCGGGGCGCAGTGTCGTCATCGGCGACACCTTCCTGGAACAGACATGGACTGAATCTCCTCTTGTCGACATTGGTTACCATGATCAGTCGTACAACACCTTGCCAGGACAGACTTGGACTGAGCCTCCTCTCGATGACACTCGCAGCTATGATCAATCGCCCTTCGGCATTGGAGCCATAGTCAGTGCACCAGGATACTTGATGCTACCGCTCAATCCTGTTCTGCCTCAGCCCCTGGATCAAGTCCAACTCGGATGTCTTGACCCCACGACTCTGACCTCCTCACTGCAGCTCCATGAGCTTACCGCGGAAGATAAAGCAGTAGTCATGAACCTTCCCGACGGTCGTTTCTTTTGCTCTCAGCTAGGTTGTTACGCAGTCTACCTACGTGCAGGTGATTGCCGCCGTCACCTCAAGAAGCACAATGGCCCATTCTTCCACTGTACTCAAGATGGTTGTGACATGGAGTTCTATCATCATGATAAACTTCGGGCACATATGAAACAGGGACATGAAATCACTGTTTCACCGCCCAGTCGGGGTCGACCGGCTAAGAAAGTGAACCAGCGTCAAGACCGTGTAGTGCACTGAGGTCGTGCTTTACCCTACCACTTACTTGGTGATAGTCTGTCATTACCGTAGCTAGTCGTTAAGTGTATCCATTGTTTCTTTGAGGTATCTACTGATGCTCGTAGTTTTGCATAAAGGTGAACTCCTTCCCCACATACACATACATATGTACACTCTCCTTCCTAGCAGGACCACATACCTCGAGAAGTCTGCAGCTCCAGTACACCAGACTCGGAAGCACTACACACCTCCCATTCATCTTTTCGACCCCACGTTCTACTCTCGACCTCGACATTCTCCCAAAACACTCTCACTCTTCACAAAGACCCCAACATCGGCCACACAACCCCCGGCCTCCCATTTACCTTCTGACATCCCCTCGGCCCTTTCTCTTGCCCTTTCTCCCACTTCTCCTGTGTCCTTCGCGCTGAGTTCAGCGACTGTGTGCCCAGCAACGGCGTTGTCTCGGGGCTGCGCGACCGGTTGCTCTTACTACTCCTGTGCGTGCTGGAGTCTGGTCGCGCACTCGTTGAAGGCTGAGATGGTGAAGGCACTGTGCGGCTGGATCGAGAAGGCTGTGTAGGTAGGTTTTGTTTTAACTGTGTTTTCGTTGTTCGGTTTGTATCGCTTTGGGAAGGTGTGGGGGTATTGAACATCCACTGCAGCAGCGCAGACGCGATTTGGAGAGATAGTGCGGACGACATGATGATCCCAACCCGTCGGTGAAGAGAAAAGTCGCAAAAGGTTGGTGGGCTGTGTACTCGAAGCGTTACGAATGTTGAAATGGTGCTTAAAAGACGCTGACTGTAAATAAGTGAAGAAAGATGTTTGTTTCTGTCCGTACAAAAGGAAAGCAGAGCCTGATAGTAGATATACAAACACAGACCGGTTACCAGCCCTGCCCGCAGCAACAACAACCCTCTCCTACAGCAACGACGCTGTGCGCCCGTCACCGCTGACGTTGTGCCACAGCCCGCACGGATGGGGGATGCGTGAGGACCGAAGCGCAGCACCGCGCAGCACCGCGCAGCGCTACCACACCCTACCACACCTCAATACACCACCACACTGCGCAGCGCCAAACTATGAGCGCGAGAGTGGCGCAGGCGGGCGCCTGACAAGACTCAATCCGTACAACACGTCTACCTACACTCCAGATGCCCATGGCGGGATGCGTGAGACGAGTTGTGTGTAAGAGAGGCGGAGCCTAGCGTACATCCCGCGCCTTCACAGCTCCGACCGGTTCGACCGGCCGACCGCGCAAAGCCCACTCCCCGTCTACCAATCGCCTCTCTCTATCCTGCTGACACGGCGATGTGCCCCACTCTCCTCTGTTGCCGTTTCTCACCCCGCTCTCCTACTCCCCGAGCATTCATCTCGCCGTATTATTTTTCCACTTCTTACAAATTGGGGATATATTCATTCTACCCCGCAAAATTTGCTATCTTAACAACCAAGACACGATGGCCGAGTGGTCTAAGGCGGTAGATTTAAGCTTTTGGTGAACGCAAGACGCTCAAATCTCTACTACAGAAATGTGCGTGGGTTCGAACCCCACTCGTGTCATTTTGGGCTTTTTTTTTGCGATCTTTTTGTGCAGACGGGGTGGGGGTGAAGGTGGGAGGGCGTGGCGCGACTGCTCTGTGAGAGGAGACGCAGCAGGACGCTTGCATGAGCATCTGAATAAGGAAGGAAACGCATGCCATAGGAGCCTATTTTTTTTTGAACCCAGAGCAACGACACCGATCCCCATCTCACTACCTCCCAACTGCACCGCGCCTCCCTCCCTCCCTGTTGCCTTCCCTCCCCACCTCCACCCCCGCCAACTCCACAGCCGGCGTCCCCACCTCGACCACCTCATGCGCGTACACCGTCTTCGCCTGCGCCTGCATCTCATGCCTCTGCAGACTCGCATCCATTTCTCCTCTCATTGCCTTCGCCTCGACCTCTACTCCCGCTGCCATCCCTGGACCTACTCCCAGACCTGCGCTCCGCTGATTCGCAAGTGCGCTTCGCTTTCGTCTTAACAGCCACAGCGCCAGACCGAGCAGCAGCGCGACGCCCGCCAGCGCGCCGAGGATGCATGCTGCGAGGAGGGCTGGGGAGGGCGAGCTTGACTTTGGCGAAGAGGACGTCGGGGTGGACGAAGGTCGGTTGATGGCGCCTACATCGCACATGTCGATGCTATAGTACGCCCAGGTGCTGTTCCAGCACTCGCCGAGCTGGATTTCCTTTTGGAGACCGCCGCACACGGTGGTGTCGGGGTCGTCGACGTAGATGGTGACTGTGAGCGAGACGGATTAGTATGGTCTCACGCTCTCGTGTCTACCTGTGTGTACGAGTCGAGATGAACCGGACAAATTGAAGGGAGTAGGTACCAGCACACCCAGCGTCCAACCCGACCACCTGCAGACTCCCATAGCTCCCGCTGCGCCGTATGTCGGTGCAGGTTCCATTGGGGTACCCGTTCGGGCCGTCGAGTCCTTTGTAGCTGTCCTGGCAGTTGGGGTCGGTGAACAGCGCGATCTGGCTTGCAGCGGAGACAGTGGCTGCGAAGAGCGCAAGGAAGAAGGAGAGCGTGGGGTGGAGCATGTTGGGCTGGCAGATGCTGTGGCTCGGAGAGCGCGCGCGGCCTCTGCTCTCGTCGGCAAGCTCAGCAACAATCGCCTCGTGCGAACAGGAAGCACAAGTGCAACGTGCGAGTCCAAGTCAAGGCAGCACGCACTGCAGAAATCCCCGCCGCGCGAACCAGGCCAATCCACCCCAGCACGTCTCCTCTCCTCTTCCTATCTAGCTATCCCAGCTCCCCCGTTCCGATCGGCCCTTAATCCTGTCTCCACCCAAGCCCGCGCCAACAGCGGTTTTCCCCTGCTAGGCGAGGCTGGACTGCCAGGACTGGGATGGGGAATGTGTGTGTGTGTGTGTGCCAAACGGCAGGCCCCGGCGGAGAAACATGCATGGATGATGCACCTGCATCCTTCGCCAAGCAAGCGGGTTTTGGGGGCCGCGAACTGGCCATCCAGCATCCATGGTTTGGTTATGAAGCCGGGGGCTGTGGGATTATCAGGTCGAGCCAAGACGGCTTTATTTCCCGCCGGTGAGGCTGTGGTGTGATGGGGTATTTGTGTGCTGTGCTAAGTGTCGACATGGCGAGGGTTCTTCGATTTGGGAGCGTGGGGTGGGTTATGGATGCCATGGGTGCGAGGGGTAAGTATCCATTTGCTTTTTCTCTTCTCAGAAGGAACGACGGACTTTCTTATCAGAACCCGCTATGACATGGTCTTGTCGCAGCGCATGAAGTGAGGTGTCTAGCCCAGATGCATTGCAGGATCTGACAATGGCATCCCTAGTCAAGTAGCGTTGTTATGTGCTTGGCGATACAGGGTCTAGCTGTAGGAGCCTGTTGCTCCGCAGTGGCTGAGGAAGGTCGAGTCGGAAATTACGAACTACGGTAACGTTAAACCTTAGGCAGAACAACGTCACAATAAGTAAACATTGTTTGATCCCAAGCTGATAATGTCAAGGCGCATCATTGCTGTTTACTCACCTAGCGTTCCCATTCTATTTTGACATTGTTGAGTTGGGCAAAATAGAGGAAGGCAACTGTTTTCTCATACAGAAGCAAGGGGTTTGGAAGTCCGTGGACGAAGGCCAGCGTCGCCCATAATGCTTAAGCGTTCTGCACAAGTCAGGTATTATACTGGAACTGCAAAGGAGTATGATCAGACAACAGCAGTTATTCAGGGAACGAATGCACCCGCGGATCATATAGAATGGCTACCGCACAAGCTGAGGACGTAGAGACATCCTCGCAGGCCTCATGGAAGAGCCCAACGTGACAGTTCAGTCAGACTATGAAGATGAACACGCGAGCGAGGTTCAACTGTGCAAACCGATCTTCCATTTCGAAGTCAAGGACGGGTAACAAACGGCTGTTGAGCAATCCGATACCCAATTCCAACCGTCTCGGCATCAAATTGCATCTAAGTGCCCGCCCATAGTCTTAGCCAGTTGCTACAAAGGTACTTTTCCCCCCATCCAGTGCAAAAGCCAGTAAAACGCCGTGTATGCATGTCGTAGTCAAAGGTCTCTCAGATAATACGACGACCAGATACTTCAATACCAAATATCACGTTTCACTCAGGCATCCTCCTTAATCTCCAGCTTGCTCTTCTTGTCCTCACCACCGGCGGTGTCCTCAGCCTTACGCTTGTTGCTGGTGTCCTGGACAACGGGGACGCCGTGGGCATCGCGCTCAATCTCCTTGGGGGCCTCCTTGGGGGTATCGTCCTTGCCGTTCTGGAAGCGGTCGCGGCGGTTCTTCCAGTCGTCGCCATCGGTGGGGGAGCCATCACGGTCGCGCTTGTTGGAGCGTGTGTCGCGGCGGTTGCGGTCGTCGCGGCCGCCACGCTGGCCACCACGGGGTCCACCGCGTCCACCACGTCCACCGCGTCCTCCGCGCCCGCCGTTCGCGCGGCCGTCGCGGTGCTCGCGCCTGTCGCTCTCGCCGCGCTCCCACTCCGGCTTGATGCCCTTCTCCTTGCACTTCATCTCCGAGTACTCCTTCTTGCCCATGGTGGTGAGCTCGGCGTCGTTGAACTTGGGGGCCGGGTCGAGGGCGAGGAACTGCTTCTGCGAGTCCTCCGAGTCGAACTCGACGAAGACGCTGCCCTTGAAGGTGCCGTCCTGCTCGCGCCTCTTGCGCACCATGACGGCGCCGAAGGGGCGGAAGAACTGCTCCAGCGCGATCTGGCCGGCCTCGGGGTCGGCGGCAAAGCCCTTAACATAAGCGCTGCGGCCGAGGTCGTTGTTGGATGCGCGCTGAAGGCGGAAGAAAAGGTCGGAGGTGGAAGGAGGGTTCTTGGCGTCCTCATCGCGGGCGGGCACTGTGATGGGCTCGGCGCGCTTGACGGCCTCGTTGCCGGCGCCGCTGTGCTCGCCGTCGTCAACAACGACAAGGTCCTTGCTCTCGCGGAGAGCGGCTACGATGGCGGTGTAGGGCTGGAAGCGGCGCATGCGCTTGAAGTCGGCAATGTGCTTGATGCTGACGGGGCGGTTGTTGGGGCCGTCCAGCTCCTTGAACAGGTGCTCGTCGGTGACCAGGTTGTGTGTGGAGAAGTAGAACTCGACCTGGTTGCGGATCTCGACCGGGTCGTCGCTCTCAGGCAGGTCCTCGAACTCGTTGGTGCGGGCCCTGCGGAGTCAATCAGCACAGTACCTGATAGGAGGAGTCAGTCACCCACTTCCTGTTCTTGAAGCCACCGCCGCCGCGGGGTCCTCCACGCCCACGGCCGTTTCCGCGTCCACGGCCGCCAGAACGGTTGTCGCGGCGATCGCGGTCGTCGCGGCGGTCGCTCTTCCTCTCGCTGTTGCCGCCAAGGTTCAAAATCTCCTCACCCTCGGTGGTGGGCGCAGTAGCTGCTCTGCGTCAGCTGCAATTCCAGTCGCAATTGCTGGGCGCACACGGGCGCGCACTCACTCTTGGGCGCCTCGACGGGGGCAGCCGCGGGGGCAGCAGCAGCAGTAGTGTCGGCCATGGCGAGTTCTGTGTCAATCTGTGTCAAGTCAACTCCGAACTTGTGTGCGTGAGGCGAGAGCGCAGCGCCGGCGGAGAGCTTCTGATTTTCCTCGAGGCGCGCCCTCACCGCCCGGCAGAACGTCGCCGGTGAACGACAGTTATTTTGAACCACGTCCGCACCTCATCTCCGCCGCGACCCCCATCCACGCCACATCCATCGCCCGCCATGAGGAAGAAGCCGAGATTCCACTCGCTGAAGCAGCTGGTGCGTCTTCTCATGCCCGCAATTGACGCCCACGGACGCTGACCGTTGCTGCAGAGAGTCCGCCAGGACATGTCCAAATGGTCGCTGTACAGCATCTCGCAGCTGAAGCCCCAGAACACAACCTCGCGCACCTTCTTCCAGCAGAAATGGACCGCCAAAGCCACGACGCGCGCGTACCACGGCGAGCAGATTCGTGAGAAGAAATGGGCGCGGCTCTTCAAGCGCTCTATTCCCGCCGTCGTGCCCATGGACCACAAGTACCTTGCCCGCCACGACGGCAGCGAGCAGGCCAGGGGTCGCGGTGCCGGCGTAGACTCGAGCCTAGACATGGCACGCCCGACGGCCCCGACGCCCTACATGCAGATGACCTACTACCCGACCGAGCGCCGCCTCGACACGGCCATTTTCCGCGCCCTCTTCGCCAGCTCCGTGCGCCAGGCGCGCCAGTTCTGCGTCCACGGGCTCGTCAAGGTCAACGGCAAGAAGATGCCCTACCCGGGTTACATGCTCAACCCGGGCGACATGTTCCAGGTCGAGCCGTCCTCGGTCATGTTCGCCACGGGCGCGCCCAAGGAGCGCTCCTCGACCGCGCGCCGCATCGCCAAAGAGCGCGCCGCCGCGCGCGCCGAAGCCCGCGACGCCGCAGGAGGCCAAACACCCCGCCAGCCCAAGGACACCCCGATCGTCCCCGCAAAGGGCGAGGAGCCCACCCCGACCGAGCTCAAGAACCACCTACAAGCCATGATGGCCGACGTCGACGCCGTCCTCGCCGAAGACGTGGGCGCAAAGGACAAGCAGAAATTCCGCGCCTTCCGCCAGACCATCAAGCGCGCCATCGGGCTGTGGCGCAGCGCGAGCCCGGAATCCATCAGCACGCTGGACTCGCAGTTTGACTTTCTGAAGACCCAGCTCGCGGGGAAAACCCTCCCTAGCACCGCACGCACCCCCGACGCAATTGAAGAACCCCTCTTCAGCGCCGAGGACACGGCAAAGCTGCGCCAGGCCTTCGACAAGCTGCGCCTCGAGACCGAGGCCACCAGCGCCTGGAACAGCCGCAACTCCGCAAAGCCATACGCCACCCCCTGGCGCCCGCGAGACTACATGAGCGCCTTCGCCTTCATCCCCAGGTACCTCGAGGTCAACCAGAATATCTGTGCTGCCGTCTACCTCCGGCATCCTGTGGCGAGGCCCGGGCTGGCTGAGGTGCCCACGCCGTTCCATATCGAGACGGGGCAGTTGGCGTTTAATTGGTATCTGAGGAGGAGGTAGATGTAGGAAGTTTCAAGATTTCTGTATTATAGCGTAGAGATAGCGGTGCAAAGAGCGAGGATAGAGTGTAGCAATATCATCCGACATCACATCATCTCGGCTGCGCACGTGCTGTGCTCAGGGAAACTTCCGATATGTTGACAAGGTTTTCATGTAGATCTCGGAATATATTAGGTGTGTATGTGTGTATGTTGTACACGGGGACTCAGAGACTATTAGGAGGCGAGGTTCCCCATCAGCGCCTTGTGATCGAAAGAGAATGCCAATGCAGTGCAGAGTTTACGCCATGAACCCCTTGCCATAATCAAACCAGAACACCTGAAAACAGAGATTTCCTCCCGCAAGTAACCGCTCACCACTCAGCACGTCTATGCCTCTCCCTCACTCTCGCTCTCGCTCTCATCGAGCGTGAAGATGCTGTGCGGGTGCCGCAGCGTCTCGGCGCTCGGCCGTGGGCTGACGTCGACAACGCTACTGTCGGGCGTCCAGCGCCCGCTCTCGCCTGTGCGGCTTACAACGCTTCCCTCACTCGCAGTGTATGACCGCTGCCTGCCCCCGTACCGCACGCTCTCATAACGCGCACTCTCGTACCTAACAAATCCGTTTGCAACCAAAGGGTTCTCGCTCATGTTCTCTCCGTCCGACTCGTACGTCGGTGGCTCGCTGGGCGCACGCGAGCGGTAGCTCGGGAGGCTGTCTGTGCGGGAGAGAGGGCGGGATGGGGCTTCGGGGATGGTGCTTGGTGGGTATGTAGAAGTGACAGAAGGAGGACCTGGGGTGAAGTATTGCGGTCCGGGGCGATGACAAGTACAATGTGGCACCGCTCCGTGTGGTGAGGCGGTGCGGCCCTCCTCGGCGCGAATGATGTCGTTGACGACAGTATGGGCGACCCTCAGCTGACGAATCTCCTCCTGCATGGCGTCTTCGAGGACGCTCTCTTGGCTGGCGATGAGCGCACGCTTCTCCTCGTAGTCGGTGATGCGCATGGAGTCTTTGCTACTACGACGCCCCCAGTTACCGCGCCACCAGTTGCGCCACGCGTGACGGCGAGCGGCGCGTTTGTACACACGCGCATTGTAGCGCTCTTCATAGTCGGCGGCGCGCTCGGTGCGGGTCCGTAGGCTGGCGCACTTGTGGCGAATCACCGCGACGAGACAGCCACAGCAGAGAACTCCGAGGGCAATCTCGAGGGCGATGATGTAGGGGGCTTGGCGCTGTTGGGGGCGTGAGGGAAAGGTGCCCATGGAGCCTTCATAGGGACGGGGTTCGGCCTCTGAAGACGAGTCCACCTCTGCTTCTGAGGTGACTGGTGCAGAAGCGACGTTGATGCTGCCATAGCGTTGGGAGCCAAGATGAGCTGAGGCATATGCCTCCTCGGGGCGGCCCATGTCTGTGGATTGATCACTATGCAGGCGCAAGGTTACAACCCGCCATGCACCGTGGGCTTTATCGGCGATGGTGTTGAAGACACAGGAGACACTGTCACACTGTCTCAACTGCTCAGCAAAGCACTTCGATTCCTTGCGGATCTGCGAATTGATGTACTGCTTCTTCGAAGCTACTGCTTGCTGGATAGCGGCAAGCTCGGCCTGCAGCGCCTTGAGCTCTCGAATCTCGTCTTCGAGAGATGCTGGTGCGGTCTCAGGTGGGGATGGGGCGGCAGTGTTGCCAAACACCAATCTGAGGTTGGCAGGCGGGTCACGCCAGATGTCTGACAGCTCAGGTGCAGGGTCCGGGATCGTCTCTAGCCTGAGCAGTGCAGGCGGAGAAGAGTTCTGCTTGAAGGAGATGGTAAAACCAGATGGTGTATTGATGGGGATGCCGTCTATAGACTTGATATTGACTGTCAGGATTTGGGCAGCCTCGTCTGTCTCCGCGTTTCCGTGAAGACAGGTCGAGTTCCATGCAAGTGCCAAGTCGCGAGGAAGCTGTTCATTCTGTTGGAGGTTTGCAAGGCTGGTGTACTGGTAAGAGCCTGAGCCAGAAGCGTAGTCACCTTCCCATTCTTGGGGGAGAGGAACACCGTTGATGGTGATGTTAGAAGATCCACAAGCTTCGTCGTCCGCGTGGGCAGTAAAGTTCAGGATCTGAGCTGAGGTTAGTGGGTATTCATAGGCGGGTGCCTGAAGCGGGCCTTACCAGGGACTCGTCATCTTGGTCCGTGTGATCTTGGCTAAGAGACGAACAACCTGTGCAGGGCACGCTGAAGGTCGCTTGTGCGTAATTCTGCTGGAACTCTGCGATAGTTTAGCAGATGCCTAGGCTGTGGCAACAGCGGGAGTATAAGAGTGGAGCGTACCCAAGTGCAGAGGCAGAGGCTCGCTGTGCGGTCGAGCAACCTCCCCGTGGCTGGGTAACGCCGCGGCGAGGACAGGTGCCACGCACGCGACTGCTGACAGAATCTTGGATTTGAACGAACGCATGCTGAGGGCGACCACTCAAAACAAAGCAGCACAAAAGAAGAACACAAAGAGCAGACCGCCGCCGCGAACGCTCGAGAAGCGGGAGCTGGTGGGGAAGGGGAGCGTTGTCCCGGATCTTGAGGATCAGGCAGAAGGGCGGCTACGCGGAGGTTTAAGTCACTGTCAGCCCCGACGGGTGCTAAGCCACGATTCTAAATTCGAGGCAACCCAGCCGTGTCGTTTCATGGAGGAGATGTCAAAAACGGGCAATACCAATGACAGGCTGATGGCACATGGTTCCGTAGTGTTGGGGGCGTAAACAGCAAACTTTGCGTGGAAAAGAACACCTGGTGTGAGTCTTTCGAGATGGTTCCTTCTTCACCGGTCCAGGCGTCCAATCATGCATGACATCAACAGCGGGCGAAGTGTGCCCCAAATGCTGAAGATGTGGACGTTGGACATATTGCACGAGTAGTGACAGTGATAGACGTCGACATGTCAGGTGTAATATATAACCTGAACCAGATGATCGTCTGCTTTCGGTGATCCGTAGGGCTGAAAACGCCAAGGGCGCATTGACTGGCTGGAGAGCTCCACAATTGCAGCGGTTGACGACAGCACTGCTGTTGACCTCAATAACACTCGCAACGCTGCTCCCCCAATTGACACACTTATTTGCGCCTCTACACTACTGAAAACAGCGCGCAAGCTCTGCGCCTCACACAGTGACACAATGGTGAGTGACATGGCCCTTGCTGCTTTGCAGTCGCGACAAACTGCCCCACGAGCTCAACTGACGCGACCGCAGCTCCCACTAGGCCTCCTCACAGCGGCGACCGGCCACCCCATGCTCGTGGAGCTGAAGAGCGGCGAGACACTCAACGGCCTGCTGGTCAACTGCGACACATGGATGAACCTGACATTACGGGAGGTCGTGCAGACAAGCGCAGACGGCGACAAGTTCATGAGGCTGCCAGAGATCTACGTCCGCGGAAGCACAGTCAGTACACACCAAAAGCAGGAGTTGTGAGTGGAGCTGATAGTGCGCAGATCAAGTACTTGCGGGTGCCGGATGAGATTATCGAGGTCGTTAAGGAGCAGCAGGCTAAGGACCAGGCGCAAAGAGGCGGACGCGGCGGCATGCATTCGCGAGGAGACCACAGAGGAGACCGGGGAGGCAGGGGCACGCGCGGTCGTGGGCGGGGCCGTGGAAGGGGCGGCGGTGGTAACAACAACAACAACAACGCTTGAGTAGGCGACGTGGGATGACTCTATGAACGGTGCAAGCATCATAGTAAAACGACTGAGTAAGAGGAGGCGATTTGGTCGGCATACGGCTTTGCGCAGAGACGGCCCACCTTACGCGCATTCGACGCCCGCCGACCTGCAACTAGGAATACGACTGATACCCTGGCGAAGTTCTGGTCTCACTTGAAGGTGACGTGAAGCTGTAATGCAGGGGTGATTTCGTCGGTCATAGGAATTGTGATTTGACGACGCACACATTGCAAAGATTGCACCGAGGTAGCTGAAAATCAGCTGAGACGTGTCTCAGTGCGGAGTACGACTCAAAATATCAAATCAACAACCTGTCCATTGTGCTGGGCCTCGCTTTATGCATAGTACGGGGTTGAATTGGTGGGATTGTGAACATCCTCCTCGGTCATGCACGCTGAAGCGGGGTCAACCGCAGGCGGCGCTTAAGTACTTACTCGAAGCTGACTATGAGAGCTCTGTCACACTTCTATAACTGGCGGCTCTGTCTGATCAATGAAGTTGTCACAATTCTTGCCTTGGATTTTTTGATCAAAGCTATTGCTGCATCTGGACCGCCTATATCCAGCTTGAAGTGGACGATTCGCCATAGAGCCCTGAACTCTCGTCATTTATCTACACATCAATATGACAAGCTTCACGATTTCTGACAATGAGCTTGACCAGATCAAAGATCAGGTTGTCGTAATCACGGGTGTGCCTTTTCGTAGCAGTCATTAGCATGCATCACTGACTGACAGTCCTCAGGAGCATCATCTGGCATTGGTCTCGCAACACTCCGCCGCATCCTAAAGCACGGAGGCAAAGTCTATGCCAGCGACCTGAATCCACTGCCATCGCCTGAAATAGACTCGGTCCCATTCAGCAAAGTCGATGTGACGGACTGGAAGCAACAGCTCGAACTGTCAGCGATTCAATGTCTGAACCCACCATCATCTTACTGACCACACCACACAGATTCAAATCAGCAGAAAAGCACTATGGCAAGATTGACCACGTCTTCGCCAATGCTGGCATTGCACCCACCTTCTCTCTCCTTGAAGATGAAGTCGACGCCAACGGCGATCTCCTTCCGCCGAATCTCAAAACCCTCGACGTCAACCTGACCGGCTGCCTGTATACCGTCAAACTCGGGATTAATTATCTACGCAAGAACCCCTCCGGCGGGAGCATCGTCATCACTGCGTCTGAGTCAAGCTTCACGCGCTTTCCTCCCGTCGACTACAGTACGCTCTCTTTTCCCACAAATATTACTCACGGCAAGTGATTACTGACGCTGCCAGCAACATCCAAACACGCTGTGCTCGGTCTCTTGCGCAGCCTTACGCACCTTTCCCCCTCTCTTCCCCTGCGTATCGACGCCATCGCGCCCTCCTGGACCGACACTGGCATTGTCGGCCGTGGTGTCGTGGCTGCTATCGGCAAGGAAAACTTTCAGTCTGCGGATGTGCCCGCACAGTCCGTTGTGTTGCTCATGGCTGACAGTAAGAGGCACGGCGAACTCGTTTTCAGCGAGCGTGGTCGTTTTATGGACCTGGAGAATGGGAAAAACGGTTATCAGGAATTTACGGCGAAAATGTTGGGCAGAGAACAGGGCGTGAGCGGTGAGGTAGCGGAAGAGAAGAAAGCTTTTCATGACCTGTCGAAGATGCAGGAGGTATGGGAACCAGAGAAAGCTGCTGGGGAGGTCGCATCTGCATGAGCAAGTGGGTACGTTGATGAGACGAAGAAGTCAATAGAATGCTGTTGTCCAAACAAAGCGGGGACTCCCCTTGATCGTGACTTCTCAATCTTACGACCCCGTGGGGAAGATAACAAGCTATCGTGACTTCGCTCGGAACTGGCAGTGAGGTTCCGTTTTTCTGACTCGCGGGCCTTGACAGTAATCAGCTGAGTATCACAGGCCAGAACACTCGTTGGCATTGTCTTCGTACAACGTGCGACAGCCACCGGTTGGTTATGACCTCTTCCTCCTCCTAGCACGCATCATTTGATATTGAGAGCTCAATTCCGGAGCTGCCTCCGCCGCGGTGGCGTTGCGGCGGTAATGATGGTCTGACTTGTTGCTCGTTTTGAGATCGCTGGGATAATCGTGACCTGTCCAAAAGATGTGAACACAGCGTGCGTACAACGGGCTTTTACACCCGGATTGCGCGAAGCCATGTGCGACGAAGGATTGCTTGCTTCGCAGCCAGCGTATAAACACAATACAGCTTATCTTGCACCATGCTTGCAGACCGCTTGCCTAATCGTGTACCTACATCCCAGCGCATCTGCACAATGCACGATGCACGCACCTTCGTCCCGCCGCGCTCTCGGCTACCCCAAACCTCCTTCTCCGCCACCATCCGCTGCCGTCCCCTTTCCCCAGTCATGGCGCAGCTGGGTACCCCTCCTGACCCATAGCTGTAACGCAATTGCTCAGCTGCCGGCGCCGCAACACAAGTACCGAAGCCTCCATCCGACCCCGTTCTTCGTAGCCGGGATCGAAGCTGCCCTTCTTAGCGCGTGGGGACCCCATGGGCGCTGCTGGAGCTCGTGCTGTGAGTGGCCCCGCTCGCCGAGGCGCTCGGACGCATTAGCGAGGCCATGCCCTTTTTGGGATGACACCGCGTTGCGACTGTCCGCGACGGTCAGTGACCACGCGTGAGGGCTGCGCGGAGCAACTGCGGTAGCACCCACGGCGCGGCTTGGCTGGCTGCCAAGATCCCGCTACGAGCGCCTGGATCGCTAGACTGCTGGATGCGTATAAAGAAAGATGGAGCGCCGTTTCGAGTTGCCCTTTGTCTTTAATTGTCGATCTTTCCTCAGACGTCAGGACGATATACAGTTTC
The DNA here is from genome assembly GCA_020272525.1 of Epicoccum sorghinum. NCBI lineage: Eukaryota > Fungi > Ascomycota > Dothideomycetes > Pleosporales > Didymellaceae > Epicoccum > Epicoccum sorghinum. Next base: position 154,739 of record VXJJ01000012.1, read on the forward strand.
TTCAGGCTTGATTTGAAAGATGGCGGATGAGAAGCACAATGCAAGCTTGCACGAGGACCTGAAGAGCGACAATACCCATACGGTTGCTGAGCATGGGCATGCTGCGACGGATATGTAAGTCGCCTCTTTTTGTCGTCATCATCATTGTGTATAGCGAATTGATAGGGAACTGACGTTCTATAGCTACGGCAATGCGTTGCTTACATTCGACCCCAAGGCAGAGGCGCGGTTGAGGTGGAAGATCGATCTGTATATCGTGCCCACCGTCGCGCTGTTGTATCTTTTCTGCTTTATCGATCGTGCCAACATCGGCAATGCTAGGCTTGCTGGACTGGAGAAGGACCTCAAGCTTAAGGGCTACGATTACAACACGGTCCTCTCAGTGTTTTACATTAGTTACATTATCTTCGAGGTGAGTGGTTTCCTGGAAGTAGTGTGGTGGTACTACTGTTGTACAGTGGCCATTCGTGGTGCAAAGCTGACTTGAAGAAGATTCCCTCCAACATCTGCTGCAAATGGATGGGCCCTGGATGGTTCATTCCTATCATCTCGCTCTGTTTTGGTATCACCTCGATCGGCACTGCGTTTGTGCACGATATTCACAGTGTCTGTGGTGTCCGATTTCTCCTTGGCGTCTTCGAAGCTGGCATGCTGTAAGCAAACTAAATCCTCGGTTGGATCTCCGCTAATGCAACAAAGCCCAGGAATCGCCTACTATATGTCCAGATGGTACAGGCGATCTGAGTTGGCATTCCGCCTGTCGCTGTACATCGTCATGGCACCGCTGGCTGGCGCATTTGGCGGCCTTCTTGCATCTGCAATCCTGACATTGGACTCCTTCGGCTCTCTGCACCGCTGGCGAATGATCTTCGCTATCGAGGGCATCGTCACATGTATCCTGGCTCTGATCTCCTTCGTCACGCTCACCGACCGTCCAGAGACCGCCCGATGGCTGACACAGGAAGAGAAGGACCTCGCCATTGCTCGTGTCAAGTCTGAGCGCGTGGGCCAGAACGAAGTCCTGGACAAATTGGATAGGAAGAAGACAATGCGCGGCATTTTCAACCCTGTTGTGCTGGCTACCTCGCTCATCTTCTTGCTCGACAACATCACAGTCCAGGGCCTGGCTTTCTTCGCTCCCACCATCGTCCGCACAATCTACCCCAAAGCCACCGTCGTGCACCAACAGCTACGCACCGTACCGCCCTACATCGTCGGCGCCTTCTTCACCGTGCTGTTTCCCTTCCTCAGCTGGCGCTTCGACCGCCGCACTATCTTCATGATCGCCGGCGCCCCGCTCATGATGGTGGGATACATCATGTTCCTCGCCAGCACGGAGCCGCAGGTGCGCTATGGAGCCACCTTCATCATTGCGTCTGGCGCTTTCTCATTCGGCGCACTTTGCAATGCCCAGGGCTCTGCAAACGTGGTCACCGATACGGCGCGCGCGTCTGCGATCGGCACGGTGGTTATGTTTGGCAATATCGGCGGACTGATTTCTACCTGGAGCTTCTTGCCGTTTGACGCCCCCAACTTCCGCATTGGTAATGGGTTGAACTTGGCGACTAGCAGCACCATTTTGATTCTGGGTGTGTTGCTGCTGTTGTGGATGAAGAGAAGTAATAAGAAGCGCTCGCAGGTTGATGTGGATGCGGAGTTGGCGGGCAAGTCGGTGGGCGAGATTGAGGATCTGGATTGGAGACACCCTTCGTTTAGGTGGAGGCCCTGAGTACGAGGTGATTGAGTGATACTACAAATTGTAACATAGCCTATGAGTTCTTGTAGCGAGTACGGCACAACGTTATCTATGATTTGTATTCCATCTTGCCAGCTCTAAGCCACCAATTGAAACGGTGCAGGAGTGGTGACAGGAACAAAGTAGTTGGACTTCGCAGTCGCGTGGCTCCAGCAAATTTTTGTCAACTACGCTGTTTCTTGGCTGCTTTTATGTTCTGCCTGTAGTGAATAAAGTTGCTTCCAGGCACCATGTGTCTTATTGGAGACATCAGGTGTAGTATATGTTCAATACAGCAGTAGCTGAGGGAGAAGCAAGATGGAGCTCAATGATGATGTCTAGTATAAGGGATGCAATGCTACAGAATCATTTGCGGTGAACACCGTCTCAGATAATTCTCACTGTTTCCCTTCTATCAATGTCGTCCACAAAGGTATGTAGCGATCCAGGCTCAGTCTTAAACAATCCAACTCTTTCGAACGTACAGTCCGGACTATCACGAAGCTTCCGTAAGATTAGTCCCCGGCAACGAAAGCAGGTTGGTCCTGTTGTGATCTCGCCAATGAACAAGCAAAAAAGCACTTCATCATCATTCGGCGTGAGCTCGAAGTCAAAATCCTCCATAATCCATGGCTGAATGGCTTTCGCTTTGCAGCGATACCAAGCAGACTCCCGGTAGACAATTTCGAACATTGGCGCACGAATCTCGATCCAGCCGCCTTTGACAGCACCACAAGAATCTCCACCCGCGGCAGAGCACTCTGCGTCTACGATTTCCGCGTAGATATGCTGAAGCTCTGCTTTGTTGAACAGAGTTCCGTAATAATTCGCATTCTCGCCTTGTATGGATGCCCAGGACCATGTCGGTGCTCGGTACGGGCTCGCGCGGAAACTGAGCTTTGCACAACGGGTGCTCCATAGCAATCCCCGTGGTAAGTCGTTCTGCCAGATACCTGCTAGGTAGGGTCCAGCGCTATGTTCCCGAAACTGACGGGCCAAACCAGAAAGAGCTGGGAGCATGTCGCTAGACTTGGTGATGCCACGGCCTCCGTAATCACAGATGATTTCGTACCAAAGCTTGAATCTGTCAGTTGATAATGACCTCAATGCTTCGCGATAGCGAGGCTTCTGGTTTTTAGCCGATATTCCTCGGTCCAGCTCCATACATTCACACGACAAGGCTGAGTCGCACTCCCAGAATAACTCCTTTCGTGCAAAGTGCACCATGCGGGAGGCTAGCATTTGCTCTTGTAAAGTCCATGCTCTTGTCAAAAGAGGCTCTTCTCGGTCGCCCATTCCGTTGTTACTACGGTTGAATGCCGCACACGGATTAGAATGGCGGAAGTATTGGCAACGAGCATAAATGGTGGTATTCTCGCTCTCAACCACAGCTATCGGTATTTCTCTTCTAGGAAAAGGCTTTTCCTTGTTCTCCAGAAATCCGCCATGTGAGTTCTCTGACATATCTGCTCCAATGACTAGGTAAGCATTTTGGTAAACATTCGCCATCTTTGCTGACTCTCTTTCCCAGTCAATCTTGTCATCTTGAACGATGCATAACGCGTCAATCCATAGATACCTTAGACCAAGGCTTCTTGTGACTATCACTGCGTCCTGGAAATTCTTGGGTAAAGAGGAAAAGTCGATACTCGTTTCGTAAGCGTCGTGATTAGCTCGTGTGGTTCGCATCGGCACTGCGCCGCCCCAGCAATGGCTTAAGGCGAGATAGCACCCTGTCGCACCCGAGGATTTTCTCAATTTGAGATGACTAGAGATGTCTGAACCCACATCTAGGACACGCGTTGGCAACGTCACATCTTCGTTCTTGCAACAGTCTGGGTGAGTCTCGCGGCACGCCTTCAACCAGTTCTGAAGAAGAGCCAGATAGGTGGTCTTTCGCGGGCCCACAATGCGACCGACGCCAACGAGAGGCCACGAGGACCTGGGCTGATTCATCTCCGTATAGAAATAGACCGTGCGATTCATATCGATCCTTCGATTCCTTCCTGGTCCCGAACATGTCACTATGCGTGTGTAGCGCTCATTGATCTTGACATAGATCGTCTCGCTCGAAACGGGTCGTTCAAGTGCTGTGAGTACGCCACGATACTGAAGGCGACATTCTTGACAGCCTGTCGTCGCTGATTTCTGTAACGACTTGATTGGTACACCAAGGGTGAATCCGTTCTTATCATATTTGCAAGTCTTGCATGACGAGTCCGGCGCTGGAATGTATTTAAAGCGAATCAAGGAATCGTATTTGGGAGCTCCGGTATGCGCCATTTCCACAAGGCTATTCTGCATATGATTTTCTGTTGTCTTGTGATTGGTGAACGTTTGACTGAGCAGGAGTCGAGTAGCTTACTCTTCGGTGTGCTCAGGTCCTTGTACCAATCTCACCTTGGTGGAATCTTACACTGGAATTGAGCTTATATTTCAGATTATAGCGAAGAGCCCATGTCAAATATTTGCGTCAATCCAGCCCATCAAAGAAATGACGTGTAGTACTGGATACCATTTGTGCCAACTTCGTACGAATGGCCACCAATTATAGGCATTGCCGCCACCAACAATCCTACGTGGACCCAATGAAAGCTCCGTTCCCACTCCACTCAGGCGACGCATTGCTCTCGAGCTCGCTGATAGGCTGCTGATCGCACTCTGGTCTTCTTAGTTGCTCGCTTGGTAGTCCGAGCTCCAAAGCATTGCGGTCCGTCCCGCTTCATTTCTGATCAGACCACCTTGAACACTGCCACAGATTGAGGCGTCAGAAATCCGATTCCACGAATCGGTGGCAATGCACCTGCCTCACTCGTATCGCACAGCTAACGCCGATCAACCGCTGAGCTTGAAATGTCACATACATATAAGCGGTTCCCAGCATCCCGTCCATCACGTTTGTCTTCAAGTCATCGCTTCGATGGGCTCACCGAAATTTGCAGCCCCACGTTGTGTAAGGGAAGCCAAGAGGCACGGCCAACAGCAAAAAAACATACAACAGCGGGTATTCGCTAGTGGTCACCCACCTAACTACTAATCCGCCGGTACGTTGCTTAAATAGGGCTGAGCGAACGGGAAGCCTTGTTTTCAACGTCCTATGGTCGTATGTAGCATTCGTCCCAGGTCATTTGGAATAATACCTGAGTCATCCATTCAATCATGCTTTATATAAGCCGCCCAATCAATACACTCCCAATGCTTTCTTCCGCCCGTAAGTCCCTCCGAACCCCCGGGAACTCTCAAGAGGCTTAACCTCTAAGTTCTCAGGTTTTTCGGTCGGTAATATGGAGGACAACCGGGTGCATGACTATGAGGGTGGCTCCTGTGACAAAGGTACCTAATGGATCGCCAGTCTGGCCACAACACACAGGACTTTGGACCCGTAGCTTCTGTGAGTATACAGATCTAGAGGCGCTACTGTTACTCAGATACGAACAGCGAAGTCAAGCCTTACACATTTGGCTGGGCGAGATCTGGTGCTTGGTCAGCGCTTATGCCCGAAAGGGTTAGAGTCCTCAAAGTGCCAGACTGTGTTTACACGCCGAATAGTGGACGCCAAGCGGAGAGCTGAGCTCAGCTGAAGCTTTGGACAGCTATAAAGCTCTCAGCGTGGCACCTTGGCTGAAAGTAAATACTTCCATGAGCACGGCTTGAATCAAAATTCAGTCAGATACTCAAGCATTTATGTAAGATGGATGAACATTTCATGCGGAAGCATACCTGACTTTGCCTGCAGCCATTTTCGTTAAACAAACCATCTACAAAACACCAACATGTCCTCCCTCAAATACAACAACCCCCCTGGCGCCTCCACAACCTACGGCGACATGTGCCACTACTCGCAAACCGTCGACCTGGGCAACGGCATGATCAAATGCGCAGGCCAAGGCGGCTGGAACTCAGAAACCGGCGAGCTTGACGCCAACGACCAAGTGCAACAAGTCAAACTTGCTTTTCAAAACGTCGACAAGATCCTGCAAGCAGCTGGTCTCCGGGGCTGGGAAGATGTGTACTTAGTCAGGACTTATCACACTGATATCAGGACGACGTTTCAGGCGACCGTGGACACGCTGAAGGAGAGGATCCCGGGTCATAAGCCTGTGTGGACGTGTCTTGGGGTGCAGCAGTTGGCGCTACCGACTATGTGTATTGAGATTGAGGTTGAGGCGAAGAGGCAGGAGTAGTGTTGGAATTGGACGCACCACTTCTCTGATCTCTACAGCTGTGTCGAGCATCCATCCGGTCGCCATGTCCGAAAAACAATTTTTCAGAAGCTGGAATCAATGACCAATCGTGCACAATGTCTACCTAGGAGAACCGCCACGTGCTGCTTTGAAGATCTGTAGTGCTCCTTAGCGTCTGCCACTATGTAGCGAGAGCTGAAGCGGGTTTCTGAGCTGAAGCTTCAGCTGCTTGGCAATCGAAAGCGCCAACCTATCACCACAGCAAGGAACATCAAGATACCATGTACGTCTAGAACCCGATTCCGTTGTTCTGAAAGTGATGGCTTTCGAGCGGGGCTATACCCGCTGCAAGTACTCAGGCAGAAACCACACGCAACTTTCGCGCCTCTGCCTCTCGAGTGAGCGTGTGAGGGCACAACTACGTGACGATCCTCAACTGGTCTTTTTGTGAAGCGCAACTGACGTAGACGTGGATGTCGCGTGTGTTCTCGAGGTATTCGGTTCCACTGTATCGTGATCAGTCCGTAATCTTTGATATCTCGATCGAGACTCACTAGATCGCCAACAACATTTTCTCGTAGTTATCCACCTGCGGCAGCACCCTCTCAGCATCTCATCTTGTCGCAAAGTAACGACGCAGACGCGTGAGCACATCCATATCATTCTTTAAGAATGGCCCTGGCGAGATGTACACCTTGGGAGTCGGAATCTTGCCGGCCTGCGTGGTGAAGTAGAAGCCTGGGCCACGGCTTGTTCCATTCTGTGGAAGCTCATCGGGTGCAACTTCAGTAGATAAAATCCATGTCGTCAATATGAGGGCTGCCTCATCGCCTGCTCCGCGCCACGGTCTTTGGCAAAAGTGGAGCCGGAGCCTTAACCTTGATTCGGGTGAATCGTAGAGGTCCTCATTGAGTGAGATATTGTATTGATTGTCATGCAGTCCATTACAATCTGCAGTGCTTTCGAAGTCACATAGACGTCTGGTAACTACCCTTTTTGGCCATTGGTGCATGATCAGGCTGCATTGCCATGTACTAGCCTCGAGAGATGCGAGTGCGTTGTATGCAGACAACTTTGGTAGCCTTTTATTGATGGTGGAAGAGAGTGGAACTCGATGGTTGTTTGGTGACAGGTCTACAACCATACTCGAAGGATTCGAGGAATTAGCTCCATATGGGATATGGTCTTCTAATACCAAGAACTGGAACCCATAATACATGAGACGCCTACCTGCTTTCTCCAGAACATAGAACAGCCAAGTAAGTCCTCTGCTAGATTAGTCTGATACATTGATAATGCTGTGCAAAGACCACGCATTTGGATAGACCGTGAAGGTGTGTGGAAGATTTATCGAGAGATGAATGAAAAGTGCAGCCAGCCTTGTGTGGTGACAGGCGAATCATTCCCAACCCCATTGAGATACTCTCGACTCATTGTTGTTGGTCCCTCTGACGATAGCAGCCACCGTTCGCTTCCCCGCAGCGACCCACCTGCCGCGAACCTCGGCCCGCATCGGTTTCGTCATTCCTTCTGAGCGACAACTCGCAACGATTGTGTCGGCAGCTTAGCAATCCATATACAGATAGAAAACACCTTCCATCCAGTTCCTGCTATCAATCCCATGTCGCCCTGCTCATCGTGAGACGCATAACCTTTTTCCCACGCATCACAATCAGCCGCACCACAACAATGCCATCCGCAATCGCCATCAAGAAAATCGACGGCAAGCCCGGCCAAGTATACTACCCACTCGAAAAGATCACGATCCCAGCACCCTCACCAAAAGACAACGAGGTAGTCCTCCCCTCCTCTTCCCCTCCCTCACCAACCCAACTAAATAATGCCACAGGCCGTCATAACCCTCACCGCCGCCGCCCTAAACCACCGCGACCTCTTCATCCGCCAACACCTCTACCCAGGCACCACCTTCGGGGTTCCCCTCCTGGCCGACGGCGTCGGGCACGTAACCAGCACAGGCAGCTCCGGCAGCGCAAAGCAATGGCTGAACAAGCGCGTCATCCTCAACCCAGGCACGGGCTGGGCCTCTGCGCCCGACGGCCCCGAGGCCCCCTCCGGCTACGCGATCCTCGGCGGCACAAAGACAAACCCCGCCGGCACGCTCGCGGACCACATCGTCCTCCCGTATAACGAGCTGGAAGAGTGTCCCGACCACCTGTCTGACGCCGAGGCCGCGGCGTTGCCACTCACGGGTCTGACGGCGTGGCGCGCGCTGCGGGTCAAGTGTGGGGAGAACGCGAGTGCGGGGCGGAACATACTGGTTACGGGGATTGGTGGTGGAGTGGCGCTGATGGCGCTGCTGTTTGGGGTTGCGCTCGGGTGTAATGTGTATGTGACGAGTGGGGATCAGGGGAAGATCGAGAAGGCGGTCAAGTTGGGGGCCAAGGGCGGAGTGAGTTATAAGGAAAAGGACTGGGATAAGAAGCTGCAGGCGATGCTGCCGAAGGACAGGAGGTTTCTGGATGCGATTGTGGATGGTGCGGGGGGTGATGTGGTGGGCAAGGGGAGTCGGTTGTTGAAGGTGAGTGAATGCGTGTATTTGCTGTGCATGCAGTGGACACTACTGTTCCCTTTGGGGCGCGTGTGCTAACGAGATGCAGGCTGGTGGCATCATCTCTGTCTACGGCATGACTATTTCGCCCAAGATGGACTTCCTGATGAGCGCGGTTCTGCGCAACATTGAGGTCCGCGGGTCGACGATGGGATCGCGCAAAGAGTTCGCGGATATGGTGGCTTTCGTGCGCGAGAAGAAGCTTAAGCCGGTCGTCAGTCGCAGCGTGCACGGGCTGGACGTCAAGCAGATTGATACCCTTTTCGACGACATGAAGAATGCAAGTCAGTTCGGAAAACTGGTCGTCACCTTGGGCGAGGGAAAGGGGAGTAAGTTGTAATGTGAAAGCGGGCTAAGGAAGATTGCCACCGATTTGTGGTCGCACAGGGTCACTGCGCGCGTTATTTTGATCAGAACGAACTCTACTACCCGACATTCCAATGCTTGCGCCACTCATACCTGAGTTGTTCTCCACTACACGCGACATAATCGCCCATTCTGCGTCTGCACTCCTTGCTCGCCATCCCTAACTTCCCAAGCTTCGCTACCCACGGCAGTGGTCGCATAGAATACGCCCCTCGGGTCCCACTTCTGCTTGATAGCAAGCAGCTTGGGGTAATGTTTTGCGCCGTAAAAGTCGGTCTGCCAATCCGGCTCCTGGATGTCAGCTTCATTGAGGTAAACTCCGCCTCCCGCCGAGGAAGGAGCAATGTCACGCCAAGGCTGCATGATGTCGAAAGTCAGGACGTCGGAGGCGTTCTTCAGCTGCGCTGGAGTTGCGTTCTCAGGAACGCCGTTCGCTGTAATGAGGAAGGATTGGGCGTTGCGCCATGCTTCGTTGACTGCGTTGTCCACGTTCAACGGGTTGCCAGGTGCCATGTGATAACCTAAAACGCTTGCGCCAGACATAACCGTGTTTTTGATGGTGTCAGAGAAGGATTTGGTCTTCTCTGGAGTCGACCAGAGACTCTTAGGAAACAGACGCGTCGCTTGGCGAATGCTGACAACACCTAGGGTATCCACACCCCACGAGCCTTTATTTGCAGAGTAGAAATCCTCGTAAAACGTCGTGTTGGGGGTTACTGAAATATTGAGAGCCTTCAGCTCATTGAATAACGGCTTGGTTAGGGCGTCGAAGGATTCGAGAGTATGATTAGGAGCAAAGAACGGTGCCATCGAGAACTCAAGAGTCGTACCGTAGTTCCAGAGCTGGAACCATGAGTAAGTACCGGCATCGGTGAAATCGGGGAATCGCTTGAAATAGGCGTGAACAGCTTTCCAGAAGTTCGCGGAATTCTCTGGAGGTGCTTGGAAGGAAAAGACCGATTTCACGACCTTGATTCTCGGATGCGCCTTCGCGATGACTGAGGTCACGATTCCGTAGGTCGATCCGCCTCCACCACGCAGAGCCCAAAAGAGGTCAGAATTGACCTTGTTTGATGCTGTTATGAAATGGCCGTCAGCAGTGACCACCTCGTAAGCCAGAACCTGGTCTGCTGCCATTCCATAGATTGAGGCCAGAGGAGAGTGACCGCCTGTTGTTATTTAGTGTAATTTTATCGTAATGATAAGTGTCACTCACCACCCGCAAGGTAGCCACCTGCCCACCCTACAGTCTCGCACATGCCTGCTAGGACAGTCACATCATTGTCCCGAGCTGCTTCGAGAATCTCGAATCCCTGAACACCAGCCCCAGCCTTGAAGGCAGGGCCATTCCATTCGTCGCTTTCGAAATTCTTAATGAACTTGATAGACTTGAGATTGTGGGTCCAGATGTTGAGAGCACCAGCACCACTGGATTTGCCGATGTAATCGTGGCCAGTGTTTTTCACAACTAAGCGTAAGTTGAGGTTGCGGGCAAAGTTGACACCAAGCTGGATTTGAGCAACATTGCTGACATTTATGGAGTAGGAAGGATAGCCGCCAAGCGTGCAAGTGCCAGCAGAGTCAGTAGTCGGTAGACATGTGCGGCCCTGGAATATTGGCCACATCATCGACGTAGGGTGGCTTGTACTTCTACTCGTTAGCATTCGCTAGTTGTGTAATCGACGTACTTACTGGGTGTCAGCTTCAGTGAATCTAGCCATGATGTCTGCACATTTGGCCTCATCGTAGACCCCCGAGCTCTTGTAGCAAGGCGCTGCGATAGGGGTGGTTTGAATGAGCGATCCTCCAAGCAAAAGGTCAAAAACCGACCAGGTGAGTGCCTTTGGATAGTTTGTGTCCCCAGGAAATATCTTGCATTCACCACTGCGACGTGACAGCCTGTCAGCAGAAGAATCTGTGATGTTCTCGAAGCCAACCAGCGCAAGCACATCAGTAGCGTTTGTCTGTGCATCAATTGCCCTCAAGGTCTGTTCCGTGAGCTGCAATGTTTCGCTGTCGAACAGCTCCACACCAGCGGATGACCATGCTGAGACTGTAGTAGCAGCGGGTGTGATTGAAAGATCAGTAGCCCCGGCATCACGAGCAATGATCGGGTTGGCAACAGTGCCGAAAGTGGCGCCTGCGAGCAAGAGCACTGCGTAACCGAGCGCAGTCATGCTGAGCGTCAACAGGCGTGACAGGATGTTGTGATATGGTTCTTGTTGAGCGAATGCGTCCTTTTAAATTGAACACTTCGACACTCATTTTGTGCATATAGTCCGTAGGATCGTTCGAGAGCATTGGAGGCAGCGTGAGTTAAGCATACCAATGCAGGCGGTCAGACGTCCTGCAGTAGGGTGAATATGAGTGGTCAGTATCGCCGTGAGATGCATGCTCGGGATTTTGCCGCCTCGCTATAGGAGGAAGCTGCGCTTCTGCACGGTGCGGCAGTGGCTCTCGTCTTGCTCCTCCCGACTTGGTATGCAGTGCGCTGACACCCAGGTCTCTTATTCACCTATCACGGGAATTTTTGAAATTGTGACAGGGTTCATTGTCCTGCAGGAGCTGCCGAGGACCTGCGGCTAATCGCTGACTGGCTGGAAAGTTGGAACATGCTCTCGAATGTTGAAGTGGGGCTCCAGGATGCAAGTACAGACACGGCACACCAATCATTGGCCCATTTAGACATGCTGTTGTATCCTAGTCGACTATCTGTTGGTGTATCTCGCAGCATGGAGCAGTCTGACCGGTTATACTACACGACACTCAGGCCGAACGTATTATCGTTTTTTACGAGTATCAGGGCCCGTTAGTCAAAGAAAATTTTCGCATAAAATAGGAATGATAGATCTGCAAGCTTGCATACCGGCAGCATGGTTGTAGGATTTCGCCGCCGCATTGTGTGCCTTCTTCAGAATTCATCGTAGGATTCCCATTTACGAACAAATATCGAAGAACCTGCATCGGCGGCGGGTCCTACGAGCCGTTTAGTTCTGCCGTACCTCCAGGCCTTTTGAAGTTTTTTATTTAGTCAGATCCTTGTGCTTAACAAAACTTGTAGATGCTCTTCTCCACCCACTTCAATATGTAATGCAGCAATATGGTCAATCAAGACCTGCTGCCAGTAAACCTTATTGTGGCAACAATCTCTGATATCAAGTACGTACCAACTTTCTCTCTCTGTATCGAGATGATCTTGAAACAACAAAATTCGGCATAGACAAAGATTGGTAATTCTTCAAGCGTCGCACTAAACCAATAGGTCTTCAAGTAGGGAATGTTCTCCGGAAAGTGACAAAGACGTTAAGATTCAATTAGAGAACCAATAATTTATTTGGAGTGTAAATCATAAGCATACAATTAACGTGCCACTTGTCACAGATTCTTGTCGGGATCGATGTGGAGTGAATTCAGCGCTACCTTTCTTTATATGCCGTAGCAAACCTTGCTCAAATCTCCCGCGACATCTCTCACGGCCCTCCCTGCCTTCTCAGACCATGCTGTCATCTGCAGCCATCCATGCGTCATATCATCATAATGTCTCCACACTAGTCCCTCGTTCCCTGCCTCTTGCAGTTTACTTGCATACTCCACGCCGACATCTCTCAGCGGATCAAAGCCGCTGGTGTAAATCGCAGCTTGAGGAACATCCCTCAGAAAATCGGTGTTTTGCATGCCGGGCGAGACATGGGGATGGGCAGGTGGTACAACGCGGGGCAGATAGTGATCTGCAAAACTAAAGATACCATTACATTCGAGATAGTATCCGCTGTTGTTCTCTGACGCAGCAGGAGCGTCGAAGGGAAGGCGGGCCTCGGGGTACAGTAAGAACTGATACAACATGTCAGCTTGCACGTGCGGCTGGTGCCAGACTACTTCAATGTACCTGTCCAGCCAAGGGCTTTTTGCCCTTATCTCGGCGTCGTAGGCAGATAGCAGCTGTCATGTTCCCACCTGCAGAGTCCCCGCCACCACAAACTCGGTCGGGGTGGACTCCACGCGCTTTTCCAAAGTCGCTCTGGAGTGCATTGATAAGAGCTGAGTACTCATCCAATTGAGTAGGATTCTGGCGCGAGGCGGTAGTCTATACCGTATACCTAATATACGGGGTTGATTGAGATGTGCACCGTGGATCTGACTACTAAGAACATAATTACCTGCACACCAGACTCTTCTGCTAGCATTCTCAGTCCGTTTTCGAACTCATCAACACTACCCACCGTGTACCCGCCACCATGGAAGTAAATTAACCCGCCAGCCTCTCCTGATTCTCTCTTGTGCTCTCCACTGGCTGGATAGAAAACGCGGACGGGGATGGTACCATGGGGTCCTCGTAAAGCTGTGAACTCTACTGCGCCAATTGAACGCTGTTGGTCCTTTGGAATGTTCGGCAATCCAAAAATCTCGAGATGGTCTCTCCGCTCTTTAGTGAATTCCTCATCACCACCTAGATGCAGTGATGGATGCTTTTTGAGAAAGTCTTCAATTGAAGCACAAAGCTTGGTACGACTGCCTGTAGTCGGTATCTTTGGTTGGGACGACATGGTGTGGAGTCAAAATATTATAAAAAAGATTCAAAAGCGGCGTTCGTCGCGTTCTGGTGAATGTTGAGATATGATCAAGTTATTGTGGATTTTTCAATGGCCTCACTATTACTCTTCGGTATCATTTTAAGGTCCGAATCAATGAATAAGCTGTTTCAAAATGTACTAATGCCATCCACAGGCATTTGGATCCGAAACATCCGTTACGATGGAGTGACGACAGATGAGTCCCGAAGAAGCTTAGCTTCGGAGTACATCTGGTAAGAAGGACGATTCTTGATTCATCCGTTCGCTGCAGAACTCTTGACAGTATATCCTGGAGTCGCAGTTCACGCACTCCTCTTTCAACAACTAACACAAACTAAGCTAGAGTAGATATTTTTGTTCCATTTCCTGGCAGCTTGCACCTTAGTACTGCACCAGGCCACATCCTCAAGTCTGTACCATTATTCCACATCGGCTGATAAGGTAGCTGGTTGATGTTCATATACATATACCCATCAGCTGCAATGCTCGCTCCGTCAGGCCAGATAATCCTAGGATCTCTGACAAATGGATGTGTTTGCAGATCTCTCGGGTCGTAGTAATAGACAGCATTGTGCTCGGGAATCAGCTGATAGATCAGTCCGTTGGAGTCGCCCTCGAAACCATTGGCATTACCGCCGCGCTGGCCGTGATTTGTGACATTGTTTGCAGCTGCGATCTCAACGAGTGGATCAGAGGGAGAAGCGAGTAAGTTCGCGGTAGGAACACTGTAGAGATAGTTGCCGGTCAGGGGAGAGTAGTAGACTGTCGACCCATCGGGCGAGAGCTGTATGCCATCAAGACCTTCGCGCAGTGTCTGGATCGGGATGCCCATAGTCTTTTGGTAAAATGGTTTGCCTTGGTAGCTGGGTACATCGCGGTCTACACGCAGTACGCTAGGATGTTGCGTAAGTCGCCTCCAGCTCTCGCCTGTGCCGAGGTCAAGGATGATAAATCCTGGGCGTCCTTCATCGCTGCTATCAACAATGTATGCCACGCCTTGGCCTGATTGAGTAATGTTGGTACGGAGATCAAATCGAATATCGTTCATGTATGAGTCGGGAAAGTGAACGGATGCAGGAAACGTGTACGTCGCATACACGGTGTCATTAGAGAGATTGATGCCGACAATCTTCGGCCCGCCAGGTTGTGCATATGGCATAACCGGGCCGCTCGGTCCCATGATAGTAGGGCGACCGGTATCGATCACCCACAGGGTTTCAGGGCGGGAGCCGGAAGCCGGAGTGATATATAAAGCCTGGACAGAGATCAGGCCGGTACTGTTACTACTGCCAAACATGATACCGTTCCATGTTGTATTCAGCTGGCTGACCGGAAGATTGAGGCCTGCAGACGGATACGGGCGTTCAGCTGTCTTGTTGGTAGTCTCGCCTAGGGTGAAAGTATAATTGCCTCGTGTGTAAGACGCAAAGATCCGGCCTTTTGAAGAAACAGCGATACCAATCGGCCATTGCTCATAGTAGTAGTGAACCTCTTCGATCTCAGGCCCATAAGAGCCTGAGTCCACACGGAGGATTGTTTGCGAGGAGTTCTGAAAGGTGACTTGCGCAGAAGTCAACGCTAGAAGAGCGGAAAATGATGCTAGTATTGATCTCATGATTGAGGTAGTTTTGGGTTTGTTTATCTCAGATTAGACAAGGATTGACAGCGTCAGAAAAATCCTTTGGGAAAACGGCAGCCATGGTCGACCTTTATAAGCCTTGCTGTGATGTCACTGTTACCGGGAGGTAGGCGTTGAATATGGCAAGGTCAGATTTAAAATTCGATGTTCTTGCCCAACGTCTATGACGCGGGTAGGTTCCGGACGCGTGAGGTTCGGGTCGTACCTGCAGTAGCGTGGGTACTGGTGCTTTGCCAAAGACAACAAACGTCGGAAATAAGGATTTTTGTTCATATGACAGCACCACAGCACAATGAGTACATGGTATGGCTAACCGAGTCATCAGGCTAAATGCGCCTTCACTCGAATCTATTGTCCCGAGTTGTTACACCAATTGACGATTTTGAGCTGCATGGGTTCGGCGGCTGTAGTTGTGTTGTTTCCGGTCGTTATGGTGCGGTGATGACGTCAGAGAGGCAGCCTTTAGCCAACTGCTTCTCTCCTGTCTGCTGACACCATTTTCGTGCCAGCTCAACTACACAAAAGAGTAACATTCGTTCCATCATCATGTCTGGATTTAAAGATCCGCCTGCCATGAACAACTACATTGTAATTACGAGCCTACGAACTATGGACAAACGGTATCACACAAAGTCGTAAGCTGTCTTGCGGTCTTCGCTACATCTAGCTTATACAGTGTCGATCGTAACGCAAGGTTTGTCACACTCACCACTGTACCATTCGAATCAAAATCGAAAAGGAACTCGTCCAGCGGCAACGAGTCGTAAGTCACTCCCGTTAGACCTACCCAAGACCCGCACACTGTCGAGAACAGCAACGGACCTGATGGGGTGGGGGCCCCAGTATCTTCGAAAACTCCTTTCCAGGCCTGTCTCTTTTTACCGTTCTTTGCCTTTGTCTCAAGTTGTGTATAGTAAAGGCGCGCCTCCGGGTTGAGGGCGAGGCCGTCAGAGCCGGTTGAAAGCTGGATAGCCTTCTCGACCATGTCTGTACCATTCGAAATCCACGAAGACAACCCCAGACCAGGCTTTCTGGGATCAGTTGATATAACTAGAGACGAATTTGGCATAGCATTCGCTCCGTAACTGATATAAACGCCGCTATAGATCGAATCTGCTTCATCACGCGCAACTGCATCGTACGCCGGAATCAAAGACGCGCCCAGGGAATCTGCAATCATGAAATTGCTGACCAGAGATTTTCCGGCCATCATGATAGTAAAGCCAAGATTGTACTCTTTGAGTAGACTCAGAAATGCAGTGTAATGGCGGAACGTTCCGGCTTTGGTATAGGCACTTATGGATCGGAAAGGTTGCTCAATTGGACCCAATGGGATACGACGGACGCCCCAAGGGGCACCGACAGAAGCCGAAAAGTCGGAGGAGAACGTGACTGGATTGAGCCAGCGGCGGGTAAGGGATGGCTTGATCAGCCTCGAAGAAAGAATAGCATGCCCGAGCTTAGAGATATCGTTTGCCGATGAGAACATATTTCCGCCTCTATAAGCCATTAGCTGTCATTTCAGATATTCTCATTCTCATACTTACGGACTAGCTTCTCCAAGATTAACCCACCAATAATCCTCCGTTTGGTCAGTGGGGATGATTCCCACTGATGGAGGAGCAAAGTCATAGTACGTATGCGTCAAGTTCAATGGCTTGATAACCCGGTCGTACAGTATATCGACAAATTTCTTGTTTGACATAGACTCTAGAGCGTAGGAAAGTAGTTGGTAGCCTATGTTTGAGTACGCCGCCGTTTGCCAGGGCAAGAACGACGGATACATGGACTCAATGCCCAGAAAGAACTCTGCCATTCGTCAACATCATTCCCGGAACCCAAGAGCAATACTCACCTTGTCGGTTGCAAAGAGGCCAGGCTCCACAAGGTGGCAGGGATTGCCTTCGTATAGCGGGGAAGCTTGATTCCCAAGGGATCGAGATATTTTGTGTCTGAGTCAACTCTCCAAGAACACCATCTAGACACTGGTTAGCTTGCAGTACCACAGCTGAGATAGCATGAAAAGCTTACAGTCTCTTCCGATGCCGGACACTTGTGAGGCCAAGGCCCCGATAGTTATGTCATCCCAATCTGTTCTTCGGACGTCATCTACAGGCAATGTCAAGGCCTGCCTTGAATACCGCGCAAGCTCCGGAATGAATTCAGTAATAGGTGTGTTCCAGTCTCTGTCTCCAACTTCAGCCAAGAAGGCAAGGACGGCAAAGATCTTGGACACGCTGCCGATCCGATACACGGTATCTCCATTTACTTGTTTGACACCTCCGGAATCGCGAGAGATATTGGTCGCCGTCCAGTATCTCTCACCGAGAATTCCGCCTTCTGGGTTTGTCGAAAATATTTGCACAGAATAGGAAAGATCCACACCGGTCGTACCGGCTTCCATATAGTCAAAAGCGGTGCTCAAATTACTTATAGCCTGCTGCCATATGGGATGCTGTGACAGTCGTTGCGGCGCAGGGAACTCAGCTCCATAGATAGGACAGTTCGGTGTCGCGATAGCAAAACGGAAGTATAAGATCGCAAATGCGGCAAAAGTCAAATAGGACGCCATTTCAGTATCAAAAGAGTGTAACGGCTGCTTAGCAGACCTTGGGAAGGAGCGACTCAGAGTTGGGCAATCACGCTTGATTGATTCAATATACTTACATCTCAAGACAAGAGATCCAGAGAGTTTTGATCAATTTGCGGTGCAAGGGACCGACGCATTCTTCTCGAAGATGAAAGGAAATCTGGAAGCAAGGGATACACGTGACAAACTATTCGAGCCTCCATCGCGTCGCGGACTCCGTATCAACATAAATGTTGCAATATTATTGGACAGAATCTGTATCTCCTATGGGTCTGTCAATGCAAGCCAGCAAGTTAGGTCAATGCCGGAAACCCCTGGCGGTTGATTGAGTTTTGGAAGTGATAGCTCAGCGTAGATTTGTTTTGATCTGTCACGAGACGCGACTGCATGCATTCAACGCGCTCAGCAATTGATGTAATCTCCAACCTCTGTAGTAGCTGCTCATCGCGTATGTGATCAGGGTGCAATCTATGGACCATGGATCGTATCAGATACAGTAACGTCAAACCACATCAAAGCAGAGATGACAATCGGACAGAGGATGACTGGAGCTTATTGTACTTCTATGGCTAAGCTTACGAATCATGTCTAGATCTATCCATCGAGTGTTTGCGCTTGACACATCTGCCAATACACCTTTTTCTTCTTGGTGAGGCTTTGATGATCTCCACTTTCCACAACTCTTCCTTGATGCATAACGAAGATTATGTCCGCGTTCTGTATAGTGGCAAGACGATGCGCAACCACGATGGTGGTTCTTCCTTTTCCAGCTCGCTCTAGCACTGTCTGAATCTCCTTCTCAGTCTCGGAATCAAGGCTACTGGTGGCTTCGTCCAAGAGCAGCACGTCTGGATCGCGAATTAAGGCACGTGCAATCGAGATCCTCTGCTTCTGTCCGCCCGATAACAAGATTCCCCCCGTTCCAATATCTGTATCGTATCCATCGGGTAAAGATGTTACAAAGTCCTGTAGTCCTGCTTCAGAGCACGCCTTATCAATCGTGGCGCTGTCGATATCATCTGCTTTGACACCAAGCAGAATGTTGTCTCTGATAGTGCCATGCAGCAGAAATGGCTCTTGAGCGACTAGGCTCATATGACCTCTCAGCTCCTTCAGAGGCATAGAGGGGATTGGGTCTCCATTGTACGTGATCAGGCCACGCTCAGGTTCGTAAAATCGTTCGAGCAGGCTGATTACGGTTGTCTTCCCCGAGCCACTCGCACCCACGATCGCAGCATATTGACCGTGCCTGACATGTATATTGAGCCCACGCAGAACAGGGACATCGCGTGTTGGATATGTAAACCAAACGTTCTCAAATTTCACATCGGCGCCTGTCCAAAGAAGTTGTGAGGGAAGTCTCCATCGAGAGAAACCCTTCAGATGAGTCCAAGATTTGGCGGCTTTCTGAGTGTCATCTTCCCGCATCGATTGTATACGGTTTGCAGCTGCTGCTACCTGCGCAAAGTCTATCACTGTCAGTCACGCCATTTTTGATTATAGACTAATACTCACTTGGGCCAAAGCTGAGCCATTGTCCGGCAGCGAGGGTTCCTTGGATGATTGCAAGGTATACCACAAGAAACGGAAAAGGCTGAAGCTCAGCTTTGGATAACAGCATGCCTCCATACCTGTGCGTTTGTGATCAGCTGAAGATCACCATTCATTGGCGCAAAGAACCTACCATAGGGCGAATGCCATGCATAGTAGTACAAGGCTGTCGCTTGCAGCAAAGACCATGCAGGAGACCCTCGCCTCTACCCACGACTTTGCTATATGACTCTGGAGTAGGTTTTCGTATTTACCGCAGACGTTGTTTTCGAGCGTCAGGCTTGCAACTGTGCGAATAGCGCTGATTGCCTCTGTTGCAAACCTCGCACTCTCCGCAAACACAACGTTGTTTCTTGATTCAAACTTCACCTCGTGTCGCACTCGGTACCAACCACCTGCAAGGATTATCGGCAAAGAGGGCCCGATGACCACAAGAGCAAATTTCCAACTGAAGATCTCGGCAACAATCACGCAGCCGATGAGACCGAATATAGATATGAACACCATGGCCATGTTCATACCTAAGAGCTGCTGCAGCTGTGCTGTATCTGCTGCAAGTCGCCCGCTCAAAAGGCCGACCGAGTTGTTGCTAAGATCAAAATAGGACAGCGACTTGTTGATCATGTTGGTAAAGTATTCTTTGCGGTAAGAAGTGACCGTGTACTACAGGTGTCAGAAGCGCACATCAAATATGTTGTTGCGTGTCACTTACCACAGCGACTTCGTTCGACACCCAGCCTAGAGTAAAGTAGCTGAGGCCTAGGCCAACAGCTATCACAAGTAGCATGATGCATAAAAAGCTCGTTGAGACTCGAAGTGCTTCTGACCAGTAGGCAAAAGACGATATGAGTCTACCGAAGAGATATGCTTGCAGGGGACTGCTAGCTAATCTGAGAATTAGGACGTTCTTGTAGACTTTCTCATGTTTTACATACCTGCCGCGCACATTGCAGCTACAACCATAATGATATAGCCAGTCCAATTTCGTCTCTGCTCCACTATCAGCAGGAACAAGCTTCGGAATATGCCATTCTCGTGTGACACCACCAGCACTGTCTCTGCGATCGATTCGGCTGCAGTTGTCTCAGACTCAACAAGCGTTTCGTAACTCTCTTTCTCAACGATAGCAACTTGTCGTTTTGAGGCTCGTGCAGAACTGATTGCATCTTCGCCCCGAATAGACGAGTTTGCTGATTCTTTGGCCAATGCTTGTGAGCATACCAGATTCCAATACGCGCCGTGTCTAATCCGCATGAGCTCGCCATGAGTCCCCTGCTGAACTATCTTTCCTCTGTGCATTACAGCAATGCTATCAGCATCAAAGATAGTAGATAGTCTATGAGCGATGACGATTGTCGTACGATTTTCTGCTACTCGATCAAACGCGGCCTGCACAATTTGCTCGCTTGTCGCGTCGAGTGCACTGGTAGCTTCGTCAAAGATGACAATTTTCGGTTGACGCACGATGGCTCTTGCAATGGCGATTCGTTGTCGCTGACCACCACTGAAATGCAGGCCCCTCTCACCGACCGGTGTTTGGTAGCCCTGAAGTTATTTTGTCAGCTATCATGATGCCTTCAAATCAAGGGTCAAACTCACCTTGGGCAACAGACAGATGAACTCATGAGCATACGCCTCCTTACAAGCTTGGAGAACCAGCCTTTCTTTCACTTTTGCAGATGCTGACTCCCAAGCAGTACCAGTCAGACCGAAAGCAATATTATTGAAAACCGTGTCGTCGAAGAGAAAGAGGTCCTGCTGCACAATGCCAATTTGAGCTCGCCACCAGAACAAATCAATATCTTTGAGCTCTGAGGGACCAATCTTGATACTGCCGTTGCGCAAATAGTTAGCGATAGGGTCAGCCTCGCCCAATTCATACCAACGCTCAATGAGTGCAATTAAAGTACTCTTTCCAGAACCACTGGGCCCAACAATGGCGGTTTTCTTTCCGGACCGTATGCATAAACTCAGGCCGTCCAAGATCTTGACTTGATGACGGGTAGGATATGCAAAGTTGATGTTCTCCATGACAATATCGGCTTTCAGATCGACTGCAGCTCCGCTTATTCCAGATGATTTTGGCTTCGGAGCATCTATGATGGAGAAGAATACAGCAGCAGCTGTCAGTGCATTCATTACAGCCGTCAGTGGAACGGATATGGACGAGATGTGTGCCAGTATCGTCATAATAGACATCAAAACCCTGAAACTAGTTAGAACAATTTAAATAGTTTGCAAGAAAGATCTTGGGCCTACACAACCAAGGTCTCCACATTGGCGAATTTGAGTTCAAGATAGAGTTTCACTGCAAACCAGAAGCAGAGTGCAAATGTCGCATATATTGTGAAGAAAACTGCGTACTATCAGCTGGAGGTTCAAAATCAGAAAGTACGCAACCGTACCAGGGGCATGTTGCAAAGCCAAGATAGGTGACAGCCCGCGGCTTGTAGCCCTCATCTCATCAACCAGCTTTGCGTAGTTCTGGGAAATTTTGTCCTCTGCTCCACACGCTGCGATCATCTTGATGCCCGACAACGCGTCAGCTGCAAAGCCTGCAGCTTCACGTTCAAGTTTCTGAACTTCAGTAGTCTTCTTTGTCACTAAAGGTGTGAAAATTGAATACCATATGGCAATGCCGACGAGTCCAGTAGAAGTCACCAGCGTCAACTCCCAACTGAAACAACAACCTATGATCAATGCAAGTGTGATCACTGTTGTGCCTTGAATCAGCGAGGAGAGTCGTTCGGATATACCGAGCTGCAGGATATTCGCAGTGACCGTGACGATTGCCGTGGTCTGCCCTGGTGGAAGAGCATCCAGGGTAGATATTGGCAACCGGAAAAGCTCGCGAAGGTAGTGGAGGCGGACATTGGCGGAAACCCGAAGACTGGTGATGCGGAAACCGATCTATGAATCTTCAGCATGTATTGATCGATTTTGGACAGATCTTACCGTAGCTATGTATGACAGAACCAGGCGGCCAATAAACAGATATACGATGTATAGCCTTATAAGAGTCAGCTCGCATCCATGCAGTCTTTCTGATATCAACCTACACATATTTGTCGATGATAGCCATAAACACTTTGGCCACATCGTCGCCTGCTGTTGTGGTTAAGGAGCTAAAATTCTTCACTAGTTGTGCTGCAGTCTCATTAGTGGTGGCCAGACGACTTCCAAGTTGCACCAACCAAACACCAAATTCATCAATGGAAGGGTGGCACCTGTGCAAATCGATGCTAAGATGGAGGTCGAGAGTAGGATGCGGTCTTTGGGCGAAGTATATGATAAAATTCTCTTTGCTGCAATCAGTTTGGTTATCTCGTTCGGAGCTAGAAATAGTCCTCACAAGTATGAGTCGGGCATTCGTTCTGAATGTTTTGGTTGAGGTGAGCAATTTCTCTGGCTTCCATGGCCAGTGTAGATAACGCGACACGCGCGCCATCATAGAGAAGTGCGCCAGTGTGCTCATGAACGGGCGTGTTGTAGAAACATCACAAAGCCATCAAGGTGAGCAATCTCACATCTTTTCCCACCAAGACATCTTAGACATGCCATTGTCGGGGCAAAGGCTTCGTGCGAGAAGAATGCATTAAGGCTGTGGCTGTGGCTGTCAGACTGGATCCGGTATGCGCAGCCGTCATGGGAGTCTCTCCTGGCAGTACAAACCTATGTGGTGGGGCGGACTCCTTGCAGAAACGATTGGGACCACCATCGTATGCACAGCAGGTTGAATTGTGTAACCTTCTTACCTCAATCACATGCCACAACAACTTTTAAATCGCCCCACCATCATACATGATCTAACAATTTATTGGATCTTTCTCACAACAGGGCGCACCCTGCATGCGAATCCAGTAAGTTGGTTCTGACAGTTATGCCGGGATAACCCAAGTTATATTAGCTTGTACGCTAGCATTCCACATCTTGATAAGGCACTCATGCAGCCCTGGCTTTCCGGATCGGGGCCTGCCTGCAGGTTGCAGCATTCACATCATCAACATGAACGTGGGGGTCTTGCAGAAAGCTAGGGAATGCGATAAAGTCAAAACTATATTAGAATTAGTGCATCTAGACAATCACATGCATCATCAACTATGCGGGAGATTGAGTGCCGTTGGCTTCCTCGATCATACGGCGCACTGTATCGCCCAGTTCCTTCACCATAATCTTATCTCGAGGCAGAGTATGGCCTTTGGCGTGATCGAAAATGAATGCCGTATCTGGATCGCATACATTGTAAAGTGCAAGGTTTCCGTGCAAATAAGGATCCAGTGAGCCGACTGTCGTCGTTAGGAATTATGCTCATCTTATAGAGGGTCTACTCGTAACAACACTTACTGATATGGGTTGTGGGAATCTCAATCATGAGATCGCTGTCATCAGAGAGCACCAGCCCGTCCAACGTCGGAGTCATTGGAGGCCAACCACCGAAGAACAAAGCGCATTTGAACATAGGCTCCCTGCCTTCGAGCTCCTCTCTCATTTGCTCATGAAGTAGAAGCGTTCCAGCAATCGTGGCGCCTTCGGAATAGCCCATTATTCCATCGAAAGGCCCCTCCTTTTCCATGATTTCGTAGAGATATTCCAGGGTGCGTTGCGCACTTTCGTCGGTCCTAGCAACGCCATAAGTCATGAGCTCACGCATAGTCATCTCAGGTGTCTCTAGCTGCGGAAAGTCGCGAATGCGTTCTATGACATCTGTTGTGTCTGCATCTGAATCTGAAGGGACGATGAATCGATAGTAAGGTGGCCCGCCAAAGAATTCCTCGTAGCCCTCCGGAGGGGTGACTTCATAGGGGCCCTGTATGAAGTGAAATGAAGCTGCTTTATCACTTTCCAACTCTTTGACCAGGGGCGCGAGTTGGACTTTGAATTTCTGTGTAAGATTAGTGATTTGCTGCTGTCGAGACTTTCAAAGCATACATCGATACTGCCAAAGGCACCCGGCAGGCACAGAAACCTCATCTTCGATAGTAACTTCTGACCGAACACGACTGAACGGATGTAAGAGATTACAGGCTGGGAGAGAGATCAAATTTTGTTTTAGCGAATATTCCACCGCGGCAATCAGGGAAGGAATCCGCATCGCACCGGGAGGAGCCGCCATGCTTGCATGAGGCCAGCGGCTCGGAATGCGTTCGCCATCTCTATTCCAGCTTGAAGGATTCGGTAAGTGGGAGACAGCCGAGGAATGTTCGTTATGCGGCTACTTCTCCCTGTCCAACAAAGTTCAGATGTTGAAACGTCGTTGCAACCATGTAATTGTTGCTCAGTGGACCAAGCACGAGTTGACGTTTGCCTAGTGCTTCGATATTGGTGCGGATTTGATAACAAATGGATGCCTAATGAACACCAATCACGCTTGATGACGCTAAATGATCGCCGCCACTAGCTACCTAGAGCTTAGCGGCCGCGGGCCGTTCGCCTCAACTTCACCATAGCGGAAACCAGCTCCCTCCCTAAACCCAGCCACATGAGTCTCGTTGCATCAGGGCGTTACATACTACACATATATCTCGTATTGAACTTCGATTTGAAAGCCCGATAGGATGCAGCGGACATGCCAGCGTATGCCTTGTTGGTCCACGCATAGGAACATGAGCTCAATGTGACGCAGCAAGATTCTAAAACCAGGTGCATCCCGTGCTAACAACCACGTTTACAAGCCACTGCGGCAGTGAGAGTAGTACCAACAAGAGCGATATACACAGCTCTTCGATAATCGAAGTAGTGGAGATTCGACTTTGGGTCCACCTGTCGTTTCAAGATGCAGCTCGTTGACTGGCCAATTAATAGCATCGGGAAAGAAACCAGCAACAAAGGTTCCATCTAGGGATACAACTGATAAAGAAATGAGCGTAACCACCTGGGGCTATTCTGAGGAATGGCCATAACCAAATTCTTCTACGTCCCTTGGGCGATCATGCTGAAATGTTAAGTCGGATACTTGCTGGGAGCAATTCAGATAAGGGTATTCCGCATCACGAACCAGGATCTTTGCTCGATATTTGTTGGCGATATCACCTAGTCTTCTGGCGGAAGCTATCAGGATCCGCTTGGTATCCTCTCTTGCTCACTTGTACTATCCAAATCTTGACCAACGGCGTTCTCTGCAACCTTGAGTTGGTTTCGTGGACAACATGGCCCCATACGTCCTGACACCGACAATGGAGATGGGGCTGGATTACTCGCCCGTTGAGGAAGTGTCGTCTGGGGGAGGGGTCACGCCAGCATCGTCGTCATCTGCAGACTACACAACAAGTAACGAAGCTCCCAGTGCTGCCGTGAGATCCGCTGGTGACGAGAACGCCCAAGACACGGCTGTGTCAATGGACCCTACAGTTCCGACTCCAGGAGTTGAGTACAAGGATGCTTATACTCATGGCTACAAGGACGGCTACACAGTCGCTCACGTCGAATTGAAGCATCAACCTATTGCTATAATTGGAATGTCTTGTCGCCTTCCAGGCAGTGTAAGCACACCGGACGAATTCTGGGAGTTGCTTGCGCGGTCTCGTACCGGCTTTTCTGATATCCCTTCCTCGAGGTTCTCCGACAAGCGATTTTTCCACCCAAATCCTGGAAAGAGCGGCTGCACAAATGCGCGTGGCGGCAACTTCCTCACTCACGATCTGAATGCTTTCGATGCGCCATTCTTTGGGTTCACTCAACAGGAGGCGATCAGTTTGGATCCACAGCAACGATTATTACTAGAATGTACCTTTGAAGCCCTAGAAAGCGCAGGAATACCAAAACACAGCGTTGTCGGCCAAGAGGTCGGAGTGTTTGTCGGTGGAAGTCTTCCGGAGCGTGAGGTAGACCTGTTTAGGGACCCAGATACAATTCCGATGCACCAAGCGACAGGTAAAAAAATTGAAATAAGATGGATTGTCGACAAGAAACGCTAACCCTGTAATAGGCTGCGCAATGGCAATGCAGTCTAATCGCATATCCCATTTCTTCGACTTCAGAGGTCCGAGCTACACCATCGACACAGCCTGTTCAGCAAGTTTGGTTGCCTTGCACAATGCCTGTCAAAGTTTGCGTACAGGCGAGTCAACCATGGCGTTGGCTGCAGGTGTCCATCTCAATACGTCCCCAGAATTCTGGATCTCGTACTCCATGTCGCGACTGTTTGGAGAAGAGGGCCGATCGTTCGCTTTCGACCGCCGCGGCACAGGCTATGGTCGAGGCGAAGGGTGTGGGATGATCTTGCTAAAGCCATTGGAACAGGCAATCAAGGACAACGATCCGATCCGCGCTGTAATTGCAGGTACTGGCCTGAACCAGGATGGCAAGACACCTGGTATTACCATGCCGAACGGCTCAGCTCAAGGTAAACCCAGATAATTTGAAATTGAGTGAAGCTGACAAGTGAGCAGAGGCACTTATTCGCTCGATCTACAGCAACGCCGGCATGGATCCTCGTGATACTGGCTACGTCGAAGCACACGGGACCGGTACTCGTGTTGGTGATCCGATTGAGGTCGGCGCCCTACAGAGGGTATTTGGAGAAGGGAGGAATAAGCGCAAGCCTTTGTATATTGGATCTGTAAAATCGAATATCGGTCATTTGGAGGCGGCCGCAGGCGAGTCTATATATCCTGTTGATGGATCCTGACTGACAAGCGCAGGCATTGCTGGCGTTATCAAGACTGCTCTGATGCTCGAACGCGGCTTTATACTTCCGAATTACGACTTCAAATATCCCAACGACAATATTCCTTTCGATGAATGGGGCTTCAAGGTCGCGACGCGCCAGCAGCCTTGGCCTTTTGGCAAGAAATGGGCAAGTGTAAATGGCTTCGGCTTCGGAGGAACAAACGGACACGTTGTAGTAAGTACCTACTACATGTGTTTACTTTCTGGCGAGCACTGATGTTTGTGAACCTTACAGATGACAAGAGGCCCGCTCGAACGAAAGACGATGAAGGAAGAGGTGGACACAAAGACATGTGAACGTCTCTTTGTTCTCTCGGCAAACGATAAAACAAGCGCTGAGAAGGCTATGTCGAATCTTGGTGTATACCTCGAGCAGCGACCAGAAGTCTTCCAGAACGATCTATTGAGCAATCTTGCTTATACGCTGGGTCAGCGGAGGTCGTTTCACCCATGGCGCATTGCTATTACCGCATCATCCAGCGTTGAACTTGTAGAAACACTGTCCAGTGGCAAGGTTGCACCATGCAAGCAGGACGCCGAGGCACTTCGTATGGGATGGATCTTCACAGGCCAAGGCGCTCAATGGTGGGCCATGGGCAGAGAGCTATACCAGCAATATCCGGTATATGCGTCTGCAATCGAGCTTGCTGATGCGCACTTGAGAGCTATCGGGGCCGATTTCTCTTTAGCGCACGAGCTTGCAAAAGAAGAGGACACCACTCAGATCAATGCGGCATTCCTCTCTCAGCCAACATGTACAGCGGTCCAGCTAGCACTCGTCAATCTTCTCAAATCATGGGGCCTCCAGCCTGCTGCTGTGGTCGGACACTCGTCGGGTGAGATTGGCGCTGCATACGCAGCGGGCTTCATCACCTTCGAAGATGCCATGACCATTGCATATCATCGAGGCCGCCTTGTCCCTATTTTGAAGAAGATGTACCCCTCCCTCAACGGATGTATGATGGCTGTTGGAGCCAGCAAAGAACAGGTTGCGCCTTTGCTTGATCAAATATGTCCATCACTTGGTCAAGCAAAGATTGCTTGCATCAACAGTCCTGCCAGTATCACGATCTCTGGTGATGAGCCGGCTGTTACCGAGCTGCAAACGATGCTTGAGGCTGCATATCCCGGCATGTTTGCACGAAAACTGCAAGTTGATACAGCCTATCACTCCCACCATATGGATTTGGTTGCCAAGCAGTATATGGAAGCTTTACAAGGACTGGAGGCTCCACAGCCCTCTCCAGTACGCTTCTACTCTTCACTTCTTGGACGTCTCGCAGGTAGCCAAGATCTCGATAGAACGTACTGGGTGCAGAACCTGACATGCGCCGTTCGGTTTGACGAGGCTTTGCAGGGTATGTGCCAGCCATTGAACGAACACAAGACTGGTGTCAACATGCTATGCGAACTTGGTCCGCATGCCGCTCTTCAAGGTCCGGTGAAGCAGACTCTGAAACATATTGGCGGTGCAGCAATCAAGATCCCATACACATCGGCGTTGTTGCGGAAGAAGAATGCAGTCACCACTACTCTTGCTTTGGCAGGTCTTTTGTTCGTCAAGGGTGCGACTCTCGACATGGGATCGATCAACTTTTCAACGCCGCTAGATAAATCGCCACAAGTGCTTGTCGATATGCCACGATACTCTTGGAACCACTCATCAAAGTTCTTGCACGAGTCAAGACTTACCAAGGTCCACAAGTACCACGATGCCCCTCGAAACGACATCCTTGGAGTTCTGGCCTCATATTCCAACGACACCGAGCCCACTTGGAGAAACATTGTTCGACTTGATGATTTGCCCTGGCTTCGTCAGTACCAAATGCAAGGAGTGACCATGTTCCCCATCTCAGGTTTTTTGGCAATGGCTGTGGAGGCTATGGCCCAGAAAGCGATGACTGCAAAGACGCCGTGGGACGATATTGAGGTCCAACATCTTGTGGTTAAGAGCCCAATCATGCTCTCAGAAGAAGAGCTTGAAATGACCATCGTCCTGAGGGGAGGTAGCGACAGTGCCGACAATGGGGGAGCCTACTCGTTCCTTATTCAGTCGTGGTCTCAGACCAAGGGTTGGAGCGACAATTGCACCGGAACTGTATCTCTCGTCGAAACGAAAGACAATGAGGTCGATGGCCAGCGCTCCCAGAAGTACAAGCGCCAGCAGTTATACTCCAAGAGCGTCGACATCAGCCAGGCAGCCACGGAGTGTACTTCTGCAACTCGTATGTACACACAACTCTCGAAAATCGGTGTTCAGTATGGAGACTTGTTTCAAGGTCTCAAGCAATGCCACGCTTCATCAAAGGGAGCTGTGGCTCACATTGTAAAGACTGACACTGCGAACGAGATGCCACACCACTACGAAACAGGTTATGTCCTGCACCCAGCCTTCATTGAGCAGCTCATCTCGCTGTACTGGCCCGTGATAGCTGCTGCCGGCGACGTGGAAACAGTCCATCTCCCCGCTAGTATTGATCGAGTGACAATATCCGCTCGCGCGCTGAGCAATCTTGAGAAGCCTGGGTCTGTTTTACAAGCTACATGTGAACCGAGAGCAATGTTATCAACCACAAAATCGAACAGCTACAACATGTTTGCTGTGGATTCAACGGGCGAGCCTATCATCACAATTGAAAGCCTGTCTACATCACCCATCGTGGAACTCGGCTCTGGGACTGAGACGATTGGACCTCAGGAACTTTGCTACAAACTGGACTGGGAGCCTGTATCTGAGGATGAGAGCACAGATGCTCTTGAAGAATCACATCCTGGTTTTGATGCGGACATTGTGATTGTCCGCGGAGAGACTGAGCTTCAACTTGATCTCGCAGCTGCGATGACAGAGCACCTTGAAGCTACTCTTGGAGCCGTAGTCTCTCAAGGGAGTCTGGAAGACATTGCTGCTCTCGCCTCGGGAAAACTGTGCCTTGTTCTGACTGAGTTGGATAGCTCTCTCCTCGCAACACTAAGCGCTTCGCAGTTCAATGCACTGAAGATGCTCCTGACGACTGTTCAAGGCGCCATGTGGGTAGTCCAGGGTGCATACCACAACTCTGCCAATTCAGAAACGAATATGATATCTGGACTCAGCAGGACTCTTCGATCGGAAGGTACGCTCGCGAACTTCGTGACGCTCGATTTCGATCCCCAGGATAGCACCCACCCGTTGGCCTTTGTCCAGCCTATAACGCGGGTGCTCCACATGACCCTTGGTACGGCTGCAAAAGCTGAGGAGAAGGAGTTCCGCATGCAGAACGGAAAGCTATTCACTCCACGGGTTCTTGATGACGATGATATGAACGCTTTTGTCCACGAGCAGGTTCATCCGGCGCCCACGGAACCCGCGCGCTTCTGTGATACAGACAGATCGCTTCGTGCATCTATCAGCACACCAGGCGCATTAGAGACGCTTGTATTTGAGGATGATGAGAGTTCGCGGGATGCTCTTCCCAACGACTGTATAGACATCGCAGTCAGAGCTGTGGGGCTCAGCACCTCCGACGTTGAGAACGGCGAAAGGCTGGGTATGGAGTGCAGCGGCATCATCCTGGCGACTGGATCCAACGTACCGAACCTGCGCGTTGGTGATCGTGTTGCAGCCATCGCGGTTGGCGGGTGCTTATCCAATGTTGCGCGTGTGCAGTCGAAGTTCGCCTTCAAAGCCCCAGCGCACATGTCGTTCGAGGGTCTTGCAACCATGCCAGTAGCATACTGCACCGCGCTCTATGCATTGATGAATCAAGCACGCTTAGCGGAGAACGAGAGCATACTCATTCACGATGCTGCGAGTGTAATGGGTCAAGCCGTATTGACACTTGCGCTGGCTATCGGAGCCACCGTGTGGGCTACCGTCAGAACGGCAGAGGAGAAGGAGACTATCATGCAGCACTTCTCTATCCCACAGGACAGAATTTGGTTCTCCGGCGCCACGCACTTTGCAGAACGGATTAGAACAATGACTCAAGGGGTCGGTGTCGATATAGTCTTCAACACCCTGAACGATCAACGCGTACTCCAAGCTGCATGGGCCAGTCTTGCTCGGTTTGGTCGCTTCATCAATGTGGGTAGTGGCCAGGGTGCAACTCTCCACGTGCCCTCTACTACAAACGCGACCCTATACTCGATTGACTTCGAGGCCGTCGCCACCCACCGCCCGACGGTCGTGCATCGCACGCTCCACGACGTAGCACGCATGGTGCAGTATCGTCAGCTGCATCCATTTTCTAACATCGCTTCTTTCGACGCCGCCGGGATTGCCGCAGCACTCCACAACGTTGCAGCGCCTGGTAACAATGGAAGGAGCGTCGTTGTCTTCAAGGACGACGACTATGTTACTGTAAGTTACATCCTTCCCTCATATCCAACTCGAATGCTAAGGCTACACAGGCACCGCGTATCAAGAGATCTGAGATGCTCCTACGCAAGGACGCAACGTACGTTCTTATTGGCGGAACGGGTGGTCTCGGACGCAGCATGGCAGCCTGGATGGTGCAGAAGGGTGCTCAGCACATTGTCCTGCTTTCTCGAAGTGGTACGGTGCGTGGCGCGGCGGCGAAGGAGATCCAAGACCTGATCGATGCTGGTGCAAATATCGTTGTCCGTAGCTGCGATGTCTCGAGCCAGCAGGACGTCGAGAACCTCATCCATCACGGTCTGTCCTCTTTGCCCCCTATCCGGGGCGTAATCCACGGCGCAATGGTGCTGGACGTAAGTTCCACTTCCTTGTTTCTCGAGTTCAAAACAATGGCAAGTACTAATCTTTCCTCCAGGACGTTCTCTTCGAGTCCATGACTCACACACAATACACCAGCGTCGTGACATCCAAACTCGACGGCGCACGTAACTTCCACACCGCCCTCTCCTCCACCAGAAACAACCTCGACTTCTTCATCCTCATCTCTTCCGCCGCCGGTGCCGTCGGTAACCGTGGTCAAGCCGCCTACGCCGCTGCCAATACCTTCCTCAACGGCTTTGCCCAGCACCTCCGCTCTCGTGGGATCAACGCCTGCTCCCTTGACCTCACTGCCGTCAGCGACGCAGGCTACCTCGCCGCCGATGCCGCGAAAGCAGCCGAAGTCATGCGCAACCTGGGCAGCGACACCATCTGTCTCTCACAGGTACTCGCGCTCGTTCACGCCGGTATTGCCGGCAAGCTTGAAAGCTGCAACGGGCATCCGATCACGGGCATGCGCATCACCGACGCCGTTGCAGAGCGCCCGTTCTGGCAGCACGACGCCAAGTTCTCGCACCTCGTGGAAGCCGCGGACGCCGCGAATGCGCTGAACAATGGCGGTGAAGGTGCGGTGGTCGTGCCCTGGAGCACGAAGTTCCGACAGTGCGGATCGCGCGACGACGCGAAGGAAGTCGTGTGCGCTGCGCTGGTGGAGAAGATCGCAGAGGTCGTGAGTATGGAGCAGAGCGAGCTGGATGTCGAGAGGAGCCTGAGCGCGTACCCGTTGGATTCGCTGACGGCGATTGAAGTGAGGAACTTCATTACCAGGATGTTTGAGAGTAATCTGCAAGTGTTGGAGTTGTTGGCGAGTGGAAGTATTAGGAGTTTGGCGGGGGTTGTTGTGGGGAAGACAAAGGTGGGTTTGCCGGAGTAGAATGCTATGATGGGTGTGTTGGCGTGGGCGTTTGGGTTTCGGGTTTTCCTTTCTCACTGTAGCTGTGTACCAAACGCTTAATACAAGTCAAAGGGATTTCCTGGATGTTTGGTCGAATCACGTTCCTGTGCAATTCATGAGAGTCCTGACAATGCTTTGCTGTGGCCGATTACAAAGCCGGTGATTTGCTCTAATTGACGTGATATGAGATGTATGGTTCCCTCGAAAAATGTTCTGAAACCAACCCATGATTTGTATGTAGCTTGTTCGACGGAACCATTTCTGCTGCATGTAGCAACATCGCACCGAAACCTAGATACTCTCATGTCCATATCCCTTCCAT
Organism: Epicoccum sorghinum; assembly: GCA_020272525.1. Classification (NCBI taxonomy): domain Eukaryota; kingdom Fungi; phylum Ascomycota; class Dothideomycetes; order Pleosporales; family Didymellaceae; genus Epicoccum; species Epicoccum sorghinum. The sequence goes on from VXJJ01000012.1 coordinate 187,564, forward strand.
TTTCCTCTTCTCCTCCGTCACCTTCTGACATCTTCTGAAGTATCGCGTAAAATGGTCTTTGCGGGCAAAGGTTTTGTCCAGCGGCAAGTCACATCCCTCGTTGTCACACACGTAGAACTTGGTACTGCTAAATTGCACTTTATGGACTCCCGCTTGGTGTCGTGAGAGATCGTTCCTGAGCGCAAACGCTCTGCCACACGATCCCATCGAGCAGATAAAGCGCAGATTATGCTTTCGGTTGTGGTGACAGTTTCGTTGGCCCGCGGTGCGGAAGACCACATCACGCCCACACTCTGAGCACGGGAATCAAGCTTTGAGTGTGGATAGGTCTGCCTTCCCACTTGGATTAAGGGAGGTGAAGGCAGTCCAGATTGACTATGCGCTACTTCGGTCACAGAGATGCTTTCGGTATCCAAGATTGGAGCTGTGCTAGCCAAGGCAGATGGCGAGACATTCATAGCAGGCGAAGATTGTGAAGTTTCTGTACTCGATTGGGAGTCTCCGGCGTCAACTTGGATATGCGGATTGTTCGGTGCGCTGCTTGAAGTATCTCCGCTCTGTACGCAGGGGATCGAGAATCCGGAGGTAGAGGTCTGGTGGCAGGAGGTACTGCGGTCTTTTGGCGTGGAAATAGATCCTTCACCTCCAGCTGAGAGCGCCGAGGCTATTGGCTCCGGCCGCTTATCTTGCAACTCTGCTTCATCTATGTTTTCGGATTGCAGGACAATATTGTCACTTCTCTGCGGCATTTGAATATAGTCTGACTGTTGCAGGGCATAGAGCGCGTCGAATGCTCATAAGCTCTTTGAAAAGCCTGCCGCAATAGAGTGTGACGAGGGAATATGACTGGGTTTGGCGCGAGCTCAACTTCATGCGGGTTCACAAAACGGATCCGTAATGCTTGAGCCTGTTAGTATTACTACCGCTGACGATACTTAGCAAACTTGGTTTTTTGTGTCTCCTCAGAAGGATCAATATCGCTAATCCCAATACCGCCGCAAGCACGAGGATTCCAGCTGACACAGCGATGCCAATGATGGCCTCTAAACTTAGGGAGGACATGTTGAACAGTTTTAAAATTGCAGATGTTGCTTGTTGCTTGCAAACTTGTGCTGTTGTACGTTCTGTGCTAGAATTCATATTATAACGAGGCTGATATTGGGGGGCATACGACTGAACGTGCATATCAGCTGCAAGCCACAGTACGCGGTCGACCAATGAGGCCGAGTCATTCCGCCTCGTATCAAATACCATCGTTCTTGCAGGAAGGACGGATGCATTGCGTTGGAAGAAGCGGTTGAGCGCGCGGAAGTCTTGCCTTGTCAATTCGAATGACAGTTTGGACAGAGCGACTGCCTGCCATTCTGGAAGGACGACCCTGGAAGGCTAAGACGTGCACAAACATACCTAATTGTGATTTGAACATCGTGCTTATTGATCTATATCGCGGTCTATCAATTCATAAACATAGCTTCTTATTGCATTACGCATGATCATAGCCCCGGAGCCCGTACCATATCGCGCCCAAAATGCTTTTACACAACCCGGTCATGTCATAATCTCATTCCTACTTTTGCACAAAAATGCGTCTACGACTCCTCAACGGCCTCAGGCTTGGTTGTCTCGGCGTCGGCCATCTCGGCGTCCTTGTCCTCTGGTGCGGGAGCATCGCCCTTCTTGGCCTCGGCCTCACGCTTCTGGCGCTCGATCTCGGCCTGCTTGGCGGCGGCCTCCTTCTCCCACTTCTCGCGCTTTTTGGACTCCTCCTCCTGGAGCTTGTCGTTGTAGCGCTGGATGATGGGGCCGGCGATCGAGCGGATGTCCTCCTTCTTGGAGACGTACTGGGCCTTGGAGGCGTCCTCGCCATCGTCGTACAGCCAGTCCTGTATATCTGTTAGTAAACTTGTAGTCGACCAAATTGACACCTTAACATACCTCGATCTGCTCGAGCTTGGCGTTCAGTCTCGACTTCTCGTCGTCACTGGCGAAGTCGGCGTACTGGTCGATGATCTTGTCCTTGAGCTCATAGATCATGCTCTCAAGGTTGTTCTTCTCGTTCTCGGTGTCCTGGACGAGCTTGTCCTCCATGATCATGGCGTTCTCGCGCTCGGCCTGGAGAGCCTTGGTCTGGTCGTCGAGCGAAGCTGTGCCAGCGGACAGAGGCAGGTCGCCCTTCCTCTGCTGCTTCTTGACCTTGCGCATCTTAGGCGCCTCAGGCTCCTTGTCGACGTCCATCTGCGAGTTGTTCGTTAGCGTGGATTCATTAATCGCAGAAACAGGACGCGCGGGTACAGATTCAGTGCTTAGCTTGCGCCGTTTGGCAGCAGACTCTCTCCTGGATCGCTCTTTGTCGTCAAAATCAGAGGGGGATACTGGATCACATACTTCACCCTCCTTCTTCTCGCCCTCGGGCTCGGGGATGGGCTCCTCGACCTCGACCTCCTCAACGTAGTAGCCGGACTCGACGTTCAACACACCGTGGATGTTCAGGCGAGCCTTGAGCTTGCAGATCATGAAATCGCCCTTGGAGTCCTCCTTCACGCCCTTTACGGAGAAGCGACCGATCCAGGGGTTAGCCTTGCCAGGCAGCTGCTCAGGCTTGGCGTACTTGGCCTCCAGATCGAAAGCGTTCTTGCGGTAGAAGGTGAGGATCTTTGTGGAGGGCATGACGTTGCCCTTGTTGAAGACAGTCAGGTTGGTGTCCTCGTCGGGGATATCCTCGGACTTCTCCCAGGTGAACTCGATGGGGTAGTTGACCATGTCGTGAATGGAGAAATCACGGACGCGGAAAACGGGGGAGAGAATGGCGCAGCTGAAGGCGCAACCGCGGGCAACAGCCTCATCAGCGTTGAGGGTGAAAGACAAAGTCTTGCCGTTGAAGTACTGCTGGATGGCAGCCTTAAGAGCGGGCACACGTGTGCAGCCACCGACCAACTCGACGTGGTCAATGTCATCGGGGGTGAGCTTGGCCTCAGCAAGGGCCTGCTCGATAGGGGCGGTAGCACGCTCAAGGAGGGGCTTGATAAGCTCCTCAAGCTCCTCACGCTTGAGCATACCGCGGACATCGACGTCGTTCATGATGGACTCGACGTTGATGGGGGCCATGTTGTTGGCAGAGAGAACCTTCTTGAGCTTCTCAACACCGGCGGCCAGACGGAAACGGGCCTTGCCGTTCTCCATGACGTTGATCTTGTACTTCTCATCGAACTCCTTGGCGAAGTGCTCAACAAGAGCCTTGTCAATGTAGCGACCACCGAAGTGGCGGTCCCAGGCGCTCGACTTGACGGCGAGCTCGCCCTTCTTGAACTCAACAACGGTGGCTGTGTAGTTGCTGTGACCGATGTTGACGAAGCAGACGCGCTTGGGCTTCTCCTCAGCGGTGGGGAGGTCGAGCTTGGTGATACCGTAGCCAAGGGCAACGGCGGTGTTGTCGTTGATCAGCCTCAGGCAGTTGAGGCCGGCGATCTGAGCAGCGTCGAGGAGAGCGCGGCGCTGGGCATCGGTGTACCAGACGGGGCAGGACAGGACAACATCGTTGACGGGCAGCTTAAGCTCGGTCGAGGCGGTTGCGCGCATGCGGGTCAGGTACATGGCTGTGATCTGAGTGGCAGTGAACTGCTCCTTCTTGCCGAGATATGTGACCTCAGCGCCGACCTGGCCGTTGATGTCGACCAAAGGCGCCGAGACGAAATCCTGCTCGACCTGGACATCGGGGTCGTTGTAGGCGCGGCCAGCGAGGCGGACGAACGACGAGACAGTGTTCTTCAGGTTGGAGATTTCCTGGTTCTTTGCGGCCTCACCAATGTATCTGCTCTTGGGGCCGAAGCCAACAAGCGACCTGTGTAGTGTGAGTAAAGGCTTTGCGCTCAGGCTGGCGGGGCGGTGAGGGGCACTTACGGTGTCGCGCGGTTGGAAACCTCGTTTGCGATCTGTATAGACGTCAGTATGCAGCCCCATGCTTTGATGTCCATGCACTGCTACTCACCACATCGACACCACGGTTACGCGCAACAGCAATGACGCTGTTGAGCGTTCCCATATCAATGCCCACAACAGACATGTTTGCACAAGTTCGCGGGGTATCGTTTCTAGGGTGGGGGTATCAAAAGGTTGAGAAAAAAAAAAGAGGTTCGTGTAGTGTCGTCGAGACCTGGGCTACAGCGGAAGCGCCTTGAATAGTTGAAGCAGATGTGCGGCTGGCGGTAGAAGCACGACGAATATCTGAGAAGCTTCTATTCGCCTGACCCCACTAACAGAGAATTGTGGTGGCAGAGGGCACTAGCGCATGGACCACGGACCCACACGTCTGCCGTCACCGCCGACCCAGGGCCGCAGGGCGAACGCGTCGCCGCACCCGCCGCGTTGTGTTTGTGTGGCCTGGCCTGGGTTACCTTAGTGCGCCTGCTGCTGAGCTGCGGGCTTCATGGCTGTGCCCTCGACGACAACATGAACGACATCCCGCCGTACCCCCTCTACAACCGCACCTACAATCTCTTCCGCCTGTCGCCGCTGCACCATGGCGACGCGCCCCTCCTCGCCGACCGCACCCTGCGAACCCACGCGAGACGGCTCAAGGAGCAGCTCAAGGGCGACAACGTGCGCGGGGTGCAGGTTGACTTCGCCAGCGCAGAGGACACGGCCAGGCTGGGGCCCCTCGAAGAGTGCACCTGGGAATTGCTTGGCGACGAAGACGCCTGGATCGACCGCCATATCCAGCTGCAGGACCCAGACAGCTCGCAGCTGGCACCACCTGCAGAGGTGCGCGGTATAGAGGTCAGCCTCGAGTACGAGAAGCAGTCCTACAACGCTCTCCTGCTGCGCGATGCCGCCAACACCACCGCGCCGTCGGGCTTCTCGTCCCTGCCGCTGCTGCTTGTGAAGATGCCTGGGCCTATACGAGAGGTCTTCCTGCGGTACCTCCGCACTGCTTTCGATGCACACGTTGCCCCACTACGCCTGTCCTCAGCTTTCATCACAAGCAGCGTTGAGACGTACTTCAAGCACCTCTCCGCTAGCACCTCTACACAATCGATTCAAGACGTCGTGCGTCAGCTGAGCGTGCAGCTCGCCTTCCCGAACACCACCACCCTCCTCAAACACATCGATATCACCGTAGCCGCCGCCGACGTGCCCGGCTTCGTCGCGAGAGGCAAGCACACACCTCAGAGCCCGTTTACGACTGCTCTATCGAGCTACATCGCCAAGCACCTTGCTCTCGATATACACCACCCAAAGACCCAGGTCGCGCGTATATCATGTAACAGTTTCCACCTGGGTGTCGAGCGTCTGAAGCTCGCCGCGCCGGATACCCTTGCCGACACTTCCTATTCTGATGGAAGTGGGGCGTCGCAGGATGCCAGTGCGAGCCAGCTGGCTGTGGAGGAATTTCTTACGTCACTGGTCCGAGAAGCTGCCGGGAGTGGGAAGTTTCTGCCTGACGATCTGACGTCGAGTCTCCGCGACGGCACACCTTCGTCGACTTCCAGTACACGAGCAACCAGGAGGAAGCGAGCCGTCAGCAGCGCCGCTACCACCAACGGCGCCAAGAAGCGGAGTAAAAGAAAAAGCAGTAGTGTAGACGACGAGATGGATGACGAAGCGGATGACTTGTGATCGTCTAGGCTTGTTGCATAATAATGGCAACGGGCAAGATAGTTTTATGATACCCCAATGATTACGATTCAGATGTTGTAATTCACCCTTTTCATGAAGACCCGGGAGGCTTATTAAAGGCAGGCGCCTTTTCTCTACGCGTGCACCATCTCGAACTTCGATTGACCTGCTATTGAAACGCAGTCCTCCGACGTAGCCTTAGTTGCACATGACCGCCTTGCTGTAAGCGCGCTCAACACCCATGAACGCAGCCTTGATATGTGGTCAGACTGGCCAAGTAACTTCACAATCATTGGAACTGCCCTTGGTCAGCGGTGTTTCAATTGACTGGATGCTATTGATATGTACTGCATCTTGCCAGCTCCGACGAGACACTGAGCAACATGCAAGATTGGGTAGGGATCTTTAAAGCTGGTCTTCTAATTAGTGAATTCCAAGAATTTGTCGAGCCTTAAGCAGATAGAAATACTGCTGATTTGCGGTGTTCAGTGCTAATTCCTTTTGATCTGAATCCTTTAAAGGTGCTCGGTGTCTCGTCGGAGCTGGCAAGATGCAGTACCTCCGTCAATGCGCTTCACCGCCTAGTCTTTATGATGATGAATTGATAACATGGTCAAATTCCTCATCATCCTCCAGGTCGGTGTCGGAGTCGGAATTGCTAGCTTCTTGCATCTCGAGGTCGCTATTCGATATTGAGAATGGTGTTTGTGCTGCATTGTGCCCTTCCTGAGATTGTAAAGCAGGGGCGATATTGCGGTTGGTTGCTCCATGGGCTAGCAAGAGGTCGGCGACTTCAGTGTGACCGAGTGATTGAGCGATATCAAGAGCGGTTTCTCTTGGTTGGAGAAATAGGGTCCGCCAGTAATAAGCTTCGTCAATGTTCTTCTTGCTGAAGTCTCCGTGCTCGAAGACAAATCTCGCAAGATCGGAGTCACCGGAACTGGCTGCCAAGTGAAGCAATGTTCCCTCTTTGAACCACCTTAAAAAAAACCCGCGTCCCGTATCATTTATCTTGAGTCCATGATTGAGTAAATACTCAACTAACGCCACTCGCGAAAGCGCTTCTGAGCTTTCGTCATCTCGAGGAGGGACTTCAGCATCGTACGAGACCAGATATCGAAGGCTATCAAGATTGTCGTTCCAAAGTGCAGCTAGCATCGGTTCTCGAAGTATCAGTTCGCTCTGGGGTCTTGTAGCTTTTTGGTGATCCAGAAGGATCTTCATCACCGCTGTATGACCCTTCCGAGACGCAGCAAATAGCGCATCGTCAAGTCCTGGATCTGATTGATAGGCTAGGAGCGCATCGCATATGTCAGCCCATCCCTTCTCAGCTGCTAGTCTCAAAAGGCGAAACAATGATCTCGGCCTTCCGTAGAGAGGTAGTAAGAACTTCACGGCTGCTAGCTGACCGTAATGAACCGCGGCATTGAGTGCATAGGGCTGTTTGTTGGTCCCATGTAGCTTCTCGAGAACGATGTTTCCGACTTTATGGAGATGCTGTAGCATAGCAAGTTGCCCAAACTTTGCGGAAGCTATTGAGAGACGCAGAACCGCCCGGTCGTACTTATCTTCCGGGACATTAACCAGAAACGCCATCATGTGTTCACAATTGCCAGCCCGAGCAATGTAATCTGCGAAGTTGCTTTGCACTCCACGTTTGGACCAGAAGCCTGTCATGTCGGCCCCGGCTTGCAGAAGTAGAAGAAAGCAATTCATATGTCCTCCGATGATAGCTTCATACAATGGTGACGAGCCCTTGCGACTTTTGGCATTGATGTCGGCGCCACAGTTTAAGAGCATCTGAAGGACGGCTATTTGACCTGTTCGAGCGGCACAATGCATGGCAGAACTACCGTCATCTGCTCTCAGGTTCAAGTCTGTTCCCGAATCGATCAGGCGTTCGATAGTACCAAGATTGCCGTTGCTTGCGGAGCTAGTAAGTAATAGCCAGTCCGGTGGTCGCTCGAGTGCATCGTCAGCGGGGATCCAGGTCTGTGGAAGCTTCTTGGGGCTAGACATAGATTTTGATTCATCCTTATGATATTTCCTCTTGTGTTGAGTGAGATTGTCCTTACGCACATAATGGCGCCCGCAAACCTCACATCTGAAATTCTGATGCCCAGTACGATGCTTCGAATCCATGTGTCGTTTGAGATCAGCACGGAGACCAAATCCCTTTGGACACAGTTCGCATTTCCAGGGTTTTGAGTGGGTTTTCAAATGCTGACTACGACAGCACGTCAATACCAACAAAACCGATGGGCTCTTCATCATCTGATAGAAGTACTTACTTGAATCTGCTTCGACTGAGGAACTTCTTGGGGCATAACTCACAAGCAAATACTTCATGCGTCGTCATCGTGTGTCGTGACTTCTAGACGATCGACAGGTAATGATGGGCATCACCTCTAATACCCAATGGAGGCGCGCTAGAGCAAAGGGGCATGATCAAGGTTCGTGATTGGAGGGCGTCTCGCGCCTCTCGCCTCGCTTCATCATACTGCTCTCAATAAGATTCTGGCTTTTCTTCAGAGATCAAGCCAGGTCATCTATGCCTCCAAAGCCCACCTCGACAAACACCACATCTCACCAGACATCGTTTTGGTACTACATTTTGGGACATTCCCGAACAAGCCGCAATTCAGGCAGTAGCACCTCCGACTCTACTTTTACCATGGACAATCAAACGCTTTTGGACGGCTCTACAAGCGAGCAATTCGACATCTTCGCGACGACACCCATCCGGCTCCATGAGAATGGTGTTGAGTAAGCTACTTTTTTTTTAACATTATGCAGTTATGCCTTTTCGAAGGCGTCGCTTGCAGGAGCGCTAAACTATCACGAAACCCTGGGTTCGCCCCAAGGCCCCCTGCATCATGCAGGCAATGATGTGGCTGCCAATGACGTGCACCCTCTACAGCAGTCTCGGAACTACAATATCGACGCCATTGGCCCTCATTTCCAACCCTTGATCGACGCACCGGAGAGCCAGGGTAGCGCGAAGCATGGTTTCCTACCGTCTGATCCTGCTGCAGTTGAGAATGTACCGAATGTTCAGCCTACTTATGCTGGATATGTTCCGTCTCTGCCACCTCCTGAGCTTATATCCCACGAGAAAGCAGAGGTCATGGAGCTTCCTAACGGCACTTTCTACTGCTCTGCACTAGGCTGCTGGGATATCTACCGCCGTTCAGGTGATTGTCGCCGCCATCTCAAGAAGCACAACGGCCCGTTCACTCTGTGTCCTGTACCTGACTGCGAGATGCAATTCCATAGGGACGACAAGCTTCGCGATCATCTGAGGCAGCGACACTTGATTGTTCTTGCTGCGCCTCCTCGCGGTCAACACCTTGCGGATCTTGTAACGTACTTGCGCTCAGGGTTTCTCTACCTTGGTGGCTACTATGAAGCTGAAGCCTAAAATTTCTTTATCTTTTCCTATTTGATAGTTATTAATTACCGTGGAGTACATATTCAGTCAATCAACATATGCGCTCGGTGTCTCTGCTTTTGCTCTGCTCTGCTCAGCACGCTTGTCGTGCAGTCACGTAAATCAGGCTAAGCCTCTTCTGTTCTACCGTAGCTCATCACGATTCGCTGTTCACACAACCTTGGAACAGAGCGATGTCTTTGTCCACCACCCTCTCAAGCTTGTTAGAGCTCATGGCATTCAATCGTCCCTGGCTTTCCAAAGATGCACCCTTGAGGGTTCCGAAGCCACCAAATGTTACGCGCCCCCCAGCGCTGCCGTCTGCCCTCGCTTATGCAAGCCACGCCAGCGCATCATCCAGCACGGCCTTTGCCTGCTTTGCCTTTTCGGCTGCGCTGCGAGTTGTTCCGTCTTGCCCTTCGCAAGCGAGAGGGCAAGATGCAGGGGTTGGGTACGCTGAGCTCTCCCTCTGTGCCCCTCAGGCTTGCACGCTGCAGATCAACGAACCTTGAATTCTACACGATGCATAGGCATGACGATGTCATCTTTGATTTGTCGCGATGCAGCAGAGCAGACTCTCAGACCGACAGCAGAGCGTCCGAAAATACCTTCGAGCCTGATGTTAAACAGCCCTGGGCCTCACCAATGCCGACTGCACGTGACTGTGATGTTGTCCTGGCACCCTAGGTACCTACGGCACCTTGCCAGCTCGGAGCTGATCCAACAGGCCGTACGTCCGTCTGGAGGATTCAGCAGAACATGTCACTAAAATTCATCGTGTCTTTGGCCGCAACGTCCGCTTTCGCCATTCCTGCATCGTGCTAACAAGAATCGCTCGAGGAGAAGATCCGGATGCCCTCACAGCAATAGCACGCCAAACCGGTGACGAATTTCTGATCTACTTTACATGCTGCTGCGATGACCACGTTGGGACAGGTGAGATTAGTCAGATGAATTCTGACTTCACGTTGATCTGGAACCATTGAACGAGGCAGGCTAGATCCTCATGGAGAACGGAGATGGTTAGATGAAGAGCCAGATACAACTGCTTGCATTCCTTCCAGGTATATCTAGTCACTGGATCTCGCTCAACACAAACACAATCGCTGGACTCTGCGTCGTGGGATTCATTCATGAATGTAGCCTAATCTCTGGAAGACGACCTTCTGACTGATCCTCATCAAGAGTCAACCTCCCTATCGTTCGAACATCAGTACATCGGATCATTCCTCACCCTCGTCGGATTCTTTCCCTTCCAGTGCGCCGGCTCCTCAAACCCCTTCTCCATCAGCACATCCCAACACCGCCTAGCTCCCTCCTCGTTGTCTCGACCTTGCCTTACCGCATACGCCTCCCACTCAAACTTCTCCTCAAAGTGCCCTTGACAGCCTTCTAGCGCCCACTTTAACCTCACCACGTCCCGCTCTTTCAGTGCGATGTACGCCACAGAGCGATACCACGGCTCGCGAAAGCTCTCAGGCACGCCTTCGAGCGACTTTCTGAATGCCTCTGGTCCCTGACGAGACGCCGGAAAGATCTGTTCGAAGGATGTGGTATCTGAAAGGTCAGATAGAGGAACGAGTTCGATTAGACTGGGTGTACTTACCGTTGATGGTGTGCCATGACTTTGCGACAAGGCTTTTGATCTCAGTACCGATTAGGTCACTGGCCAGAGGAGCTTTCCCCTTGCAATCGTGCTCCCAGACGAGATGCTGGAAGACGTTGTGGTAATACTCTGCTTCGGTGATTGTTCCGGCTTGGAGTAAGGTGTTTGCCGGACGGTAGCAGAGGAACTCTGGCGCCATGTTTGCGAAGCAGTCGAAGGGGGCTGATGGAATCTGAAGAAGTTATGTAGTTGATAAGGACTCTAAGTAGAGTTGTTGTTGCGTGGTGTGGCGTAAGACGAGACCGCGGCGCGTAGGAAGGGGCTGTGCAAGGTCCGCACATCGATGAATAGTGTCGTCTGACATAAGCTCCTTCCGAGCGTTCGGAGATCACTTTTCTGATAAGATTGGAAAAAATGTTCGGCTTTTCTGGAAAATTGCTGCATGCGTAAGATCAGTGCCGTGAGGACTGAACAATGCGCGGCCCTCGGCACCTTGTCAGCTCTGATGAAACACTTGGCAAGATGTAGGAAGCCCTTCAGAATGCAGTACTTCGGGTCTTGATAGCGCGGAAGTTGTAGTTGAATAGTCACAAAAGGTGACTATGCATCTTCTTGATGCTGGTAGATTCACGCTCTGTAATCATCAAATCTTTTAGACGTGCCGAATATTTCGTCGGAGCTGATAAGGAGCGGCAAGATATTATAGAGCATTCGACAATTACCTTCTTGGTTAGATCGGCTATTCTCTTTTGCCAACCTAGAAATCCTGTCGCAATTACACGAACAGTGGCGCTGGGGCCTGACAGTGCGCGGCCCAGAGGGTTGAAGGCTAATATCCTTGCAACTGTAAGCAGCCACGCAGGTACCTACCGTTCACGCACCTCGGACTTCCTCACGTGAGCGTATTGACCTCAAAAACGTATCTGAAGGCTTGAGCATCGGACAATCTGGGCGTATCGCACTGCTCACTGACATCTTGAATAGTCGATAGCGTCAATTCCAGAACGTCAGGATATCTGACACACAAGAGCAAGCTTATCACAGACGCTGTTGAAGAAGACAGGGCAGGATTTCCGTTGTCCAGAGAGATGAACGGTGAGCACCAATTTGGGCACTGGCGAGCACAGTATTTCAAGATGTTGTTGAGACAGAGAAGCGTATATAAGGCATCTTTGTTCCACTGTACACACTGCAAGCAGGTCTTCCATACACTCATTTCAACCTATTGGTTCTTCCGTTCTTCTATCTGACCTATCCATCTCTCAATATACCTAAACAAATCTCAAACATGAAGCTCTACGCTAGTCTACTCACTCTTCTCTACGTCCTCACCGTCGCCCAGGCTCTGCCCGCCGACATCGACATTCGAGCCGCTCCAGCCACAACCAGGCCGCAGACTAACCCTGTCGACAACACCAAAACACCCAAGGAAGTGCCTTGCGATGTCATTTCCAAGTATAGCGTGAACTGGTTCTTAGCCAACGTCTGCGTGAAACCCAAGCCTTCTACATGCCTCTTCTACACACGAGGACTAAGCTTGAAGGCTAAGGCATACGCCAAAGCGCACAAGCCGGAGATGACGACGATCTGGGTGCGTTTCCCCCTCTGCAGTATTGCGAGACATGGCTGCAGAGCCAGCCTCCCATCAGCACCTTCAGCTAACGATTACAGGAAATGTGGGATGCCTCTCTCTACAGCTTGGCAAAGCGTCCCCGCAACCCCCTCCGCTGCATCATGAGCAATGCAGCCCAGCGTTTAGAGTACTTCCGAAACATGTCAACAGCCATGGCATCGCTGTGCGACGTCGGCGCGACCGTCATGGATGCCAGTGTCTCGCCGACCAAGAAGACATTTGCCACCGTGAGACAAGATGGTATCTGGGGTACGCACGAGTTCCCGACGCTGCAGAAGGGCGCTCCTGGCAACACGCCCGCAGATCCGCCTGGTAACTTGTTGGGAAAGAAAGTCAACCTTATTGAGGCGATTTCTACTGATGGAAAAACGAGCTTCCAGTATTGGGTCAGGCCGGGTGTGAAGGTGAAGGGGGCTAAGAGGGAGATGTTGAGGGGCGTGGAGGTGAGGGAGGCAGAGACTGTCGAGGCTAGAAAGACTTGTGCTAAGCTGACGGATGCCGAGATTAAGGAGTTGGACGAAATTCCGTGGTGAGGGCTTCGAGAGCGGTAGTGTTGTACGGACTCGCAGTTGAGGTGTGCACTGGTTGCTGGTCAACGGGACATTTGGATAGAAGAATGGCTTCGATGCGATGTCTCTCAGGTAATTCAACTTTACTATTTTCGATGCTGATTTATTTTCCATACGCGTGATAGATCGTGGTCACCCGAGATGCTCACTGCACCTACCATAGTTCAATTGTGACGTCACGTCCCGTGACAGCGCGATTCACTGCACCTCCTTCCTCCACAAACGTGTCAAATTTACCCAAAAAGGCATGTAAACACACGTAACCGTTCAAAACTGCGATTGAAGACATCTCGATCCCGATCCGACAAAAGCGGAGCAGATATGCGAGCAAGCTTCATCATGATGTCAAGACAAGAGCTAACACTGGGAGCTCTGTACCTGCATAACCCACGCTACAAAATGACCGCATAGCGCACTTTCAACCTAGAAAGAACATCATTGAACCCCCCTTAGCTTCACAAATCCCAAGTCACGAGCTCTCTTACCACTTCAGTCCTCCACACACCTTACCTTACAGCCACAATATGCCTCGTCAAGTCGCGCCTCCCCCTTCTGGCGAGTGGCAGGTCACCTTGTCGAAGCCATTCTCTGGTTTGTGATAACTTGAAACTCATTCGATATTCTTTGTGGGCTGACAATCAACAGGAACACCTTCGCTGCAGATCGAGGTCATTGGCGACCACAACGGCTCAGCCTCGATCCGCCGCACCAACAAGTCGGACAACGGCACGAGCGACGAGAAGAAGGGCGATGTACCAGCGTAAGCCACATATCCCCTAACCGCACATTCATCTCAGCCTTAGCCTCTCCACTTTCCCCAGCGGTGTGCTACGGCAAATGTCGTCAACTCCAGAAACTCAAAATCACGCTAATCCGTACCAGCGACGACGTCAAGGAGCTCATCAGCCTCGTCTCGACTCTTCGTGGCTTCCCCTCGAGCGCGACCAAGGATGTCTACGGCGCAGATGTGAAGGTTGACTTCAACACTCCAGAGATCCAGTGGAGCAATGGCGATGACGATAGCGCAGCGGATGTAGTCAACGAGATTGCAGGCGAGCAGAAGGATGAGTTCAAGAGGGTCGCGGATAGCATTGAGGCGCTTGCGAGGACCTTTGCGAAGAAGGACAGCGCTGTCTGAAGCCTGCGCGGGTGATGGGTGACATTGTCGGTCGTGTCTTGGCTTGAGACATTGACGCAGATTACAGTCGAGAACGATGAAATGAAATTTCTTGAGACCATCAAGTGCATAGTACAGGTGAATTACGAATGATAAGAATATCAACCTCCCTCGCTGCATCATTACACATAACATCATTGCAAACAGACAGCCCCACCATATCCAACAAAGCACCACGTATCATCCCTCCTTTCTAGGTATAAATGGACTCGGTGAAGGCATTGACCTGCAATCCCTTTTCTGCCAAATCCGCCTTCTCCATGAACTTCAACTGCATCCATACCAGATGGCCCTTGATGCGGTCCAGTTCCTGCCTGATCTCCGCAACAGGGCGCACCATATCGTACAGATGGCCTTGCTTGTGCTCCTTGTCATTCTTAGGATTAGGTGTGAATTTGTCATAGTCTTCGAAGGTGAGGATGTTGTCATCAGGGTCGGCGTGAAATAGGGAGCGGAAAACCTCGGTGTTCACGGTTGCGCGCCGGGTCCACTCTTCCCATAGTTTGTCAGACAGGGGATCAGAGACGAAGTCTGCTTCTGGGCCGGGCTGGGGATCGTTGGGTGAGTCTTCACCAGGAGGCTGCGCGTTGGGGTCGTCGCTGGCTTCCAGGGCTTGGGCGGGAAGAAGACCCATATGCTCGCGCCAGAGGTTAGAGCGAAGGTCATGAGCCAGACGGGCGGCCTTGTAGGGCTTGCCGTCCATCTGAATGTCGACCTCGTCTCGGTCTTGAAGAACGATGGAAAGCTCGGAGTCGTGCAGACCAAGTTGCGAGCGGTCGTTAATGTTGGAGGAACCGCAGATGACGTACTTGTCGTCGACGATACAAAGCTTGGCGTGGATGTAAAGCTCTTCCTGGAAAAAGTGCTTCTTCTCATCTTCTGGGTCGCCCTCCCACTCTTCAGTGCTGGGCTTCTTGTCGTTCAGCATGGCATCGTCTGCTATTGAGTCGGGGTCAATCAAGCCACCTTGATCACCCTTTCCGACGTCCTCGTCATTGCCCTCGAACTTCTTTCTCAGCTCTGCAGCTTTGGCTCTTGCTTCGTCTCCTCCTGCTTCGAGCGGTGCCTCCAATTCTTCGATCTCTGCCTGCTCGAGATCCATGTACGTAGTCCCTGACTCCTTCTCGCGCTTCTTGAGCGTCGGGGTAACATTGATTCGGTCGTATGATCGAAGGTTAAAAAAGAAGATATGCTCGTTAGGGTCGACGCCCTCTGCCTTGACGCGCTCGAAAATGCTGTCTTCTCCACGGCAAATGCTCTTAAACTGGTAGTCCATGATGGCACGGGTACCAGCAGCAGCGTTCTCACGAAGATCGCCAGCAAAACCTGGAATAGCTGGAATAAGGATGATGACTCGGAACTTACGTCCCTCCTTCGAGGCATTAACCACTGCTTCGACAATGGCAGCTCCAATCTGGTTATGGACTGGACTGCTGTCATTCTTGCGAGTGTTTGTGATAAAGAACTGGTTCTCGATGTAGACGTAGTGCTTTGCGTTGCGAATGAGCTCGATGTAAGCATTTTGAATGCTGTGCTCTTCTGGCAAGATTCCCATGCTCCAATCGCAGCTACTTCGTACTAGTTGCGCATGTACAGTGCCGCGATTGTCAAGGTTCTTCTGTGAGAGTGGCGTCTTCGGATGGTGTACGTATTCACCAACGGGGAACTTTGGTCTCTGTACACCAATAAGATCTTCATCTTCTCCTTCTCTTCCTTCCATGGTGATCCAGTCATACCGCTCGTCACGCTTGTACTTGTCGCGTTTTACGAAGTTCCAACGGAGAGCGAAGTGCTCAGCGATGTCGAATACAGCAGGGCCGATCACGCCCATTGCAACATCGTGCCAGGGCATGCGGCCGTACTCGAGCTTGTCAAGCTTGTTCGACTTCCAATCCTCGACACCCTCAAAATCTAGGATGCGGTTGTTGTTGAAGTCTTGGCCAGGGAAAATTCCGTTGTGAATACCAGATGGATGCACATCCGCCAGCGGATGCTGCTTGTTATCCCAACGTCCGTAGCAAAGATCCAGGCCTCCGATGAAAGCCATCGCATAATCTATCACAATGAACTTCTCGTGATGCGCCCAGTAAAATGTCATGTCGGACGCGTTCTCAAGTACATTGTGGTCAGGATGTCTCATGACGTTGATGTTGCCATATCCTGGCTCACCCTCTTTGATCAAGCCCATGAGGGCCTTTTTCGTGTGCTGGCTGTTACATGTGAGCGCAGCGGAGACCTGGGGCCGTTAGTTTGGGAAACTCCACTGAGCTAGATTACACACCTCCTTGTATACGGAAACGTAAATCTTTACGCCAGCCTGAGCTCGGCGCTTGAGAATTTGATCCAATCTGTACTTCTGCTTGTAGAAAGGAGGGCGCTTAAGGAACAGTTCAGGCGACAGCCACCAATCTGCGATGTAGATCGTCTCCTGCGCCTTCTCCAATGCCTCGGCAACGGCCCAGAAGTAATCCCTTCCATCGACGTACCACTTCACAAGGTTACCTTCTCGCTCCGGCGCAAATGAGTGGAATCGGTGGTTTTCTCCAACTCTCGTGCGCTTATCATCGGTAGCCTTCTCATGCTCCTCGTCATGACGATGGTTGGTATTGAACAGGTTCTTGAATTTGCCAATTTTGTTACCGAGATGCACTGCCTTAACATGCGCATCTCTCAGCTTGGTATGCTCAAGCTTCTCCTGGATCTCCTCGATTTTCTCGCTGGCTTTGTGATTGAATGGGTGGAAAAGCTTCTTCAGCCCTTTCTGCTGGGTGGAGCCCCCCGCGTCAGACATGTTTGGCACTGAGGTGCTGAACGCGAACGAATGTAAGAATTGAGGCGCGGAAAGAGGCTGAGGGGTGAGGCTTTGCTGTAGATAGGGTCGCAGCGGAGGGTCTGGTCTTGTACGGCGCGTGCAGCACAGTGCAAACCGGTATTCACTGTGGAGTCGCGGCAGCGATGCGTGAGCGGAAGGACATGAATGACGAACGCCAAGACTTCAATGCTTAGCCACATCGGACTGGCGCCTTCCCCGACTTTGGCTCAGGGCGTTTCACATGAAACACTTGTTGGGTACAGCCTAGTAGCAGGCTTATAATGTCAAGTTCCTGCGACCATATATGCAAACTCCTCATCAAAGCGCAATTTAACGAAAGAACTACTTTGTACAGATCAATCCGTTCGGAATTCACTTCCGACCCTTGCACGACATGTGTGCGAGTCGCGCATGTGACTGGGCTAGCGGGAACGCCCCAAGATATTAAGAGGGTCTGGAGCACGCGACCGCGGCCTTATTTGTCCACTTCTCAGCCTGGCGACCGCAATAAGTAAGCCGATGAATGCAACAAAGGCACTGCCAAAGTTTATCAGCACACAGTCAACCAACACTGACGATATGACGGCTTAGTGGATAGGAACTGGGAACAGAACCAAGCTTTGCACGCTACAGATAAGCTTTCTGCCAGATCTCCACCAGCGCACATCTCCCGGCACGAGCCACGATGAGCCACATCGATGTCCGCGGATGCGCACAAGCGTTGCGATCAATTGTGGGGAATGCAACGGGCTTGTAAATGGCTAATGCACGTGCAGTATTCAGACAATGTGAAAGCTCGTTGTCAACACTGCTTTATGATGTAGAGGAAGTACTGACTGGTCACGACGTAAGTGGATGGAGTGGCACATTAGCAGGCAGAAAAAAGTCAACTATCGCCCGAGATACGTCTAATATGGGACGCGTGTTCCCATGAAGTCCATCTGGCGGAAGATATAGATGGTATGAAATTGTTTAATGGTTGGTTGTGCAACGCGACAAAAAGTACAAAGAAGATCCAAGAGGCCGTCACTGCTCGATAGCGATGATCTATCGACAGTTCGAAAAGGAAAGAAAATGCTAGCCAAGATGTCTAGCAGAGTATAAGAGATAGGCCCAAGTCCTCGCGAAAGAGTGGAGCTTGCGGATAAAGAGATCCAACTGCCGTGGAGCCTTCAGGATTAGGCATCATCCAAAGTTTGAGAGAAGGAATTCGCCATACGTCGTACCAGGGGATCCGTATAAGACGCTGTTGTGGTAGGCGAACACGTATGTTGGTGCCAGGTAAGGATATCCGGATTTCGGGCGTGAAACAACCTGAGATGATCCAAGAAATCCTTCTTCCCGTACGGATCCGCGGAGAATCTAGCTGCACAGTCCGGAGTATTGATACCAATGGAGTCACACCAGCAGAATCCACAAACAAACTCGGTTGAGTTGGTGCGTTGGAACATTCTCTCGTGCATTTCGACGATGTGTCTGTCGAACGCAGATGCTAATTGAAATTCCCTTGCGTACGCCCTGGATACATCAGACAACGGCGAGGATGCGCAAGAAGATGAAGAACCATTTCTAGAGCTTCTATTCCCAACTGAATGTCTGTTGTAGGTACGAGTCTGATGGCCGCTGCCCATATTGCAGACGGGACACATATATTTCTCCCGCTTAAGTTTGCCTTGGCTGCCTGAGGGTGAGGGTGCACGCATTTTTTCTGGATTGAATGCCTACAAGAGACGACTGATAATGCTATCGTCGGCGCCTCAGTGCTTTATTCCGTACGGACGAAAAATCTTTAACTAAATGTCATTATCAGAAAAGGCAATGCAATAGTGAAGGGACAAATACTCCTGAGGGAAAGATTTTTTTGGGAGGCGCACAAGCAGCAAATAACAATCGATGGTTTGGAACTACCCTTTGCGATGAGAATAAGGTCGATTCGAAAGTCACGATCAAAAGACTGCCAGGGCGGACACCGAATATAAGCCTAGAATCCTCTCAAGTCGAAACCGCTTACCTCCAGCTGACTCTGCATACGCACGGGGGAAACTGTGAGCACCCGACTCTCTGGCAATTGTAAATCATGGCGGGCGACAGGTATTGAACATGCGCCACAATTCTAGGGACTTGCATTGCAGATCGCTAATGAGACCAATCAGTGGCCAGGCATGTCTCCATCATTGGTGGATTGTATTCATGTTCGCCTGATACGGTATGGCCGCTGCACTCTCATTCGGCAGCCCAGCAGTTGGGTAGACGTGCATGGAGGAATGGCTGGACACGCACAGCGCATCGCGTCCTTATTGCTGGGCATCGCAGCCCATTACCAGGCATCGCAATCTCGCAGCCACCCTCATCATCACTGGTCGCTTCGAGTAACCTTCGCCTGCCTCATGTTTATACCCTCCGTCTCATCCAATGTGTCGTAGTTTATACAGCCCTCTGGATGTGCTGGCAGCAACCAACACACCGAAAGGTGTGGGAATGGTCGCTTGTTGCTGTGTAGTCTGCTACGCTTTTATTCTTCCCGCGCCACGTGCAGTCCTTACGACTTGAGCGCATCATGCGCCAAGGTGAGACTTGGTTTGCTCTGCCCGGATTCAATTCAAACTGTAGGGACTGGATTTTCTGGACTTTGAGATTGTACAATGTGCCCCATGAGCGCGAGATACAGTAGGTGGGCATTGGCCGACGCCACGCTTGGGGAGCGCGTTGGTAAGAAACGCAGCCAAGGAACGACTTGGATCAATTACCCATCAGCCTAATCGGAGCCGGCAAGGTGCAGTATGTACAAGGCGCAAACAACCACATAGATATAATCTCAAGCTTTCTCTCACACGACTGCAAGCGCTCAATCCGAGTGCCAGTCACTCCCCTCCGTGACTTGCGTGCCGCCAAATTCGCTCCTCCCCTGTCTGCGCGGACGTCAATACAGGCTGTCTCTTCGAACCTGTTCCTCTCATGAGGCGCACTTACTCATCCCCCCCATTCTCCCTACTCTGCTTCAGCTTTTCGAACCCACTCCCGCCCAAGGTGTCATTGCCCCAGCCTTCGCTCTTCTCCACCAGCTTTACCAGCAGTTCCTTGAGCTCTCTCACCTCGCCTTGCAGCTTCTTGACCTCCAATACAGCAGTATCGAACTCGACATTCGGCCTGGTATTTTGGACCTTCTTATCCCAGCCGTCAGCCTCGAAATCGCACTCGTGCAGAACCTGCTCCCACTCATGCGTAACGTCCTCGTCTGCCTCACCCCTCTTCCTGTTATACCTCACAACCTTCGCTTCCCTCTGCTCCAAAAACGCAGTCACGACCAACAGCGGACTGTATAGAACCGCCATGACAATGTCGTTGAGGTGGTCGTACCGCTTCTCGTCCATCCACCATTCAAAGGGCAGGATGAGGAACAGCATTTCTATGAGGTTGAAGGGGGCAATGAAGACGTTTTCGTCAGGAGCGCGGACAAACTGCATTGTCTTTTGAGAGAAGAGCGCCATGTATTCGTCAGTGGCGTTGCCAGTAATGTCTTCGTACGCGGAGTTGTAGAGTGCAATGAGGATATTGAGCAAAATGACCATTACAACAAAAGTAAAGATGTAGTAGAGGATGAGACCAAACGGAGGCTGAAGGGTGTTAGTAGACGGTTCGTTCATGTTGAGGCAAGGAAGAGAAGGAGGCTTACGGCGAAGTTGTCAAATCCTTCAAACTCTGGCGACTGCATGATAGCATTCAGCATAGCTTGCATGACGAATCCAATATCATTCATGACCTGGTCTTCCGCAATATCAAGACCCATGAAAGCTTGAAGGAAGCCAACGAGCACAACAAACAACAAGAGGAAGAAGATGAGCGACTCGCGGAACATGACCTTCAGCACGACCAGCATGGCGCCAAAGAAGCGGAAGGTGTCAAAGTACAGCAGCAGCCGCATCCAGAACATGGGTGCTGTGAAGGCGAGGAAGTTATAGCCTAGCTCGTTGAACTTTCCACGCGGGTTGCCATTCTCGTTTGCCTCGTCAGGCGAGTGGCTGATGGCGATCATGCGGAAGACGAAAGAGACGGTGAGCAGGCCGTACAACATGCTGTTGAACATGTTCCAAAATGAGATGTAGAAGCGGCCAACCTTCCAAAACTTGTTTACCTCGTCGCAGATAAAGCCCAACGTGAAGATGTACAGCAGGCCCTCCACGATATCCAGGTCAGCATCCGCATTAATTGTGTTGATAGCGCCCGTGTACAATCCCAAGAAGACCAGAGAGAAGATGATCTGCACCCAGTTCTGATACCTCGGAACACGCATACGATCTGGATCCAGATGGGCCCAGAAATTGGTGTTGGTCTTGTTCTCGAACTGCACAAAGCGCGTGGGGTCCTCATCGTCCTGCACGATCCAGCCGCGCCAGAGATACGAGATGCACTTCTGGTAGCCTGAGGAGCCAATGACGGTCACAGCGTGCAAATCGACAGCCTTCTCAATGGCGTTGGCGGGCTCGGTGGGCTCGCCGTCGACCAGGATCGAGTACCGCTTGAGCAGCATCTCCTCAAAGAGATAATCCATATCCTCCTCTGCTTCGATGATGCGCTTGGCCATCATCTCGCACGCGACGGCGCGCACGTCGTGCAGATCGGCGTCCCAGAGCTCGGCGGTTGCCTGTTTCTTGAACCACTTCTTCACCATCAAGAGGCAGTACACCACACATGCCGTCTTGTCGCCTCCACCAGCCTTGTTTGCCGTCTCTAGTACTGCACCCGTGATGATAGGGCTGTTCGGCTGGGTGACCTTGTCCTCCACAATCTCGTACGGAATGACCTGCTCGATCTGGTGCTTCAGGCGCAGGCAAATCTTGGTGACTTCCTTGGGATCAATCGGCGGCGGATGGACATGTTCGCGGCGGGTGGGCAGGACTATCTCCAATCAGTATTACGATAAGTACGTCAAAGCACTATCACAGGGACACAAACGTGAATTAGCGCCGCCTTCCAGTCTGATGCGACCCTCGCTCGAATCGGAGCCGAAGAGCTCGTTCCACTGAGGCATGGTTGCGGATGTGGACTAGCTAGCTTCGTACTGTAGCTGTGCAGACGCAACAACGGCGAAGTTTTGGAGTGCAACGGCTCCAATCAACTCTTTGAAGGAGTTGGAGAGGGGAAGGGAAGGCACGCGACCCAGAAAGAAAGCACAGGAGGGGAATTGATAGCGCGGCTGCCGTTGTTGGCGGCTGCGCGCAGAAAGTTGGCTAGGCCGTCATGCTGGGCTGAGCCGAGCTGTCACTGCGATCGTCGTCATCGCGCTCGGACGCATAACACACTAGGTCGGGTAGGCGCTTGTTTCAGCACCACCAGCCCTGATATCACGCACTTTCAGCACGTGAAATCCGCGAAGTGGACTTTGTCATTTTGTCATTGAAGGTCTAGGGCATCAATTCGACACCCGTCCAGAATGAAAATGCTATACATGTCAAAATATGCCGCGCACATGCTCGAGGAATGGTCGTCGAGCCCCAAACGCCGGTCCCTTATCCACTTTTGACCATGTCCATCATAACCGTTAAGCATCAACAACAGCCACGCGCGCAGACCCCTATACAATTCTACTCCAGTCGTGGTAGAAACTGTATCATAGTCGCTTAAGCATCGGCCGCCGCCGCAGCAGCGCCAACCTCGCCCTCGTCGCTCGAGCTCTCGTCCTCGTCGCCGCTGACCTGCTGGTTCTCGCGCTCGCGCTTCTCCATGAGCGCAGCAAGCTCGGCGTCGTCGTTCTCGGTAACGGCACGCGGTGCCATCTTGACCTGGCAGTCGCCGCCCGCTTTTGTGATGCTGGCCTTGATATCTTCGATGGCCTGCTCGAGTGTGGAAATACCGACGTTCTTGTCGAGACACTGGGAAGTGAGGACTGCAAACATATTAGTGAGAGGTCATTTAGTGACGCGTATGTTGTGGTACGTACCGTACAGGGGAGGCGACACAAGCTTGACCTTGACCTGGTTGTCGGGGGTGTTCTTGGCCTCGGCGGTGCGGAGAGCCTCCTTGACGGCGTCGATGCCCTCATATCCGAAGCAGGTGACCTCGATATCCGAGCGCACCTTGGTGGGCTGGGGAGTCAGCCTCTTGCCGATGTAGCTCTGCAGCTCCTCCTTGACGACGTCGTTGGGGAAGGTAACGTCGTTCCAGACCTCCGGGTTGGTGATGCTGAGCTTGAAGGCGTCGATGGAGTGGCCGTACTTCTTGTTGAGCGGCCAGCCGATGGTCTGGTAGAGGTTCTCGATGGGCGTCTCGGTCTTCTCGGCGACGTGGCGCATAATGCTGTGGACCATCTTCGACTTGTTGTAGCGCTCCTCGCACTTGACGATATCCTCAGGCGACACACGGCGCTTCGACAGATCGATGTAACCCTTGTCCTTGTCGACACGGAGCACGACGACGACCTCGTTACGTCCGACACGGATAAGCTTCTGAATGGAACGAATACGTCTGCGCGACAGCTCGGAGAGCAGGATCATGCCGTCAATGTTGTCTGCCCAGGTCTGTCAGCAAGTGTCCGTATTCCCTATAGCGATGCGCACCCACCGTATTCGAGCAGCTTGACGTATGCGCCCATCTCGGCGATCTGCTTGACGTTGACCATGACGAAGCTCTCCACCTCCGGGTACTTCTCCTCGTAGAACCGGCAATTTGTGAGAGACATGGTGGGCGACTGTCTGCTGGGGCGTTGTGTGCGGAGAGGAAGGGGCGTCGCTCGACTTTTTGCTGCGCTGCGGGGATCGGTGGGCGATTGTCGTCTCGAATGCGTCCGGAAGAGGCGAAAGGGTCGTGAGGCTCGACGTTGTAGGGTGGGGGTGTGTTTTCGAGTGCCAAGACTTTCTACAGCGTGCGTGCGCTGGGTTGTCGAACTTTTGGGTGACTCAATTCGCCGCCGCCGCCGTCCCGCTAGCCCCACCCCGCGCTTGCCGGCTTGGGCGTCGCTTCCGCTTGGAGTCCAACGTATTGCTATTGTTCCCTCACTTCAGGCCTGCACACTATGTCCACATGGCCATATTATAATAGGAGAAGATGTCAAACGAGCTCTGAGTGTGACGAAATGTTCAAGGTCATATGTTTTTGCAAAGCCTGAAATTCTGGTGATCAAATTCTTCAGCGACGACTATTTCATGCACACAATATCAATGTAGAGTTGCGGTAGGTAAGTCGTAAGAGGTAGTAAGATTCAGGCGTCGGGACTCGTCCTCATGAGGCTGTTCAAGAGGGGTCTTTTCAAAGCCATTCATTGTTTCTTTCCTTTCTCTACATTGCAGTTTACACGAGATATAGCCTGAGTCTCCTACACTTATTACAAAAAGAACATGGTTGACATATTGTTGTCTATCAAAGAGCCGGCCTGGGCTCCAGGCTTTGTTCAATTATCAAATTTCCACGGCAACTTCACCTTCGCCAGAGCAAAAACAAAAAGCAAAAAGAACAACAGACCTCTCTCACTTTCTGAGATCTCGTCTGTTGTTGAAGACCGCGGAATACAGGACACACTTGAACCAGCCCTGTATATCATTTGGTCTTATCACGATTCGAACCTGCGACCTCGCCATGGAGGTCCATCTTCCGCCCGGACCAATGTGCGAGGATTACGCCACGTAACCGCCAAGACAGTATTTCAGCTGTTCTGGATTGATAGTATTACCGTGTAAGAATTGGACTATATACGACGATAAAATGGTGTTGTAGAGAGAACATTTCCTGTGATGAAGGTTGCTCTTGGTCTTCTCCTTCACTGTTGATACAACGAGCACGGCCTTTACGATGAGCAAACAAGAGGCGGACAAATATCAGTCCGCGCCGCACTGCAAGCATACTATGGCTTGTCTGGCTCGATATGCTGTTGAGATTTACCACACGCGAGATCACGATGAATTATGCCGTTGGTCATCTGTCTCACCCCCAGGTGAAAGTGACGTACCATTGACCTTTCACTCTATCGCGCTCTGCAGCAACGCGTCTTCTTGGCAGCAATACATAAAAACACGCGCCTGCTGGCTCCTCGCTCCATTACCCTCACCCACCGCACTCAAAATCCGCACTCGCGTTTTCAAAGGTACTGCAGCTCCTCTGACACACTGCGCAACCACACCCCACTCTCCACACCCACACAATGCACTTCTTCAAGTCCGCTCTCTGCTTCGGCAGTGTCCTCATGGCCGTCGGCGTGACTGCTAGCACCGCTATCTCCTACGACGGCGACGAGCCAGATGACTCAGTCGCTCCCACCGCTGGTCCAGCCGACACCACCGAGACCATCGCCTTGACCACGATCGACGGCATGGAGCAAGTCATCACCCTGACGGTCAGCATCGGCACTGCAACCTCGGAGCCAGCAGCCCAGGGCACTCTCACCTTGACCCCAATCATCGGCACTCCGTCCTACGGACCAGCTCAGAGCAGCGACAGCGCCGGCACCAGCACCATCAGCGTCAGTGAGACAGCTTCGCACTGGGTCCCCAGCGTCTCCGAGTCCTCTGTCGGCAGCGTCCAGCCATCTGAGGACTGTAGCGACACCGCCGTCTCTTCCTCCGCCGCGGTCATCGCTGTCCCCTCCGGCCACCCAGACAACAGCACTCTCACCTCGCTCGCGTCCTTGGTCTCAGGCTCAGCCTCCTCGGTCACAGGCACTGCTTCCACGTCCACGCGCAAGCACTCAGGCTCTCCGACCCCATCTGCGAGCGAGACACCCAACAACGCTATCGGCAGTGGTGTCCAGATCGGCAACGCTGTCGCGGGCATGGGCGCAGTCGCGGGCATCATGGCGCTATTGTAAGTCGCCAGCCTTAACATGCTTCCACTTTCGAAACTCGGTGGTGCGTGCAGGTCCTGATGGTTCTTTCCGGTAACTTCTCGAAGCGGTGTATCTGCTCTCACATTGTTGCGGTACATGTCCTGTTCAACGCATGTCACATCAAGAATCGCAACATTACCAGGGCTGCCCGCTTGTTGGTTTGATGCATGGATAAGACATGTTCACGGAAGAATCAAACTCAACAGAATACAATGAAACTCAATACTGAACGCCTGCGTTCCCTCGTGACAAGCCAATGTATACGTGACTCTTTCATGACCACTGTCGGCATTGAAGAGATGCCCACATTTCGTGCGCGAATTAGATGTTTTAGTCCAAAGAGTTTGGAAATATAAAGTATGTGATATTAGGATAGAATACTGCGTTGAACACAGCTGCGAGTACTAACATGCAATGCAATGCAGGCAATGCGATGATCCAGAACACCAATAGCAGTCTACCCTCGGTCCCTTTCCTCGATCGACTCTTCTCTACCCCATCCCTTTCTCTACCGCATCTCTTTCTCTAAAGCACCATCTTGCAGAGGCCTTATGCCGGGCCTTCGCTCATTTATCATCCTCAATTCTAAAGTCACTCCCACTCCCCTGCACGCGCTCAATCTCGTTCTGAATAGCCAGCACCCAGTGGTCTCTCTCGGCCCTACTTCTCGCACGAAACACTACGCTACGTCCCTTGCTCCCAAGTTTGGCTACACGCTTCAATTTCGTGCGCTTGCCTTCTCGTCGTTCCTGCTCGCCCGCGCCTCCAGCCCCCTCCTCAGCACGGAACCAGGATTTAGCCTTGCCGTGCCAGATAACAAACGTGGTCATGACATCCTCATCTGTACTAGTCCAGCCGTCCTCAAGATAGATACGGGGCAGTGCGTGGTGACCGGGTTTGTTAGCGTCGAAAGTCTGGTTCTGGTACAGCAAGTCGGATTCGGTGAGGAGCCCAGAGTAGATGTAGCAGTCGCGGAGGTCGAGGTTGGCGATGCGCTCGTGGTGGATGTGCGACAGCTGTTTGCCCACGCGGCTACGCAGCACATCGCGGAATATGAGCAGCGTGCCCGCCGCAAGAAGCACACTGCAGCGTGTGAAGGGCGCGTGGATACGCGGCTTGCGGTACAGCATTCCCGACATGTGTATGCTGCGGCAACACGCGATACCGCACATGTTGTATAGAACAGGAGACGCAAAAGACTGAGTGACCTCCCATTTGCGGGCGAATTGACCGATGTGAGCCTCACCCTCCTCGTCGATGTTCAGAGCACTGAGATTGCGGGTTCTTGTCGACTTGTACAAAGTTATGTCAGAGGCGGTGCGATGTTTCCAGTACTTTGCAAGGGCGCGAAGATGCTTAATCCATTCCTTTCGGCGAGCCTGATCGGCGGCTTGAAGGCGAATGATGAGGCTGTTCTTCATGACAACCTCGAAGGTCCGGTCTAGGTCGATATCATGCGTGGCACCATCTTCGCCTAGAGAGCCTTCCATATCAACATCCTCGTCAAAGTCGACATCGGAGCCTTCTTCTATCTCGTCGTCAACAGGACTTGCCCCAAGCCTCGCCTTACGAACCTTGACAATATCGGCCATGTTGATATATCCATCACAGTTGAGCAGATTGTACTCCTTGCGCTCAGCCTCATCGGCAGCATCCTGATCGTGCAGCCTCCGAGATTCAGGTGTGCCAGAGTGGCCCTCGCTCAGCCATTCGATTTGCTTATCATGCACAGGATATGGATTGACTGCCCAGTTGTCAGGCGTCTTGTCTTGTATAACCCGTGGAGTTGGGACGGCTAGATTGTCAGTCGTGGGTAGCCTGGGTGGAGGAGGTGGGGTCACTTTCGTGGGTCTTGAAAATACAAGATACTGGTCGTGGCTGGCGAAGTATAGCTGCTTGTGGTACATGAGTCCCAATCGTTTCGCTCGTCCTCGCTGTCCAGTCAACCGGATGAGGAAGCCTTCCACTGGAACGGGTTCCGTCAAGGTCTTCTGCTTCTTGCGAGTGACAGCTGTGGTAGGATAGTGGGTCTTGGGTCGCAACTCGAGATCATGTGACTTCAGCATCGCAATCGTACCGTACATTTTGCGCTCATTTGCCCCGTGAATCCATTCGAGACGGTCGTAGCGCTTCCAGGCAAGTCCTATCCGCTGGTCTTTGGTCCACGCTTCTAGAACTGTGGCCCAGTCAGGCGCATCCTCCAGTTGATCAAGACATTGTCGTACAAGAGACTGCGCAACAGCCTGCTCCTCTTGCATTGTTTTTAGGATTGCTTCTTCAGTATCTTCTGCTTCCTGTACCTGATTCTGAGACGCTTCCAGTTTCTGGAAAGGGTCGGCAATTCTCACACTGAGACTCATGTCGGGAATATTGATCTGAAGTTCGGAGGCGCGACGCCAGCCCAGGATGTTTCGAAGAAAGGTGTACCATTCAACGGCATTGGATGCTGTCCGAGCTTGCATGATAAAGATTAAGGTGCCTCTGGAGCCAGGGGTTGATACGACAATCGACTTGTCCAAAGAGGAATATAAATTCACTTTGCTGGTCTTTCGACCCAACGGAATCTCGTAAGCGGCACGCTTGCCTGCACCAGCCTGCTCGATCTCAGGGATAACCTGCAATGGTCAGCATAGGCGCTGTTCATGCTAGAAGTGAGACCTACTCGAGTCTTGTAGAGTTGCAACAGGAAATCGGCTTCGTCAGTGTGACTGTGCCTACAGACTATCATATACTCTCGCCATTTGTCCTTGACTCGCGAAACGACTCGCTGATTGACGTTCTCATCGAAATCTTCGGGAACTTCATCGGCAGCGTCGACTCGTACAAGCATGCGTTCCATCTTTACTACCAGACCGTCTTTGATAGTCTTCCTCCGCAGCTTGGTGCCCGCTCGCTGAATGGTCATCTGGGCTTTCTTGGCTTTGAAATGCACGGCTTGCCGCTTCGAGTCCTCTGGGATGTCGAACTTGACTAGATTGCGCAAGTTCGATCCCTTCCGCGTCAAGTCCTCGATAGTCCCATCGGTTCCATTTGAGGCCTCTGACGATTTGAACAGACCCATTGTGGATCGTCTCCTGGCTCGGGCGATGATGCCTTTGGGAGGAGAGGTAGCGAGAACATCCACGTTAGCAGGTGCTGGTGCCTTGTTCAAGTCAGCCTTGCGCAAGAGAGACGATGTGGAATCAGCATCTACCGAGGGTGTTCCCCCCACAGTAGATGTTCCTGCCGCGTGGCTTGTGACTGCAGACAGCGGCTGCTTCCCCAACGACTTGCTGCGCTCTGACCGTGCTTCAATCTTGGGTACTTGAAGACCATTGATCTGAGACGACGCTGGCTCCTCGGCACGTGGGGTGAGCGCGCCCTCGTCCTCCGACTCTACTGCGACGTCATTGTTCGATGTGGCAGGAATCGATGAGGCGGTCACGTATGACTTGGTGCTCACTCGGTGTGGCAGCGGCGGTTTTGCAGGACCAGCCTCCCCCTCCTCTTCTTGGTGCGTATAGACACGCAGGTCTTCGTCGTCCACATCCTCTGGCTCGGAGGGCGCATCGACGAACTCCTCACCTTCGCTGCCCACTATGACATCCTCCTTCTGTGCCGTGGCGCGCGGAATTGGCAGGGCTGGGGGTGTGCTGGAGCTCGCAGAGGAGGTGCCATTGGCGGGCGCACTGTCGGCAGCAGCATCCTCCTCCTCGGCCTCGAGCTCTTCGGGCTGCGGAAAGCTATGCTGGAAGAGAGCAGACGAGCTGGGCCCGTCGATGCCACTGAGGCGACGCTGGCGGGCTTCGCGGGGGTCGGACGAGAAGCTGGCGGTACGCGTCGAATAATTGATGCGCAGGTGGTGCTTGTACCAGTCGCGGCGGTGCTTGCTCAGCCAGGCCGTCTGCAGCTAACATGAGCGCGGTGCATAGATGAGAATGATAAGGCAATGGGGCTGCATACGGGGATGGGACCAATGAAGAAGCGCCGCGAGGTCAGATACAGGTGCTCAGGCGTAGCATGTTGCTGTGAGTGTGCATTAGCTGCGGCCTTTTTCTACTCAGGGCGGCTTTTCTCTACCAGCTTCTGCGCGGTGAACGACGCGGGCGACAGGTGTGCAATGTCGGGCTGCTCGTGCCATGCGTGTGGCGCCTGCGCGAGGTTGGACATTGGACCTCTCCTCTGCGGTCTCGTCTGCTGTCTCGCCGCGGGGGTTTAGGCGACTGACACGCTTCGCAGCCAGCAGTCACAACAATTTACACACTAGACATTAGGATAAGAATGGCAAGATGCAAATAAGTAGATCAGTAGCTAAGGGGGCTGCGAGGGAAGCCGCAGCGCAGCAGGACCGTGACCGTGACTGCCTTGGAAACAGGATGGCAGTCGCAGCTTCCCGGGCGGGCGCCGCAGCCACAAAAGGAGCTGGAGCTGGAGCCGTCAGCCGCGAGCCCCTGCGCCAATCGTCTGTCGACCGGCCCGCCTAGACTGTGAACATCTTCAACAACCACAGACTCATGCACCTATGCTGAACCTTGCTGCCCGCATGGTTGGCCGCTGCCAGGGTTTCGCGCACGGGGTGCCTGTCGTGTCGTCGTGTGCTCCTCACCATGGTGTTCCTGAAAATCCTCATGAGCCACGAATAATTTGTCACTCAACCCCCCAGTAGCTCATCGCTGGCCGCCAACAAATCCAGTAGCATCTCTGCCGGACAGTCTTCAGCTGCAAAGGCAGAACTCCAAGCCTCGAGGCATTCTACGTCAGTATCGATATTCCCAAGGCCGTCTGTGCATCTGCTGCTTCCGATGAGCCTTGCAGCAGACTTGGCTGCTGTGGTACACCCCACACTAAGCACCAACGCGGCGTCCTGTTGCACCTCCCATGGTCCCCACATGTCGAATCTTGGTTCGTACTGTGACTTACCTTTGTAACATGCCACATCCGGCAATTCAGCCTCAAAAGTGTCGATTTCCCACTCGGATGATCGCCTTGTGGCGCCGAGGAGCGGGGATCTTCCTGGAGCCATCTAGTTGAGTAATCATACCCTTTCCTACAACACGTCGCAAGCTCGACCTTGTACCTAACCGCAAGGCCGCCCCAGCATCTGTGCTCATATGGCAAGCCGCTCTACTGACCGGTAATCGCCCTGACAGTTGCTTACAAAATCCAACTTCGTCTTCGCAGCTCTTCTGGATGGTATGTTTTGTGGAAGTCATGAATTTGGAATACTCGTGAGGTGGTCTGCCTAAAGTCCGATCCAAGCCAAAACACCTTGGTCCCCAACCATGCTACGGAGCGAACATCTCCTTGACATCGAATCTCTGGCGCGCTGTACAGCTTATTTAATTATGCCAGACAGTATTTGATCAGCACCTGCTTGATTGCAGACCTGTTGATAGGTTTGGAGAGGAAAAAGTTCATTCCAGAGTCCAAGCACTTCTGCACATTGATCTCCTATTGCATGCAAGGTCAGCTTCGACACGCCGGAATGACAGGATACAGCCCTACCTCAGTGTAGGCCGTTAGGGCCACTATTGGAGCGCCGAAACCCAATTGCCGGATCATCCTGGTTGCTTCTATGCCATCAAGGTTTGGCATTTGGACGTCCATAAAAACCAAGTCGTACAAATTACCGCTACGCAAGCTTTCATTGACCTTCTCCACGGCATCTTGTCCATCGACTGCAATTGTCACATCTTGAAGTCCTTCGAGCTTTAACATTCTCTTCAAGACTACTTGGTTCGTCACGTTGTCTTCGGCAACCAGGACTTTCGTCGCTTCGCGGTGCTTTGGCTTTGATGTCTCTGTCTGCTCGGGGAGGTTTGCTGGCGGGGTATGGAGTATAGTGCGCTCCGCAGAAGAAGCAGGTGCGAGAAGCGGTTGTTCGGCACTTGCTGAGCGCGGCTGTTTCGAGATCTCTGACGCCACTGCATCGGCCACGGTGCCTAGTGGACTGTGGATTCTTGAAGTCACACTGGAAGTTGCTTGTGCTTGTCGCATAGAAAGAGCAAATCCAGAAGATCGATTACTCAATGAGTCATCAACAGAACTGCTGTACGTTGGCGGCATGCCCGTCGCCATGCCTTCAGCCTGGCCACCCAAACTCTTCAGTGGTATTGACAAGACAAATATACTACCATGTCCAAGCTCGCTCTTCATTCTCATGCTGCCTCCCATAACGCCAGCGATCTGTGAGCAGATGCTCAGCCCGAGGCCGGTACCTGCATACTTTTTGTTAAGGCCTACATCTCCCTGCACAAAAGGCTCGAAGATTTTGCTGTGCAGATGAGAGGGAATACCGGGGCCTGTATCTTCCACTTGGAACTCGAAGTTGAGCCAGCGCTCTTTGGGTGATGTTGACCCACGTTGCCCCTCAATACGATGCGCAAGTCGGCTTTTTGGCCTTCCGAGACTTTGTGTGCTTGAGAGAGCTGGCCCACTTCCTATTGCTGTCGCACTGGCTCGGGCTTGAGGTTCCGACAATGAGACATGCCGGGACTGGGCTGAACCTCGCCTCATGTCGGATATTGGAGTTTCTCCTGTGCACCGAGCGGTGACGATGACAGAGCCACCTGCTGGGGTGAACTTTAAGCTGTTGGAAACAAGGTTGAGGATGACCTGTACAATCCGGTATTCGTCCCCAAAAAGCATAAGCTCTTCAACCGGAAGCGGCTCAGGTGTTCCCGTACCGCTCCGCTTGATCGAAGAGCCGATCCTGCGCGACTTTGCATTACCGCCTTGCAGATTGACAGAAAGGCTGATCCCTGCTTCTTCTGCTTGTTTGCTGAAGATCGCAAGAATCTGTAAGCTTATGTCTTTGAGTGTGAATTCTTTCTCTTCCAGACTGACGGGATGACCAATCTCGTTCCTACTGCACATCGTCAGACCGGTACCAGACGTCGATTCGTGGTTGAGCTTACCTGAACGTCAACAGATCCGTGAGCAATTTGAGCAGCAATTCCCCGCTCTTATACAACAGTTCAAGAGACTGCTTTAGCCTGTTGGGGTCATCTTCGGACATACAGACCGCGCACATACCCATGATGCCATTCAGCGGGGTTTTCAGCTCGTGCGACAAGTTGGCAATGAAAAGAGTTTTACTTTCATTCGCCGCCTCCGCTGCCTCCTTCATTATCTCGAGCTCGGCAGTCCTCTGCTGCACTCTCTCTTCGAGTTTCTGATACTGTATCGTCAATTCATCGGTCATCTCGTTGAACGTTTGTATTAAATCGGTGAGCTCGTCGTGGAGGAAATGTCGGTGGTCTTCGATCTTCTTTGGAATGCGGAACGACCTCCTTCTCTTCGCCTCCCGTTCCGGTGCATGATGCATTAGAGGATCTCTGCGGTATTTGAAAATTCCATTTACCCAACGCTTTCTGTAGGGGCGCGACTGGTCCAAAGGTTCTTCTTCGGGACCACTCGAATTACTCCAACTACTGCTGTCGGCGAATTGAGGCAGTACAGTTCCCTTTGTAGCGTCTCGGAGCTGTCTGACTGTCCGGCTGAAGTAATAGGTGACCGGTAGCGTGATCAGTAGCATGGCTGCCATGGTGCCAAAGACGCAAGCCAGGATGATCCTTCGAAGCCGGTTGATGGGAGACCAAATCTCGGCGTGCGAGCGCTCCACGAGGATCATCCAGTCAACCATGGAGCTGTTGACGATGGCATAGCCAACACCAACACGATCATTCTGCTCGTTCACGGTTGAGACCATGCTTCCGGCGTTTCTCAGATTTTGAGTTGGACGGGTAAAGCCTTGACGAACTGCGGGATACTGCGACCAGTCGAAGTGCGACTTTCCAAAATCACTGCCTTGTTGATCTTGTACACCCAATCTTCCCGCCGGGAAAACTTCGAATTGTACTTGGACGTGCTCAGGAGCTTCGATCTCAGGTGACTCGAATAAGTAGCCGTTGGGAAAAGTATTTGTTATGCTGTCGGGACCAAACAACAGAGTGAGCCCACTTCTGCCAAGACCTTCCCTGGCGTCCAATACATCGCTGATTAGTCGGGCATCTAGAACGAGCGTTAACCACCCTATAGTCCTTATCGGGTTGGAGGTGTTGGTGTTGACAATGGGCATGGTGATCGACACTAGCGTAAGGTCATCGTTCAATTTGTAGGGACCCAGCAAAAGGTTTTCCGTCCTATTGATCGGTCTCCCTTCATACTCTGCTTCATACTGATCCGAGGAACGATCAATGGCGCGGACACTGAACTTTGGAAACAGCTCTGGAAGATACCCGAAGTTCTCATCGCCCATGAGCGCAGGCTGACCATCAGGCTTATCATATGGTAGTGTCACATTCATCATACCGCTGGCTGTATGACTGAATAGGATGCGATCGGAACCCTCCTTGTGGTAGATCCGAGCCTGTACTGCGACCCGGATGCTCTTGTCTCCTGAAAAGAGCGCTTCATAATCGGCAGCAGTGGCGTCCCAGAAGTCGTTCGTGGTATCATTCTGACTGTAGTACTGCTCCAATTCCCTCTGGGGTACTACGCGGCTACTGACTTGTTTGACCAGAATTTGCATTAGCAGTAGGCTCGATGACAGCTGTGCAGCCTTGAGTGAAGCTGTAAGCATGAGAGCGTCAGACCTGTGTACGGCATTTAGCTTGTCCTCTGCTTGCAAATACTAGTCATTGACTACTCACCGGACGTCCAGCACAAAATTGTGATTTGTGTACCATGATGCGAGGGTGATGACAGTCAGGCTAACACTTGTAGCCAGGAAGACCAAGAAGCTCAGCTGTTCGCGGATGGGTACCCGCATCTTGACCTTGACTTTGTACCTCTAATAGATCTTGCACCGATATATAAGCCTATATGGGGTTCGCAAGAAGATCAACTGGCTAGGGAAGGTTGCCGGAGCGAAAGGTGGGGAGTGCGTGTTGTACAAGCAATGTCGCGATTGGACTCGGGATTTTTGAGCGAGCGGAGTAGTGTAGGGGACATAGGTATGGCTCGCGACACTTCTCATGGGTGTGTAATTCCGATCACGGTGGAGATGAAATGCCTCGAGACGGTCGCGTCAGTGTCTTACCGCGCAAGGCATCGCAATCATGACATGTGCGAAATCTCAGCTTTCACGCTCTAATCTTTGCGGGTACAAGCTTAAGTCGGCAAGGCATGTATGAAGCCCGTAGAGTTTGCATGCCATCATACATGGGCTATATGCAGTGCTCAAACCCATATGCTCTGTAGTGCAGAGTTGGCGCATACAATAGCGACAAATTCAAATTGCCATCGAAGATTGTCATGGAATTTGAAATCCGATGGTGATAGCGATGCAGTTTCACAGCTTCCTAGCTACAGTATCCTACTGTAAGACATGTCTGTGTTTGGAAATCCGTCACGTCAACCCAACGACATAACGACGATGCATGGCGAAAAGCGGAAGTATCGATCCGCAGGTATTGGAACCTCATGGACATCAGAAAACTTCACCGATCAGTATACATTTGTCAGGTATAGCTGTTTTGTACCGCAAGCGACCACGACAATCAGGGCTCCAGCCAACGGCGCCACTTTGTTCAAATCATTTGTGACTCTTGATCGGACCAAGGATTCTTTTTCAGCACCTTGTCCGACCGTATCAGGCTCACGAAACCACTTTCTCATGTGCTCTGGTACAGATTCACCTTTCTTCAAACTACGTCAGGGTATGTCACATTCGATTCGATAGATCTCCAAGAACGTTTGGATCCCACAACAGCAACATCACAGCCAACTTCTGTTGGCATCTTGAGCCATTCTTTTGTCGCAAAATCCGGAAGACTCTCCGGTGAACTGAGTCTGTATCCACTCATGCCCGCTTGGAAGGCCTTTCCGCGGAGCCGACAGAACTGTCTCAGATGACGTGCTTAGCAAGATGGTACGGCCCGAATACATTTCAGATCTTGTGGGCTGCAGCTATCTCGTTACTAGGTTTCTACTTCCAATGTTAATCGTCCTAATGTTCTATCCAGAAACGGGATTGTCTCAGAGACATAGGCAACAAAGGACAAATACCTACAGTCGCTTGTAGAATGATAATCTTCAAGATAACTACACAATTTCTTAGCTCTGTGTTATTGCTAGTATTTTCCTATTGTAATCCTTATAATGCTAGCAAGAGAGTTAGAAAGTTTTAGCCTTTAGTGATTTTCTGGAATAATTCAGGTTCTTCAGGAACAGCAAGAGAAAACTTATAATTCTTCTGATAGCTACAAAAATCTTCAACTCTGGTCTCTCTTCTCTTCAGTCTGATTGTAGGCTTCAGAGATTATTGTGTATTCCTATTCATCCTGTCTTTTCTCCCTCTGTCTCCGCCACCATCACGGCAGGATGCCGACCCTTGCGACAATTGTGACCATAGCTGCACTCTCCAGTCACAGCCAAACTTGGACAGATTCGCTTCGCATTATCGCTGTCGTCGCCCATCTCAACATCTGAATCAGCCTCGCTCTCTTTGATGCGGGTTCGGAGGACCTTGATGCCCTCAATAAGGTCCTTCATTTTCTTCATGTTGGCCTCATCTGCCTCCACCAGGTCCACATCAACATAGCGCTCTAGTCTGTCAATCTCAATCTTGTAGCCCTCATTGGCGGAAATGGCAATGCTAAGCTCCATTTCCTGAGCCTTGAGCTCCTCCTTGAGGTTTTGAATTTTCTCGCGCTGCTGTACCTGCATCTCGGTATGCATCACAGTAGTCTTTCGCAGGTGAAGTACCTCATTCTCAAGCTCTGAGTTGCGCGCCGCGAGACTTGCATTTTGCTCCCTGAGTGCTGCGAATATTTTGGCAGCGTCGGGGTCGAGTTTGAGCGACTGCATCATCTTTGCGAGATCGGCGGGGTTTGTCATCGTGAATGAAAGGCTACAAATTTGTAAGTGAGGGCTACAATAATGCGCGAACAGGTATTACTGACTATGTTGTGTAGGCGCAGGCTCTGGGCGAAGTTGGTCCGGATGCGGTTTATGTGAGCGCGGTTGATGGCGCGGTGATAGAGAGAATATGGCTCTCGAGTGCGGCGCAAGTTGGCAAGCTGGAGATCACAAGCTGCCTGGCGAGAACAGGAAATACTTGAAGTGGGCGATCAAGCGAACGTGAAGTGAAGGTCCACTGAAGGCAAAGAATTAGCAGACTGGCGCTAGACCGTGGCAGATGCTTTCACCTCTGTAGCCTGCCTCTTCACTTACCCGCACCGCCGGTCTGGAATCTTGCACGAACCAGATCTTCATTCCGTGACTGTATAGCTATGGATCAGCGCTCAGAACCAACCATCGACGATACCTTCGAGAACGAGGCGGAGGTGATCATTCTGCAAGAGCAGGTCGGCACTTTGAAGGAAGAGCTTAAAAGTACCAAGCGCCGGTTACGCGATGCGAAGAACAACCTCAAACGCGAAGAAGCTGCAAAGGCTTTCTGTCTGGACAGGGCTCAAGAGCACGAAGCCGAATATCGCGCCCACCTCGAATTGACAGACTCGAATGCTCGTGAAGCGCGCACCCAGCACGAGATCGCCATCGAGATCATGACTTACAGGAAAGATGAGTTCAAAAGGGAGCTGGCAGAGATGAGGGTGAAGTATGCAAAACTGAAAGAGGAGAACAAGTTCCTTGGTCAAAGGATCAATACACAAAACAACACAATCAGGACTTTAAAACTGCAATCGGCATCGTCTGGAAACAAGCGCTCCCATGACGAGTCTGCATGGTACGTCGTCGTGTATCTTATACATATGATATTCTTCGCTGAACACCCTAGTCGTGAAAGTGTCGAGACTACTAAGAATACCGAAGCACGGGCGAAGAAGATGAAGGTCGAGCACGTAACACAGACTCAAACCCAAGAATCAATGTGAGACCTCATTTTAAGAGTTGTGATCTGTACTTATCAATTTTCAGGACACACCAAGCCAGCGCATGCGCCGGCAGCAATTCGACAATTGTAGTGTCGTGTACGAGATGCTTAGCGCAAGGCTTACAATGCGACAACTACAGCACATGCGAGCACTGTTCCGCGACGGCAAGATCCTGCAAACGTGCAATGTGCAAGTACTTTGAGGCTGGTGCGTGTCAAAACGGAGGCTGCACGTACGCCCATGAGGGCGACAGATTTGACAAGCTCGTGCCATTCACCCGCATCATCCCCAACACGTCTGCGAAGTTACATTCACCTCGGAAGACACAAATGAACCCCAAAGTCATCAGGAAATCGTTCAATGAGCAGCGCTACACACCGTTGTTCGATGAGATTGCAAGACGGAGACGACAGGGCAAGGCAAGCGACGGCGACGGCGACGGCGATGTGCCTGGTGTACCGACTAAATAGCATAGCATGTAGATTCAGAGGTAACATCGCAGGAGATTTGATGTATGCGATGGCGGAACAATAACTACATAAGCAAAGGAATTACACGCGCAGCTATCTTGGGGATATGTTTGTGTGACTTATGCCAATAAAGGTGGAAATTATCTACGTATCTTTCCTGCATCTCGCATCATGGACCAAGATTTCAAGAGGAGACTAATCACATATAGTCATGTATCTGATGACACAGATGATATGCGCAGCCACTTCCAGAGTGTATGTGTGCTCAGCCTGCGTTTCTTAAACCTGAAGCCCACCGGAATGTTCACTCTCTCCTTGTGTAAAGGGTTCTGATGATACAAGATCAAACGATCGACGAGGCCGATTACGCACGTGATCATTGTAAGCTGTCCACCTGCGCCGGCTGTGCCCCGCTGTTTGCGCCTTCACTCCTACATTCACTTCCAGCGTCATTGCCGCTGACTCACAGTCTAGCGTCGCAGACTCACAGTCTAGCGTCGCACAGACCAGCGCCCTCCAAGTACATAAGGCCAGTTTCCCCTGCAACCCTTCTCCTCTCTTCACGAACGAGAGCTTTGTATGTCCTTCGCAGAGCGTTTCCCTTTCGACGATGGGCCGTGGCCGGTTCATGTCACATTCGGACCGATCCCCCCGACACCCTACCAGCCGCCCAGAACCGAGTACTGAATTTCAGCTACTACCTGTACCATGGTGGTTCGGTCTGACAAGCGTGACCACCTCGTCCCTCGTCATGCACCCGATCTCTGGCATGAGGGACTTCTCTCAAATGGTTACGCGAGCCCCACGTGCAACCGGGAGAAGTGCGAGGCGTCAGTGGAGGGTGTTGTGTGCCTGCCCCCCCGCTTCGTGTGTCGCTTCCCCATGAGCGCCTGCACTGAAGTGAGTCAGCACTCTTGCGCTTGTGGTATGCATCCCACAGGCGCAAGTGTTAGCTGGACTTTGTCAACCGCGAGCGCCTGGTAAGTCGGCCCGGTCACTTGCGAGTTGCCTCAAAGTCAGGTTGGCATGTCTTACGCTCTTGGTCGTATCCCGAAGGCGTATGATGTTGTCATGGCTCTTCGTGCGCTTTATGTCAAATCCCTAAGGCGCATGAAGGCTCTGGGTCACATCCCCAGGGTGAGCCAGGCTCCACTGATCCGCTTGCTGATCAGTGGAGCTACCTCGCCCTTTTGGGCACTTCTTTCATTTTTCGTCGAGTGCGCTGCCTGTGGCGGCATATTGAAGAAGAAACCGTGATCGCTATTCCTTGCCATTGTGCGATGACATCATATTGCTGAAAAGAGTACACGAAGTGGACATTAGTCAAGATAAAGTTTCTCATCGCCGTTGCCCTTTGATGCTTTCAAGGAATACTTGTATGTATGTACACGAGGTCCCTTTGTCAAATGTTTGTTTGTAGAATGGTAACGCACACAGTGCACAGATACATAAATACAGCAGCTGCAGACCAACAATTACAGCACAATGCCAGTTCACATGGAATGCTAAAAGATTAGTGGTCTCTGAGGTACCCTAATTGTTGTTGACCCAGTTCAAATACATGCGTAGTTGTCGAAGATAACTACGAAGATCATGAGCGCTACAAATTTCTTGCCTCGTGATTCTTCAATCATGCCAAAGTGTCAAGTATTGCATCAGAGTTGATAGGGCGCCGTATTTGTCATGTACGGTTGCAAACAACCGCCTGGTGTCACAGCAGCAGCTCATAATCCACCAGAGAGGCTTTGCCGACTACTTGTCATCCAAATCGCGTAATTTCTCCCAGCGAGATGGAAGCTTCGTGCACGGATCGATGGGACGGCGCAAAGCATTGCATTCAAAAACCTTGTATTAGTGCTCACCACATCATCGCGAAATCTATTGACTTGTGGGAAGAAGGCATCAAGTACCTGTCTGGCTGTTCGCTACCAGAAGAGGCCTTGAGTCCAGACCATGTTCGGTGCCTGCTCTTCACCTACATGAAAAATTACGTATGATGACACTACCACAACCATTATGCTACTACACGAAAATGTGGATCAAAGTCACAGGACAGTGATATTTGGATTGTACCCTACTTTCCCTCAAACTGTGTGACCCATACGGGTTAGATAGATGACAAATTGCAAGAACCTACATACTGAGCTATTTATAATCCATTGACTTCCGGAACGTACTTGTCGCCATGCAGTTCTGATTTGACCAGACTGTCGGACATAGTTATGATGTTCACTTAATTCTCGAACCCTGACGATCCATGCAAGTATTTCCCGGAGCTTCGTCCGACATTGAGCTACTGTGATCTGTCTGAATAAACATCAAATTGCGATATCCATAGCTATGACCACCATGATGCCGATCGCGGTACCTGCGCTGGCTCCTGTAGGAATTCTCCGAGCCTTACGGAGCCTTGCAAAGCCGAGAGTTTCGGGATGCGAAGACGTCGCCGTTAGCGGCGGCAACCCTGAAGCAGTCTTCGACGTTGAATATGATGCTGTCAACGACTCCAGGAGCGTTAGGATGTGCAATGAAGATGAAAGAC
Organism: Epicoccum sorghinum; assembly: GCA_020272525.1. Lineage (NCBI taxonomy): Eukaryota > Fungi > Ascomycota > Dothideomycetes > Pleosporales > Didymellaceae > Epicoccum > Epicoccum sorghinum. The sequence continues at coordinate 228,050 of VXJJ01000012.1, forward strand.
TCATTAAGTCTAGATACCACCGGTGGCGATCCGCATCAGCCCTCGTCGGATGTGACATCACTGCATTTGGGGTTACGAGTTCGTGAGCATTGAATCGGTGAGCAGCGTTGCCTTGGCCATTGAAGTCGACTCTAGTCTTGATGCAATAGTCATACCAGCAATAGCACATCTGAACAGGCTCAGACTGCCTGTATGCTCTGAGTCAGTTGTTTCTTATCGAATGTAAATGTGCGTGAGTAAAGCATTTTCTGAGACGATGCATCGGGGAGGCTGCTGAAAGATTTGCGCAAGGAGGCACACCAATGGTGAATAACGTATCACGTGACATAGAGATCCTTCCATACTGTTCTGACCGCAAATCATAGTCGAACTTCGTTAGAATTGCCAAATCGACAATGGTTCATTGCCATGAACAACAGCCGTTCCTTCGAAGACCCCAGAATTCACCTGGAGCACGTGCGCGGCTGACATTGGTGGATGCCCATCTGTGAGTTCCGCCACAACTTCTACTTTCTCCTGGAACCCGCATCTCAGGGCAACTCCACGTGTGTTATCTCGACCATATCTATGGACGATAGCAAATTCCATCAGCCACTGTAGCGGGCTTCGCCGCCCAATCTCCGCTACTGCTCACCTTCCATTTTGGGCCAGCTCCTCGGCATCTCCTGGCCTATCAGACCCTGCACGCGTCGACGCGCGCCGCAGTGCCAAGCAGCGGACAGCTTCGCGCGACTCCGACGAAGCAGTTCCTCCCGCTATCATAGGCAAAGAGCTAGATTTGCGGTGCAGATGTCAGGAACAAGTCAAGCGTGCGGGTTGGCATGCGCGATGGTCGCTGCGATCCTGGTTCCTGGGCAAGTATTTATGGGTGGCGTGCAGATGGTTACCAAGGGAAGAGTTTCTGTATAAAAGCAGGGGCAGCTCACTGTGGACTAGAAGCGTTCGTGGACGAAGCGCATCAACACAATGGCTCCTCTTGCCCGCCTGATCGCCCTTGCGGCTTCCCTTGCCGTCTCCTCTGCGACCACCATCGCTGAGATCAATGGCAACAAGTTCTTGTCGCCTCTCAAAGGCCAGTCCGTCTCGAATGTGACCGGTGTCATTACTGCGAAGGGCCCTGATGGTCTCTGGATCCGCTCGACTACGCCCGATGGTGATGATCGCACCTCAGAATCGATCTATGTCTTTGGACGTACATTCGGCTCCAACCTGACTGTTGGCGATGCTATTACCTTAGGTGGCAAGGTCACCGAGTACCGCAGCAATAAGGACTACATTTTCCTCACACAGATCTCGACTCCAGTGCTGGGAAGCATAGTCAGCAAGGGCAACAAAGTGACTCCGCTCATCATTGGCAAGGACACTGGCAGCCCGCCAACGGAGCAGTACAGCAGCTTGGACGGTGGCGACGTCTTTGCCGTGCCAAACAATCAGTCGCAGATCAGCGTTGCGAATCCCACACTTGAGCCTAAGAAGTACGGTCTTGATTTCTGGGAGAGCTTGACGGGAGAGCTGGTGACTGTGAAGAAGGCAAGAGCGCTCACAAAGCCTAACCAGTACGGCGACACTTGGGTTGCTGGTAGCTGGAAAGTGACTGGCACGAACGACCGTGACGGTTTGACCACAACCGATAAGGATGCCAACCCAGAGGCCATCACCATTGGCACGCCGCTCGATGGTACCAAGAATCCCACGGACACTCGTATGGGTGACAGTCTTGAGGAGATCACCGGTATTGTTACCTACGCCTTCGGCTACTATCGCATCTTGCCTTCGACTGCTTTGAAGGTCACAGATTCCAAGAAGCCCCTGACTCCTAAGCCCACCAAACTTGATTCCAAGAACGACTGCGGCGGCATCACCTTCGGAGCGTACAATGTTGAGAACTTGGCGCCAACTTCAGCGCATCTTCCCCATGTTGCCGAGCAGATTGTCGATTACCTCAAGAGTCCGGATGTTGTTTTCATTCAAGAAGTCCAGGACGATAACGGCGCCACGAATGATGCAGGTAAGTCTCAAAATCACTGCCGTCTCCTTTTCATCGCAATGCGCGGCCGGCAGTACCTATATGTCTAGCTCGACCCCACACTAACGCCGCTCTAGTCGTATCCGCAAACTTGACTTTGACCACCCTCACACAGGCTATCAGCGCTGCGGGAGGCCCGAACTACAGCTTTGTTGATATCGCACCGGTAGATGACAAGGACGGCGGTCAGCCTGGTGGTAACATTCGCGTGGCGTATCTCTACAAGCCCTCGCTCGTTCGCTTGTTCAATGCCAACCCAGGTGGCTCTCTGGATAAGACCGAGGTTCTCGATGGCCCTTCTCTCAGCTTCAACCCAGGCCGCATTGATCCTGCGAACCCTGCCTGGACAGCGAGCCGCAAGCCGCTTGTAGCGCAGTGGGAGGTCATTGGCAAGAAGGGCAAGGTGTCTGGCAACTTCTTCACAATTAACGTGCACTTCGGATCCAAGGGTGGAAGTAGCAGCATCATGGGTGATGCTCGACCTCCCGTGAACGGTGGTGTTGATGACAGATTGGAGCAGGCTACGCTAACCGCGAGCTTTGTAAAGGTACGTTCGAGACTGCCCTAAGAAACCCCCACGTGTGTACTCTGCGGGGAGGCTGCAGACTGCTCGATGCGGTCTGTTCAAGCCGCGGGAGTACAAAACGCCACTTCTTCGCACGAAAGGATCTTGCTTCCGCGAGGGTAACTTGGCAAACTGTTCTAGCGGCGGCTAACATCTTCGCCAGGAAATCCTTAGCAAGGACAAGAACGCCCGCATCATTACAGCTGGTGACTTCAACGAGTTTACTTTCGTTGAGCCGCTGAAGGAATACGTGAAGATCTCTGGGCTGCAGGATATGGATGCTGTGGCTAAGATCGATGAGCTGGAGCGCTACACGTACCTGTTCGATATGAACGCTCAGCAGCTCGACCACATGTTCATCTCTCCCAGCCTCACGGACAAGGCGAAGTACGAGCATGTCCACCTTACCACGTGGGTGTCGTACTCAGAGCAAGTCTCTGACCATGACCCCAGTGTCGCCAGAATGGACGTTTGTGTATAGACTGTGAGAGCCAAAAAAGAAGGGCGGAGAGCACAGCGTACGCCACAGCCCAAAAATATAGTATAATGATAAATCACAACATGCGTTGGCTTCAGCAAAGACCATCCTGACGAATATTGATAGACGCACTTGCTACAAGCCCCAAAAGAGATGTGCGACCGTGAGTGCATGCCCCTGCATCTTGCACATCCTCCACGGCATCCTTCAGTCCTCCCGCAGCAAATCACACAATCTCGCAATATTGCGGCACAGTCAAACCCTTTCTTCTCTACAGTCTGTGCACGCGGATGGTCCTTTGTTTCGGTTTCACACTCATCTCGCAAGGGAGGAAAGCTGGGGTAGCACACCCATTGTGCAGACAAGCGTGCCGTCTCTGGCAACCCAGGGCTGCCCTGTGCTCGTAAGCGCGCAGGACAGTGGTGGAATCTTGGATTTGAATGCATGCATACACAACCGAGATGCTTACCTCGCAATAAACACTCTTAACCGCAGATGCGGCTTGGGTGTTCCATGTTGCCTACTTGCCGCCTACATACCCTGTGTAGAAATCATCCAGGCGCGTCCAGAGCGCGTTGCTTGCAATCAGGCTGTCATGTCTGCATCAATAGGCTGGAACTCTATTGCTAACCGCGGTCCCAGGTCCGCAGGTTTGGGCCTCGTTCAACGGTGGATGATCACTGATCGATAGACCAACGGTCGGCGGGCCAGATGGATTCATCTCGATGCTGTTGACAATCTGTCACGATCATGCACTCAAATCGCCTCACCACGCGACAAGACGCCTTTGCCATGTCATCGGCACATGGCACGTCGGGTGGTGCACGATATAATCGGCGCCTTGGACACTTAATCGGTGTCTTGGCTGTGGGAAAAGGCTTGGAATCGGTAGTTAATTCACTGGCCTCAGTCTCGTCTCAGGCCTGTGCCGTAACAGGATTGGCTCGGGGCAGCGCAGCAATGACAAACCGAACAACGAAGTCAGCCAGTATGCAGGCGCAGGCAAGCATGCCACAAGATTGCGCATTCGGTGGTAAGCAGCATCAAGTGCATACCAAGGCCGGCGGGCGGCCACGTGTGGGACGTACTTGGCAAATGCTCACAACCTCTACGGCAATGGATAGCGACCCCATAGTCTATGATCCAGATTCTCATGGATCTGTGTTGCACTTGCTCAGGTCACGCTGATGTTACGTACCGACGGCTACCACCCGAGGCTCAGTGAGTGAGCGCTTGCTGTTGAGACTGTCGCAAACGGCAGGTACGCCAGGGTGCCCTCTGCAGCAGGCGTTGGCAGTGGAAGGGTGCGACAAGGGTGGGCAATTTACTGTACCTAAAACGAGACAAGCGACCTGTTTGAGGAGCCGCGGACCAGTGTTCCCTTTGTCCCGCTGGGCAGACGCGCCATGGCCGATTTGCAAGCGAATCGCAGCGCGGGTGTGCTCCTTTTACCCGACGTTGCTTCTTGCCTGCGTGCACTGGGCACCCGTCAGCGGTGGCTTTGTTTGTGAGCTTGATCGAATTTGCTAGACCGCAAGGAGGCTCCCGGTAACGGACCAGGCTGACATCTGGACAAAGGCTAGATACTCCGCGGTAGTGTTGTCTGGGGAAATTGTGCACGCTCCTCCACGGCGGGCCCTCCGAATGCGGGGGAGCACTAAATGCTGGGGGCTAAGCCGCACTGTGGGCCAAGCCAAGTGGGATTCTGCGCTCCGCACTTGGAAGCGCGGGGAGGGCGATGTTGGAGAGATCTGCGGCATCAGCAACATTGATCGCGACAAAGTCAAGATGCCGACGTCGCACGAGAGTGGGCGTTTGGTGCGACCGTCAGAGGCGCTTTGGCAAAGCTTCGATCCCCCTGCCGGTTGAAGATGCCCCTCGTTCGTCTATAGGCCTCATCCGTATCTACATGCTTCTTTGGCTTCTGTGGGCGTTGTGCCAAGGTCTTGGGTGGCTTTTCTTCGAGAGATTGCTGGCTGCGCGAAGAGCGCCCAGCCTCTACCTTGACGCCGTCTCGGGGGTTCGAGAACCCAAACTTACCAGAACCATGCTCTTGGCCCGATGTAATGCGTGCTGAAGGAAGAAGTCTGGGAAAATGCGTAATTCCACTGCCGTTGTTCATCGGCCGTTGAGGTACCGGTACGCGCTCCTGAGAGGGAGGTATGGCGACTGAAACAAAGTCCGTACAAGCAACACTCCCGCAATCAATTCTGCTGTGTTCGTATCAAAGGTAGATGCAAGGCTACATCGTCTTACTGTGCCCGAAGCCGCGTGCAACATGCTTGACGAATGGAGGATCCTCGTGGAACCGTACCGGTACGCTGCGGCTTCCAATAGCCTGGAGTCGTTTTCTCTGGAATCTCACTCCGCCACGCTCGGACGCATTATGTGAACAGGCCAAGCAGGATCCCCCCAGCGCCGTCTCTTGTCTAACCGCCCCATGGGGACCGGACCAGTGAGACGCTAGCACGGAACTAACCTTGTCCACACCGATAGACCTGCGTCTTCTCGACACGGTTGGTGAGCGGTGCAAGTACATATAGAGACCCCGTGCACCCCCTCAGATGAGTTGTTTTCTGATCGTGCACTCAAGCCTCTCATTCTCCAACACCATCAGTCATCATGGTTGCTGAGAAGAACACAACGACAGGCGTCGAGGTCACTGACCCCACGCTTCGCTATGACAACGAGAAGTCGGCCGCCATCTATAAGGATGCTTCCGACTCCAGCTCCAACGGTGTCGGTGACTACGATGATCTTCCCGATCCAGATGTTGGTAAAAGTGACGAGGAACGAGCCAGGCTTGTATGTTCAATTCCTTCTCTTTTGTTGTTGTTTTACTAACGCGCAGCAGGATAGAGCTCTCGTTTGGAAGATGGACCGATGGCTGATCCCATGGCTCTCTCTTCTGTACCTCTTATCGTAAGTACACCTTTCACCTGCTTGGCTAAACGGCAAAGCAACGTCGTCTGCACGTAATTCGACTCTCTCTGACAATTTGCAGTTTCCTAGACCGCACAAACATCGGTAACGCGCGTGTTGCGAAGATGGAACCTGATCTGCACATGGGCGGGCGCGACTACAACGTTTCGCTCACAATCTTCTTCATCTCTTACGCCGGTTTCGAGCCTCTCACCAACATTTTGATCAAGAAGTGGTCCCCCCGCGTCTTCTTCACGGCTATCATCCTCGCCTGGGGTGCCATCATGACTTTGATGGGTGTTGTTCACAACAAGGCTGGTCTTCTTGCCTGCCGTTGGTTCCTCGGTATTGCTGAAGCTGGACTGTTCCCTGGTGTATGTATACCCAAATCTTGGATACTGAGAGCTTGCTGACATAGCCCGAAAAGGTCAACTACTACCTTTCCTGCTGGTACCGTCGCCAGGAGCTCGGTCTCCGCGCTGCTTTGTTTTTCTCCGCTGCCGCGCTTGCTGGTTCCTTCGGAGGTCTGCTCGCTGCAGCTATCACCCAGATGCATGGAATTGGTGGCTACCAAGGCTGGCGTTGGATTTTCATCATCGAGGGTCTTATGACTGTCGCTGTTGGTGTGGTCTGCTGGTGGATGACCTTCAATTTCCCCGACACAGCTAGCTTCCTCACTCCCGACGAGAAGCTGCGTGCTCTCCGTCGTCTCCGCGCTGACGGCCAAGCCCGTGCCACTGTTGGTCACATCGATCGTCGCCACGTCTACGCTGCGCTCAAGGACTGGAAGACCTGGGGTTACGCCGTCATCTACATGGGCTGTCTTTGTCCCCTGTACTGCTTCTCCCTCTTCCTTCCCACCATTCTGCTCGCCATGGGCTACACCGGTACCAAGGCTCAGCTGATGTCCGTTCCGCCGTACGCCGTAGCTGCTGCCATGACCGTTGTTGTTGGCTTCATCGCAGACCGCACTAAGTGGCGTGGGTACTGCAACATGGTCATCGCGCTTATTGGCTGCACCGGGTTTGCCATGCTTCTCGCTACTGACAACGCGCACGTCCAATATGCGGGCACCTTCCTCGGCGCTGTTGGAATCTATCCCACTGTCTCGAATACACTAACTTGGGCGTCCAACAACGTCGAAGGCTCGCTCAAGCGTGGCGTCATGGTTGGAGTCGTGGTTGGCTGGGGTAACATGAACGGTGTCGTCTCTTCCAACATCTACAACCCGAAGGAGAAGCCAAGGTACTGGACCGGCCATGCCATTGTGCTTGCTTATCAATTCCTCTTCCTCTTCGGCGGAACAGTCTTCATGCACTTCATGCTCAAGCGCGAGAACAGGCTGCGCAAGGAGGGCAAGCGCGACCACTGGATGCACAACAAGACCGAGGAGGAGATTGAGCTCATGGGTGACGAGCGTCCTGACTTCATCTACGTGACTTAGGTGCACGTGGTTTTAGTCTGTTCAATACTCGGACACGGGCCGGTAGCGAGCTCTCTCGTGGTATAGGCGAGTAGCTTGAGCACACCTTGACCTGCGATATATGAATATTAGCATGAACTTCCATATTTCTCGACTCATTACCACTTACGTCGTGATTTCATCATACGTGAACTTCCACGCAGCCCTGAACCATCTTGTATGCCCTCAGATCTGAGCCCACGTATGGCGACTATATATTCTCAGTGTGAAGTCAAATCTACCGCATACCGTGACGAAGAGAGAGATAGCAGGGAAGTACGAATAGCCAGTGGGTTTGAAAGCTGGGCAAAATAAGGTGATGGGAATGAAGTGGGTACGGCGGCCCGCCAGGCGTTTTACCCGCAGCCACACCTTATCCATCCGTTCATCCGGCGCCACGTAAAGTGGCTGGTAAATGTTCGAGAAGAACAGACGTACAGTTTCCTTTGTTTTGTTGATGTAATTGGCTTGCAAATACCGCTCCGTATTGCTTACTTCAACATAGACAACGATGTCGTTGGTCAAATCTGGACAAAGATTAGTCCAACATGAGACTTGTGAGATCCGTCTGGCTTCGAACATGATGTCGCAAAACTCGAGTCGATCAATTCCTTGGAATACAGTAGCGTACAGCGAAGCATAAAGAAGTCAGTCGTGACGATGATCATGAGTGCGAGGTGAACACATCTCACCATACGCTCCAACCAAAGCAAAGACTCTGGACACGGTGCGAGTCGAACGCACAACTCTCGCAATGCCCTGGCGCCCGACACTCGGGCGCTGTCCCCCAAGTTTCAGGTCTACTGAAGTAGGCCTGTCTCCGAGCATAACATGCTCAGAGTGCTGTGACGGCTGTGCGTCAAACGACAGGTGAGAGCCGTGTGGGTACCAGTAGCCGCGGGGTGCGAGTGTTTTACTATTGAACTACGCGCCCCGTAGTGTTTTCTATAGGGCCTGACGATGGTGGTGTAGATATATCCAGTACATTGCCAGCTCCGAGTGGCCACTTGGCGTTATGCAAGATACTGGAGGCCTTGAGGCTGATTGGCATTGACTTCTATAAAGTTCCAGCTTTTAAGATGGCTACGTTGTTAATCGGTCCTGGAATCCTTGGGTTCTCTTCTAGTTAGATCCTTCAAAAATTTCAGGTGGCCACTCGAAGCTGGCAATGTGCTGTGGCTCAATAGGTGGAGGTGAATGAGAGGAGTATAGCAGGCTGTAGTGGTCGAGTGTTGGTGACAGGAAGATATTTCCAACGAACACCATTGTGCTTGACGACGATCGTAAGAGATGAAAGATAATGGCGCAGTACGTTGTCAAAGAGTGAGGCAGGTACGTCCTCGTGACAAGAAAGTGGACGGGCAGTTTGGGACAAGAACCAGCAAGTGTTACCTCGTTGTATACGTTGTAGCCAGAACCAGAACATGAGAGATAGCCGCCTAGAAAAATCCAGGTGCAGACGAACCTTCACCTTCTATTGCACCACATCCAGACCTATGCCGTGTAACAAGGCTGCATCATAACCGGTACGGCCGCGGAGTCAACGATCAACGGGTGCTCTTGCCCAATCCTATGGTATTGCCTGATGTCGCGCCCGATTACCTTCACGGAAGTCATGCGAAGTATGATTCGGATTGTGCCTGCCACTTCTAGGTCTCGGCCTTGCTTGCCTCCCCAAAAAGCATACTGATATCATCCTCCGCCTATACTCCCTCTCTTCCTGATCGCATTGAACTCATCACTCTTCCTTCCGTTTCTCTCAGCCAACCTCCCATCTCCTTCTCCTCCGCGGCCGGCGTAATGACTCAGCCACGGCAAATGCATTCCATCACGAGGCACATGATCCGGTCAAGATGTATGACTTTTGTTCGAGATTGACATCAGATTGGCTATGAATAAATACAATCCTGCCAATCGAATCTGCAAAGATAATAGTCCGAGTAAGATCTTAGTTTGATCCGTGACGAAGCAGCACTGCCGGTCCGGGCAGGCCAACATCCCGCTCTCGAGTGAATACGTCCCCAAGTCTGTACCGTGTCCCAAATACCCGTGGACGTCCTACACAGCTGCGGGATAGAGCCAGCTATTAGCCCCCGTCCACTGCCTGCCTACCTGAACAAGCTCCTCAACTCCTCCAGCCTTTTCTTTGAGTCCTCGCCCTTCTTTCTGCCGCGCGACATGGTGAGATCAGCCAAGTCCTTCTTCTTGCGCTGCAACACGAGCATTTTCTCCTCAAAGCTATTCTCCATAATGAAACGCTTGATCATGACTTCCCTGTCCTGGCCCAAGCGATGCACCCGGTCCACAGCCTGTGCTTCCGCAGCGGGGTTGAACTGGGGCTCCATCATGAACACCTTGTTGGCGGTGGTCAGGTTCAGACCGAGACCTCCTGCGCCGATGGAAACCAGCATAACTCTTATAGCGGGGTCTTCGCGGAAGACGCGCATCGACTTGTCGCGAGCGTCACGGGTCATGCGACCATCGAGACGGACGTAAGTGTGCGAGTGGTTCTTGAGCGCGATCTCGACGAGGTCAAGATGGGTTGTCCAAGTCGAGAAGACGACGCTGTATTGTGTTAGCAGTGCAATCTTGAACGCTCTGTAGAGTATCATAATACCTCTTGATAGGCCGCTCGTCAGGGTTGTCTTTACTCCATTGATCAAACTCATTGAGGTCGTTGAGCAGGGCCTGCGTCTTTGTGTGAGGGCCAGAGTATTTGTTGATCTTCTTTGAAAGTTTTGGGTCTTTGCGCATCTGCTCTCTCTCCTCGTAGAACTTTTGGTAGCCTTCGCGGGTGAGCACAAAGAGCGAAGGTTTGACTTTATCGTCACAGAAATGACACTTGACCATGCCATTCTCAACCTTGTTGTTGTCGAAGTCGGTCCTCAGTTTCCTCACATGCTTTGGGCAGACTACGTGATAGCACGACGTCATCTGGCCAATCAAGTCGGGGGGTTCGCCGTCTTCGTCTTCATCATCAGTATCGACATCGTTGTAGACCGACTTGTTACAGTACGCGCACAAATCAGCGCTCGTCTGTGTGAGCATGTCTAACATCTCATACGCCTGCTGCTTAGTTAGAGATGGTACTTCCTCCTCCTCCTCAGTGATCTCCATGGGCTGATCAGACGTCATGCCATCGGTTGTCTTCAGCGCCTCTTCATTCAGCAAATCACGCCCGTGAGCACAGATGAGACGGAGATTGAGAATAGCTGTCAAGATCCGAGCGTAGGAGTGGCCTCCCATCTTGTCATTTGCAGTCACAGCATTGACTTTGCGCTGTGTATCTTTCTCGAACCAATCGTGAAGTTGTTGCTCGGCCTTTGAGAATTTGAGCCGTACAATTTTGTCGGTACGCTTAGGCACCTCGTTCTTGATGATCTCCTTTGTTCGTCGAATAGTGACTGTGCTCACTAGGACCTGTAACTTGGGCACAACCTCGGGATCGGCAGCCTTGAAAGGACTGAGAATATACAAATTGAATCCGTATGTAGAATCAAATGGGCGAAGCTTGATGAAGCTGAATAATGCTCCAAGATCCTGTGGGGAAAGTCAGTGTGTTTCCATACGAAATAACAGGGCACTTACTTCGAGCCGATTCTGAACAGGCGTGCCAGTGACTGCCCACCGTCGTTGTCCGGGGAGAGCAATTGTTGCCCGAGACTGCGCAGTCGGGTTACGAATAGTGTGCGCTTCATCAAGTACAATACGGAACCAGTTGATATGAGGCAGCGCACGACGCTTTTCGAGAATATCTTTGGCAACGATATGGTAGGTGGTGATGACGATGTCGTTGTCTGCCAACTCTTGCGGTCCGATATCGAACCGCTCACTGCCGTGATATCGTGTCCATTTGAGCGCGCTGCCCGCAGGGAAGTGGTCTTTGAGCTGCTCCTTCCAGTTTGTCATTGTGCTGAGCGGACACACAAGAAGAGTGGCCCGACTATTTATGGTCGGTTGGATACCATTTCCTTCCAGTCGTGGCGGCTTCTTCTGCGTGAAGTCGGTAGCATCCTTTGTTGAAGAAGCGTCAGCTACAAGAGACAGAATGCTGAGCGTCTTTCCTAAACCCATTTCATCTGCAAGTATACCGCCGCGACATGGCTTGTCCTTTTCTTCCTTCCTCTCGCCAGTGATGATGTGCACGAACATCTTGCGGCCATTGTCGAGATACTGTGGCTTCCATAACGGATCACTCTTATCGGCTTCCTCGCCAGTGTGATCCTGCTCCCGATTCCACATGAAATGAAGCGCTTGCTTTTGGTGGGGATAAAGCTCGGTCTTGATGTGTGATGACGGCTCCCGCATTGCCACTTCCTCTGAGCTGCCAACGACAGAATCAAAGACGTTCTGGACATCGTCACGGATCTCATCAACACTGCGCAACACATAGTTGACCGTGGCGGCGGATGTAGCGTGCCCTGCATGCATCGTGTGGCCGAGTGTTGGATATTGGACCTGGTTCTTTGAGGCGGCCTCTTGTGTTTGGGGATTGAAGTAGTCGAACCTCTCAAGCTCGAAGAGAGGTCTAGTCAACCGAGCATTTCTGCTCTTTAGATACTTCCCGATGGTGTGAGCATGCTTGCGTGGACAGTATAACTGTAATGTCATGGAGATGAGGGCGTGGTGTTGGGCGCCAGGGGTCGTAGGCTCACTGCTGGTCTTTTTCCTCGGATCTGTCCAAGCAACCCAATTAAGACCATTGGCAATGGAACCGTCCATCAACGCGACAATGGCGTTTGCAGTCTTGCTGTCGACTTTGCCGAACTCTCTGCCTGTTGGGTCTACGACGTGAATGGTAAGGTCGTTGCGTGCACCAGGTGCTCTCCGAAAGCTCACTCTGATCCTGCCGAACGCCCCGTAGTTTCCGTTATACTTCTTGGGGTCCGGATAGGGGACGCAATGCGCCATAACATATGTTTGTTCGAGTTTGCCGACACATATCAGCTCTGACATGTTGTCCTGAACAACCTTGACTTCGTCTTCTTCGTCGTCACCTGACATCGTTAGTCTATGGCTCTATGCGGAGTGCTATGTGCGTACTCATTGTCAGATCGTATGTGGCTGGTTGAGGAACAGGAGTACTGCCGTTGCTTTTACTCAGGTCAAGGGAGCCGCTGCCTCCAAACTGAGAACCGTTCGAGGGTTTCTTTTTGCGTTGCTCTTCGGTCGTCTTCACTCGTTTTGCTGGGGATGCGGCACGCTCGTGGACGTTGTGCAGGCGTTCTACGAGTGAAACTTGGCTGCCTGCGCTAGCGGTCTCAGAGTGGGTGCTCGCGCTGGGCTCTGAGGAGGACGCTGGCCGCTTAGCCGCTGACTTGGGGCTGAGAAGTGCAGCAGGGTCAAAGCGTGGGGTCTTCGTTGCCTGATTTGTTTGCGCCGCTTGTTCGCCTGGAGCATGGGTTGTTAGCTTGATGTCGGGAGGTTTTAGTTCAGAGGGCAGGTCGCAAGCTGTCGGATTGATTAGCTGACCCTCACACGATTCGTCGAGCCATTGCTGAACAGCCAATGTCGACATGCTCGAATCGGCACCGTAGAGCGACTCGCCCATATCTAAATCAATATCGTTGAGGTCCATGACGGCCAATAAGAAGACTATATTTCAGACAAAGAGAAATTGGAGAGCAAAGGTTGATAAAAATAGAGAGGAAGAAGAGTTTACCTTTCTTGCGCGCCCCGCGAGGGTCAAGTAAAAGAGCAGGATTCATAGTGTACAGGCGCAAGCACAGGTGTTGTTACAGGTGAGAGAGCCCCCGCAGACTCCAGCCGATCAGACTACCACTCTCTTGTTTCGATGCTTGGATGCTCGCTGGCACAGCGCATTCAACACCAGTATGGTAGAAAAGTCCCCGTCGCCGCAGCAAGCCTGTTCTAAAAGGGGATCTTTCAGACGAATGCACAGGAAACTCGGTGAAAAACGCTTTTCTGAATCCAGAATAACGACCGTTGCGTGCAAATCCCTGGCGTCGACGCGGTTGAGGTACAAGGTCACGCGCCACTCAGATCGGGCGGCCGAGAAAGTGAAGGTGGAAGGTGAGGCAGTGGGCTCCTGATTCTCATGTCGCGGTCCAGGGGTCGTAGGTCAAGAGACGCGCTGCTCACAAATGCATTTTAGACGGGAAATGCGCGCTCTGCAGCAAACATTGATAAGAAGTTCGCGATGTAGTCGACTCTCGCGTTCTGTTGAAGATGGCACTAGCCACACTCGGACCCACCGTCTGCCTGCCAGGTGCCAGAATGACCACATGACTTACAGGCCTTTCAGACCTACCGGGCGCTGATGATGCGCCATAATTTGCCCGAAACATCACTAAATTGGCAATAGTCTGACATAGCGGAGAACGTGTTATCGTATTTCATATTTGCGCCGCGGGTTAACCATTGCCGCGAAATATATGTGTTACTACGCGAATGTATGATGTTGCTACAAGGTCGCATCCATCCAACGCCATCATGCAAAACGCCCAATCCAACACCGGCTATGCAAAACGCCCCCATCCTTCCCAGCTCCACATCATCACATCAAGTACCAACACGAAACTCATCAACACCAGGTGAAAACTGGGTTCCTGCCCTTTACCATCTCCAGACGTTCCACGATGACCTTCTTACGATTGCCTTCCATATCTTCGTTTGCCGCGTATCCCAAATCACCCTCGTCTTCGTCATAGTCGTCTCTGTGGATATTTAGAGAAAAGCGGCGATGCCGTTTACTGCTGTCTCGGCGAGGGTGGTCGTAACTCATGCGCGAACGGTGTGCCGGCCGCCCGTTCGCTTCAGATACATTCCGACTAGCCCATGGTATGTCATTAACTGTAGCGGGCGACATGGGGCCATTGGTATTGTTGGTTCGATCAGGGCGCCGCGCGTCGAATGATGATGAATCGCGAGTAAGGTTGAAGCGGTTCTCGTGCGCCGAATCGAGAGGTGGGGAGTTCATCAGAAGATCGGGCTGTGGTTTCTGCGGCGGTGTTTGGAGGGCAGTGATGTCCATCTCCTCTTGCTCCTCATCTAGCCTCTTATGACGGCTTGAGTGTTGCTTCAGCCGCATCTCCGCCGAAGGTGCACGCAATGGCACAGCGATAGGTACCTCGACGATGTCATCCCAGACGCACACACGTGCACGTCTCGTAAGCTCTAATGGCCCATGATCTGGCGTCTTGAGTGTCTCCACGACGTTCCAAGCTTGTCCCTTCATGACCGCCATCTGCTTTGCATACATACGCTCCTTGAAGTCTGCATCACGAGAGAAGCATTTTCTGAGTGCCGTCTGTGTATCGCTCCACCATTGTTTTGAGGTGAGAAGCGGGAGGAAGTGTTTGCGAGTAGCCTCGGAGAAAGGCTGACCGATGAGCGAGACGGGGAGGAATAGCCAGCCGAATGGATAGCTTCGCCACTGCAGCCAGGTCAGTGGATGGGTATTTGTAGCAAGAACGGTGTACTTACAGCATCAGGGTGCTTCCAAGGCCAGGACAAACTGTTGTCGATGGCACCAAGTGTGATCTCTGGCACGGGACCACTCCGCCTTGGTGTATTGGAGCGACTGGATGCTCTCATAGGCTCCCTACGTCCGTACGGATCCAGTTCTGACATTGACTGCCGGGTGTATTGGCTTGGTTCATCGTCGCCATCATCCTCGTCATCAAGTTTTGGCGGTTCTGCAATTATAGTAGCTTCCTGGGTCTTCTGGTCAATCTTGATCATCCAGTTATCCAACCCTCTGTCTGTGTTGCGCATGATGTAGTCTAGAATGACGAGTTTCTCCAGTTGCTCCCTTAGAGACTGTTGTAGTGCAGGCGTCCAGAATCCTCGCCGCCGCTGGTTGTCCGGCGAGCCTGGGCGGTCCTCATCGTCCTCGTTATCGGACTGCGGTCCACTCGGTCGACAGTCTTCAGCCCATCTTCGCTTCTTACGTCGAGATGCAGCGCTCATCGAAGCATGCTGATCTGGCCAAGGGTTCTCCTTCAGGAAGATATTCGCATCCTTGAAGCCTTTCAAGAAAACCTGGAAACTACCAGGCTTTTCCGGAAATGGCTTCCCTTTCCTGTAGAATGCGCGTCTCTCCCAAAAGTCGTAGTAGAACGACTTGGAGGAGAGGTCGACGATGTCTGTGTACGGCACAATGTTTGTTCGGAGTTGGGTGTCGAGGACGTACGCGGCTGCTTCGGAGATGTAACTCAGGTTTGGGATGAGACATGCGCGCCCAAAGAAGAAGGGGAACAGGTTGCGATGTATCCACTTCGTCCACTTTGGATTTCGCGACGCGTACGGCTCCTCGTCCTTGGGCTTGAAGACACCCACAACCTTGCCCTGCGTATTGCGCGCAAAGTAGCTGCCTGAGCTGCCTTGCGTGATGAGCTTTGGGTGCACACCCATCTCGATCGCCGTTCGTACGCTCTCCACTATGTCATCGAATTGTAACTTGGTCATGCGCTCTGGCGAGCCAGCTGCGTCATAATCGAATTGCAGCGATTCTGCTGTTGCTGGCCGCACGCCGTCGGGCGCCTGGAAGACGGAGTGGTGGATCTCGAGCTGTTCGTCGTCTGGCCCTTCCCTCTGCTTCTTAAACTTGAACTTCTGTGCAATCTCATCCGCCCATCGTTCAAACCGCGCATTTATAGCTTTGATGTCGACTCCCGAATTCGATCGATGCCTGCGCCCGTTGGATGCTCGACGTGCATTCGGTGATCCTGGGACCGAATCGCCCGGCATGCGCATGCGTGAGCTCCGTGAGGGCTGGATAGGAGCATATTGCGCATTGGATATGGATTCTTGATGAAAGCCATCCTCAGACGCAGCGTCTGAATCCTCTTCCTCCTCGGCCTGCGCTATTCGAGCGTACCCTGATGTCGGTGGTCGTTTTGCTTTGGGCATGATGTGAAAGAGTGGCTGTGTGTATCTAAAAAGGGAAGGACATCTGGCTCCTCGAGAGCCGCGTGGATTTAGAATTACTGGGGATGACGATGGAGCTGCCGCAGGTCCCCCAACCAATAGCTCCCGCTAGCGCCGGTGGAGAATCACAGATCATCACATGCCAGCTGTTCGGTAAAATCATCATGTTCAAATGTTATTACTTCTGATGCGGGAACAGCCTTGATTTTTTGTCAATCAGAATGAAGGTTTCGTGGGTATCTTATTCTATTCGACAACGACAACGGAATTGCCCGCATAGCACTTTTCATCGGCTCAAAAACTGTCGTCTAAATCGACCTGTCGCCTAACTACGCTTGGGCTGTCGTCCTCCATGCCACCTGTAGTGTCTGTGAAATCGCCTCCAGCTGTCATCAGTAGATCGTCGACAATGCGCCTGCTGGCTTCTCGAGCTTCATAACTATTAGCGCATTCTTTGTGAGCTAACAGGGGGAACTTACCTGGTGTTTGCAACAACTTTGTTTGTGGGATGTGAAACTGGATCGTCTTCGGTGGACTGAAATCGAGCTCATCGTCGTCGCTGTAGTCGACATAGTCGTCGTTCCTCCCCAAGCTCATGGGCGTCTTGCCCTTCGCCGGTGTTTGCACACTCACACCCGGTGTGCGAGGTGTCTTCATGGGCGAGAAGATGTCAGCACGCAGCTGTGGTGCAGGCGACGAAGGGGGCGACGAATCGTCCCACTTTGGCATTCTCGAAGTAGCAGTAGTCTCACGAGGCGTGGGCGCAGCACGATGTGCGGTTCCTGGTGTGAAAGCGCCTGTTGGCTTGTATTTCCTGGGGCTTATGAGTGGTGTAGCCTGCACGCGGAATGTCTTGTCCAAGACGCGGTGCATGAGTGGGTCCTGGTTGAATTGCAACTTCTTCGTTGTTGTGGGCTGAACGAAGGGGGAGGAGTCAAAGCCCATCATGTCTGGGAGCACCTGTGACTTTCCAGGGGTGACCGGCTCAAACTTTGGCGTTCTAGAAGCCGAAGGCCCGCCATCCAGCTCCTGTCGAAGGGTTTCGTATGGCGAAGAAAGGCCAGCAAATTGTGGTGCCTCCTCGTCAGCATCGAGCTCGTCGCCGTCCCCATGCCTTCCTTTCCTCAGCGAATGAGGCATGCCAGGCGTACTGTGTCCCATGGATGGCGAATCAAGCGTCATGGTCTCATCCATGCCGTCGTGTGAGGAAGCTGGCCGCTGCGGCGTGGTGGCTCCTTCTCTGGTCGCGTCTCTGGTCATTGTCTCCTCCTCTTCATAGGTCTCCTCTTGCTGCGAATCGTCTTGCGCGATAGAATCATCTTGTGGAGCTTCGTACCCGGACAGCGACACGTTTGCGCTGGCTTCGAAGAATTGCTTCCAGAACTGGCAGGGTGTCAGTATTTGCTCGCACCGGTGGGTGGAGGTTGCGCACCTTTGAGCCTTCCCAGACAGCCTCAGAATGTTTTCCATACTGCTCTACAATTGGCAAAATGCCTGTAGTCACAATCCGATGTGCGCGACTGAAGTTGTGGTCGATTTCTGCTCTTGTTCAGTTGGGCTGGAGGGGTATTGCTGGGATTGTTTACCTTGGAGGGTGAGAGTGATTGACTGCTCTAATTTCTCCAGCTCCTCTGTCAAAGACAAGTTGCGATTCGGCGCCATACTTTGTCGAGACATCTTGTCTAGCACGTGGTGGACAGTGTTTGCCCTTCAACGTTGTTTGGTTGTTGATGCCCGCGGGCTGCACCTGCAGCGCGCGACTGTTTGCGAGAACTAGCCTAGCCTAGTCCAAAACGGGAAAGCCCGTGGACCTCCGCTTCGCCGCAAGCTCTCAACTTCTCCTCACTCTTGTTCCCGCCGCCAGCTCCATCCGGCCTGAACACCAACGTCGTGGCTCAAGCTGGCTGCGCTATTTGCGGAACGGGACCGTTCTGCACTGTAGTCGACATGAACGTGTCAGTTGGTAACTAGGTCTATTCACATAAGACATGGTATTGGCCGGGCTATTGTACCCCGACGCCTGAGCTTCATGGAACGCTGCCGATTCGAATATGCGAGAGGGGTACACGCGACCTCCGCATAACCGAAGAAGAGCTGTCCTTAGCTTCTTGTCAAAGTACAAATGCTACCAATCGTCTCATGCGCGTCTTGAGTTCACGGGT
This sequence comes from Epicoccum sorghinum, assembly GCA_020272525.1. Taxonomy (NCBI): domain Eukaryota; kingdom Fungi; phylum Ascomycota; class Dothideomycetes; order Pleosporales; family Didymellaceae; genus Epicoccum; species Epicoccum sorghinum. The sequence continues at coordinate 246,557 of VXJJ01000012.1, forward strand.
TCTTATTCACCAAGCTCGGTGCAAAGCAACAGTACACTCTTATTTCGGTATCCTCTCTTCTGCTTTTCTGCCTAACATGTCCTTTCGTCTACCGGCAAGAGCAACTTGGCAGACCAGGCTCAATTATACCACCACAGCTCGTGTCGCGACCCAGGCTCCACGATGGGCACGCAACTACGCTACACCAGCGACAGGATCCAGGACAGCAATTGTGACAGGATCTTCGCGTGGAATGTGAATCGCCAGTGGACAAACAGACCTGAGAAGTCGACTGACAGCACCTAGCGGTAAAGCCATAGCTCTGCGTCTCGCAAACGACGGCTATGACGTGTGCATCAACGACGTTGTGGCGAACAAAGCCGGCTGTGACGAAGTGGTCAAAGAGATTGAAGGCCTCGGTCGAAAGGCATTCGCATTCACGGCAGATGTATCGAATCTGCAAGAAGTGCAAGAGTTAGTGAAGGCCTCTGCTTCAGAGCTGGGTCCTTTGAATACAATGGTCGCCAACGCAGGTATTGCGCAGGTGAAGGGACTGTTGGAGCTAACCGAGCAAGACTTCAAAAGGATGTTCGAGGTCAATGGCAAGTTTTTGACGCCACCAGCATTGCCCGCTACTGACGCGGACCTCTAGTCTACGGTGTCTTCAACTGCTACAAGGCTGCCGCGGAGCAGATGATTTCACAAGGTTCCGGCGGCAAGCTCCTGGGCGCAGCGTCCATTGTTGCCTTCAAACCTTTTCCCCTACTTTCGCATTACAGCGCATCCAAGTGGGCAGTGAGAGGCATGACTCAAGCTTTTGCGATGGAGATGGCCGAGCACAAGATCACTGTCAACGCATACGCGCCCGGTATTGTTGGCACTGCAATGTGGGATCTTATTGATGAGAAACTAGGGGAGAAGACCGGAGCAAAGAAGGGTGATACAATTAAGAAGTACACTGACGAGCTCATTGCGCTGGGCAGGACAAGTGTACCTGAAGATGTGGCCAATACAGTAAGTTTCTTGTCCAGCAAGGACAGTGACTATATGACAGGTCAGACGATCGTCATCGACGGTGGCATTATCTTTACCTGAGCAGAGATTAGAAGGGAGAATAGCGTTTTATTGTCATTCAATCATCAGCAACCCTTAGTCTTCATCTGTTTACTCAGAACAGAGCAGTCTTCACCCACAGTGTTTCCCAAGATCCCCTCTGAGCTGACTCACACTCAAACTCACACTCCATGGAATTCCGGTTCGTCACAGCTCATTATACCAACGCACCGCCTTATCCACCCGTCACGTCCTTCTATTCAACAACCCTATAAAAGCTCCACAATCTCCATTCCATCCATTTGTCAATTACATCTGCACACAAGATCTCTTCCATAAAGAACCAGCAGCTATTTGCATTTGCACCATGCCCCGCTACCGCGGTCATAACATTGCCCGCGTCCCGATTCCGTTGAGCAACCGCGAAGTCGATAATAGACTAGATCTACTCGATCACCAGTCAGAAAAGAAACTCCGAGCTGTACGTGAGCTGGAGGCGGAGTTGAGACGGTTGGCTGAGATCCGGGCTGCGCGCATGACCGAGAGGAACAATCTGGTGGCACAAGCTGCTAGATTGGACGAGGAGATAGTTCATCTGGACGCGCTCATTGGCATATCGGAGGATCAGATTACGAAAGAGCTGAATAAATAGGTCTGTAGGGCAGGATGGGGCTGCACCTTGCAACCAAGGTGTACTCACTTGTCTTGCTGGTTGGAGTAGTCGTGTATATGGTTATTTCTTGGGCTTGAGTTGGACTGCAACGTCATTCTGGCTATCGGGACATATGCAAGTCTTGCACGTGTGTCTCGCATGACGATACTGGTAGTAGCAGGCTCTAGCTCCCAAAACATATCAAACCGACCAGCGTCCAAAGCAGCACCCAGGTTCTAACCAGTCCTTGTTGCGGTTGCGCTCCCAAATCTCGTCAATGTAAGACATCCGCTGTAAAATTTTATGTTCGGAGACAGGCTTGTTCTGCGCATACAACGGGTCATACTCCAGCTGGTGCAGAAACTCCTTTTCTGCATCATAGCGCTGTGCAGATCCATTCTCGCCCCACCAGGCAATGAAGCTTCGTTCCTTTTCGTCCTTCAAGCTGGAAAGCTCATCTAGTCTCTCGTCGTTTCGAGTGAATAGCCTTTCGAGATATTCAGGCAATTTCTGCTGTTCATTTGGTCGTTTGTCGTGTTTCGTTGAAACAACATGTGTGGTGTATTCTTCTGGCTGTTGGAATTGAAGATCACAACCTGAACTTGCGCAAGTAAAAGACTCATGGGTCCAATTGAAATGCAGTCTCTCCACTGCTATGATGCGATGGACGCGGATTGCTCGCTTCTGCTCCTGAATGTCTTTATCAAGGTTGTCGTATTCCAAAAATCTGCCAACAGGTCCGTGAAAAGGTTTCTTAGGCGGGACGATGTTTGGCTGAGTCAGTCTCTGGCAAAGCTTCCATGCTTGGGAGGCTTTGATTGACACAGCTCCTTGAGTGATGGCCAATTGCCACATGACCCGTTTCAGTCGGCTATTCGTTGAACCATCTCCGCGGATTAAATCGACGGATACTCTGATCTCTGGAGGACACATCTCACCCACTTTCCTGTAGAAGCCGGGTGGAAGCTCGCCGTCATGATAGTCAGAACGATCGTGATCATCACCGAGAACAACATGGTTCACCTGTGGCAAGCGTCGCTGCACAGTCCGCCAAAATTCTTGCATTCGCTCGCCAGTTCCCCCATACCCTGTAGCTAGTGCTTCTTCCTCAGTGCCTGACCAATGCTCAAGGCTTGCTTCCTCCATCCAGGTTCTCTCTGTCATCCAGCCGAACTCAACATAGACTTGCTTTGCACGAGCCAAGAAGCTCATGTCGTGTATGGTTTCACCAGCATGACCGCCTGCGAGCAACCAATCTGCTTCAACGCGATACCAAGTATTTGGGTCTGAGAAGAACAATTTCTGGGCCTCGGCACGAATACGGCGCGATGTATGCATGAGCTCGAACAGGCTCGGCTGATCACAGAGTTGAAGAATCCGTAGCTGAAGCTCCGCCGGTAATCTTGTATATTGCGGGAAAACAGTTTCTGACACCGTCCAATCTTGGTTACGGACAAAGATCGAGAAGGGTATCTTCAGTTCTCCCTCCCAACTGCTAGGAATGGTGAGGTCGAGGGGTTTCCGCCAATTGCCCTCGGCGATCGCGCGAAACATGGTGATGGTAGGAAAGTCGTTGCCAGTATCGTTGTAATGTATGAGGTAAAGAGCGATGGTGCGTCACAGAGAGTAAGTTTAGCTATCGTTAGCGCCACTGCGTATGTGATGATGAAGGCGTCAATACGAAATGACCAGGCATCCCATTGCCTGTTCGAGTTTAGCGTCTCGTAGATACACAATGTCTTCTTTGTTACATTCGAGGCAGTCTTGGTTCGTCGCTTGTGACAACATAAGAGGCTTTATCTAGGCGTACCAAATTTGAAAAGCATCTTGTATCATAAGATATCAAATTGACAAGGCTCAACATGCCCTTCATGGAACTTTGAAAATCAAGCAAAACGCAATGCGGTTATCACCAGACCCTGTCAATCACAGTCAATTGATGTTTCGGTGAAGTACTCAACAAATTACAGAGAGCTGTTTCCACCGGATACTTTAGTTGTGATCAGCCCAGTCTAAATGAATGCATCGTTGTCAAAGATGACTACGCACCTTACCAGTACTGCTTAGTTTTTGCTTTATGATCATTGAATGCTACCAAAGTACTGAGTGTCTCGTCGAAATCGATAAGGCACTGTATACTTTCAACCGTCATCCCAGCCATTGCCCGACTGGTTGGGATCCAAATAATCTATCGCGTTATCTCTCCTACATCCAATGGCTAGCGGCTCACAGTCATCCCTCCAAAAGGCTACCTGGTGTCCTACAGCAGAAGCCTTGCATCTGACACGGTTGCGTAATACCTGGCCTCTATCGTTGATGGCTACTAACAGCACCCACCCATCTTCACATGCTTCACCGTCAGCGACCACTACAAGCAACGCTTGTGACCACTTCTGTTCCTCATCCTCTTCTGCGTCCCTTCGATGATCGCCTTCAATTGCATCGGGGCATCGTACTAGAGCACTGAGAATGAACGACGGTATCTGGTCCATGAGCTCCACTTCGTCATCGGCATCTCGTACTGACACACCGTAAGCGGCAACATCGTCATCAAAGACATACGGGCCAAACATGTGGTCATCGAATCCTTGCTTTTCCGTAGGCCATAGGGCTTTCTGCCACAAACGATCATACCCAGCATCGGCAGTTGCACGAGTGACTACCTCTTCAGGCGGATGGTCCCTCCCTCCCAATTCATTGCCATACCATGTCCGAATCCAGATGGCACTAGCGTCACCCCATTCATCCAGATCCACTGCCCTTCGCTTTTCAAATGCCAACAGATCTTTCGGAATGTGGTTAGGGATAGGAACTTGTCCATCCTGCCTACACAGTTCGATATAGGGCTGATAAGAATTGCTTTAGCAGGCTGGCATGCGAGGTAAACGGAAGTTTAATAAGGAGATCTTACCCAACGGCCTTTTCTGCCTAGGCTAATCCATGTTTTCACAAGAGTTCGTTCTTGCTCATCTTGGTCGAAATGCGATTCTGGATCCCACTTGTCCTTTGGGTCATATCAGTAAATACTGGCGAGATTAGATAGTCCGACTTGAATAGCCAAGGAGTGTTTGGGTTGCTTTGAGCATACTATGAGGAAATGATCAAAAGGCATGTAGCCAAATATATCGTCCAGATCGTGCATAGTAGCCATGTCGTTAAACTAATATGACTAAAAGTGAAGGGTGTGTAATGATGCGCGATGAGGGCATAGAGTATCTTGATACGAGTTGAATATTTATTGGATCCTGCAACCAAGAAACCAATCAGTGTGCAGTAGTTGGCAAACATCGAGAAGTGCTGGGGGCCTCAAATTGTTACGAAAGAACCCGTCTTGGCACCTGCACTCCACCCTCGAGGCGCATGTCTTTATTTTATTGACTTCCTGTCCACTTCGCAATCGCAAACCTAGTCTGCAGCAAACCTAGTCTGCAGTAAAGGTAGCTCGAGCTCGCAATATAGTAGCGACAGGAACCGATACCTAAACTTACCTACCGTCTTGAAAGTGTTGTGGTGGTCAAGGGTCTACATCATACGAGGGGTCCGACTGTGACAAACCCTCGCCCTCCTTCGTCTTACTCACGCTACTTCTCTCTTGCCGACCGCTAGCTCCTCATCGTTTCCCTTTTCTCTGTTCACTCCTTCACCTCATCTGGTCATCTCTTAGTCTTTCGCGCTCTGCTTCTTGCTCGTCGTTGCTTCTAATCTTTGCACTGTAATCCTCACGTTGGATGCAGTATCGCGGTCTAGTTCGATTGCTACTTCAAGAGGGTCTCAACTTTGGATGATCTCATGTCGTCGCATTGCAGCGCCCGTGTTGAGGATATCTCTGGTTCTTGTCATGCAGGACGATCTCAGGCAAGCCACACAGGACCAATCGGTGCAAGCGTATTGTGGAGAACACAGTGTGGAGACATCCTGGGGTATCGATAACAGGATTGCTGAAGAATATGCTCCTCAGCGCCCTGTGTCACGACGACAAGGCCAGGCTATGGCATGAGCTTGTGAGCGACGGCACAGAGTACCTTGGGTCACACCCCTCAGAGGCAAATCGCAGAACAGACAATGAGCGCGCAGTAAAATCCAGGTTGAATGTGCGGTAGTTATGAATGAGGTTGGTCTTCAGCGTGAGACTGCTCGATCACTTGGCGTCATAACGAAGCCGCGCTAGAAGGGCGGAAGAATAAAATTTTGGCGACCGCTTACCGTCGCTGCCAAATCTAAAAGAGGATCCTTGGGCAACGAAAGAAAGGAAGAGCCGCGATCGAGATTGGCCAGGCCTCACACCGTCCCCCGATTTCGAGCGCTATGCCCATGGCTCCGGTTGAAGACTCGGCAAAGGGTACCATCTTCGTGGCGAATTGGTTCTGCACGAATGAGAACGTGGTGAAGAAGTGCCCTTTGAGACCTCCGCTCCGCTTATGGCCGTAGCGCGAGGCTGCATGGGGCTCTGGAGACATTCTGCCACCTACGTAAAGAAACCTTGAGGACAAATGCTCTTGCAGCCAAGGGCTACGAGGCCATCTGACTGATTGGTTTAGTCTGATACTGCACTTGAACAAACACGAAGAGAGGTTATGCCCGTGAAGTGGCTTTGCAGCAACGCAAGGGACTTGGCCGGCGTTGTTACAGGACCCTGACGCTGCATAATCCGCGACCCTCGGTTTGTTGGGTTGGAACGTCGCGGCTAGTTCCCAGGAAGGCGGTGAGCACACATGCAGTACTTTCATGTTGCCACACAGAGATATGCCCGCTTCAGCGTGTTTGCAAGGTGGCCTCGCTCGTGCCTCGAAACAACAGAACGAGCCCCATTACCAGGTGGCAAGCACTACAACGGGGACGCTGGGGCAACGAGAAATCTGCGAGCAATCTGCAGGCTTGTGATTGGCGCGCCCGAGCAGAGTATGGGCGAACCTCGCCCGGAGCGTGCACGGACCCGAAGATTTTTTATCGCTTCGGGGGCCCACTACGATACTGTTGGTGCTTGTGGTAGAATTTAAAGAAGGTGGAGGGGTCGCAGCGGTGCTCTTCCAGCTCACACCCTCACTCTCAGGGCCACCAAAAAAAAGTTTCCTGTGCGATATCAGCTGCCTCGAGAGCTGTTTATTCATCTTTCTCGCGTTGTGCGATTTTTTTGATACCCTGGTAGACGTTTCGTCTATCTCTACACCGAAAGGTTTTTGCTTAGGCCCCGCAACCACGCTATAAAGAGGCCCGCCGCCTTTTTTCCCACCTCCCCTCCAACACCACACATTCTCTCAACATGGCGCCCGCAGCCCTTCACGACGCCTCGGCTGTTAAGTCTGAGAACTCCAAGGCCGTCAAGGTCCTTGAGGAGCTTCTCAGCAAGCTTACCGTCTCCAAGGCGCAGGATGAGATCAACTCTTCTGCTGCCTCGATCGCCACCTTCATCAACGGTGACATCGAGGAGGCTGATGCCCCTACCAAGTACGTCCCATCCTCCTACTCACTGTTGACTGCAAGAGCCGTGAGACTAACACCTTTCCAGGGCTGTTGAGCTCCTGAAGAAGCAGCTCAGCAACAAGAAGGATGCCGTTGCCCGTGAGCGCGCTCTCGATGCCATCCGTGCTATCGCCCAGCACGCCCAGGTTTCCGCCTCTGTCGAGCCCTACCTCGTCGCCCTCCTCCCCAACGTCCTGGCTGCCGTCGGTGACAAGATGTCCGGCGTCAAGGTCGCTGCCCAGACCGCCGCCGAGGCCATCGTCACTGCTGCCAACGCCAACGCCGTCAAGGCCATCATCCCCCACCTTTCACACTCTCTCGAGACCGCCCAAAAGTGGCCCGAGAAGATGACCGACCTCAAGTGCATTGAGCTTCTCACCGCCTCTGCCCCCGCTCAGATGGCTTTCCGCGTCCCTGACTTGATCCCCGTCATCTCTGGTGCCATGTGGGACACCAAGGCTGAGGTCAAGAAGGCCGCCTACGCCACCATGGAGAAGCTCTGCTCCTTGATCTCCAACAAGGATATCGAGCGCTTCATTCCCGAGCTCATCAAGTGTATCTCCAAGCCTGAGAACGTCCCCGAGACCGTTCACTTGCTCGGTGCCACCACTTTCGTCACTGACGTCCACGAGCCTACTCTGGCTATCATGGTCCCTCTTCTTGAGCGTGGTCTCGTCGAGCGCGAGACTGCCATCAAGCGTAAGACCGCTGTCATCATCGACAACATGTGCAAGCTTGTCGAGGACCCCCAGATTGTCGCCGCTTTCTTGCCCAAGCTCATGCCTGCTCTTGAGAAGAACTACGACAACCTCGCTGATCCCGAGGCTCGTGAGAAGACCCGCCAGGGTCTCGACACCCTCATCCGTGTCGGTGCCGTCAAGGATGGCAAGATTCCCGAGCTCGAGAGGTACGGTGACATCGCCACCGTTGCTGGCAACCTGAAGGCCGTCCTTCCCTCCAAGTACAAGCTTGATGACAAGTTCACCCCCGTTGTCGAGTACATCGGTGCTATCGGTGGTCAGCTCATCGACGAGAAGGACTACGAGCCCCTTAACTGGTTGGCTAACGCCGGTCCTTTCGTCGCCGTCCTCGTTGGCGATGAGGAGTCCAAGGACATCACCGAGAACCTCCGCAAGAAGTCTCTCCCCGCCTCTGCTGCTGAGGACGTTCCCGAGCCCGATGAGGAGGAGGGCGAGGACCTTTGCAACTGCACATTCAACTTGGCTTACGGTGCCAAGATCCTGCTTAACCAGACTCACCTCCGTCTTAAGCGTGGTCAGCGTTACGGTCTTCTCGGACCCAACGGTTCCGGTAAGACCACCCTCATGCGCGCCATCAACAACGAGCAGGTCGAGGGTTTCCCCAAGCAGAACGAGGTCAAGACCGTCTACGTCGAGCACGACTTGGACTCTGCCGATACTGAGATGACTGTCATCGGCTGGACCGTCAAGAAGCTTCGCGATGTCGGTATTCAGGACGACCAGGAGAGCATCGAGGCTACCCTCCGTGAGTTCAACTTCACCCAGGAGCAGATCAGCGGCCCTATCACCGCCCTCTCTGGTGGCTGGAAGATGAAGCTTGCGCTTGCCCGTGCTGTCTTCGAGAAGCCCGATATCCTGCTCCTTGACGAGCCCACCAACCACTTGGACGTCAAGAACGTTAAGTGGCTCGAGGACTACCTCACCAGCTCCCCTTGCACATCCATTGTCATTTCCCACGACAGCAAGTTCTTGAACAACGTCATCCAGCACGTTGTCCACTACGAGCGCTTCAAGCTCAAGCGTTACAAGGGTAACCTTGATGAGTTCGTCAAGCGTGTGCCTTCCGCCCGCTCTTACCACGAGCTCAGCGCTTCGGACCTCGAGTTCAAGTTCCCCGAGCCCGGTTTCCTCGAGGGTGTCAAGACCAAGGCCAAGGCTATCCTCCGTGCCACCAACATGAGCTTCCAGTACGAGGGTACCGCCAAGCCCCAGATCTCCGATATCACCTTCCAGTGCTCGCTCAGCTCCCGTATTGCCGTCATTGGTCCTAACGGTGCCGGAAAGTCCACCCTCGTCAACGTCTTGACTGGTGAGCTTGTCCCCACCTCCGGTGAGATCTACCACCACGAGAACATCCGTATTGCCTACATCAAGCAGCACGCTTTCGCTCACATCGATCACCACCTCGACAGCACTCCCTCCGAGTACATCCAGTGGCGTTTCCAGACTGGTGAGGATCGTGAGACCATGGACCGTGCCAACAAGATCGTCACTGAGGAGGACGAGAAGGCCATGGACAAGATCTACAAGATCGAGGGTACCCAGCGTCGTGTTATTGGTATCAACTCCCGCAGGAAGTTCAAGAACTCCTACGAGTACGAGTGCTCTTTCGCTCTCGGTGAGAACGTCGGCATGAAGAACGAGAGGTGGACACCCATGATGTCTGCTGACAATGCCTGGATTCCCCGTACCGAGATCATGGCTTCCCACGCCAAGATGGTCGCTGAGGTCGATCAGAAAGAGGCCCTCGCCTCTGGTCAGTTCCGTCCTCTCGTCCGTAAGGAGATTGAGTCTCACTGCGCCAACTTCGGTCTCGACGCTGAGCTTGTTTCTCACTCGCGTATGCGTGGTCTGTCCGGTGGTCAGCGTGTCAAGGTCGTCCTTGCCGCTTGCTCGTGGCAGCGTCCTCACTTGATCGTCCTTGACGAGCCTACTAACTACCTCGACCGTGACTCTCTCGGTGCCTTGTCCAAGGCCATCAAGTCCTTCGAGGGTGGTGTTATCATCATCACTCACTCTGCCGAGTTCACCAAGGACTTGACTGAGGAAGTCTGGGCTGTCATGGACGGCAAGATGACTCCTTCCGGCCACAACTGGGTCCAGGGTCAGGGTGCCGGTCCCCGTCTCACCGAGAAGGGTGACGAGGAGGAGAAGGTCAGTCCACCCATTCACAGCTTCATGAATACATGCTAACATCATCACAGTTCGACGCTATGGGCAATAAAATTGCCGCAACTGAGAAGAAGAAGAAGCTCACATCCGCCGAGATGCGCAAGGTATGTTTCCCCCACACCACAATCATTGTCTTAAGCTAACAACCTTTGCAGAAGAAGAAGGACCGCATGGCCCGCCGCAAGCGTGGCGAGGAGGTCTTCTCCGACGAGGACGACTAAACGGATCGCCCTTGCAAAAGTCTTTCTTTGTTCTTCATGACTGTTACGCATGCATACCAGGCTTAGAGTTTGCCTATGATAATGAGGGTAGCAGTGGTCATGGCTGGCGTTTGGATTCCAAAATTTGCGAGGTACTAGCTTTGACAGCCCGCGCATTTTGCGGGTCGATCTCGTTGCAGATAGAAATAGATTCCCACAACACTTCACATACGCGTTCTCCATTCTCGATCTGATGTTTTGCCTCAGCCTACTACTCAGCTTCCATGCTGATCTGGATCAGTCTCCACGGTCTATACTTCGGATGTGGCTCCACCACAATTTCACGGCCGCATACAGGTCGCGTAGCTTATCCAGAAGCCATCGAGAAGCGTGGAGGTATTCAGCAGCTCCTAACAAGACTTGAGCTGCTCAGTGTACTTGAGCCGGAGGCTCCTACTGGCAGCTAATAGGCTGGTCTATGGTAGCTTGACTACAGTTGGGAGCACCAAGTTCAGCCTCCGAAAGCCAACATGAAGCACCTCTCCTTGTCATTACGGCAGTTTCATATCCGTCGACGATCAATAAACCTCCTCCCGAGGTCGTGCTGCCACCATGCCAGCAGGTTACATGATGAGTACGTTCATCGTGTACCCCGTGCAACGCACATAAGGTGGGTCATGACTGGAGTGCTTCAGTCCCAATTGGCATCATGTTCAAAAATTGAATCACTTCTGAGACGACTACGCAGTTTATCAGCTGCTTTTATTCTATAACAGATCAATGTTGTATCCTTCAAAACATGGAAAGTAGTTACTCGCAAATGATGGTGTAGTACGTCTTCCACAGCTACACTTGTAGGCAAGGTAGGTAAATTTAACGCCCTGAATTGTTGCAAAGCGACCATTCAAGTTCCGGTTGTTTATAAACTCGACTCCACCACAAAACAATCACCACTTCATCTCAAGCACCTCCGTCCACTCTCCCTTATTCGCCTTCTCGCACAACTCTTTCAAGGCCGGCACCGCGCTCTCAAAGTCCTCCAGCTCCAGATACACCTGCCCACTAAACCGAGCCCACCACGCACCGCCATAGAACATGGTCTGCAAGAAGGTGTTGTACTTATCCACCATCACCTTCTGCAACCAGATATTCATCGTCGGTCCCACCTTGGCTTCGCTCAACTCCACCTTCTCGCCCGCCTTCTGCGCCGTCTCAAACTCAATCGGCAGCCGCACCATGGTCATACAACACTGACTCATCGTCTTCGTCTCGTTGTCCAAGACCTCCGTCCCCAGTGCTTTCGCGATAAGCTGTCCAGCATCCTGAGCAAGCCTAGTGCAGTATTCCCTGATGACCTTCTCGCCACCGAGCGCTTTCCGCCACTCAACAGCGCTGGGCACACAGAGGTAAGGCGCGCTATCGATAGTGCCAACGAACTCGAAATTGCCGATGTACTCGGAGTCGATGGCGCCGCCGAAGGCGCCTTTCGGGTTGACCGTGTTGGGGACCGAGGACAGGTTCTTGAAGCCCCAGGATGTGGGGAGGGTCGAGCGGATGAGGTGTTGGTTGCGGAGGGGCACGTAGAGGACTGCGCAGCCGCGGGGGACGTGGAGCCATCTGTTTTGCTCGTTTAGTGTCTGCGGCTTCACTCAGTATGGATGGGGGTTTACATACTTGTGGCAGTTTGTCGTCATGAAGTCCGGGTCCAGCTGGCTCACATCCAAGTCCAGATGCCCGATGCCGTGCGCGGCGTCCAGAAGACTCAACACTCCCAGCTCTTTGCATGCCTCCAGCAAGCGCTCATATGGCATACGCAAACCCGGCATACTGACCACGGTATCAAAGATCGCAACCTTTACCCTTCCCCCGGCACTTTTAACCTCCTCCACCTTCTTCTTGAATGCATCAACCAGCCACTCATCCTCAACGGGGTACGTGTACTCCACCCTCGCCGTCTCCGCCAGTGTAGTCTCAGAGATGTACTCCACCGTGGAATGACACCCCTTGTAAATAGTAGCAAAGTACAAAATATGGTCGCCCTGCTCGTACTGGAAGTTGCGCAAGACGGTGTTGACGCCCAAGGTGGCGTTGGGAACGAAAGTCACAGTGTTGAGGGGTGCATTGATGAGTTCTGCGACCGCGGCGCGGGACGCATTTAGGTAGGCTGGGTACTTGTAGCGGATGAAGTGGTCAGGGCGCGCTTCTGTGGCGTCCTGGAAGGAGCGGAGGACGGTTTGGATGGGGCGTGGGTAGGTGCCGAAAGAGCCTGGTGGTCATGTCAGGAATCGATCTGAGAGAGTCGAGCATACGGTGTTGATTCATGATGTATGTCGAAGTTTCCCAGGTACGTGATGCAGATATATTGATGCAGATATATTGTAGACGTAGGATGGCTCTGGCGGAAGCTCACTCACCATGGTTGAGGTTCAGATAACCTTTCTCAAACATGAAATCTTTCTCCCTCAATTCCTTGCCGAACTTGACATCATCCTTTTGCCTGATGGGCAGGGTCATGGTGCTATCTGTGATGGAACCCGTTGTCAAGTGATCTTGCTGAACTATGACGTAGATCGTTTGAGGATACTGATGCGGAATTGAAAGGAGTGGCGATATTGTCTCTATATGTACATATCTGGAGGTGACTCAATCTCAAGATATGCATCGCAGTCATACATGTAGAACGCACGGGCACGATAGGGCGTGGTGTAGTTGTGGGGCGACAGTAACGGCAATGCCGTATTTTGTAGCCAATGAGGACACGGCTCCGGCTATCGACGGTATCTACTGCAAGACTCATATGCATTCATCGCTCGAATTGCCGCTTAGTTTGTGACATTTGATTTATTTGCTACCTTCATAGGTGACTTGCTCTCTACCAAACATTCTGGCTCATACCATCATTCCGGTGCATCGCCAGGATGGTGAATTATGTACAATATCTATGGAAACGGAAAAAGATATTCGTAACGAACGTTTTGCTGCTCAACATCTTAGATCGTGCGCACGCTCCTTGCCTTCTCAGCAGCCATGCGCCTCCTGTACTGGTCGCGGAATTGAATACGACCGTAGGTGCCAAGACCGACTGAAAGGAAGAAGAAGAGGGTCCAGATACTAGTGACGACTAGACCAACAGGGAAGAAGGCAAGAGCAGTGCCTGGAACAACGAAAGGAGCGGCCAGGAAGACGGCCGATGTAGCGGCTGCTGCGGCTGTAGGATCGGCGTTGGAGGGTGTGTTTGCGTCGGCCTTCTGAGCGAAGACTCCGTTGACGAAGCGAGCTTCCTTGTTGGAGAGGGTGGTCGTGACATCAGCGTTTGTAGTAGGGTTACGCGCAGCAAGGTCAATTTGTGGAACGAGAAGCGGCTGGAGAGCTGCCCTGTGAAACGTGTTAGTGGTTGTGAAGAATCGTATTTTCTCGTGCTTACTTGGTCATAGCAGGGCCCATCAAGTTGGAGTTGATCTTTCCAACATACATGAGCGTCTTGAGCTCAGTCATACCGCTGATTGTTTGGCGCTGAACCAGGGTTCCATCGCTCCACCGCGCTTGCATCTGAGCCTCGCCGACCTTTCGCTTTGTGTTGTTCACATTCATTGCCTGCACTGTAGCACCTAGATACGACAAGGTCATACTGACGTCTGCGGCGGTGACGCTCTGCCACGGGTCGATAGGGGCTGACACGTTGTACATTCGTAGCTCGGCCTGGAAGACGCCGGTGGAGTTGTCCAGGAAGGGCACGTTGTAGCATACAGCAATGCCACTTGGGTTTGAGGCTTTGCCGTTGAGATTGCTCAGTGTCTGCATGCAAGCCTTCCTTGTGTCCTCCTCCCACTTCTGCAAATCTGCCTTCGAAGCATCTCCCGACGCTGGCATCAACGACGCTAATGGTGCAGTATCGACAGCATTGGAGTCTTGTCGTTGAGTGAGTGTGGCGAGAAGTCCTGCATCCCGTCGAAGTACCTCTTCCAAATCCTCACTGCGTCGAAGGGCGGCATTGACCTCGCCAAGTTTGATGGCAGCTACGTGTCCAGCAGCGAGCAGCCCACCAAAAGCAACAGTCTTAAAAAGCATGATGAAGACTGATATTAGGTACGAAGAGTCGATTAAAGCTGTTAGTATGAAGATTTAGGCTGGCCAGCAGCGTACCGGAAGAGAGTGTCTAGCAGCGAAGCTCAGAAAAGAACGAAGAAGTGTACGGTTAGAAACGATTCATGGAAACAGGCTCTGCATGGCTCATTAGTAGCAAGAACCTGGTACAAACGTGGTCAAGAAAGTGGCTCAGCGGTGGAGAACGGAAGGATGAAGTCTTGGACAGTCCGACGATGGAGTCCTCATGGCGTGACGCAGAGATCGAGGTCCTACTGGAGAAGCAACACCAAGCCAGGACGGAAATGCCATTACAGAGATGAGACCGGTGCTGCTCGAGTCTGCGACAGGTGACACGGAACTTCTCTATGCGTTTGTGCAGTAGCGCTAAAATTAAGCATAAGTCAGGACTCCACTGGCGGACACAAGCCAGATGTTTCTTTGGAGAAGACTGTTACCATAGCGCGGTCGGAGCAGGCATGACGATGTCTGCCCCTTGAGACGATTGGTGTTGAGGCTCTGCATCAGGCGCTTGCAGGGCAGGCATTACAGAGCCAATCAGCGGGCTTTGCGAATTACTTACCGAGCTCTTCCGTGCGCCTGGTTTCATGCTCACACACCTTCCCTGAACCCCGTCGTACGCGCCACGGTCGTCTGAAGGCAATTGAGCCACTGCGGTGATTGCCGCAGTGGTCATTTGGTCATCCGAAATCTCCGCTGTCGTTCTTTGGACTCGAATGCAGACCTGTGAGGCGTTCTTGGCTCCTTGAAAAAGAAATAACGGTGGATCTTTGTTTGCATTGCATTTGTTTGTACGCTGCGTCCATCGTATTCAAGAGTCTTTCAGGATCATTTGCAAAATGCTGCGTTCACCAAGGAGAAGATGCACGGATGAGGTGCGCTCAGTATCCGGGTCGCGACTGCCACGGCTGCTTATCGCACGGACAACACGAACTCCAGTCTCCTCCATGGCCAAAGGTTGTGTCTCGACTCATGCACTCCGTAAGAACGCTGATCCGTGAGCAATGTACTGACCGCAGCTCACGCGTTCGTCATCCTGGCCGGACACTGCTTACCGCCGGTAATTGAGCGCTCGCGGAGATTTGTGGGGATTTAGTCGTCTTCGCTTACCCATTCCCGTCCGCTGATACGGCGTCCATACGATACAGCACCTTGCCAGCTGCAACAAGGCACTTTTGAGGGATTCGATGATGGGAAAGTACGCCCTTAGCAAACTCAATCAGAAGCGTAGCCACCATAACGAGCTATGCGTTTGTTTGAATTATGCCAATCAGAACTGAAGCCCTGCATTTTCTGCTCTGTGCCCAGTGTCTCATCGGGGCTGGCAAGGTGCTGTACGAATATGGTCACGCAAGTCCTCTAGATACCCTGACGAAGGCAGTCACTAACGCAAGACGAGAGTGTGGACTCTGCTGGTATTTACAGAAATGGACAAAAGTTGTCGAGACTTATCTTCGAGTCTTCGGATGCACCTGCCGAGCGAAACGGGTGTAGAAAAGATACGGTGAGCAGGTGACGCTGAAGCTAGGTGGCCTAGTATCTGTGGATCGTCAAGCAATCGACTGCCACAAGACCCGCCAGTTCATTTGCCCAAACGCTGCTCTGAGTCGTCGCGGCACGCCTGCATTTAATCAGGCTCGTGCTCGTGACACTGCAGCTAGATCCTGGCCATGCAGCCTCACCCACCACAACGAATGATGGTTGCGGCGGAAGACGTTCGGGACGGCTCGCGCGCTACATACGAGTCCCTGGGTGATTTGGCACTGCACAAAATTGTCTGGCTGCGAACGTACGCACAGAATGCTCTCTTACGCAAGAGGCGAGTCTCAGGTGGCCACGTTCGCGTGCATACCACTATTCCGCAACGGTGCGATGATGCCCAGTTTGCATTCGCCCAACACACATGGCTAAGGGCATATATTGTGGCCTTCTACTAATGTGGCACAAATGCGGGCGACTCGCTGCCAGCACATCAAAAGCCTCTGTGCTGTTGATGGAGGTCAGCCTTACGGTCCCTTCGGGGAAGTCGACTTGACCGAGGCCTGCCCCCAGTACTTTTGTCGTTATTGCGACTTCAGCACCCAACGTCTTTCTAGCTTCCACTTTTGCCAGTCTGGACTGGATAGGGTGGATCGACAGCGCTACTGACCTTCCTGACCGTTGTTGCTCTGCAGCTGATTCATATATGGTCACGTTACCTAGCTGAAGACTGTTCACTCATTGCAACTCTGAAGACCTTTCCAAAGATGCAACACTCGTCGAACTCTCCATGGCGAACGCCATCTGGAGACCCTCCCAAGCCCCAGTACAGTCTGTCGCACACAATATCTATGGTCAACCTGCACGATGAGCCAACTTGGTACAATCGAGGGCCATCCTCGCCCACATCGTCTTCAGTATCAACATCTACCAGTCGAAGTGCCACACCCACCACTACAAGTAACAATCCTTGGTCGAGCCTGATGGCCACAGGTTCGATGGCTGAGAACACGCCGAAGCACAGTCCAACCCGCACTCCACCATATACAAGTCGGTCGACCACACCAACGCCAATAGCGCCCCAGCCTCTGAGGCCTTTCCAACCCATGTCTGGGTTCGTACCAATGTCTCCGCCTGCTTCAGTGAGTGGGGATTCTTACCAAGAGTATCCAACACCATTAAATACGGCTTTCCCTGGTTCTCCCAACCCTTACCGTCAACCTGTCGCTCCTTTATCTCCCTTGGTGAACGGCTTCATCAACACTTCTGTTCTGTCCACACAAGGCCAGTCCCTTTCCGGGTGGTTCTACGATCTCTGTCGAAAACAAGGTTGGGATGGTGGCCAGATCAAGAGGATATGGCAATGGACACTGTCGAATCCACGCCTTGCTATACTTCTTTATGTGTGCGATGACGTAGCTTCCTGGAGGCAGTCGTCCTTTTTTGACTTGCGGGATGAGAGTCTACCCTTTCCCGAAGACCGTCTTCAGGGCATCGTAGCAGATGCCCATAAGGTGGTGAAAGAGCAATGGCGTGCAACGTCGAAAGAGATACCGCTGACTGGATGTCACGTGGACTTCATTGGGCGTGAGACTGTCCCAATACAGTCAGAGAGCATTGTCCGTACGTCCAAGAGCTCTGAGAAGAGTGTGGACAACGTGCGGATGTTAGGTAGTGGCGATGACAAAATCTTCGTTCGAAAGCGTTTTGTCACTACTCGACCGTCCCAGAAAGCTTCGTTGATGGAGCAGATAACCAAGTTCAAGACGCTTGAACACAAGAATATCGCCAAGCTGCTTTGTTCGTATTCCCAGCCAAGCCACGTGGGCATTATTGCGGAGAAGGCACAGTGCAGTCTGGATGATTACCTCTTTACGCCCGGGATCGACCCTTCTCGCATAAGAACACTGATTGATTGGATGTACGATCTTGCTTCTGCAATCGAATACCTCCACTCGCAATCAATCTGTCACCGCAGCATTCGCCCAAGAAAAATACTGATAGATGGCACTCGTATCGTGCTTGCACCGTTCGATATCGGGCACAACGTTGGCACTTTCAGTCCAACCATGGCGGCTACCTCACAACGCCTCGACCAACTGAACACGTACTTCCAAGACCAAAGCTACATCTACGCGGCGCCGGAAGCGATAGTGTCTCGCGGCAAGCGCCCCGCGGACGTCTTTTCCCTAGGATGCATATTCCTCACAATACTAACAGTAGCCCAAAACCAGTCTCTCTCCGCTTTCACGCAATACAGAGCCGGCTTGACCCAAGACGCATCCTTCCACGCCCACCTCGACAAAGTCGGAAGCTGGCGAAACAGACTCGTCGCGTCCACAAACGCCAACCTCCGAGCCGGAGCCCAAGGATCCGGCAGACGCCTGCGGCAGCTCAAAGTCGAAGCGGAGTGGCTCAGCATCATCGAGAAGATGGTCGCCCCGCGCCCAAAAGAGCGCATCAAAATAGGCCAGATCATGGGCAGCCTGGGCTCCGGCAGGGCCACGGGGGGAGGCCGACGCCGCAGTCTGGACGGCGGCGGCTACAGCGGGCAAATCGGTTTGTCGCTGGGCTTGAGCAGCAGCAGCAACGTCTCGCCTTCCACACTCGTCGATCTCGAGTCCGTAGCCAAACCCACCGCCGCCGCCCCCGCCGCAGGCAGCAAGACCACCCACTCGCCCCCGCGCCGCCCCGAGCTGAGCGTCTTCGACGGCTACTTCCAGCAGCAGTCGCGCAGGCTGGAACCCGCCGGGGGCTGGTGAGCGAAGCGGCGCTGCCCGAACCGCCCACATGACTGCTTTCTGGCGGGGGCTTGCACGACACCCAGAGTGCCGACTTGGCGAAACAGGTGTTTCGGCACAGCTCGACGGAAGCGGAGCTGCAGGATGGCGGAGTTCCTCGTGCCGGGCTGGGAGGGCGAACACGAGGGAGTCTCGCGTTGGGCAGCGTTAGTAGAGGCAGATCTAAGACACGAGTATTGGGATCTCGTTGCAGCATCGATTTGGGTTCGACAGCACGGTTGCACGGGGTCCTAAGTGTCTTCGAGTCCATGCATCAAGAGCTGGACCCCAGCCATTCCAGCCTGGAGACTCAAGACAGCCACAGTTCACAGTTTGCACGCACACGCACACGCCATCTTTTTTTGTTGTTCTCCCAGCATCCACACTCCAGCGCCGCACACGTACAAGCCCGAATTCGTCAGGAAGGATCTCAGAGCGAGATGATACCCCCAAATCCTCATTTACATGTTTGTTTGTTTTTTTCCCAGCATGGAATCCCCGTTTTCGATAGCGTCTCATAGCGTCGGTGTAGAATCGCATTACTGTACATATTGCAAATACCACAGGTCCCAGATCATTCATCATTCGGTTCTGTTCTCAACCCCCGGATTCTGAATAGCTCACATGCATGGAAGATGAGGGTATGGCGCTCCCAGCACGTATAGAAGCAGCGCAAGTGGATCGGAGGTCGTCTGGCTCGAAAGCTTTCATACAAGTCTACACACCGCTAATCCAAAAGCCACCTGCCTATCTTACCTACAAACGCTACACACAATGCCGCTACGGGGTTTTTCCAAACAGAAGAGTTCACAGCTCCACCTGCACCTAACCAGCGTGCTCGACAATCTCACTGACAATCTTTCCGTTTTGGATGTAGCTCCTGATCTGCTCGGGAAGCGGGTTCTCTGAGTAGTCGTCCTCGCTTGGCAGGTTGATGTTGATGCTGGAGCACTTGCTTGTGAAGATCTCGGTGTTTTGGCTCTCCTTGCCGAGGTAGATGGTGGCACCGTCGACCTGGTCGAGGAGGACTGTAGGAAGAGTTCCGATGACCTGGAGAGCGAAGTTGGGGCACTTGATGACATCGACGGAAGAGACGAGGGAGTCGATGATGATGGATGTCCGTGACGAGTTGTCGATAGAAATGGCGTTAGCCTTGCCGTTGACGCGGATGGTTGTGTTCTTGCAACGGGAGATGAGGATGGAGTGGTTGATCTCAGCATCGAACTCGACGATATCACCAGGGTTGTCAAAGTTGTCCTGATATCAGTGTTAGCAAAGCGACCACCTTCCGCGAGAGATTCGCATAGAAGGGATTACTTACGATGATCCACTTGTTGCCGTCGAGCTCCTTCTTTGGCGGCTTCTTAGTACGCATTGTGTCTGGCTTTCGCGGGGGAGCAGGGCTCTTGCCGCGTAGAGAGCCGTTGCTGTCGCTCCTTGTGGGCACGGGCGCCTGTGCTCGCAGCGACGGGTTCTTATGTGTCATCTGGCTGGCATCGACCTTCTTGAGACCCTTTGTGACATCGGAGCCTCTGTTGAGGTCATCGAAGACTGCGTTCATGTCTGGCGCAGCCTTCTTGGCTGGAGGGGCAGCACCAGGTGGTGGGGGAGGGCCTGGCGGTGGGGGAGGCCCAGGTGGAGGGGGAATGCCTCCCGCAGGTGGAGGGGGTGGAGGAGGAATGACGCCTGCAGCAGGGCCCGAGGGCGCGCCAGAGAGCTGTTTGGCGGCTTCTTTGGCATCAATGCCGTTGGTGTTCCAGGCGACACCGCTGGGGTGGTGCTTCTTCGCGTACTCGGCGAGAGCCTTGAACAGCTTGTAGTAGGCTTGGACCCACTCGACATTCGTCTTGTCTGGCTTGTCGCGGTATTCCTTAAGCACCTTGTTGCCGTACATTTGCGCGCCGCCGAACAGCTCAGTGATGTACTCGTGGGGCTTGGGACCGCCGCCACCTCCTATGGTGATCCAGCCCAGCGAACCGACACCATCCGCAACCATAGAGAGTGGGTCCTTAAGCTCACGCTCGCGATTGCTCTGGCGAACCTCGTCCGTCTTCTCCATAGCCGCCTGCAGGTCTTTCAAAAAGCCCATGAGCGTCTGGTCGTCGGGCTTCTTTGCTTTGTTGGCAATGGCGAGGAAGGTGCGCTGTGCTGCGAATGCGCGCTCGACGGCCTTGGACTGGCTCTCGATGACAGGGCCCAATTTGCTGCTCAGGTCCAGCCATGTCTTCAACTCGCTGTTGACAAGCTCGTCGAAGGCAGCGAGGGACGGGGGCAAGCTCTCGACGACTTGCGGGGAGGAGGGGGCGGCTGCAGGCGGTGCAGAGACTCCCTTTGCGACGACTGCGGCGGGCGCACCTGTGCTGGCAGCGCTGCTGTCCGTGGCAAACGAGGAAGATGCTATGTCCTCGAGCCTGGAGGTGGCAGCCTCGAGCCTGCGGATCATCGAAGTCAGCACTCCATCTGGCCTCTTCTGACCCTCGGGACGCGGCCCAATGGTTCGATGCTCAGGCTCGCTCATGGCGGGCAAGATTGCGTGTGGGAGGGACGGCAGGAATATACACACCGCTTTATTAACGTGGTCAAGCTATTCATGTTGTTCTGCGCCATAGCTGCGGGGAAGGTGCACCTTGTGCAGGGCAGGGGCAGGTACTACAGCCAGGAGCTCGGGAGAGTGACGGGCAGCGGACTCCTGCAGCTTGCTTGTGCGTGTGCGTGTGCACGCTTTGTACGCTTCCAACCGGAATATTTGGCGCTGAACAAGACCAAATACACTCGAGTCTTGTCAGATGGATACAGGCTTGCTTGCGATCGTATAGGACGAGGTATGTAGGCTCCAGGAGGTAGTCGCGACAGCTACTTCCTGAGGCGATCGCCTTACGGTGGGTCTGCGTTGCTAGTGCTGCAGGCCGCACCTCCACCATCGCCGCCTACGCCAGTCACCGCGGGGGTCTGTGAATGGTCAGGTTCCACAACACCGCTACATCTTGACCTTCGTCCAGGACGCTTCCAGCAACTGCTTCTCACAAGGAGCATCAGGGTCTCGAACAACCCGGCAAATCCAACGCCGTGCTTCGGCAGTCACAACCAGTTTCTACCTTTACCATCATCTCGACATCGCCGATGAGGCGAATTGCGGTGCATCTATTCTAAAGACTGAAAGTGTTCGATAACCCCAAACATGTCGGACGCTTCATCTGCTATCGATTTTTGTACGCTTGGCATGTTCATCGTTGATGAGATCGAGTTTCCTCCACCAAAACCGCCAGCCACGGACATCGTTGGTGGCGCAGGATCCTACTCTGCCCTCGGAGCACGCATCTTTTCTCCACCGCCGCAATCGAAGAGCGTGGGCTGGATTGTCGACTGCGGCTCTGACTTCCCAGATGAGCTCCGAGACTTTATTGCGTCATGGGAGAGTGGCGCGGTGATCCGCGAGACACCTCATCGACTGACTACGCGTGGGTGGAATGGATACGGCGAGAATGAGCATCGAGGTAAGTAGCCACTGTAAGACCATATGACGCACACTTACTCAGCATAGCGTTCCGGTACATGACCCCTAAGCTCCGGTTGGCTCATGAGGATTTGAAGGATACAGACCTGTTGTGGGCTAAATCGTTTCATTTGATTTGTTCACCTGTGCGGTGTATCGAGCTTGTCAAGAACATCTTGGAACTACGTGTCATTACCTCTCCTACGACGCAGCGTCCGCTCTTCGTCTGGGAGCCAGTGCCTGATCTCTGTACTCCTGAAGAATCTGCTAACTGTTTGGAGGCGCTCAAGTATGTGGATGTAGTCAGTCCAAACAACGGTGAGCTTGGCGGCTTCTTCGGACAGTCCACCGACGGAGCAGAACATGTCAACTATCGCCTCGTGGAATCGCTTAGTGACGAATGGCTCGACAGCGGAATTGGGCCTGGTGGGAAAGGAGGTGTCGTTGTGCGATGTGGTAAAGACGGATGCTTAGTCACACGTCGAGGGCTGCGGGCATGGATGCCCTCATACCATCAGAACGGCGAGAAGGTGATTGACCCCACGGGAGGCGGCAATGGTTTCCTGGGCGGATTAGCAGTTGGATTAGTCCGACGCGGAGGTGTTGAAGCTCTCCAGGAAGCTGCAGCTTGGGGATCAGTATCAGCAAGCTTTGCCATTGAGCAAGTCGGGATGCCGGTCCTTGGGCAGGGTGCTCAAGGCGAGACGTGGAACGGTGTTTCTGTCGAAGAAAGACTCTCAGAGTTCAAAGAGAAGCTGGGTATTTATGTACAGCCATAGTGCTCATTGCTTGTTGTTGATCCTACACGCCCATTCCCATTCTGCCCCTCTATTGCGCCTGCTCCTTCAGCTTCTTCTCGTGCTCAACAATCTGCTTGCTCCAGCTGCGCCGCGTTAGTGTCATGTTCTGCGTCACGTCCGGGGGTTCCTTCTCCTCGCTGTCTGGTGTGACGTACTATCGGCTGGGGAAGAAACGGCCCTGCTCGGGCATCTTGTCGCGGTGCTCGCGGTTTGCGGAAATGGACCAGACCATGCCGACGATGCTGACAAGGGCGAGGCCTACGACGGCGGTGTTGCCCTTCCAGTTGGTAGGCTGCGCATACCAACCACCGGCGGGCGACCAGACGTGCTTGGGGTACCTGTGCGCGGTCAGCGAGCGGGCGGGCGAGGCATTGGCGGGCGGCGCCTACGGGATCTTTCCTCCTCCGCCCATTGTGAAGTGCTGGTGTGGAGATAGCTGGGGTGGGTGTAGCTGAGCTGCTACGCTGGTTGACGTGCGGTCGGTGGTGCTTGTGAGGGCAGCCGCTAGTCGGGGCTTGGCGCTTCCCAAATTCTCAGAGAAACTGACCATCACGACTCCAGGAGACGAGACGACACACGAGCTTGTCCGCCGCCCGCCGTCTCGACCGTCCCGTCTTCGTCCCCCCGCCGGCTGCCGTCCGACCGCGTCTACCATGAAGCGGATACCTCTGTCTCGGTGCGCCTCGCAATTGCAGGCTGCGCCGTCGCCTCGCCGGCCCTCGTGCCTCTATGCTGCCCAGCGCTGCATCGCCGCCCGCAGCAGCAGCAACAGAATACAGACGCGCTACCAGACCACCGTCTCCATACCCAATGACGGCGAACTGGAAGTTGAGCTTCCCGACGAGCCCTCGATCGTCGCCAGACAGCCCGATGCGCCCAAGACACGGCAGGGCCGCTGGCCGACTCGCCTCGAGAAGATGCCATCACCACACCCCAGCGCCGCCGAGCGCTCCGTAAAGCTGCACGCCCTCCGGAGTCGACTGTCTCTCCCCCAGCGATTCCCCCTCCAGACCCTCGCCCGAACCCTCGTGCATCCCTCCGCCGACCCCAACGCCGCCTTTAACAACGCCTCGCTGTCCATCCTCGGCCGCCATCTGCTTGGCTACTACACCACAGAATGGCTCATGTGCAATTACCCGCGCTTGCCAATGGCTGTTGTCTTTGCTGCCGTCGACGCCTACGTTGGGCCAAAGGCACTGGCCACCATCGCCAGCGAATGGGGCATCGAGGCCGCAGCAGAGCCAGGAGGTGAGGTCGACCCCGGTCTCCTCCAATTCAAGAGGATCCAGTCAGGAGGGGATTTGCCAGCATCCTTGAAGCGCCAGGTGCCATGGAACTGGAACGTCACAACAACACACAAGATCATGGCCACAGACGAGTTCGGCTCGGACAACGCCGCGCCGGGCCCGCACTCGCTCACCAGCACACCGGTCCCCACAGAGGAGGCAGCACAGTCTTTCGTCAGGGCCCTGGTCGGAGCACTGCACCTCCAGCTCGGCGCGCCGATGGTCAAGCGCTTCTTCGGCGCCCACTTCACAAGCCGACACCTCGACATCA
Source organism: Epicoccum sorghinum (assembly GCA_020272525.1). NCBI lineage: Eukaryota > Fungi > Ascomycota > Dothideomycetes > Pleosporales > Didymellaceae > Epicoccum > Epicoccum sorghinum. The sequence goes on from VXJJ01000012.1 coordinate 271,047, forward strand.
GCACACTCTTCGACTTCCGCACGCCGACGCGCGATCTCTCGAGACTCTGCGCACGAGAAGGCTTCGAAGCCCCCATTGCCCGCCTCATCTCCGAGACCGGTCGCCTGAGCAGACACCCCGTCTTCGTTGTCGGCGTCTACAGCGGCAAAGACAAGCTCGGCGAGGGTGCCGGCAGCTCCCTCGACGAGGCGCGAACAAGAGCAGCAGCCGCAGCTCTGAAATCCTGGTACCTCTACCGGCCACTCGAGGTCACGGTGCCCAGCAGCACAGAGGGCGAGCTCGACACATCGAAGTGGAGGCCGAATATGGTTGATTGCGGTGAGGTCATTGTGTAAAAAAAAAACCAGCAGAATATAAAGACGGACACCGCGATATCTACATTTTCGAGAAAGGCGCCGCTTTTAAGAGATGATTCAGCAATTGTACTGTACGCATAGATGGTCGGCATCTTTCTTCAACTGTACACTTTGGAAACGAACACGCGAGTTTGGGATGATGATGGATGAGGAGACGAAGGTGTTGGTTGGAGACAACGCGAGGCGAGAAAGGGGGAGTTGGTGAACAAGCGAGACAGAGAGAGGAAGACGGAGATGAACGAGAAGCCGCCGCATAGCTTTTGGCGCATAGCATGTACCATATGTGACACCCATTTTGGGGGATCCCACTGGAGATCCAGAATTGTAAAGATTACGAAGACGATGTTGCTATCCCTCACCCCCCGGCTCTTTTTGCTTGCACGTGTTCGAAGGAAGTAGAGGGCGGTGTACATGTGTGGGCGTTTTTGGGGTTAGATGACTTTGCGGATGTGCGCAGGTGCTGCGTTGATAGCAGTCGAAGGGACAGAATTACGGAGGGCATTGGGCGGGTTCTGAACATTTCCAAGACCCATCCAGAGTCTTGTCGCACGCACGGCTGGCGAGCAAGTCGCGCTTCCTCCAACTCTATCTGTTTCATCGGTACAAACGGGGAATTCTACGTTGCGAAGTACCCATTCATCTCCATAGCCACAACAAGCCTCTCAATGCTATTCTCCTCGGTGGTTCCCTTCTGCCCATACCCCTTCTTACCCGTGAGGCCCCTACAGACACTCAGAAACAGGCGTATCTTAGCCCTGAGCTTTGCATACAATTCCTCGACCGGCGCAGGGCGCTCAGGACCCGTGTGTTCCTCAGGCTTCGCGGCGTCCCCGCGCCTCTGGAGCTTCGCAAACGCGAGCACGAGCTCGAAGATGTCGTCGACCAGGGCGACGACTTTTCGCTGCCTGCGCCGCAGGAGCAGCGAGAACATGATGCTGTCGAGACAGTTGTCGTGCGCGTCGCGCAGGGTGGAGACGCCTTCGGTGACGCGGGTGCCCAGTTCGCCGGCGCGGTCTTCGTCGTCGAGCCGCTGTTCGAGTGTGGTGACGAAGGCTTCGAAGTCGTTCCAGTGCTCCGCGATGCCGCTTTGGAAGACGTAGTTTGTGTACGTGGTTACGAAGTGGTGGGCTTCGCTTCGGAATTTGCGGGCTGTGGGGTCTGCATAGTGGCGTGGGAGGTGGGCGATTACGAAAAGGGTGCGGGAGAGACGTAGAAGGGACTTGAAGATCGTGTCGTATTTTTCAAGCGATGCGCTTGTGATGACCAGGTGCAATGGCGGGGGCGGCACGTATTGCAGGCGCAGGAAGTCCAATGCAGGGAGTGCGTCCGGATCCATGACTAGAGTCTGTTCGGCTTCGGTGAGATTGCGGATGGCGAAGTTCAGTTGTCCAGGTAATGAGTCTGTGTCTCTGCCAGCCAACGCGGTGCTCGTTGAAGATGCCGTCTTCGCTGCAAGGCTGGCATGGTAGAGAGCGGATGAGTAGTAGCTTTCGCTCAACACGCCACGAAGAGCGAGACGCAGCTCTGAACTTGCTGGAGGCCATGCAGTACGCGAGCCGAGTTGCAAGCCCATGTGAACGCCACTGCGCATCTTGCCCTTGTGACGTTCGGCACTTTCGCGTTCAGGGTCGAACAGAGCAGAGGCCAGTAAGGACGAAAAGACGCCGTCACCGAGGAGATGATACTGACGCTGTAAGGTCAAGTGATGTCGAAGCTGGTGAGCGCGAAAGAAAAGACGAAGGGTTGACGCATTGACTAGCTTCGCTTGAGCGGTAATGAGCGGTCGGAAAGACAAAGCAGATGTGATAGATAGTGGTGGCGCAAACATGTTCGAGCTTGTTTGGGTCCTGTAGGCGAGGATGTCCTCGAGAAGAATATGCAGGTCGTCCGGCAGTGTCTTCTGGCCTTGCCCAGGCTGCGAATTCATCTCCTTGATCGACTGTTCGATGAAATTATCGAGGTCAGAGCCAAGTGGAGTTGCCGACCTAGTCTCTAGTAAGTTGTGTGGTCGTGAGGCCTTCGGCAGTACAGCCCCTTTACTCTTAGTGAGGTCCAGTATCGTTGAGCGGAGCGCTTCTTCGTAGTCCTTGGCTTTGGCTGCAATCGATTCAATATCCTGCCACGCAAAGCTCCACTCGAGCTCTGGTGCCCGTACATCAAACTTGTCCAGATTTGACAGTGGATGGTCCAAATGTTGCGCCTTGAGAAAGCGCAAACTGTTGCCGGTATCGAAAATAAGATTGCCATCCTCCGGTGTAATGAACCGTGGCATCATCTCAGATCGGTAAATGTACTCTAACGGGCCCTGTTCGGGCGCGTCGTCTTCTACAGCCACGAAGCTGCCTCTCTCGTGAATTGGCAGCGGTCCCTGCTCTTTCTTGATCCCAATCCATTCGCCCATCAATTGCAAGCTGGGAGCTGCGACGAGGTTCAAGATCTTGCCAGAGATCTGCCGCAGGTATCCATCACTCTCCTCAACCTCCAGTATGCGGTGATGGAGGATGGACGCTAGTTGCTCGTTGGTCTTCGCATGCTTGACCGAGTCTGTCATTCGGGCAACATGGATTAATATTTCGCGAGGTCTCATAAAGACCCGCTGAAGCTCAAGCAGCGAAGTGATACCTCTAGATTGGTCGCCTAAATAACTTTCCAATGTCTCAAGAATGTTGGATATAGACGTAGCAAGCGCAACTCGTGCGGGAATCGAGTTTGTAGAGGCGACGGTGCGCTCGACAAACGCCCTCAGGTACAGGAACGTGTTGCCAATATGGACAAAACGGTTGATCAAGCTCTGCGCTGTGACCAGACTGGTGCCCGAAGCGCGCCCATCAGCGATAGTAGGCTCGAAGCTCTTTAGCTTGGGGTTGAACTGGAAGAGTATAGACGATCGACCGAGACCAAGGTTCCAGAGCGACTGGAGGAGAATATCCCCTTTCACCACTCTCCCAGCTGGTATTGAACCATGGTCGTGGTCAAGTGCAGCATCGTACGTTTTGGGGCCGTGTTCGGAGATGTAGGGTGTGCGGCTGGCGATATGTTCGCCTTTCTCGAAGCTCTCCCATGTGTAGAACTGTACATCCTTGTTCGCCGGTCCCAAGTCGAGAGCGGTCTCCCACAGGTCTTCCTTAGGCTCGAGGGCCGGAGTTGCGAGGGAGATGCTGGATTCGTCGAGACTCTCGAGTTCTGGAAGAGGTCCAAAGTTGAATGTGTCCAGATCTGGCAGGCGGAGCTCTTGTCCGAGGTCATGTTTGGGCGCATATGGGTGGTCGAACCTTATGGAGTTTACTGTGCATTGTCAGACTCGGTGCGACGCGTCGGCGCACAATCGTCGCGGTCAAACTTACTATCGAGCTCAGGCTGCGCGAACAGCAATGACTCGTACGTGCCCAGATCATCGTTTCCTGCAGTCTGCTGCCACACGTGACTGCTCGAGAACGGGTCGTATGCAGCATCGCCGGTGTCCATGGTCAGGACGGAGGGCAGAAAGTCGAGGTGGGGCATGACGCGGGAAGGCACTGGTTCAGCCCTACCACATCCCTGCACCGTAGCCGTAGCTCTCTCGTACCTGCAGCGCGTCGCCTCGGTTTCCGTCAACATCAATTTGCTTTGACACGCATTCGCGCACCGAGATGCCGCCGCGCAAGAAAGCAAAAGCGAGCGCAGCTTCGACCCCCCTGGGAGATGGCCAGCCCGGCACGCCGCAGGCCTCTACCGCACTGTCGCAGGATGAGCTGCTCAACGACCCTTGGGAAGACGAGCAAGAGATTCAGCTGCTGAAGAGCATGATGAAGTGGAAGCCAACTGGTGGGTGGGCTCGGCCGATTGTATTCCCATCATTGCTGACATCACAGGCCTACACAAGCACTTTCGCATGATATCGATACACAACGACATGACCTCACATGGCTTTGCAGGCGAAAAGGCCCCGCATACACGTATACCCGGCATCTGGAAGAAGCTGGACCAGCTTTATGACCTTGAGACCTTGGACGCACGCGAAAATGAGTTTACGTTTGGGGACAGTCCTGAGTCGGGAAACCACAGAGACGATGAATCCCTCCCGGACTTCGAGCTTCCCGAAGACGAGTTCGGTGAGATGATGTGGCAGTCGCGCTTTCGGGACTCCGACTCTTCTGATAGCTCATCGCCGCCTCTGATCCCAGTCGAAGATCAGAAGGCGCTATACATGCCAGACATGGGCCTACTCAAGGACCTGCCCGACGGAGTGCACTCACACAAAGAAGAAAGCGCGGCAGAAGCAACGCCACCGCCGAAGAAGAGTACAAGAGCCAGCAGATCAGCTGTGAAAAGTGGAAAGGGAGCAAAGGCTGGGGCCGCTGCCAAAAACAGTAAGGCCCAGTCCACCATATCAGACTCCGAAGAGGACGAGGAAGAGAACGAAGACGATGACGAAGAAGAATCTAGCTCCGAGTCAGGCGAAGATGAAGAGGAGGAGGAGGAGGACAGCGCTCCCACCACACGACGAACGAACAGGGCGAAGGCAAAGCCAGCACCCCGACGAACAAGAAAGAGATAAAGGTCCGACTTGAGATGGCACAACCCGACTTGAAAACCGCAATCCCTATTCATAGGCCTCAGAGATACCCCGAATGACATTGCTTACTTTACTGCCCTTTAAGGAGGCACTCACTTACTCGTTTGAATATGTGGGTCACACCACAATTGGTTACCATCCGCTATATCTGACCAGACAACAAGTACTCGAAAAAAACATCAACCTGCATTGTGGATGCTGGGCGACCAATATCAGAATAATATTATATTGGAGAGAACTTGTGCTAATAGCATTTATAATTTATAGGTACGACTCAAAAGAAAAACTACAACTACATCCTTCTCTGACCATCTCAGCACTGCTTCATAACGGTCCTGACTACACCAGTGCGGTCAAGACTTCTCACCAGCGTGAGCCATTAGTTACCCTTGCGGCCCTTGCCCTTGTGGTGGGGCTCACGAGCATGGAGGTCAGCCCAGTGGGCATCGTCAGCGGCCTGGTCGAATGCCTCCTCCTCGCGCTTGTTGTTGTTCTTGCGACCCTTGCCCTTGTGGTGGGGCTCGCGGGCCTCGATCTCGGCGTCGCGGGTGTGAAGGTCAGCCCAGTGAGCATCATCGGCAGCCTGGTCGAAGACTTCCTCGCGCTTGTTGTTCTTGCGGCCCTTGCCCTTGTGGTGAGGCTCACGAGTGTGAAGGTCAGCCCAGTGGGCATCGTCAGCGGCCTGGTCGAACTCCTCCTCGCGCTTGTTGTTGTTCTTGCGACCCTTGCCCTTGTGGTGAGGCTCGCGGGCTTCAACCTCAGCATCACGAGCATGGAGATCAGCCCAGTGGGCGTCATCAGCAGCCTGGTCGAATTCCTCTTCGCGCTTGTTGTTGTTCTTGCGACCCTTGCCCTTGTGGTGAGGCTCACGAGCTTCGACCTCACGCTTGTTGTTCTTGCGGCCCTTGCCCTTGTGGTGAGGCTCACGCTTGGTCAGGTCATCGTCAGACTCATCAGGGATTTCGAAGTCGTCAACGTCGCGCTTGTTGTTCTTACGGCCCTTGCCCTTGTGGTGGGGCTCGCGCTTGGTGACCTCGTCGTCAGACTCGTCGGGGATCTCGAAGTCATCAACATCGCGCTTGTTGTTCTTACGGCCCTTGCCCTTATGGTGAGGCTCACGAGCTTCGACCTCGACCTCACGCTTGTTGTTCTTGCGACCCTTGCCCTTGTGATGGGGCTCACGCTTGTCGAATCCACCCTCGGGCTCGTCAGGGATCTCAAAGTCATCGGGATCCTCAACATCGCGCTTGTTGTTCTTGCGGCCCTTGCCCTTATGATGGGGTTCACGAGCCTCAACCTCAACTTCGCGCTTGTTGTTTTTGCGGCCCTTGCCCTTGTGGTGGGGCTCGCGAGCATGGAGGTCAGCCCAGTGAGCGTCATCGGCAGCCTGATCGAACTCCTCCTCACGCTTGTTGTTCTTGCGGCCCTTACCCTTGTGATGGGGCTCGGGGCTGCGGGCTTGCATAGCAGCCAACAGAGCGGATGCACGGACGGGGCCACTTCCCTAATGCTAGTTAGCCAGGTATCCTTAGCTGAGGTAATAAGGCACTTACCACCAAACGAGCCTCGACGGCACTATCGGTAGCAACCTTCTTGTCGTTGACGACATAGGCGGTGGCTGAGGCACCCAGTGCCAAGAGAGTAAGAGCAGAAAACTTCATGTTGAAGATGTTTTAAATTTAATAGGGTTAATTCCTTCGAACGAATGGAAGATTCTGCCAGCAGATGAGAAGATGAAACAGGCTGAGAAGGTCTGAGAAGGAATGAGCACGTTCAACGCTTGCCAACATATCATCTGCAACACGCTCACCTTATATGGGGTGACCTTCTCCCCCGGCATCACTCGCATCGACACTGACGCGAACCGACGAAACCTGAGTTCCTGAGACATCAACGCATTGACGGCGGAGTATGAGGGAGCCTCCACCCCTGCCTCACGAACCGCGTTGTGACTCTGCACACGGCTCGCGACTCGACAAGGAAGGCGTAAGATGCGACATGTGGATATCCATCTCCACTCTCGACACGGCCACTGCTGGCAGCCAACAGACACTGACAGTTCCGGAAATACCGGGCATTGGCATGGCTTGCTTCAAACGCCCAGCATAACGTCAGTAGTAAGATATTCCCGCGCGGCAACAAGTCCAGACCCAGACCTCCAGCGGTTCTTTCGAGCAACGCCTGATGCACGGGATATTTCCAAGTCTGAGCGCCACAGGTTACTGGACGTGCATCCACCAATAGCAAGCCGAGATCATCTGGCATCAGAATAAGCGAATACAGAACTATGAGAGCAGATCGGGCGCGGGGTATACCTGACAGTATTATTCGCACGTTCTGTCATACATGAGTTGCGTCAACTCGGGGAAACGGTCCCCGTCTTGTTCGATCGCCAAGCTGAAACAGTGGTGAAGGGCTGCAACCTCCGAGTCTTGGCTTAGCGCGGATCCCGAAACCCAAACACCACGACAACCAACGACGATGTGATACATCGCCCGCATGAAGTGTCGCAGAAGGCTTGTCAATTGCTTGTTGCAGGTGGGCGTCGTCGGAGACGCCTATTGTTGCCTCAGTAGAGTACCATAGATGCCTCATGCCAATGCATCACGGTACGGCCAATCCATATTTGCGATAGCCTAATTCCATTGCTGTTAGCCAGCTGCAGACGTCTTTTCTCCCTGTCACCCAGGCTTTCTTTTCTTTGCACGCTGAGCGCATATTTCTCATCACCCGCAGGCCGGTTTTCAGTTACGAAACTAATACATCTTCTTGACGACAACACGATCAGCCAGACGAACCTAATATGGAGAAGCAGACTCTAAACAACTCGTCGAACGACGACTACGAGAACGCCGCATTCCTCAACACATCATATCTCAAGGACTCAGAAACATCACGGCGGCGAAACTATGTCTACCTCACACTTTTCAATCTCTTTATATTTACCTTGTCGATGCTTAGCCTCATCTGCGCCGTCATGAGCCAGAAGGATAGCTCGAGCCACTCTGCAGCCAAGTTGATGGATCAGTTCGATATATTCTCGCCAGCCATGCACGAAGTAGAGTACTCTCATGTAAAGTACTCGCTACCGAATCCGCTCAATTCGAGCAAATACGTCGGCCTCACAGAGGAGGTGGAGAACGCGTGGATGGACATCGCATATTGTAGGGTCTACCATCACCCATACAATGCCAACAAGCTTACACCATAACAGTGCCCGACCAGATGGTCTCCAAGTCCGACTTCCCCAAGCTCAAGAAGCCCGACGACGCCATGCAAGTCACGGACCCCAAGACGGGCGAGACCGGGTACCGGGTCGGCATCGAAGTATTCCACCAGCTGCACTGCCTCAATCTGCTCCGCATGAGCACGTACCCAGACCACTACAAGACCATCTCGTGGAGCGACACCAACGATGCCCCCGAGAAGGTGCGCGCCCATCTCGACCACTGCATTGAGATCTTGCGCATCAACTTGATGTGTCTGTCCGATGTGAATGTTTTCACCTTCCAGCCGACGAAGGAGGAGGGCAAGCAGGGTATGGGCGGCTACTGGCCGGATTACGAAACAGAGCATGTGTGCAGGAATTTCGATCATATCAAGGATTGGGCGAGGGCGAATGCTGTGCCTGATGCTGATGTGTAGGAAGGCTCTGGGAGTATGTAGATGATTATAATAATACCACTTGCGCTTTTTGACTATGTTCACTCTCCCTAGAGTCGCAGGTGTACAGGCTAGTGAAAGGCTATTGTTGGAGAATGAGTTAGCCAAGCCAACCGCGGAGGCCCTTACGCAGTACAGCACGTACAAAAGGCTCCCCGTGCACTTTGCTGCTTCTCCACCAACCCATCATGTACGAAATTCAATCAACCATGCCTACAACGCAACCCTTCCGCTTCCTCGACTTACCTGCAGAACTCCGGCTGATGGTGTACGAGCGACTACCCGTCTCACCGGTCACAGTGGCCTACAAGGAGCCGGATCAAGACAACACGTATCTGCTCTGCTCGTCGACGAAGTTCCAGACGGCATTATTGGCTACATGCAAGAAGATCCAAAAGGAAGCATCGCCATTCCTGAAAAAAGCCATCTCAGACGAACAGCCCAAGATAACCTATACAGCAGGATCTTTCTTCGGCCTCATCTTCCCAAGATCTCTCGGACAAGTCCTGGTGTGCATGCATGGCGTCAAGGATGCTTCCACGCTCCACACTACCGATCTCGCGCCTCGGGAGCTGGCATTGCGCAAGATTCTCGGGCTGTACAGCGGTAGCGAAACCTTCGAGAAAGCTCGTGAGATCAAAGCACTATCCGAGTTCTGCGTCAACGCTATGGAGCATCTCGCTACGACGGATCGCAAGCTGACGCTCGAGCTGTACTGTCCCACCTCTCGGGAGTATGAAGTCGCGGCGCTCTGCCATCGCTTGGATGGGAGTGACTGTTACCCGCCCATGAGCTTCAGGGTGTTGGAGAAGCGGCCGAGGGCTTTGGGTCCGGAGGGTTCATGCATTGCTGGTGGTAATGTCTATGGAGAGTATGTATCGGGCCAGTCAGTTTCTGAAGAGTGAGGAGCTGGTTGCGCCAGAGACGTCGGGAAGGAGATGGGCTAATAGTGAGACCTGAGCTCATACAACGGATAGTATCTTGCCACACGGAAAGATGCTATGTTGAATCAAAAGAGAGCAGAGAAGTAGTGAAGATAACCAATGGGTAACATGATAAGAGCTGTAAGCTCTAGGCTTATGTACTGGGTATCATCAAGGAATTTCGATCTTGGTGCCGCTTCATGGCCTTCTATCAAAGCGCTGCCTTATGCATCTTAGATCATACCAAGATACCTCTCAGAGCTGGTAAGGTGCTGTATCTACCAACCCACATTGTATCATCAATTGATCGAGTTGACCGTCGATTCAATCTTGACACCCAGCTATAATCTGCGGAGGCCTCACAAGTTCTCAGCAGAATCAGTCCCACACACGATCTCTCCGCCATATCACAATGACACAGTTCTTGATGTGGATATATATTATATCAACTGCTACTTATCATGAGCATCCCTCAACTTCTCGAAATGCGCCTTTGTTTCTTCTCCCAATCTTCCCTCCACATCTGCAACTATCGTGCACACAAGACTGTAGTTGTTGCAAAGGAACCTCTCCTTCTTCCTTACATCACTGACCGCTTTACTGAACTTGTTCAGGTACGCTTCGTACTCGCTCCTTAGCCTGCCAACGGACACGCTCACCGGCTCATCATCCCCTGCCTCCGACGACAGCGCCAGTATGCCATGTAGCAGGTTAGCAAATCTCTGGGTCAGTGGGGTCGGCGCTGTGGTATTCGCATTGGCGGAGCTTCCACCGAGCAGAGCTGCACCGGTGTTCGGGCGATTTGGCAGAGAGGCTGTGAGTTTCTGCAATGAGGTGCAGTGCAGGTCGAGAATCTGCTGGAAGCGCGGCCACAGGAGCATATTTGTGGCGTTGATGTAACCGTCCAGTGATGGCACCTTTCTTCTTTGCAGCTCAAATGCGAAGTGTTGGTTCAGTCGCACGCAGAGGAGTACACCGAGCGTGTCCGTTGTTGATTCCACGAGTTGCTTCGTGAGCGTTTGGCTCATTGCTAGTGTAGGCTCGAAGATCGCTGCGAAGGTCCGTGATATGGCATGGAAGTTTTGTGAAGGCGCGAAGTAGCTCGAGAGGAAGGTGTACTCGAACGATGCATTGTCGACCAGTGCAAGGTTGAAGCTTCGGAAGGGCACTTCAAGATAGTGCGTCGACTTCTCTTCTTCTGCAACGTGGGAGGTGAGGGCGTTAGTAGAGGAGCTCTTGAGGGCGTCTCGTCGTCGACCGAGTGAAAACGCGTCATAAGAAGCAGGGGCGCTGCGTGATTGACCAAGCAGCGTACCACCTCGCTTCGCGTTAGGGTCCTCGCCAAGGACATCATACTTGTCCAAAGCATGAATTTTGAGCTTCTCCAATGATGTGCGATAACGTGTGAAGTGGTTCAAGTAATACCAACGCATTGTGAAGATGTATGCCTGACTGATCTGCTGAGCCAATTCTGCCTGATGCCTCGCGAGGAATGCATATAAGTCTTTGTACTTCAGGAAAGCCTGTTGTTGTATGACTTGTGCGTTGATGGAAGGCGAGCGAATAGCTTTGATCTGAGCGACGATGTAATCTCGAATTCGCTCGACAGCGCGATTGGTCAGATCGTCAAGCAGAGGCTTTATATCAGAGAGGGCTCCCAGGTCTGGCTGCTCTTTGGCTTTGGCGTTTACTATCTTCGAGCGCTTCTCTATTTCACTCAAAGCACGTACGAAGCCTTCGTCAACCGGGCCTTCCGCAATCTTGCGTACCACAGCTGGCGATATGCTGATGTCCTCGACTGCAGGGCCAAGTAACTTCTCCACGGTCTTCCGGTTCTCAAGTTTTGTGTTCAGCGCAATCGAGCGGTTCTGCAGGGACTCTATCTCAGCTGACACTGCCTCAAGATCTGACTGGAAGTTGGTAAGGTAAGTTTCGACGGACTTCAGCACTTCGTCACATGCGATAATTGATTTGTGCAGATCTTCGAACTTGTCTTTCTCCTTGTCGTCTGCAGGCACGATGAGCGCAGAACACAAGGACAGAAGACAAAGACGTACATTCTTCGACTGATTGTGCGCTATATGTATGTACAGACGTGTCCTGCTGCTGCTCAGGGGCTGCAGCCTCGGCGAAGTCATGAAGGCTCAGCTCCCCAAAGTCGATGTCCACGTCCACCTCATCTGGTTTGCTCTGTACTGTCCCACCAAAACCGTTTGTGCTAATTGGCTTCCTCGGAGGCCCTCCCATGATCGATACCAGCACCTGCACTGGATCTGGAACATTGGGCGGGATACCCCCTGTTGGACGACGGCGCAGCGGTGCGCCGTTTGGCGCGCGTGCCGTCGAAGGCAGGCTTACATTCGAGGCACCTGGCGATACGAGCGATAGCGACGACGTCCGCGGCTGCAGACCGGGTCTCACTGGTAGAGGTCCCGGCGCAGGATAGCCTCTTCGGCCAGCTGGTGAGTAGTCCCGGCGCGGGGGCGGCGTGCCGGCGGGCGTTGAGTACTGCGAGAGTCTGTCTAATCCCCACATGCTGATATACGGCTGTTCAGGGAGGCATTGCGGAGGATGAGGATCAGGAGCTATCAACAAGGGCAGCTGTCCAATGCGGATCTCGGCGATAGTATTCTGCCGTGCAGGGATGTGCAGCTTGGCCGGTGGATACGCTACAGGCTTTCCACGGTTGCTCTTCATTGGCACGTGACCCTCGCCCCTCCACGCAAGGCTCGAATCAAAATCCAGACAGCGCAGACTTCTCTTCATCCATAAAGTCGGCTTCTCTCCCCACCACCCCCAGACACCCGATAAATCACCAGCTGCTTCTTCACCCGTCGCACACTACTCTCATTCATCACAATGGCCGACGACGCGCAGGTACGTTCTCCAGGCGCCTTCGAAGTGGTTTTACCCCACCTTTTTCGGCTCGCTGCTGCCCTCGATGCGCAGGCATCACGCCGCCCACAATGCGCTCTTCCAGCACAACGCTGACTTGAATGTATAGCATGAGCACACCTTCGAGAGCGCCGATGCCGGTGCCTCCCAGACCTTCCCTATGCAGTGCTCTGCTCTGAGGAAGAACGGCTTCGTCGTCATCAAGAACCGCCCTTGCAAGATCGTCGAGATGACCACCTCCAAGACTGGCAAGCACGGTCACGCCAAGGTTCACTTGGTCGCCATCGATATCTTCACCGCCAAGAAGCTTGAAGAGCTCTGCCCCTCCACCCACAACATGAACGTCCCCAACGTCCGCCGCCAGGAGTACCTCCTCGTAAGTGCTGCTGAATTTCCCCGCCCGAGAACGCCAAGGCTCACAATACACTACAGGTCGACGTTTCTGAGGATGGTTTCCTTTCCCTCATGTCTGACGACGGCTCCACCAAGGACGACGTCAAGCTCCCCGAGGGTGAGGTTGGTGACAAGATCAACAAGCTCTTCGTCGACGAGGGCAAGGACACCAGTAAGTTCCTATGAATAAGCCAGTCATGTAGAGCAATAGCTAACCTATTACAGGCGTCATTGTTCTCACCGCCATGGGTGAGGAGGCCGCTATTGACGCCAAGGAGGCTCCCAAATAAATTAGCGTTGGATAAAACGACTGTCAGCAGAGGGCAAGTCGCGGAGTTTTGACCGGCTCCGACCGGGGATCAGAGTTCTCGAGACTTTTTGCGGTTTTGAGCAAAGCTGCATTTTCTGCGGCTGCTTTGGCATGTCTCAGTGCGATTCGCCTGCGCTGATGGTTGCCATCGCATGTGGTTCTTCGGACGGAATGGGGTCTTGCATTGCCATGTGTGGGAAACTATTTACGAATCCGTTTCCCTTTCCTAAATATATCCCTTACGACAAACGAAATAAAAAGGTGATGATGTTACGGCGAATACATGCTTTTCAATTGGTGAATCATGAATGTGGAAAATATAATTTGGCGCTAGCAAAGCTTCGACCTCACGGATCGTAGGCACCAAACATGTCTTTGCTGACGCCGCAATCAACTTGCACGAAACCAGAATCAACTGAACCTGACGAATGATGACTGCAAGGACCTGATCGTATTTGCCGTGATTCGGAGTTCCGCAGAAACGGAGCTTCGCTCCAAAAACTTACCACGCTTGCCACTATTGGCTGGAGTTTGGCGGATCCTCCCAGTCTTTACAAGCACCCTTTGTTGGACCACGACTGATGTCAGTTGCCAATATTGTGCGACCGTGCCTGTGCATTTTAAACCATGGATTCGCGCCTCGAGAAAGGACCTGTGTGTGGTGTGGAAAATTGTCGTTCGAGGTGGTACGAAGAGGGTGAAGATGGATACCGCTACTGCCAAAACGGGCACCAACAATTCGTAAGAAACCTTGACATAGTCGACATGATCTTGAGCTGACACGAGGGAGGGTCTGATTCGCGCCGCTGATGATGATGACGACTTCACGCTTGCAACTACTACAAGAACACGCAAGAAAAAGGATACCGATGACGAAGTTAAGGTAGCCAAACGTAAGTGCCCATATTCTCGCTGCGCGTTGTAATGTGTAGACTGACTGTCTAGCTAAGACTTTAGTGGGCGGCAGGGTCTCGACTTGTACCTCAAATGCCTCCAGGTCATCTTGCGACATCAAGTATGGTACTTGGTGAAGGAGAAGGGCCTCCCAGAGGAGCTGGAGCTGATAACCTTCGATCTATGGGCTCTTCGAATCGCTCAATTTGGCGACAAAATTGTTAGCGACAGCCGCGCAGACTCACAATCGCAGTCGCAGGTCTACAGTACGTTGGAGACAGACGACAGCGAAACTGATGATACGAGAGGTACGCTCAGAACCCCAAAGGGACGAGACAACAAACTTAGAGGCGTCCCAAATCTTCTCGACTGCCTGGCCCTATGCTATCTCGGGATATTGGCACTACGGCTTCCCATCACGCCAGGAGACATATACCACTGGGCGACAGAAGATAAGCTGGCTTACCGAGGAGCAATTAAGCTCCTGCCTTTAACGATGCGGGATCGCTTGCCAGCCAGGTATCATTCTACATTGAGTCCCAACGCACTGCTGAGATACAAGCGGTTCTATGCAGCGGTCACCGATCTACAAGTCAGCTTTACCAACGACCACAAGATAGCGTGGGCGCCTCTCAACCACCGTCTCCTTCTCTTTCGATATATCAAAGAGCTTGCATTACCTCTTGAGGTCTACGATTTCACTATTAGGCTTAGCAAGCTTCTTGGTTTTGATTTTGTACTGCGCCAGGACGGCAACAGGAGGCTCGGGATAAAACATATACCGGAAGCACAGCTTGCTGGCTGTTTAGTTGTGTGCGTCAAGCTCCTCTATCCGTTTGATGGCTTAAAAAGGCATCCGCGAACAGCGTCCGAGCCTGCAGCAGTGGCGCTGAACTGGAATAGTTGGCAAGAGCAGCTCCGACATTTCAAAGCCGAGCAAGCAAAAAACAAGCAAGGATTCACGATTGAGGAGCTGACTAGACTGGAAGACAAAGATGTTTTTGACATGCCGCCCGATCGGCTCGATCAGTACCTGGACTTCTACGCAGATGCATTCCTCGATGATGCAGAGATACAGCGCACAATTGACACAGATGACTTCAGAAGGGCCATCTATGGTCTGTTTCCCATTGAAGGCTCATCCAAGAGTCCCACGGAAGAGGCTGTGGAGGCAACATCCAACGACACATTAGGAATGGTCAGAGCTGTCCATGGCTCTATGCAAGCAAGGCTGGCTATAGCCGATGATGAAGTTGGCCGAGGCGTGCTGCGACCCGGTCAATTATACCAGATTTACAAAAACGAGGATGATCTGCCAGAACATGCGAAAGTGTTCTACACGGAAGTTGCAAGGCTGGCAGGGCTATCGATAGAGATGGTGTTGTTGGCGGTACTGAACACTGAGGCCAGAATGGAGCGATGGCGCAGAAGACAGGGAGAAAATGAGCAATACAAATCAGCTGGTACATCCAATGTCGAGGAAGCCTGACCTAGTCGCACATAACAGCGATGATCCAGCCGAATCAGACGCGCCGATGTAGTTGTACTATGTATTTTGCAGGCAGAGTCAGAAAAGGCAGAGTCGAATTTGCAGTGCAATGCAATACGGACGCATGAAAACCACAGATAATTTCAAAAGAATGTCAAATGAACATTATCGAGAAATTATAGTTACTCGATGCATCACTACGTTGCTGGGGTTATTTCAGTGCAAGCTTGATGCGAATCTTGGCCAGCATTCTGTCCCTCATGTGCAATCATCAAGCAATTAGCACAGCGCAAGCTAAAAAAAATCTCAGAAGAAGACTGCAGATTTAGAAAGATCTCTCTACGCGCTTAATGTTCGTGTTGTTGGTGAGACACGATGCTAGAGTTGACCAGTTTTGGTGGGGTAAGGGCAGCAACACGTGATGCGATTAAGCGAATTTTTGCGTGCGCGCCTTCCAACCTTGAGGTCACGCCCTCGTCGACCTCGTCTTCGATACTAACCGACCAGTTTCACGACAGTCAAGATGCAGGTATGTCGGAACTCCCAGAATACCGCGCTGTACACGCACTTCTTTCTCCCGTCAAGTCCCGTCGAATGGAAGGGTGTCGCGCGTTCGCTGTTGCGCCAGTGCGCATTTTGGACTTCTCAGCTAACGCACTCGCTATAGATCTTCGTCAAGACCCGTAAGCCGACCTGAACGCGAGCCAGGAATCGTTCGTCTGATATTAACTCACCTGCAGTGACGGGCAAGACCATCACCCTTGAGGTCGAGTCCTCCGACACCATCGGTACGCACACTCCCTGACATGGCCACGCCACCGCACAACCAACATCGCGCACGCAATCATCGAAGCATCATTGGGACTGCGGTGGCAGTGGAGGACATGAAACGGAAGGAACAGGCCACTAACATTGGGCAGACAATGTCAAGTCCAAGATCCAGGACAAGGAGGGCATTCCCCCGGACCAGCAGCGCTTGATCTTCGCCGGCAAGCAGCTTGAGGACGGCCGCACTCTTTCCGACTACAACATCCAGAAGGAGTCGACTCTCCACTTGGTCCTCCGCCTCCGTGGTGGTATCATCGAGCCCTCCCTCAAGGCTCTTGCCTCCAAGTACAACTGCGACAAGATGATCTGCCGCAAGTGCTACGCCCGCCTGCCCCCGAGGGCTGTCAACTGCGTATGTGCCCGCCACCACCCTGTCGTCCTTGGACGATGAGGGCAGCCTTGTCAGGTCTCGTCATGAACTAACGAATCCCACAGCGCAAGAAGAAGTGCGGTCACACCAACCAGCTCCGCCCCAAGAAGAAGCTCAAGTAAATCATTCGCACAACGGCGTCTGGCGAGAACGGGGTCGGTCGAGGTGGAACGAATGCGACGAATGCATGCGATGGACAGTCGGCTGAAAACACTGTTCCTTTTGCACATGGAGTTACATCTGTGCTTATCACTCGGCTAAGGAACTTGATGATGGGATTGGGGCTTGTAGAGTGAATACGATTCTACCTTTCCTTCTTGCACAGAACTGTCCCTAGGATCCCGAGCAGAGATATATCATGAAGCAATCAACACCACAACCTTCGTCTTTGTGTGCGGTGCCATCACGTGAGTCCGTATCCGTGGTGCATCGTCGTGTCGTGACGTCACAGTCGACCCCTGCGTGCGTCGCAGCTCTGGTTTTGAGATGCGGAGAGGTGGGTTTTGTGACACGTTCAACAGTGAAGCTGTGCAGCCGATAGCATTCGCCTATACAATCACTCCCACCCATTTCCCCAAGTCAAAACACCAGTTCCAGGTACAAACAACTCGCATTGTAACTACGACCTTATATGTACCATAAACGCGAACACAAACGCACGGAACAGACTTCCTACATACTCCGCCCAGCGCCGCCCCTCCAGAATGACTTTTTCCACCGGATACCGCCACATACTCATAACTCATCCAAACATTGTGAAAACCTATGCAGACACGGGTCGCCCCTCAAGCCACGATTTTCTCTAAGCCCCCGCCAATCCGTGCCAGACAACCTTTGTCGGAGAAGAGAAGAGAAGAGAAGAGCCGGGGGAAGTTTGGCGAGGGAAGGCGAAGGGAGGCGCAAAAGGGGGGTAGAAGAGAATCAAGGACATCTACGAGTTGCGTTAGCAATGGGGGCTTGGCTGGCTTGACAGTGTGGGTGTGTACGTACCAAGGACGTGTTTGGGGCGATCCAACAGTGTGGAGGGATGGTTGCCGATTATGCAATTTGGTAGGTAGTGATACATATCAGAACAGAACGCAAGAAGGGGAAGAAACGAGGAAAGAATAAAAATCGAGAACGGACACCAAGTAGGAGAAATGGTATCGTAAACGCCTCGCTATGCAGAGAAATCGGAACTTCGTGTAATTTGTGGGTGGGATATCAACGGGGGGGATAAAGACTGTCACAGTGTCTCTTGCTATGAACAAGGATGTGCTCACACACGGGGCTTCTTCCAGTAGTATTGCTGCAAACGTTTAGTACACGTCGTGAGCGTGATCGTGGCATGGCATACCTTGTGTGTCTTCCTGACCGAGCGGAGACCGGTGCTGCGCATACCGGCCTGAATGGTCTCTCGCCTCATCTGATCGGGGTCCATCTCGGGAACGTAGTAGTATTCGCTCTCCAGCGGCTTGCCGGCAGCGTCTTTACCAATGCGAGGGATCTCTCCGACACAAGAAGTTGCCTCCAAAATGGTCCTCAGATCAGATTGCGAGAGTTCAGGGAGAGGGGTGGCCGAGCGGCTGCGCTCCTCGCGATCTGCAGCGTTCTTGGGCTTGTTGATGCATGCCTTCAACTCAGCGGGAAGGTTGCTGTGGATTGTCGACAGAGGGTGCGAGTGGACTCGGGAGTACGCCAGCTGGTTGATGACATGGTTCTTGATGGGTGACTCCTTGTAGCGAACAACGCTGACCGACGACCGTTTCGCAGTGGGCGATGCCAACGGCTTGCGAGGCGGCTTGGGGGTGTTTGTGAGGCCAGGTGTAGCTGTCGTAAATGACTCCAGGCCACTGAGAAGGTTTTGACCAAAAGGCCCAAACGAATGGACAACGGGATCGTTCTCCTCGTCATTATCAGAGTAGTCATCCTCGGTGAGCGACGATGTGAAGCTCGCCTTGGGATCTTTATCTGCCGCAACGCTCTCTTGCGAACCAATAGGCGAGACGGTAGGACGAATGAACGTCTTCTCTGGGTCTAGGAGGGTAGATCCCTCATCCTGAACATCGGCGTCTTCGAAGACCTGGACACCACTGGCTGGAGCGTTGGGACCAAGGGCGTCAAAGACGGGCTGACGCATTGGGCTCTGCGAGACAGGCGAGCGGGGAATGACGGGAGGACTGGAGTCGAAGGCGCCCTGTGTGTTACGACGTGTGGGTGTGGGCATGTCTTCCTCCTCAGACTCCCATGAGAACTTGGATACCGGGATGACGGGCCAAGCAATGACAACGCGTGTGTCCTGAACATCCAACATGATCTCCGTGTCCGGATTCTCTGAGACATATGTGTCTCCCTTCGCCAGCTCGAATACACGGCCACCGCAGTGGATCTTTGCCCCGTTCCATCCCAAGCACTCGACGTCGATGTGACCGCGGGGGTAGGTGGAGTCCGGCGCGTGGTACGCGGCTTGCACGTGGACGCGTGAGATTAGGCGGTTGGTGGACAGCTGGTAGTCGGCAGAGTTGGAAGAGCGTCCCATGCGGAGCAGCTCTCCATTCGCAGGGACATCAACGGTGGGCACCGCGCCGAGGGGAGTCCGCTCTGATAAAGCCGACACGGCGCGTTGCAGTGCCGGCCTTACGTGACGCGGCGACGAGAAATTGAGGATACCGGTCGACGAGGTTGGGACGGGAGTGGGATAGAACTTGAGTCTCGCGAACGAGGGTGAGTCCTCCTCAAACTTGCGTTTGGAGGAGCCCGGACGCGGGAACGGCGATGACGAGAAGTTGTCCTCCCCAAATGCGGGGAGCAGCGACGGCTTCTGCGAGTGCGACGACAGCGACTTGGGCGTCGATGCCGACGGCATGGACTGTGCCAGCTTGCTCGGGCTGGAGTCCATCCTGTCTGCTCTGCGGCGCTCAAGACGCGAGGCACGCGGCGTGTCGACGTGGATATGGCCTGCGAGGACGTGTTGCGTGGGCGGCTAGCCGTGCGTGCGTGATGCCGGATGCACTCAGCACTGTTAAGGAGCGAAGGTTGAGAAAAGTCTCGTGCAGGGCTACAAGGAGATCAGAGGGAAGCGGCCATCAGGTCAGACACGATTTTGAGGCACGTCGACGCGGTTCACGGGTGTGGAGACGAACGAGGTCAGGTCTCGGTACAGTAGCGCGTAAGGAGCTCAGGCCGGTTGGAGAACCAGGAATTCACCCAGCTTGCGTCCCCCCTCGCGTTCTCACCAATTGTTAATTTCGATCAAATCGTGACAGCATGCATGCGTGCCCTGGCTCTATCCCAGCTTACTGCTGCCACCACAAATCCACGTTTGCTTGCACGCGCTGCTCAGCGGTCGTCTTCGGCGACCACCTCTTCGTTCATAAGCTCTGTGCACGAGCACAAAAGAACACGCCTATTACATCAGGTTCCCGCTCGGCTGTGTCTTGAACTTGATTTTTACTCCGTGTACCAGCCCCTTCGTGCTGCATGTCTTCGCTAATACTTCCATATCAATTGGCAGCTGCTCGCGCGTTGGACGATCAGTCTCCACGTAGCAAGCACCTGTATATCACACTACTTTGCCACGCCAGCGCAGAGCAGCTACAAGCATTTCGAAGGATGCAAATGGTTGCAAGCGTAGCCAACAGCTTTTAGAGCAATATTGAAGACCTTCGCGCTGATATGTGCTGCAACATATTGATAAAAGTGCCGTACAGCCCTGCTTGCTTCCAGAGCCGGTAAGGCGGCGCAGTAACTCAATTGTTATCGGGTTTGAGATTCTGACACACCAATCTCCGGATGAATCCCTCTGCAGTGCAATATGCCAGACCAACAGTTCGAGGCGTCCTACAATGCCTGCTTAGGGCATTCTGCTGCTGCACTGCACTAATAAAAGCAGTCTTGCCGTAAGCCCAGCGTAACAACTCGCAGCAGCTACACGTACTCAGTCTGTCTAGTGCACAGCTATGATAATCTAAGGTTCCTTGCGGTGAAGCAAGCCAGCCAGATGTGCAGCCTAAGTGGAACTGGGTAGACTAGACGCATGCAGATAAAACGTCACACTTTGCAAAATCTTTTTGCTTACATCGGGCCGTGAAGCTGAAGACGGATGCGCGCAGGACGCTACGAAGCAACACGCGACAGGCGTTTAGACGCGTCGAGGATCTATGGCGAGATCGGTGCACGGGTGCCGCCGTCCTTTCGGCTGAGCTCAGATCGGATGGTAGAAGTACAGCAATCAAGCTCAGTCTTCGATAACTGGTGTCCCAGCTCCGTCTAGGCAGTCTTCACTTTTGTAGGCCACGATTGAGCAGAAGCAGAGAGGCAGTGCGGTCATCGGACTGTTTAGGCGTCTCCGAGTGCTACGCGTGAATGTCTTAGCAGCTACCCCACATCTGACGTGCTCCGCAACTATTTCGCGAACACGTCGAGTTCTTGATCAGATGATCAAAAGAGTGTTCACTGGATTCGTATCAACCCATTAAGTCAATGAAATAGTCAGCGACGTATCAGGAAAACGCATGGAAGGATCTTCTGCATGTGAGCGATGGAGCGTGTCGTGGTTGCGCGCTGAAACCTAGACGCGCTGATTGGCCAGATGCATCTAAGAATTTCCTGAAAGAGGAGGCGCGAACCAGAACCAGCCCCGCCCCATGTGGGTCGCGGTCGCTCAAGTTTTTCCGAATGCCGACGAAAAAGTCAGGCGCGACAAGGGTCTAGTTGGCCGCCAAATCTGCAGAACGAACTTTTCCAGATCGATAAACAGCAACAATGGCCAAGTCGAAGCAAGTCACCAAGAAGGTCGAGAAGAAGGCCGAGGCGCCACTCACTACGAAGAAGCAAAATGAGACCCCATACCAACTCGACCCTGCGCAAGTCGAGCGCGCGGCAAATGCGCTCGTTGCACACATGAAGAAGCACAAGGAGGAGAAGGAGACAACTGGCGCAAAGGACCTGATGGCCGATGAGGACGAGGCTGAGCAGAATGATCAGCCCATCTTCCTCAGCGTCTCCACCAAGAAGCACATCAACAACACCAACAGCTTGAAGCCTACCAAGATGTCAGTTTGAACCGGACCAATTGTGCTTTGACAGATGCTGACAGATGTATAGTGTTCTGCCTAACCCAATCATCGCAAGCGATGCCAAGATCTGTATCTTCACCAAGGATCCCCAGCGGGCATACAAGGACCTTGTCGCCTCGGATGCGTTCCCTGCTACACTGCGTGAGCGCGTCGGCCGCGTTCTCGGTGTTGAGAAGCTGAAGAAGAAGTTCAAGTCGTTTGAGCAGAAGCGCGCACTTCTCGCCGACTACGATGTTTTCATGGTCGATGAGCGCGTTATCAAGATCGTTGCTGAGTTCCTCGGAAAGGTCTTCTACGGCAGCAAATCCAAGCGTCCCATCCCGATCAGGCTGACTGCTGGCGCGTTCGTTGACAAGACCGCAAAGAAGGACAAGGAGCCCCAGAACGTTGTCGGTACACCGCAGGGCGTTGCGAAGGAGATCGAGTCTGCTCTGAACTCCACCTACCTCAGCATGAGCGCCTCAGCCAACACCTCGATCAAGATCGGCAACCTCTCTCAGACAGCTGCGCAGATTAAGGAGAACACTGAGGCTGTCATCTCCGCCATCATCCCCAAGCACATCGAGCAGGGCTGGCGAAATGTTCGCAGCTTGCACATCAAGGGCCCTGCTACCAAGGCTCTGCCCATCTGGCTTGCTGACGAATTGTGGGTCGACGACTCGCAGGTGCTCGACGAGCCCTACCAGCCAAAGAGCATTGGCGAGGGCAAGACCGCACAGACCAAGCGCAAGTGGGAGGCATGGGAAGAGGAGCTGCTCGATGAGGACGAGTTCGCGGAGAAGAAGGCGAAGCGCGAGGCGAAGAAGGCAAAGAAGGCTGGACCTGCTAAGAAGAGCTCCCTGAGCAAGGAGAAGAGGAAAGCTCTGAAGGAGGATGCGCTTTCTTCGGTACAGACACCATTGATTGCATAAGTGGTGGTGATATGAGCGGGCAATTGCATATGATGGCGCATTGGCGTTAGGGGGCTTAAAAGATCTGTTGCATGTTGTGCAGAATACCATTTGCGAATCTGAGATACTTTCCTGGCATGTCCTAATCATTCTGCAACGATTTGAATTGACTCACTTTACAGACTGGAATGCCTATCCAACATGGGAAGTCGGCTCGCACGATGAGCCTGCCTGAGGCAGACACCAAGATGCATTGCACGGACGTGCCGCGGCTGCATTGGCCCCGGCGCGTCGCTGACGACATGCGTCTCGATTGCGCCTCGCCAGGCAACTCAACAACCATACACCACAACCACCAGAATGCTGCGATCGCTGTCGCTGTCAACGCTGCTGCTCAGTGCAAGCGTACTCGCTTCCCCCTTCTCCAAGTCCTCCGGCGATCCCCTGCCTCTGATCATATGGCACGGCCTAGGCGACAACTACGCCGCTGATGGCCTGGCGGAAGTCGCCTCTCTCGCAGAGGAAACAAACCCCGGAACCTACGTCTACATGATCCGTCTCGACGAAGACGCCTCCTCCGACCGCACCGCCACCTTCCTGGGCAACGTCACCGAGCAGATCGCCAGCGTGTGCACTGCCATCGCCGCCGACCCGATCCTGTCTTCCGCGCCTGGCGTCAACGCCCTTGGCTTCTCCCAGGGCGGACAGTTCCTGCGCGGCCTAGTGCAGCGTTGTGGCGGCGACAACGGGATCAAAGTCAAGAACCTGGTCACGTTTGGCAGCCAGCACAATGGCATTGCGCGGTACCAGATCTGCAAGCCCAACGACTGGCTGTGCAAGGGCTACATCGGCCTGCTGAAGGCGAATACCTGGGGCGCGTGGGTCCAGGGCCACCTCGTGCCGGCGCAGTACTTCAAGGCCGTGGATGAGGAGACGGGCGAGCCCACTGAGGAGTACCTCGAGAGCAGCAACTTCATCGCCGACATCAACAACGAGCGCGCGCTCAAGAACGCCACGTACGCGGAGAATCTTGCGCGGTTGGATAACTTCGTCATGTACGTGTTCGAGAACGACACTACGGTTGTGCCCAAGGAGTCCGGGTGGTTCGCTCAGACGAATTTGACGAGTGGGGATGTGGTTGAGTTGAGGGACAGGCAGATTTACAAGGAGGATTGGATTGGCTTGAAGAAGCTGGATGAGAAGGGCGGGTTGCATTTCAGGACGACGGAGGGTGAGCATATGAGGCTGGGGGAGAAGGTGTTGAAGAAGGTGTTTGCTGAGTGGTTTGCGCCG
Source organism: Epicoccum sorghinum (assembly GCA_020272525.1). Classification (NCBI taxonomy): domain Eukaryota; kingdom Fungi; phylum Ascomycota; class Dothideomycetes; order Pleosporales; family Didymellaceae; genus Epicoccum; species Epicoccum sorghinum. The sequence goes on from VXJJ01000012.1 coordinate 294,963, forward strand.
CCGGAGGAGAGCTGGAAGAAGACTGTGCAGGATATTGTGCAGGAGATCGTTGAGCTGTGATCTTTTAATCGCGAAGAAGCATTCTTTGATAAATTCTACTGATAGTTGAACCGTCATGCTACATACTCATAGTCAGTGCATGTGGGATATGTGGGTATGGAGGCATCTAGCTATGGGGCCTTCAGAGGCGTCCATGCAGTTTTGAGAAAGGGGATCGGTAGAGCAGTTTGGCGGCGACGAAACGGAGATCGAGTAATGCACGAGGTGGCTGTCATGTGAGTCCGTGACTGTGAAGGTGGATGCGGAGGCTCGATCGACCAGGCTTTTGGCGAAGATCTGAGCTTGACAGATGGGAGATACGAGTGCGACGCGGTACGATTTACACGGTTGAGCAAGGTTACTTTTGGGTCGCGATGCAGTATAGTCGTAGTTGTCGAAGTCGTCTTCTGTCTTGCGGACTCTTCTCATCCTTGTTTGTAGATGCATATGTGCTACTTTTCAAGCGACAGCGAGAGATCTCTGTTGCTTCTCTTCCGCCTGAGCGTGAACATACAACAGCATTTTTGGTTGACTAGTGACCAAATGTCGCATTCGTGGTTGCAGCAATCGCATTATGGTGGTCAGAGACAGCAGAGGCGGACACAGCGAAACAGCGTAGGCTCAGATGGCATAATTGTCTTTCCATAGTGTTAATATGTACGACTCTACTGTGAGCTTTCCTCTAGCGAACTTCGTCTGCGGGAAAGAAGCTTGAGTGTGTTAGGAGGAACTCGAGCCAGCGCAGGCTTGTTTCCCTAGTGTCGTAGACCGAAGTGGCAAGAGACCATCCTTTATATTTTCCTGTGTCTCTGGCCTTTCTCGATGCCAGGTTTATCCTGTTTATAGGGACTTTACTTTGGTACTGAGTGTTTAGTGTTTCTCCTGTGTACACTTACCATTTGAGCGAGTAGTCAATGCAACAAAAAAATCACATTGTTAGCTTCAGGGAAATTCGAATAGACACAAGCATGTATTAGGAGACGAGAGGCCTAGAGAAGACGATACTATCTGGTTTCGGTGCTCAGGTGGCCCTGGGGCTGAAAATCGACGCACTCCATTTGCGCACAGCTCCGTGCTAGGTGAGGGCAACAGACATACACCACAATGTGAGTTTGGCAACATCAGACAATTTCTACCAGCACGTGCCCATTGAATTAAGGTCTCATAACCCTTCAATAAGCATTGAATTATACTCATGTTTGGTATTTTAGAGATATCGACAATATCACTTTGGGCAAGATGTAAATAAAGTAAAGCCACACGCAACGCAATAGTAAATATGGTCACCGATAGTCGACATAGCATGCCTAGCTATTACATTCTGTCAAGATAATGTAGTTGTCACAGATTGTTTGACTCCGACCAAGGACCACAGCCTCGCCGTGAACACGTGTAAACTGCCTTTCACTCCACCCCGCCCATCTCGCGCTCTTTCACCTCTCAAAGCTACTACTACTTTCTCTCACCTTTCTTTGATGCTGTATATAACCCAAACAAACAGCCATATCTCCATCTAAACCAAGTCGGCTGAAACGCCCGCTTGGGGGTTTGGGCCATTGCCTCCGAACAACCAGAGTTGACGCCAGCCTGAGGTGAACCCTCGGGGTGTCCCCAACTCCTGGCGGACTAGGAGGTCGTGAGTTCGAGTCCTGATAAACGCCTCATTACTACGGGTGCCCACCGTGGGATGAGGGTTTCTGCAGCGAGAAAAGGCTGGGAGACCAGCATGATAGGCTCGCTGTTCTTTTGCTATTTTTGATGTAATTTTACGGACAAAGCTTCGCTAGAAGAGGACTGAAATGATTTATAGGTAGTGACAGAGTGAGTTATGTGTTAGTTGACGTTCTTTTTGCTTCTCGCGATGACAGCGACCGCTCTCAATCACTGCTTTCCGAACAGACTTCTCTGCCCACTATCAGCGTCAAACACGGCCTAAATATCAACAACCTAAATGTCAACAACATTACGCGCACATCTTTACGTACCCACAGTTGACTTTCCCAGCTGTCGACATCTATCAATACGTGCACTCATTTCTCGACCCTTTTGGCATCTTTGCCGCCTTTGATCGCCAACATAAGCTAGACAAATAGCTTACATTGGCGATCGAAGGCGGCAAAGCCTATCATCTGTGTAGTTGAGCATCAAAACATAGCCCATCTAGCAACACAAGGAGACTATGCGTTGTAAGATGCAAGTTTTTGGGTTGGGGATTGATGCATTCATACTTTATACAATAGTACCGACAGATTATGCATCCAAGGCTTTGAGCATATCCGCAACACTCGCAAACTTCTCTCTCTCTTTACCTTTGGTCTGACCACGTGCTCTCTCTGCTGCGTCTATTCTCTTCCAATCAGCCCAGCTCAGAGGTCGAACACCCTTGCCCTCGACCTCAGCCTTCACGCCGTCCCAGCCCAAACGTGTGCTCTTGCTATCGCCACTCACGTCGTTCAAGAATGGAACGTTGTTCTCCCAGTCGTGTGCAATGACGTCTGCTGATGTGAAGGCATCTTGCATCGTACTGGCAATGACACCTGTGGGGCCGCGCTTCACCCATCCTGCGCAGTACAGGCCCGCTACGTGGCCAGCGGTCAGGTTACCCGGGCCAGCATCTGGGCTTATGACACGGCCGTGGACATCATTCGGTATGATGCCAAGTTTCGAGTCGAAAGGCACACCTAGGTCCGATAGGCCAGGGATTGCGGTTGACTTATATCCTACAGATCGGAAAGCGAGAGATGCTGGAACTGTCACAACCTCATCGGTAGGTTGCACGCGTGCAGATGGGTCCAAGGGATCGGCTCCCGGGACAAACTGCTGCTTTCTGAATGTCATCGATGACAGATGGTTCGACCCTTCCTCTGCATTCATCGAGGATGGCGCCCTGAGGAAGTCGAGGGCCCATGAGCGTTCGACTTCCTCTGGTGTAGCTGTGCTGCCTTTCAGTAGGACCTCGGCGGTTCGCTTCTGGACTCGAGGGAGCTTCTTAGTTTCGGCAGGGTAAAAGGATCGATCGATTTCGTGAAAGGCAACAGAGGGTATCTTCATCAGCTCTCGAGCCTCTTTGACTGTAAAGGCAACCTTGTCAAGCATCAGCACTGGGAACTGACATACTCCAGTATAATCTCACCTGTAGTGGTCCGCGTCTTCCTACTACCCTAACATGCTTGACCCTGCTCTCTGATAGGGTCTGAATTGCCTGCTCCGTAATGTCTGTCTTCCTGAGGTGGTCCAGAGGTGCAAGTAAGATGCGTGCAACGTCCAATGCGACATTGCCCTGTCCAACAACCACAGCATGCTCCCCACTTAGAAGATCAGGCTTCAAGTCCTGGAACTGCGGCAGGCCATTGTACCATCCTACGAACGCCCTTGCGGAAAGCACACCCTCAAGATCCTCACCCGGTATGTCCAATCTTCTGTCCTCATCTGCGCCGTACGAGAACAGCATAGCGTCATAATGTGGCTTGAGTTTGGCCAGCTCGATATCATGACCTACGCGGACATTGCCGATGTAGTTGAAGCGTGGTGACTGCGCTACCTCCTCGAAAGTGTCCTGACAATTCTTGACTTCCGGATGGTCGGGAGCTACACCAAAGCGTACCAGGCCATAGGGCACAGGCAGTTGCTCGAACATGTCCACGACCGCATCTGGTACCTTCTGCAAGAGGCGATGGGCTGTATAGAAGCCGGCAGGTCCGGAGCCTATGATTGCTATGCGCAAGCCTTTTCGCGAGGATGCGGCGACGCTGTACGCGTTACATTGAAGCCGTGGGAGCGTGGTTGCTGGCTTTGGTGTGGTCCTCAACGATTTCGTCGATATTGCCTTGGAGCTGTTGTAGCTTCGCGAAGGCTGCCGCGCGCCACTGATACGCGTCGCGCGTACATTGCGAGAGGCTATGCGACGAGTGCAGCTGGTGCAGACATATGGCGATGGCAGCAGGCGCTGGATGGTTAACATGGTGTGCAGGGTCAGGGACAATTGCCATGTCATTGACGAACAGCTTCCAGGCTGACTAAGACCGCGGCAGACCTCAAAGTCGATATACGCTCCTCGATCAAAGTGGCATTCGCTGCATGTCCATCCGATTTCAGAGCATCTAACTCCACTTCAATATTTGATCCACAGCTACTGTCATGTAAATTTGTCAGGCTGAGGTCGAGCCTCGGCCTCGGCCTTGTCGCGCATCGAGCAACAAACATGGAACCCACCTGGACATGCTCTCCACCAAGGCAAGGTATCGCCGGCGCCCCACATGTTCCCGGGTTACTAGACCTCAAAAAAGCACTGAGGCGATTTCAGCCAATGCAGGAACACGGCCGTCCTACCCGCCCATCAGCGCGTCATGGGCAAATTGGGGTGGCAGGTAGGCGGCTAATTGTTGGCCTGGCAACAATATATTTACTACATAGCGATTCAGATCCCCGCGCGACCCATGTGTTCATCGCAAGCATTCCTGTGCTAAGCGAACCTTTCCACTTTCCTTTCCGAAGGTCGCGTCGCGCAAGGAGGGCCGTCATTCCTTGCCTGCCCAAGTCGCAATCATGGGCCGCTGGCAGCCCTATCTCTACTCGGCGCCGGAGAGGCAGTCGATGAACGACGCCCGGGACAACTTCAACCCCAAGGCTGTGACCATGGCCAGTCGCATGCCGCCTCCGCCCCCGAAGAAGAAGCAGGATGGACCCCTGGTGGACTTCAACAAGCATCCAGACAGCTATCTGATGGTGCCGTATGGTCAGACGGACGCCCAGCCAATGAACCCGAAGACGAAGCTATGGGTCAAGATTGTGCGATGGAGTCAGCTCTTCCTCCGTGTTTGTAGTCTGCTGGGCGCTGCCGGGCTTCTGCTTTGTGCCATATTCATTCGTGGTGCGCAGGACACCGAGGGCTGGATTATGAGGATCCCAGTAGGTCATCCAGTAAGCATGTGAGATGACGAGACTGACCAGCACAGCCTGGCGTTGATATGGTCGCATGTCTCTATGCCATCTACCACCTCATCCGTAGTGCTAAGTCGCGAGCCCCAGCCAGCTCCGCTAGCTATCACTTCTTCGCTCTGGTCACCGATGCCGGCTTCATCCCGTTCTATGTCTACACACTGCTCCTTTCGCGCCGAAATGCCGACATGCAGGCAGGGACTACTGGACGCTGGAGAACACTGTTCCCAACTGACGATGATACAAATAAGATCCTACTCACTACATGGCTAACGGCCATTACTGCTTCAGGACTTCATCTGATTTCGGCGTTCCTCGACATCTACCTCGTCGTCGTCTTCAGGAAGATCGCGAGGCTTCCTCCGGACATGAACCCACTCGAGGATAACTTGACCCGTAGGAAGTCAAAGCACAAGCACAAGAATTCATCCATCTCTGCCGTTACGCCATTCCTTGATGATGAGAAGCGCTTTAGCTCAACTTCGGTTGATCGAAATTCGCAATCCGACCCGCTGCTTTCGCAGGATATCCCGAGTCCCACAAAGACGCAGATGTCATTCATGCATACACGCAGCAACTCGGAAACAGCATACTCTCCACATACTCCCCAGTCAGCTCGTCAATCAAAGGAGCGCTTCTCCATGTATTCGCAACCCCAGACAGCGCGCCAATCCCGCACAAGCTTAGCTCATCGCGACGACGTCTATAGAAGGGACGACAATGTCGACAATGAGACTCTGGCTCAGCGCAAATCATTCCTTGCCCAGCAAGCGAACATGCAGAATTATGACAGGAACAATTCTTACGTCACATCTTCGTCTAAGCAGGAGTTTTACACGCCTCCTACCACTGCCCGCAGCGACAAGCCTAGATCTAACGGTGATATTGCCCTTCAAAGACATAGCCGCGAGACTCTGCAGAACGATAACTGGTTTGTTGATGGTGAGGGCAAAGATGACGACGAACACGATACCCGTTATCTGGCACCCAGACAGTCAGCCTACGGTCAGAAGAAAGGATACACGACGGTGGCTTCATATGATGTTTCAGATGTTGAGGACGATGTGGAACGATCCGTAATGCCTCAACCATTGCGCATGAATCCACCAACTCCTCAACCGACACCTCCTATTGCCAACTTTGATGGAAAGAGCGATGCCTCGAACCTCAAGCGCATTCAAACAACAACTACCATTTCCACTGAGGCTACCTTCAACCACTCGCAGTCGCGCGGCAACACACCGAAATCGCGCTACTATGGCGACCTCAAGGCTGCCACGGCTGGTATCAAGAGTGGCGCCTCAGCTTCCAACTCTCCCGCAACATCTCCGACGAAGAGCGCCTTCAAGAACCAGCCGAACAATCTGCCAAGTGCCACCGCCCAGTATACTATCAACTCTTCGCCCGTTAAGAATAGCTTCGCAGAGAATGCACCCTTTAGTCTGGGCAAGAAGTCATACACCAGCTTGCGCAAGACTGGCGAATTCAATCATACACCTGTGAAGGCCATTTCCCCACGTGTTGTCAGCAGATCTGGCATCGATTACGTCAATCCTTATGAATTCGATGACTCGGACCTTGGTGTACCAACAGGCCGCAGACGCGATGTCAGTGGAAAGATTGCAGAAGAGGGTCGCGGAGGAACATGGAACGACCAAGGATTGACACAGCGTAAGCCCAGCGGAGTTGGCTACGCTTTCTGAGCGCGCGTATACCTTTGACAGCGACCGGCGTTATGACTATGTTTGTTCATGAATTGCTTGGAACAGTCCGTGCGTTGAAGACGCAGCGGATTTGACAGGAAGATAGTTGTATATGATATCAGGGTTTACATAGCGTTGCAAGCGGGATGGGTAAATGCATTGGTTGCTTCTGGTACAGACCTCGGCTCTTCCCACACCTGTCAATGTGACACTGCTTCGTGACACTACGTCTTACCAATCCTCAGCAGCTGCTCTGTTGGACGTAAGACTTTCAATGAGCAGTGTCGGCCGTCATCCACTATTAGTGCTGTAGCCTGAAGGAAAACATGGCCCACAGAAATGGCTACGACGGTTTCTGGTCGTATACAGTAGACTCCTCGCTCCTTCCCAATTGAAGTCCTCAAACGGGTTAGTTACGAATTTTCCGAGTCGGTATGGCGCAAGACACACCACTACCAAAGCAGCAGCCTTGAGATCGATCAGCAGGCAACACATTTCTGCGACGCTTATATCTAAGATGAACACGCGTTCGTGTAGGCTGCTACATTGACGCACCGGCAATCGCGATTGTGGGCTGCCCGGACCATCTGGAGACGCGCGTGTGGAGCATCGTTAATTGACTCTCAGTAATTCACGCACGAGCGAGTTGAGAAACAGAGTAAGGCAAGCAGATCATGCTGGCTTGACGCTCTGTCATGCAGTAGTCTGCAGGACCGGCCCATGGCAGATGGCGCAAAACTTTTACGAACCGTCACGGCGGCTGCATTTGCGTGCGCCTGGCCAGGGAGCTGGTCAAATCACTTGCTCGCGCGTGCACCCGCGCCCGGGAGCTCGCCACCGCTAAGCACGCGCGTTCTGGGGCACCCGTGATCGCGCGGCAGCTATCAGGCATATTGGAGGTTGAGGACCACTCTTCTCTCCTTCACCTGCTGTACGCGACGCGCCGCTGGATTCACTGTTTGCTCTCCGCGTTTTTGTGCCCTCTGTCCTGCCTCTGTCTGGTTGTTTGGGACTCGGTGTCTCCAGGGTGACGCGAACGGCTGTCTTAACTCATCAGCACGCGCCCAAGCCACCAAGAACACGCCTGTTGACCGATCGTATCCATCGTTTGCCTCGCCATCGAGGTACTTAGTCTTTGCCTGTATACCTTGGCCCGCTCTTCGTTATCCATATTCATTCTGGTTTTTGGCCCCCGGACATTTGCACTTCTACGTTTACACGTTGGAGTTACCCCGCCGCCACGATGCGTAAGTCGCGTCTCTAGCACGATCGCGATGAGCGTCCACTTACGACATGCATCACAGAGACCGAGGGTGCCCGCCCTATAGATATTGCTACACCACATAAACTGGGTGTGCCAGAATCACAGGAGAGTGTAGAATCTGTCATCTCGAGTACTTTCTCTGCACCAGCTCTTGCTTCGACATCGAGTAATTTATCCTCGGACCACGATGCGGCCTCACCACTTGAGTCCAATGGCCCGTCAGGTCACAATGGGCCTGCACAGGAGCCGATCCCATCCGTGTCGAGCGGTGTCTTTGGTCCGGATGCCACGAAGGATGCACGTTGGATCGACCTAGCCGCTGCGAACGCGCCGCAAACCGGTCACACAGCAGCATCTTCCCTGCCGCTTGTGTCCCCAATAAGTCAAGGCTTCAAGAGGAGTGCAGATGGGTTTCTGAAGGGCGATGAAACAACAACAAGTCCAAAAGAGAGAACGTTTGCACACAAGCGAACCAAGAGCATGGATACCCACTCCAGTACTCGAATCGGAGAGGTGGGTGGCTGTCTTTCGAGGGACAATTCGAATTTGACTTACGTGTATGCAGCTATCCGCCCAGCTCAAGACCCGACTCTCGTATGCCATGGTCAAGGTGCAGAACGGCTGGGAGAAACAGTCACTCGAAGAGTTGGAAGAAGTTCAGTCACAACGTGGCTCGCCTAATTCTGCCCCTGGCGGGTCTCGAGTTACCCTTGGCTCGCCCTCTTCCACTGACTATCGACGAAGACCTAGCGCGGTTTCCGACAACTCTGACTACATGTTCATGTCTCCAGCCTCCAATTCGATGCAGCCATATGCTCTTGATTCAGGTCAGTGCAGCTATGATGTTGTGAATGTATGTCGCTGATGAGCCTTAGCCTACTGGCGGCCCACCAGCAAACCAACAATGAATGCGGCTGCCAGCCTTATCTCCATCACAGGTGGAACTGTTGGCACTGGGCTTGGTCCGGCTCCGCAGTTTGAGTCTACAAGGCGGCGCAGATCGAGCACTACACATCCACCACCATCGTATCTTGGATCGGCACAGAAGAAACATCACAGCGATGTAGGCGCCGGCCAAAGAGCGCCGACCACACCTCGAGCCGGTATTCTACGCATGCCCAGTCAACAGGCAGAAAAGGACGCAGTGGATACTTTGCTCTTCATGAGTAGCCCAAAGAACTCCCAACTTTTCTCACAAGCCAACCCTATCGGACCCAGCTCGTTGAGAGAAGGTGCACCTCAACGGCGCGTTATGTTCGAGGCCTATCCTCCTCAAGAGAGACGAATGGTCTATCAACCACCAATGTCTACCTCAAGTCACTACACAGCGGGACCGTATGCTCCGCAGCCAGCACGATGACCAACAGGACACCGTACCTACTCCATGTAGGGCATTTCAACACTTTATTTGAAGACTTGGCGAATGCATTGCATTGACGGCGTTGTGGCGGCGATACCCAGTCATTTTATTGCATTGGAGGCATTTTGTTACCTGAACGCGTTGAGAAAGAGTAGAGGATACCTTTACTCACGTTTCGATTGATTACCTTGTACATGTGCTAATCAAAGCGCTGTTCGTTGTTGTTTACTTCAAGTCTCGGCGATCCAAGATCTTGCGGTCGATTAAAGCAAGGGTAGAATCAACAACGATTATTACGATTTAATGAACCCCACCTTGAAGGTGCTTCAGCTGCGCGTTGTGCAGCAGACCTTCAGCTCCAAGTGGACACACTTTATGAATATGAATCATTCAACTTGGAGAGCAAAGGATTGATAGGACCACTTGACTGTGAAGCCATCTCAGGAGCTATTGGATTTTGAACTCTGCGCCAATTATTTGTGAAATGGCCTTCGACCAAAGGGCTGCTTTTTGGCGTCTTGCAGGATGCCAAGTGTCTACTGGGAGCCGGCAAGGTGCTGTGTGGTGACCTGACCTTTCGTGTTTTGGTGAGATGAAGGGTTCGCCGAGTCTACTCCGATTTCTCGCCTACCCGACCTGCAGATCTCGAACATGGCATTGTTACCATCTAGCTGGGGCCCCGGAGTACCTTTTCGCACACTTGAGGAGGCTTGAGCACATTTCTAGTATCAATGCGCCGCGGAGCAGTGGCTCGCGATGGATTGCATTGTCTCAAAAGCTCTTCATCTCCCCTTCAAGCCAAGATACAAGAGTTGTTGCCCAGATGTCACAAGAGCCACAACTTGTTTTCCTCCTATCAACAAACCGATTCGGGACTGCAGTCCCACTCCCTGATGTATGCTCCTGCATGCCTACTTGCTGGGGTTCTGCAGATTGACCGCAACGACACAATGCGGCGTATGAGGTCATCCTTGCTTGCGTGGGTCACCTCAACTAGATCGGCGTATCAGCCCACAGACGCTCCAACTTCGCGTGCACCCACCCCTTAGTCATGATATCCAGAAAACTTTAAATACTCCAGAGTCCCACTTGAGCTTCCCCATTGACCCTTTTTCAATCCCCAATTGCCTTCCCCAGGACCTCACCTTTTGATTTTCACGCGCCTGACGTGAAGGTGAGCTCATACAAATTCTCCGAGCTCCGACCACGACCGGACCTCCGATCCCAGCAACACTTTTTTCGCCGATAAAAGGGGAAAATCACAAAAATGTCCGTTTCGGCGGCGCTCAAGGCGAGGGTCAGGAGACCCAGCTATCTGAAGAAGATTGCCAAGGCAGAGGATCTGATTCACCACTTTCCTAACGATGCGTACATTGTATGTGCAGACGCAAGCCCTGCTATCGTTGCAAGTATTGATGCTTTATAGGGTTGGTCGGGATTCACAGGAGTTGGATACCCAAAGTGAGTAGAGCCGCTGTTCATTTTGGCAAGATTCTAGGCAAAGGGCGAAGATGCAATTGCAAGAGATGGACTCCCCGAAGGTTCAAGGCCACATCAGCGGAAACAACCCACCCACCGGCAATCTGGTTGTAAAAAGCCTACAGAATATCTGAAAAGGCTATTACAGCCCTCTTCGTTGTAGCGGCCACCTCCAGATTTCGGTTTCTTATCCGGCGCTAGTTTATGCACACGGAATTGGCCTTCAGCTTCGATGTCTATGCAAAAGCGCTATTGGAAGGGACAGATTATCTGAAGAAACCTGGTGGGGACTCTGACGTGGAGTTGATTGAGAATATGCCGAGGGGGAACGGAAGTTGAAGTCACGCATTAGCGCCGAGAAGCCTCCGAGTCTTAGCCGGAGCTGTGTACAGCTTCAGACTTATTATTGGATGGAGCTAACGAGAACTGCGCAGGAAGATCCCAATTGCCCTTGCAGAGCATGTTGAGAAGAACAACCTCCAGGGCCAGCTCAAGTACAACCTTTTCGTTGGTGCATCGTCCGGTGCAGAGACCGAGAACCGATGGGCGAGGAACAACATGATCAACCGCCGATCGCCTCACCAGGTTGGAAAGGACATTGCCAAGGGAATCAATAACGGCCAGATCAAGTTCTGGGACAAGCATCTCAGCATGTTCCCCGTGGACCTGATGTATGGATTCTACACCCTCGACAAGCCACAGAACCGCCTTGATGTGACCATTGTGGAGGCTTCCGCGATTACTGAGGACGGTGGAATCATTCCTGGAGCCTCTGTTGGTGCTACACCTGAACTTGTTCAGATGGCCGATAAGATCATCATCGAAGTCAACACCGCTAGCCCTAGCTACGAGGGTCTCCACGACATCACAATGACAGACCTCCCACCTAACCGCAAGCCGTACCTCGTCATGTCCCCCGAGGACCGCATCGGTACCCCTCACGTCCCCGTTGACCCCGAGAAGGTCATCGCCATCGTGGAGAGTGACTACGCCGATCAGACGCAGCCCAACAGCCCTGCGGACGCAACTTCCAAGGCGATTGCTGGCAATCTCATTGAGTTCTTGGAGCACGAAGTCAGCAAGGGACGTCTCCCCCCGAACCTTCTCCCCCTCCAGTCTGGCATTGGCAACATCGCCAACGCAGTCATTGAGGGCCTTGCTACCGGTGGCGCCAACTTCAAGAACCTGAAGGTCTGGACCGAGGTTCTGCAAGACTCTTTCCTCGACCTGTTCGACTCGGGCAACCTTGACTTCGCCACGGCAACATCTATCCGCTTCTCTCCCGAGGGCTTCCAGCGCTTCTACAAGAAGTGGGAGGAGTACTCCCCTAAGCTGTTGCTCCGTTCGCAGCAGGTCTCCAACTCCCCTGAGATCATCCGCCGTCTTGGTGTCATTGGGTAAGTCAATGTTGCTCGAAACTTCACGAAAACCTCTAACATCACCAGCATGAACACCCCCGTCGAGGTCGACATCTACGCCCACGCCAACTCTACCTGCGTAATGGGCTCTCGCATTCTGAACGGTCTTGGTGGCTCCGCCGACTTCCTGCGCTCCGCCAAGTACTCCATCATGCACACACCCTCGACTCGCCCGTCCAAGAACGACCCCACCGGTGTCTCCTGCATCGTGCCCAAGGTCACCCACGTCGACCAGACAGAGCACGACCTCGATGTCGTCGTCACGGAGCAGGGTCTCGCCGACGTGCGTGGCATGTCTCCCCGCGAGCGCGCCAGGGTCATCATCAACAAGTGCGCTCACCCTGACTACAAGCCCATCCTCCAGGACTACTTCGACAAGGCTGAGTTCGAGTGCCTCAGGAAGGGCTGGGGTCACCAGCCGCACCTGCTGTGGAACGCATACGACATGCACAAGCACCTGAACGAGCACGGCACTATGAAGTTGCCCAAGTGGGACTACTCGAGTGCTGAGGCTGGCATGCGCAACCAAGCAATGTGAGATGTGTAGATAATAGAATACAAATCGCAAGATGATGAAAAACTTAATCAATCCATAGTCCATGCCTAGTCATTGTTGCTTGGCTTGAACGTGTACCATTTGCTCACAGGAACACATCGCCCAAAAAACGTCACCTGCATGATCAATGCAGAACACATGTATAAGAATCAATTACACGGTGCACCAAGCCCCAAATTAGTAGCGGCCCTATGGATAGCAGCTCGCAGCCACTTCGCAGACCTAAAGGAACTTGGTACAAGCAAACCCCGCTGCCGAACCTAACACCCACCTGCAGAGCGCAACAAAAAAGCAAAAAAGAAAGCGACCGATGTGGGACTCGAACCCACAGCCTCAGCCTTAGGAGGGCTGCGCGCTACCATTGCGCCAACCGGCCGTTGCTTTGATTTATGAAAGTTTGGCGACCACAAGTATACATATTGCCGGCGATCTGATGCAGGTTCACGTTCACCGAAGTCGCTCGATCGCGCTTGTGGGGCGCTCAATGATCGGGTTCGTTCGGCGGGTAGGTGTGGGGTTTGCGACGATCGACAACTGGTGCTTGAACGCGAACGGAGAGCGTTGGTATAGGTGGTTTGAGAAGAGAGAGCGTGAACGGTGCTGGTTCGTTTGTTGTTGTTGGAGACGAGGAGACACCGTGGCGGCTGGGTGAAGCGCGCTAGCTGTGTCACGCGGTTGAGCCGCACCTTCTTTCTTTCGAGAGCGACGCGATTGCCTTCACAGTGAGTATTGCCAGATGGGCTCGTTTGGTCTGGACAGGTGTGGAAGTGACGTGCCGCTGCTGCCTTTTTCTTCGCTCGCGCTCAGATGTACATGTGTTTGTACTGCTTACTGGCGACGTGTCTAACACGCAAAATAAATATTTTTCATTGCATAGTGAAAGTGCTTGACCAGCCGGATTCTCTTCCAAGATAAGGCGCAGAAGCGGGATGAGTTGTTGGTCTCGAACAGCGTCGAACAACAAGGTATTACAGGTGATATGCCATGAGGTGGAATAATCTGTTGACAGCCTAGATGCGCCGTTGCGGCCTGCTTGAAGAACGGGGGGCTTACTTCATAATTCATAAGCTTTGCATCTCCCAACCTTGCTGTCGCGAGTTCCCTCTTCATCAATCGATTGAAAACCACGATGGACCCCACAAGTCAGTGGCTACCTAGCTCATCTCAAGCCATCAATCCCAGACAGGTCTACCTCCTCGCACTTTTCGCCATCATCATACTTTGTACCATGTACATACTTTATGGGCAATTATGTTCTGGGTCATATGGATAATATTTCCGTATCGCGTTTCCTTGCTCTCGATGATCTTGATTATAATTGAGGCTATCTGTATCCGCGGAGAGCATCAGTCAGAGCAATGTACATAGGTTCTGAGAGCAAGAAGGCCTACGGTCTATGCCTTTTGTGACACATATTCAACCTTTGACAGCTCAGCATCAGTATGCCGTCTATAATAGGCTACCCCATTAGTGACTTCAGAGACACTGCCAACACTATCGACTATGAATCAGCATGTACCCTACTTAGTGAAGCCCAGCACACGTCAGTGCTGATCTGCTGTCGCTCAAAAATCGCGTTGGCGGCCGGTTGGCGTGAATAATCACGTTCTTATAGTCTGCTCACCCTGCCATATCTCATCTTCAGCTGTCTGAACTACCATGGCATCTTACTAGGCAGAACATGGGGTCGTGACCATCATCTGGGGCATTGCGAGTGCCATCTTCATGGCGCTTTGTGTCTGGAGCTACATTAGAGCCCGCCCAGTAAGGCCTGGTGGACAAGACCAGGCGCATCCTGCTCCTGTCACCATTGAACTTGGACCCCTCCCACAAGCGTTACTTCCTGCACCTCTGTATGAGGAACATCATCGCGACTATTCGTTGCCAGACAACACCGAGGTGGAGAAGCTTAACGACGGGTACTATTACCCCAGGAATTGCGATTTTATTGGAGAACCGAGGAGGTAGTGCTACAGTTGTGTCCCGTGTCATAGCAGCAGCGTGGTGATGAAATCCACGGAAACAGAATATTCCATCTCTTCGTCATTTTTTGACTGAACTTCTCTCACATGCCATTAACAGCCCCTTCATTTTCCACTTTTGTGTCCTTGAAATAGGCTTTTGGTAATTCCAAGAATAGAACGCACACGTGAGAGGCCCTGCGCAGGCGGATGCTTGTTCTGAGATTTGGCAACAGGACCCACGACGAACATGGGTTTCGATGGGTCTCGCGAATTGCACTCCCTTGCATGCCCGGGGAACACAGGGGATGATCGCTGGGACTGCCGCTCTATCGGGCCGTCATCGCGACAGCAACACAATGCTGAGTAGTCCCATAGCCTTGATCCTCCTTGCATGCGCTTCTGATCGCGTGAGGCCACGTGAGATATCTCATGTTATGCATGTGCAAGGAAGACTGAGTTTGCTCAAGTCAGCCTGACGGACTCGTGTTCTGCGGATCCTTGACTGTGGGTGTTGCGCAACTGTTCTGTTCCTTGTTCGTTCCGTGCCAGCATGGAATACAGCTCTCTCATCTCTGCGTAAGTGCGGCACACAACACATCAGAAATATGGGTTGAAGGCACACAGGTTTGCCATCAGCACCTGTCCAAGTCGGACAAGACATTCTGCAGGATCCAACGATGGGATAGCAAGGATTTGAAAGGGCCAATCAAGCGCGCAGCCATTTCCTAGGGCTGTAAAAATAGTTGAGATAAGCCAATCAAGCCTGGAGCATATCAATCAAATGCCTTCCCTATGTTTTGCAGAGTGTCTCGTAGGAGCTGGCATGGTGCTGTACACACATTCTTGCTGCTGGGCAAGAGGATTATAATGCCTGCGAACGGATGTATATGCAGGATACCGTCTTAGCCGGAAGATCATATTAAGCCGCATGCGGTTTAGATCTGCGTGACGCGCGGCCTGGCGCAACGTCACGTCACGTCAGACTAAGTCATGTCAATGTAGGTGAGCGTACTGTGAAACGAACGCTGAAGGCAATAATCATTATGAAGCTTTGATGCGATGGAGCAACGACGAATGTAGCAGCCTAGGACGTGTCAGTAGAGTTTAGTCACCAAACCGCCTGCTCAAGCGTAACGCCTCACCGTTGGTACGGGTATAGCGGATGAGCTTGACCGCAAAGACGCAAGAGCTTGGACAAGCTTGGACAGCAGAGGGGGCAGCTAATTTAGGGGACAGGGTGAAGTTGAACAGATGAAAGGAGCAATAACGTAGAAATCAGGCATATCACAATGATGGTGGGGCGCGGGATGAAGTTATGAGCTATCATTGTAGCTTGGTACATTCCGTGAAATTCGTATTAGAAAAGTATGTTCGGTAACCGAGGTATCCCAACGCCATGTATCATTTCCGTACCCGGCAGTGCCTCTCTCCTGTCGAGACGAAGCGTGGTATTATCCATTCGAAAGAGCTATTGTGGAACTTTTGATATGGTCGTCGACTGATCGTCGAAAGCGCAGACCGCTTACAAAAGACCAGCAGCAAGGAAGAGGCCACCAGCGAGGGCACCCATAGCGACGGGAGCCTGGGTAGCAGCAGCCATGCCGGAAGAGGTGGCACCGCTAGCGGAGCTCCTGGCGGCGGAAGCAGCGCTCGAGGCAGCGGACCTGATGGAGGAGGCAGCGCTGGAAGCAGAGGCACCAGCAGAGCCGGTGGCAGTGCCAGCCTCGGAGCTGATGCTGGCAAGCGCGGAGGAAGCGCTGGCCTCGATGGAGGAAAGAGCGGAGGAAGCACCACCAGCGACGGAGCTGACGCGAGAAGAGACAGCAGAGCCGACGGAAGACTCAACAGAGTTGATGACAGACGAAGCAGCGCTGCCTCCGGGGACGGCAGACTGGACCTGGCTGGCAACAGAGGAGAGGAGAGACTCGACCTGGGCGGAGGCAAGGCCGGCACCGGCGATCATGGCAATGGTGGAGAAACGCATGTTGATGGTTTGGGTAATGAAGGTTTTGTGGATTTGGTGGAGTGCTTGATGAAGTGATTGTTTGGTTGATGTTGGATGCAGCAAGGTGAGGCGCAGAGTGCTTTCTTATATCGACAGCACAGCATGGCTCTAGCTCCACCTTAGGGCGTCATAGTAGCCTAAGGCTCCTGCAACAAACAAACGGGACTCCCTTGCACCACCGCATGGCACCGCCTCTTTCCGTTTTCACTACGTAACTGTAAAGACATTCACTGGCTAGCGCCGCCACAGCCTGCTTTACTCGCAAAGAACCATGCCAGTTGCGGTAATTGCATACAGCAGTAGCCGAGCGTGATTGGAGCGTTCCTTGCTTACCCGTAGCGTTTTTGTGGGGAGCTGCATGAGGAAGCTTGATCTGGGGATCAGCTCACTGACCATCGCCGCCTTCGCCGCCTTCTGGCCATGACGCCTCGTTGATGCTAGCACCGCTTACGTTGCTTGGACGATGATGGTGAGAGCGCGGCCGCCGTGCACCGTTGGCTCGCCATGGCGCCATGTTACGCGTCGGGCGGCCCTACGCCTTCGTGTGCTTGGAAGCATTCCACCCATGTGCTCAGCCCCGTCTGGCTGATTCTTCTCAGATCCAGGCCTTCAGGGCGCTCAGTTGCTCTGTTAGAGCCCAGCGGCAGCTCAGACAGATCAGTCTTACGGCTGTACAGACCGCAATTGCTATCTACAGCCACTGACGAGCTCCAAGAAGATGAAACCAGCAAGCAACCTCTTGTAACTATGTGCTGTACACGCCTCCGCAAAGGATTGGCTTGTAGATCTCGATCCATCTTCTTGGGGAAGAGTTAAGCCACAGCCGTATTGAGACGCGGAGAGTGTTGCATCGCTTGCGGCTCGCTCAGGGTTTGAAACAGCTATGCTCGTAACTATGATGTCACAGCGGCTGAAGTGAAGGAGAAAGTTCTCTCGGAGCCGCATTCTCTTGCGACTTGCGCCATACGATCAACCGAGCTCCGAGGCGGTTCTTACGAGAAACCGCGACAGAGCAAGGAGGTCCGCTGTTGCGGTGGCGATGGAACCGGCAACGTTGCGACGGGGGTGAAGATTGGTCGCTCAGGCGAATCAGCAGGGAAGAGCCGCCTTCCCCAGTGCCAAGGGCCGCCATTGCCGTCCAGCCGTGTTCCAAATCAGTCCAGCCTGCAAGCAGTCCGCGCCAATTCTGACCAACTACTTTACGCTGCCTTGTTTGTCGGACCCCACACGGTTTTAGAGCGCCTTGCTCTGATGTCACTACAAATTCAAAACGCAGCCGTGTGAAGAAGGCGTGCTCGCCAGGCCACCCGATTGCCGCGTTACAATTTTGCGCCTTCCGGTGTACCCTCTCAAACCGATCGCCCCTGAGCGAATTCTTCCATCTTGGCTGCTTCTTACCCGGCTGGCTTCTCGTTTCCGATCAGATTGCGAGCTCATGCCGTCCCTGCGCATCTTGCGCTAGATATGCGAAGTTGCTGTTCGGAAATGCAAGTAGCAGACCGGAGACGGGTCGATCAGTGCATTCGACGTCACCAGCATTTCCAGCTGAAACTGTGAGGCATAAGAGTGTACAACACCCTGTCAGCCCTGAGCGTTCATTCGGCAATTTTGAGGAATTCAATTAGAAGAGCAAAAGGATTAGAGGACCCCAATTGCACAACCATCTTAAGAGCATCCAATTAAAGTCTGCGCCAGTGGGCCTCAAAGACCTCCGGCCAAAGCGCTGCCTTCTGGATAACTTGCATTACGCAAAGTGGCCACTCGGAGTTGCTAAGGTGCTAAGAAGTATAGCAAATGCCCGGCGGCTAGCTAGCTCAAGAACCTGCAACAGAGCATTCTTGAACCGGCTGCACTGCTCTCGATTCCTTGTCTGCGCATCGGCATTGCGTACCGCATTCCATCGCCTGCTACCTGTACGAGACCGGTTTCTGCTGCTTATGTGATAATAAGTAACTTTACGACGACCCTGCGGCCGTTCTTGCTACTTTCTTGCTACTTTGATATCATTGCCACTGGTCTGGTCGTTGCTGATTCACTCATGTAGACTGCCATGGTATTGGCCTAGACCATTAAACATCAGCACGTCGCATGCGTCTTGCGCAAGCATAATTACGACGACATATGCAGGCTAGGATGCAATGTCTGGCCCAGTACTCAAGTTGCTCGACGCAAACACTGTGCTCGCCTCTGTACAGCCACAGTCATGTCTAGAACGAAGATTACGCGGTCCTTGCGTGGAGTCCTTGATGCGAATAAAGTCAGAAACCACAAAAGCTTGGACATCCGTCGACATTGAGCACCGGTTTCGTCTCTCTCGAAGTTGAATCACAGGATGGCACGCAAGGCGGCTGCCATAATCTCGGAGCATCTGGAGCGCCTGAGTTGCCCCGAGCCCAGATGCGCAATATGTGACGGCGATCGCCCTGCAAGCTGCTGCGTTCTGTTTGTTAGCTGTCTGTAGCGAAGCAGACGCTCGACTGTTCCCTGATATAGTCGGTATAGGAGCAAGTGGGAACAACAGAGATTGGCAATAATTGCACCTCGCCACATTCGAGCAGCTACTCAGTACTCTGGAAGGATCAAATTGGAAAGTGAGTAAACGCTCGCAATTTGCTCGTAAGTCACGGACAGCTGTAGTCGCCCAAATTTAACTTGTGAATATGAGGTCTTCGGGTGCTCTTCGGTATCTTGCAGTATGCGCGGTGAGTACTTGAAGTTCGAGTGCAGTATGGTGGTATGGGCGACAAAGTGCTCCTGCGCTTGCCTTGTAACAACACGAACCTAGCACTTCGATGTGCTAGATTGTACTTGTTGCGCAGTCTACGCGGCCCTCGGAGTCCACTCAGCAGCCCACTCAGCAGCCCACGATGTTCCTCAAATACTTGCTCAGAACGCAAGTCGACATCCGGGTTTAGCTCATCTTTGTGTGTATGGACGTAGTCCGGCACGGTAAAATGATTCATACACATACTCTCTGAAGAGTGGCTGGATATGTTCCATGGATACTGTTGTTCTTGTGACTTCTTCTCTCAGAATTGAAGCTCGGAAGAAGACACTGCAATCATTCTATAACACAGCACCCAGCGCTTTGAAGGACTTTGATGATGATCGAAGGGCACAGAATTATCAGAACTGCTTAAACGTTTAGCTCTTGCTCAAAGCTGAAGGTCTACTGAAACTACGCCAATCAGACCTGAAGTACTGCGATGGGTGTAGCTATCCTGCGCTCAAGCAGCGGCTGCAAACATGCGCGTTGTATACGCCACGAGGTACTCGCTGAGGGAACACCATGCGCAACTGAGGGCAAGCAATTTATATGCCCTGACTACACAATCGTGTTCAATGAACATCCTCTTGCGCCAATCGTCGTGTATATCGTTTCGATGATGCTCTGACAGATTGTTGTACCAGTGCAGGACGTTTGCGGAGCAAGCACGAGGAAGTACCGGAAGAAGTGCCGGCACAATCTGGGCAAGCGCACATGTGACAACTGGGCTACACAACTGGGCATCTTGAGATCGCTGCACAAGCGCAACAACGTTTCGCTAAGATTGATGTACGAAAAGTAGCATATGTAATCTACGCAGTATTAACGAGAAACACACAAACGCTAAATCAGAATTCAATGTTGGTGATGTTGGAGTGAAGACAACCCAGCGCAGAGCAGGAAAGACTCGTGCTTGGCATTGTGGAGCTTTCTTTCTGCTCGTTCCCGAGCTTTGCGCCTGCACCTCCATCACCTCCGGCCTCCACCTCAGCCTCCACGTCCTGCTACACTGCCTCTGTGTAGCTCCAATTGAGTCGTAGGGACACATACAATCGGTCAAAATGCTGGCTGCTCGCTCCTTCGCCGCCCCCGCGCGCCAATGCCTGCGCCAGGCCAGGCCCGCATTCGCACAGGTGAGCTTTCGCGCTGCAGTCGGCAGCCCAGCGGACATAGATGCGGCTGCCGAAATAGATTGCTCAGATTGACTGACGTCGCTGTAGTCTGCTTACCGCACCTACGCCTCGGCGCCCGCTGAGGTCGCCAAGTTCCAGGGCACCAAGGGCAGCGACGGCAAGTACACCGTCTCGTTCATCGAGGGCGACGGTATTGGCCCCGAGATTGCGCAGTCGGTTAAGGACATCTACTCGGCCGCCAACGTGCCCATCAAGTGGGAGACCTGCGACGTCACCCCCCGCCTGAACCCCGACGGCAAGACGGTCATCCCCGACGAGTCGATCGAGAGCATCAACAGGAACTACGTTGCCCTCAAGGGTCCCCTCGCGACCCCCATCGGCAAGGGTCACGTCTCGCTCAACTTGACCCTCCGCCGCACCTTCAACCTGTTCGCCAACGTCCGTCCCTGCAGGTCCATCGAAGGCTACAAGACCCCCTACGACAACGTCGACACCGTCCTCATCCGTGAGAACACCGAGGGCGAGTACTCTGGCATCGAGCACGTTGTTGTCGATGGCGTTGTCCAGTCAATCAAGCTCATCACCCGCGAGGCCTCCGAGCGCGTCCTGCGCTACGCCTTCCAGCACGCCCGTGACATTGGCAGGAAGAAGGTCCGCGCTGTTCACAAGGCCACCATCATGAAGATGTCCGACGGTCTTTTCCTGAGCACCGCCCGTGAGCTCTCCAAGGAGTACCCTGACATCGAGTTCGACGCTGAGCTCCTTGACAACACCTGCTTGAAGATGGTCACCGACCCTCTTCCCTACAACGACAAGGTCCTCGTCATGCCCAACTTGTACGGAGACATTCTCTCTGACATGTGCGCCGGTCTGATTGGTGGTCTCGGTCTTACCCCCTCTGGTAACATTGGTGACGAGTGCTCCATCTTCGAGGCTGTCCACGGATCTGCTCCTGATATCGCTGGCAAGCAGCTTGCCAACCCCACTGCTCTCCTTCTCTCCTCCATCATGATGTTGCGACACATGGGCCTCAACGCTGAGGCTGCCAACATCGAGCAGGCCATCTTCAAGACCATTGCTGCTGGCAAGGTATGTTCAAACGACACAAATAGCATTTCTTGGGAAACTCATACTGATTTGTTTGTAGTACATCACCGGCGATCTCGGCGGCAAGGCCAAGACCTACGAGTACACTGATGCTGTCATTAAGGCCCTGCAGTAGACTTGACGTGATTTATGAGCATTTGGAATGACGGTGCGGTAGCGATTGCATATTTGTGGATATGTACCAGTCATTGTACATTAAGGCTGCCATTTGATATTGCTAGACAGCTAGACAGTTGATATCCGTATTCATTTCTCCTCGCATCTTATCTGATCAAAATGCTCTGGACACGTGATAGCGTTCCACCTCGGTGCAGGTCGCGTCGAGCTATGAACTTTACCGCGTTGCAATAACTCCACCACAACTGTATTATCGAATGCTAAGCTGACTGGTCAACTTGCAGCATTCAAATATGTGTAGGTTTTACAAATATTGACACTCACCGTGAAAGCGTTGTGTAGATGGGGGCGGTTGAATTTCGGGGCTGACCTACTTCCCACGGAGCCTTGCGTACGAGAGCTGGGCCGTCACACTTGCACCGCTCGCTGAGCAACATGCCTCTCCGGCCAATATGCAGGGTAATTAGTAGAAACTATGCTACCCTGAATCCCAAAAGAGCTCCTGCCCTTCGCGCAAGGCAAGGGCCGCCGCGATCCGTACCTGCGTCGTCATCAACTCCACCTCCACTACCGCCGCCTGGCTGGATACAGTCACCGTCACTCCGGCGCAGCGCTCGAATAGTAGCATGGAGCGCCAACGTCATCGCAGGGCTCTGCGCCATAACGTTCATTCGCGATAACCTGCTCCGAATCGATGTAATCCGCGGCTCGTCCATGTCTCCAACGCTCTCGCCCACAGTGCACGAGACGGGCGCTGAAGACTGGGTCGTCATAGCTCCCGTGCGCGAACGGCCGCCCAAGATACAATACGAGAACGGTCGCGCATTCGTGCAAGACAGCGAGCAGAAGGAAGGCGAGGGCGTGCGCAGAGGAGACATTGTGACCTTCTGGAAGCCGCATAAGCCGGAGGAGATCAGCATCAAGCGGGTCGTTGCGCTGCCGGGAGATGTGGTGTATCCCAAGCGTGGGTATGCGCTTGACCCTGAGGTTGTAAGGAGGGAGCGCGCGCATACGCTTGATGGGCTGCCTGAGGCGGATCGGGATGCTGTTGGTGCGAGTGCGGAGGAGCTTGAGATTGGGAGGGTGGTAGTGCCGTACGGCCATGTGTGGGTCGAGGGGGATAATTGGCGGAACAGCTTTGATAGTAGGGACTTTGGGCCTCTTGCTAAGGGTTTGATTGAGGGGAGGGCAGTGAAGATTTGGAGGGATTGGTTTGATTGGAGAGATGTTGGGGATGAGCGGGAGAAGAAGGGGAGGAGTAAGGTCGTGAAGGGGAGGGGGGAGGTGCCGAGGGTGTTCTTGGAGTGAGAAGGCATACTGCTTTGAATGACGATGCAATGCCAACGAAGAGACATCTGTTGTCAGAGCAGCTTAGGCAGGTACGTGTTTCTCATTACCGCACCTCAGAAGCTTCGAGCAGCTACTTTGGCATACTGCGAGATGCGTATGATTAAGTCAGTCAGCTGGGGTTGATGAACTCTGTATAACCACAGCACCAAAGTGTCAGGTGGCTGCTCGGGGATGGCAAGATGCGAGATTGTTACTTGTAAAGCTAACGTCAACCTAGGAGCTACCGAATAGGGTCTCAATCTCTTTGCATACAGCCTCGGTCACACCCTTGGTGTTCTCACTGCCACCCAAGTCCTTGGTCTTTACGCCTCGTGCTGTTACGTTCTCGACCGCCTTCATGAGAGCATCAGCGCCCTTCTCCTCACCTACCCATCGAACCATCTCCGCCGCACTCCAGAATGCTCCAACTGGGTTTGCAATGCCTTTACCAGCAATGTCGGGTGCAGATCCATGGATTGGCTCAAACATGGAGGGGTTGGCTCGTGTGGGGTCAAGATTGCTCGATGGTGCTATACCGATACTTCCAGATAATGCCGCGGCAAGATCGGTCAGAATGTCGGCATGGAGATTGGTAGCAACGACAGTGTCCATCGACTTGGGGTGCAGGACCATGCGGACGGTGATGGCGTCGACCAGCATCTTCTCCGTCTTGACGTCTGGGTATTCCTTGGCTATCTCGTAGAAGATCTTATCCCAGAACACCATTCCGTGACGCATAGCGTTGGACTTTGTGCAGAGAATGAGGTGCTTTCTTGGTCGAGAGCGCGCGGTTTCAAACGCAAAGCGCATGATACGTTCTGTTCCAACGCGAGTATAGACTGTGAGCTCGGTTGCAATAGCATGCGGTGCGCTCTCATTGCTAATACCACCCTGACCTGAGTACTCTCCCTCACTGTTCTCGCGAATGAACATCCAGTCCAGATCGCCAATCTGACATCCTTCCAGAGGACTCTTGGTTCCCTCAAGAATGCGGTTTGGCCGTCTGTTGACGTACTGGTTCAACTCCTTGCGGATTGGTAGAATGAGGTTCCATAGTGAGATGTGATCAGGGACGTCTGGCCAGCCCACTGCACCGAAATATATAGCGTCGAACTTCTTGAGCTGCTCGATGCCGTCTGGCGGCATGTACCATCCGCGTTCTAAGTACTTCTTGCTGGACCAGTCAAATGTGGTGAAGTCAAACTGAAACCCTCCAACAACTTCTGACAGCTTAGTGAGGACCTGGATGGCTGCCTCGGTGATCTCCACACCAATGCCGTCACCGGGGATGCATGCAATGCGGTGGACCTTTCCAATCTCGTGAACGTGGGAAGGCATGGCGATGGTTTTGATTTCCTGTGTCGAACTACACTTATGAAGGAGAGCTCCAAGAGCACTTCTTATAGCTCTGCAAAGGCTACAGTTATCCCCGGACATTCAAAGACCGCACGAATCAATACATGTCCGGGGGCATTCGCAAGCTCCGAGGTCGCTAGCCATGCCAAATGGGTGATGGCGCTCTGCGTGCTGGAAGCTAGACCCTGGGAGCCCCGCTATCGCGTCTCCCGCCGAAACGGGCCCCACGTCTATACGCCAGAAGCCACGAAGCTCACCGCTAGACGAGACCACCTTTCGTGTTGCTAAAGCTGTTTTCTCCTGCATCTTTCTGCACTCTCTACTCCCCGAGCAGAATCGTACCCACCTCATTTCGTACCTCTCTTTCGATACCCTCACACATCTAGCCACCATGTCCACTTTCTTCGATACCGTCAAGAAGAGCTGGGAGGACGTCCCCGTCGATGCTTCCAAGGACAATGCTATTTCCACCACCGAGTTCCTCGAGGCCGCCGAGAGCCTGACCACACTATTCGGTAGGTCCTACGATTGAGCCTGCAACACGCTGGGTTGCTAAGTAGGATTGCAGATGTCCTGGGCTCCGCAGCTTTCAAGCCTGTCAAGAACGACATGGCTGGCAACATCAAGGTGAGAACTAGCATCTGCTGCATGGTGACAGTGCATAGCTAACAAGTCACAGAAAATCCGTGACCGTCAGCTCGCCGCTCCCACACTCTCTGAGACCCTCCAGGACCTCGTCCTCAACGAGCTCAAGGAGAAGAAGCACACTGCCACCGAGGGCCTTGTCTGGCTCAACCGGTACGTCTCATTGTCCGGATACACTTGCAACCACTGACACAATCTGCCACAGCGGCCTTGACTTCACCGCCCAAGCTCTCCGCCACAACATCTCCAACCCCACCAAGGAGCTTGCCGACTCCTTCCGCGAGGCCTACGCCGGCACACTGAAGCCCCACCACTCTTTCGTCGTCAAGCCGCTCTTCAGCGCCGCCATGAGCGCCACACCGTACAGGAAGGACTTCTACGCGAAGCTCGGCCCTGATGATGCCAAGGTTCAGGAGCAGCTCGAGAAGTACCTCTCGGCGCTGGAGAAGATTGTTGCTACATTGAACCAGTTCTTGGCCAGGAAGGAGGCCAAGTGGTAGATACGACGTTATGATATGAACATGAAATATGGCACTGGAATGCCACACATGAATTGAGACACCTACAGTCTTCACTTCCTGCATCTGTGATGAGACTTTGGTTTGCCCACGTGGATGTATTGACGGATACTACAGAACATCCTCGCGTGAGTGCCTGCAGAGCTGTTTGCCTTTGTTCAGGACATGGGTGTATAATTTTTGACTAATACCGCTGCCTCATACTAGCACGAGATCTATCCTAAGCCTTCTTTCTCTGAAATACAAACAGCGCTTCGTCCTTGCCCGCGAAACTCGGCAAGGGCATCCTCAGCGTCAATTCAAATGCTTTGAGATTCTTCTCCACCCATTGGTCCACGATCTGATCCTGGAACGCCGTGAACCCATTCTCATTCTGCGTGCCCGCAACCACTATCGTATCGCCTTCGAACATCTTCAGTATCGGCCCCGTGAAATTACCCGTCGCTTGCGGATACACCAACAGCAAGATAGCGCCTTTCCCGTTCTGATTCTGCCGCAGATATTCTTTCCCGTCCATCTTGATGGTGTCCTTGATCCAAGTGACGCGGTACTCGCTCAGCCCACTGTCAATGGGCCGCACATCAAGCGTCTTCATCTCAGGCGCTGGTAATGGGAATTGGCGCAGCATGTACGTCCAGTACCCATTCCCGCTGCCCACGTCCAGGATGGGAATGACGTCTTCCTTACTGGGCTTCGCGGGCTGTGCCAGCTTCGCCAGCACGTGCAGCGCTGCGTATGACGGCACAATACAGCCAAAGTGGTGGTAGAACAGTGGCAAGATGTGGTGCGATATCCTGGTGTAGCTCGTGCTTGGGATAGGGCCAGCCCATTCTAGCTCCACGCTGCTGTACGTCCACAGGCTGAGGTACGGGTTGACATGTTTGCGATCTTTCTTAGCGGGGAGCAGCCCGTTTGTGGTGTTGTGGAAGCGGGATACTAGGTGCTCGGCAACTTGTTTGCGGATCGTGTTGGGTTTTGATTGCGATTTGAAAGCGTTCAGCGCTTTGGGGAGGTTCAGGGAGGGGTCAAAGAGTGATGTATATGCTGTGACTTCTTCCTGAGACGGGTGCTGGGGCTCAATTGGGGCCCCAGATTCGTCGTGGTACCAATTGTGCATGCCATTTAAACGTTTCCCTGATATGGCTTTCTCGGTGATGTGCAATGTGGTTTCGCCCTGGGCACGGTAGATGTATTGGTCTGTTGGCGGAATGTCGAAGGATTCGCCTATACACCGTGCTAAGGGCTTTCCGCTGTGGATTGGATTGAACTCCTCATCGGACCATTTCTCGAGGAACGTATCTGGGTTGAAGTTCTTCAAAGCCATGGTCTGCTCGCTGGTGAGTGACCGTCTTCGACTTTTCCTCCACTAGCGGCCAATTGATGTTGCTGCAAAGCCCCTGTGAGTACGATCAAGTCCTTTCTCTAACTCTTTCTGCCTGCCGAATCAGGCAATTATCAAGTGATAGCCGATTTTGTAGCTCCGGCATGATGGTATTTTCATGAAGCTCATCTTCGAGCGGCAGCCCACTTCTTTTGGCCGTGGCCAATGACAAGCGGCTGACAATCTCAACCCGCGGATCTCGTCATCGATCAGTAAGCCACTAAGGGATCCCCACTTCGCCAGAGCCCTTAGCAACGCCTTACTCACCATTGCAAATGCAGGCTGCAAGGAACACGCCTAGCTGTAGAACCTTCTTAAGATCTTCACTAACCTCAGCTTTGACTAACTCTAGATCTCTATAAAGCTCGCTCACATCGCCGGGTGGTCGGATTCCCCCTCTCTCATGTCAGACACTGCACCGCCAGAACAGCCTGCAACTACACATACATCTCTACTATCCACAAAGACACTCACCGCGCTCGTCGCCTTACTAGCAGTAGCCCTGGCGCTCTCAAGCTCCTTCCGCAACACCCTCACATCCATTCTCACCAAGCCCACCGCCCGCACAATGTCCACCGCCGCCGCACCCGCCAGCATGAAGATCACCAAGCGACCCTGGTCGCACCGTGGCCACGCCGACCACGACTGGCTGTACACATACCACACCTTCTCCTTCGCCTCGTACTATGACCCGCGTCATGAGTCGTTTGGTCCGCTGCGCGTCATCAACGAAGACCGCGTCAAGCCCGGCACGGGCTTCGGCGCCCACTCGCACGCCGAGTTCCTGATCTTCAGCTACATTGTCAATGGCACCCTCGAGCACAAGGACAGCATGGGCAACCTCGAGAATCTCAAGCGCGGAGAGGTGCAGTTCACAAGCGCAGGAACGGGTATCAGGCATTCCGAGTACAACCGCAATAGGGATGATGAGGTGCACTTTTTGCAGATCTGGGCTAAGCCCAACAAGCGCGGTCTGGCGCCGCATTACGAGACGAAGAAGTTCACGGATGAGCAGAAGGCGGATAGGCTTTGCAGAATCATGGAGAGCACGGACCGACTGGGCGATTCGAAGGAGGCGATTGGGCTGCAGGCTGATTTGAGCATGAATGCCAGTATCCTCTCGCCTGGTAAGAAGGTCACGCACGAGGTTGTTGCAGAGGGCCCGAGGAAGCTGTTCGCGCAGGTCATCATGAGCAAGCGCGCGCAGCCGAAGACTGGCGGCGCGCAGATCAAGATCGGCGAGACGGTGCTCGGAGAGGGTGATGGCGCGTACATTGATGGTGTCAAGGGGCCTGCGAACATTGAGATTGAGAGTGTCGGCGACAAGCCGGCTGAGTTCTTGCTGTTCGATATGGGCCCTGAGCAGCAGTAAGCATTGTATGTATCACGGAGGCACGATTGAAAGTTTCAAGCAAGTTTAGTTCGTAAGAAACAGCGATTGATAGAATGTATCATATTCCAACCACATATATCATTGTATTAAAGCAACCTCCACACGTTATCTTTGTTCCTACTCGTATCGCTCAGGCCGCATATGCGCCCCCTCCGGCCGCTTCATCTGAGCCATCTTCACCGCCGAAGCAAACTCGACATCATACCCCCGCTTCTTCGCCTTCTTCAGCCCGCGCATCCCACGATACCAGCTCCAGATATCGGGACTAGCAGCGACGAGTGGCACCAGGATTGCCGCGAGAATGCCGAACACAAGAAAGCCAGTGTACACGCGCCAGGCAGTGCTGTGATCGTACGTGGGATTGGTGTCGGAGAGTGTTGAGTTTCTGACAGCGTGATATGGGATTGCGTTATTGTGGACTGTGTCGCGGACTTGAATTGGTGGCAGCGGGTGGAAGACTCGGGCCTGCGCGAGGGCTGTGAGTGCTGTGAAGGCGAGGATTTGGCTTGTAGAGAACATGGTTGCGTTGAGGAGGTTTCGGTGTCTGAGTAAGAGAAGGATTGGTTTTTGAGGAGTGAGGTCTATCTGGAGAATAATATGTATCGTTCAGTTTCCGTGCATTATTGAGGGTGTACACTGTATAAGTGGACAATAGCATGTTAATGCCTGAATTCGGAGGTGAATCGTGGATTCACAACGCATTCACCTGCCACCGAACTCAACAATGTTTGCTCGTGATCATCCTCACGAGACCTTCAACCCAGCCATGACAAACATGGTCATACAAACCACCGCGCCAATCGACCACACCTTGAACCGCAGCGGTGCCTGTCCTGGTGCGAGTTTCTCGGTTCCTGACTGCCAGATGTAGACATAAGTATACACTACCCGGCTCACCAGCCAAGCAATTGTAAGTGCATTCATAGTAAACGCCGAGACGCCTGCAGCATTCCCTGCCGTCACCGCCGCAGCGTACAATGGGAGCGCCTCAAAACCATTTGCTGAACAGGCTTCTGCCCGGAGGAGTCGGCCTCGGAGCTATGCTTGATTAAATGTTTTTTCCTTTGGTATCGCGTGTAAGGATCTTGTACCTCGTCGTCTAAATTCGCCTTCCTCAGTGTTTCGGTGAAACCTCTGGGGTTATTCCTGTCGAATAGTTTGGCGCCCGGTCCTGAGAGTCCGGAATAGAATCGTGGGATTAGGGCGAGGATTAATGCTGGAGGTATCTGTTTTGCTGTTAGAGACAGGACTAGTATCGGGCGACTACAGCGCCTTGTCGGCTCCGATGAGGCATCTGATAAAATGCAGGAAAGGCATTGTCATCGGAGGTCTTCGGGTCTAATCGGCGCAGGCCTAATAGACGAAAAGCTCCTTGAGATGACTACGCATTTGATTGGTCCTGTCAGGATTGTCGAATCCTTTGACAGTACCAAGTATCTCCTCGGAGCTGACAAGGTGCTGTATGTAGTTCTTGCTCACCGTGAAATAGGATATGTTCCTGTCTAGACCCAACAAAGACGTCATCATGTAATTTCGAGGCTTGAAGCTGAGGACACTCGAGTAGTTGTTTCGAAGATGTCATTTATTGTGTACATTGGCGGTTCTTTTGTATTACAACACTCTATGGGTTGCCTGAAAGTCAAGGCACCGCACACTTTCGTCCGGAGACCCTGTGTCTAGTCTTCGGGTCCCGTGTTGACCGGCCGCCGTGTGACGGCTTGGCAAGATCTTGTAAGACCATTTCGGATCTTGTCATAGAAGTTGTATTGTCTCTGTAGGATGGAACTCTCACTTTACTGTAATACGGATTGGAGGTCGCACTGTGGACAGAGTAAGGTGCGGTGGAGTAGCCAAGCAACGCTAAGGCTGAAGCTCTTCTGCGCAGTCACGACCGTTCGTCACGAACACCACATAGGTCTGGGCGAGAATCTCAATGCCACAACTATCAAATGTCTGAGGAGAAAGAATGAAAAGAGAAGGCTTGACTCGGATCATACGGGCACTCAGTCATACCGTTGGTCGAACATTCGTATTGTGGCGCTGATCTAGATCAAGATTAGATAAGATCAAGCGAAGCTCGCTCACATAGTGGAGAACTGCGGCTTGAGAGAACAAATTTCTGCAGGGTCATCCTACGTCCCATCTCGTATAGAGTTCGCAGACTCTGGTGGAAATTCGGCAAACAAAGTTGCACCAGTTCTGTTTTGGTCGGGTTGTCCGACATCCACGCCATCGGAAGGATCTGATAAGATGAGTGGATCAAGGCTAAGCGGCTGATGGCTAGTATCCGTGAGGCCTCCTGCAGCCGTCACCACAATTCAAGCTCTGGCCCAGGCTGGCAAGCCAACCAAGCATCGAACCGAAAATGTTGGTACTTAGTCGAAGGATTGGACGCCCTGAAGGCGGGTATGGAGTCCAGTATATAGGGCCCTTCGGGCCTGCACGGCTTGGCTATCCCAGTCCTTTTTTCATAAAGTACGGCAAGATTTGAAACCATGGCAGCGAACATGGACTTTGTTACTACAGTGCAAGGCGCTACCGATATCAGCCATGAGCCGAAGAGAGAGATGAGCAACTTCGACATTGACGAAGATGAGGCCATCCGTAAGGTTGAGGCAGCCACAACCGTCGACCCAACTGCCCAGCAAGGTGTGAAGAATGTCGAAGCCATCACATTGACTTGGACGAAGACCTCGCTTGCATGCGCTTTTGTCTGGTAGGTCTTCTTGGCCCCAAGTAGGGAGTCTCACTAACAGTTTGTTGAAGTATGTGGATGCTCTACTTGACCAACGCCTTTCAGTCTTCCATCACTGGTAACCTTACACCATATGTCACGAGCGAATTCGAAGAACACTCACTTCTGACCGTCATCAACATTGTGTCCAACTCCATGGCCGCTGCTGTATACATTCCCATGGCCAAACTGCTCGATCTATGGGGCCGCGCCCAAGGATTCTGCCTCATGGTCGGTTTCGCAACCCTCGGCCTCATCCTCATGGCCGCCAGCCACAGCCTCTACACATACTGTGCCGCTCAGGTCTTCTATACTGTTGGCTTTGGAGGAATGATCTACTGTGTGGATGTCATCACTGCCGACTCTTCGAGCTTGAAGAACCGAGGACTGGCGTTTGCTTTCACATCCTCACCATACATCATCACAGCCTTTGCTGGCCCGAAGTCTGCAGAAGGCTTCTACAATAACGTCAAGAATTGGAGGTGGGGCTTTGGTGCTTTCGCCATCATCGTTCCGGTTGTGGCCGCCCCGCTCTTCCTCATCTTGCAGATGAATCTTAAAAAGGCAAAGCGTGAGGGTGTGCTACAGCGTGAAAAGAGTGGCCGAACTCTGGTTCAGAGTATTGTCTTCTATATCCGCGAGTTCGATCGTAAGTGGATTTTTCAAAAGCAATGGAGTTTATCTAACTTGAATGTAGTGCCTGGATCGATCCTCTTCGCCTGCGGTCTTATCGTCTTCCTCCTGCCTTTCACACTCGCTGATTCAGCACCAAATGGCTGGAGCACTGGATACATCATCGCCATGCTGGTCGTTGGTTTCGTTCTACTTGTGCTCTTTGGCCTCCATGAGCGCTTCACTGCCCAGGTCCCATTCTTGCCATTCAACCTTCTGTCGAATCGCTCAGTTGTTGGCGCCTGTCTGCTCTCCTTCACATACCAAATCTCCTACTACGCCTGGAACAGCTACTTCACATCTTTCCTGCAGGTCGTCAGCAACCTCAGTATCGCCGAAGCCGGATACGTCTCTTCAACATTCGATGTGCTTTCAGGATTCTTACTCCTGCTATGCGGTTTTATCATCAGCAAGACAGGGCACTTCAGATGGCTGCTGTTTGTCGCCATCCCTTTCTACCTTCTCGGCCAAGGCCTGATGATCCACTTCCGC
Organism: Epicoccum sorghinum; assembly: GCA_020272525.1. Classification (NCBI taxonomy): domain Eukaryota; kingdom Fungi; phylum Ascomycota; class Dothideomycetes; order Pleosporales; family Didymellaceae; genus Epicoccum; species Epicoccum sorghinum. The sequence continues at coordinate 327,333 of VXJJ01000012.1, forward strand.
CAACCGAACACCAGCGTCGGCTACCTCGTCATGTGTCAAATCTTCATTTCCATCGGCGGGAGCATCATCATCCTTTGCGAGCAGATTGCAGTCATGGCAGCCGCAGATCACCAGCACATCGCTCCCGTCCTGGCTCTGCTCAGCATTTCCGGCTGGGTCGGAGGTGCTGTCGGCAACACGATTTCCGGTGCTATTTGGACAAATTCTTTCCCTCAGGCGCTGGCGAATCTGCTTCCTGAGGCGGATTTGGAGAACTTGGATTCGATCTATGGTGATCTTAGTGTTCAGCTGAGCTTTGAGCGTGATACGCCGACACGTATTGCTATTGAGCAGGCGTATGGTATTGCGCAACGGAGGATGTTGATTGCTGGTCTTTGCATTATGAGTTTGACATTGGTTTGGATCACGCTGATCAAAAATTACAATGTGGCCAAGATGCAACAGACCAAAGGTCGTCTGTTCTAAACGCATTGTCCCTTATTGTAGGTCATGTGCCAAACGCCAAAGTGTGTACTTAATCTAAGTCAGCAAAGATAGTACCAGCAATGCGGATTCCCTCTCCTCGTCTTTTATGACACTCTTGGTATGAATGTTTACGACAATTGTCATTCAGCCTATATGAGATCAAGCTTTACTATATGATAAGTAGCAATTTGAAGCTCGTAAGGCACAACAGTACATGCACAATCACCGGACTCTGAAATACCCAACAGGCGGTCCCGAGCCAGGCTCCTGCTCCTCCATATCATCCCTCTGCTTGGAGACAAACCCATGCGCTTGCAGAAAGCCCCTACGATCAAACAAAACAGGCCTCATATCATCGTTCATCCCATCGGCTACCGTCGCTTCGCCAGACCCACTCGGGTGTTGTACTTCGATGATTAAATTCTCAGCGACCTGCAGAATACTTTGGACCCCTCTCGTTAGTACATGCTTTGCTTCGAGATCGTAATGATCATTTTTGACATCGTCGTGGTCAGCCATAGCCTTGTTGAAGTGCTTGACACCGAGGTCAATTATTTTGGCCCGACGTAGGATCTGGGCCTTGAGATCCCTTTCAAGCATGATGTTTGTTAGCGATGAGTATCCAGCAGCGAGATTCTCTAGGGCGGTCTTCTCTGCCTCAATGCGAAGTCTCAACCGATGCGCTTGCCGTATGTTGGCATCCCGACACTCCCCGATACGCTGGATCGTGAGTTCGCGCTGTTGGTCTGTGAGTGACGGGTATTCAGTGGCTTCATACGGGGTGTCTTCTTCTTCTGAGTAACTTACTTGAGGATCGTAGTCATCATGTTCAGAACTAGGGGCTACAGATGCTGCTGGACTGTTGCTCTCGGAGTCTGGGAGGTTTAGGTAAGTCCGACAAAATTCGTCGTAATCCATTTCATCTTCTGAGTACTCCGTCGTGTCAGGTGACTCGTGGGGTTCAGGTTCGGAGTTGGTTGGAGGATCTGGCATGTTGTTGTTTGTGGTGTGGATGGTTGATGGCGATACAAATATAGAAGTGAATCAATAAGTATGCAATACCAAGGGGGCAATACGTTTTCACTGGAATAATATTGACTGTTGCTTTCTGATCGGAGCAAGCTTCATTGTAGAGCTAGTTTGCTAAGGAGTAACGGGGACACGTCAAAAACCACACAAGCTATGGGAAGAAACCGTACATTGCGCCCAATTCCGTTAAACAAGCCGTCAATTGGCCCAGTGCATCAAGTCTTTGCTTCTGCACGTGGGATCTCGCCTGATCGACGAACTGAACACCGCGCAACCCTCTCCTGGTGCTGGCTTTCTCTTCCGCTTCTGCTACGATATCCCATGATTGTACCTGGTTATCTCCATTACCTTCCGTCGTGCCATGCGCAGGTATTTCCTGAGCTGCTTTGAAAACTTTTTCTACGCACAGGTCATACTCAGCTCGTGTACGAGGCCACTCCTCAAGTCTCCAATCCATGTCATGACTGCTATCGGTTGCAACCTGGCTAAGAAGTGGCTCGATGTCCTGTAATCTGATTCCAGCCATGGTGACCACATCACGGTTGACGTTCGGTTCGTCGTAGTGATCAAAGCCCATTTCGATTCCTGCCACAGCGAGATTGAAAGTTCGGACAATAACGGCGATTTGATTAGCTCGCTGCATGAGCCTGGCCCTGATGGTGAGTTTTCGGACAGAATCTGCAGCAAAGTCGTGATGAACAACTAGAAAATCCATCTTGTCCTTTTCGGCTTCGATTTTGGCCTTCAGAGCATGAGCCTGTCTGAGATATTTGCCTTGCATTTCACTTGTGTAGTTACGCCTTGCGACATCTTCAGGAAGAGACATGTCGTTTGTAATTGGGATACAGCTCGATGATGAGAAAGAAATAGTATGATACGAAAGCTTCTTATACTTTAGAGGGGTAGAATAGACTCACAATTGCAATCAGGCGATCCTGAAGCAATGATTAGGTTTCCAAAAGATCAACAATCATTGCGGTTTTGATATTTGATCAAAGCAAGCTTTATTGACCAGCTGGTTGCTGAGAAGCAAATAGGGCTGCGAAAAATAGCAGTACATTACAAATCAAAATTTCTATAAGCTATGTAACTGGTTTGAGCTTCACAATTGAGTGGCTTAATTTCATTACATCTGATGAAAAGTGTCTGGAACCCATGCAGCAGGCTTTCTCTGCACCTGAGACCTGGCATGATCGACGAACGAAACTCTGGGCATGTCAATCTTGAAATGGACTGCCCTTTCTGCTTCTTCTACAATTTCCTTTGAGGTTCGCTGGTCCCCACCGTCGCCACCCATGAATTGCTGTTGAAATTTCACTTCGTCTGTAGCCGACATACGTTCGTTTGCGTAAAGATAAAACTCTTCCGCAGTTGGAGGGATTGCCTCATCCCGGGATTCATAGTCGTAACAACCATCATTCATGACCTCATCGAGCGAGTTGTCAACAATATCTAATAATCTTCCGACTTCGTCGATCACGCTTTGATTCACTTTCCGATCCTCACCGTAGTAAGCCTGGCAAAGTTCGAGCCCCGCCACGGCAAGATTAAAGGTACGAATTATGCCGGTGATTTGGCCAGCTCGTTTTATAAGTCTCTTCTTTAAATGCCATTTTTGGCCAGGACCTGGTGCCACATCGTGGTGGAAAACGAGGGTAGCCATCTTGTGCTTCGCGAACTCGAGCGTAACCTTCAGGTTTTGAGCCTTTTCGAAGTATTCATCCTGCTTATTGACGAGATGCAGGGAGCTTGGATTAGCGCTGGTAGAAGAATCTGGCACGTCGCTCATATTGAGAACGGAGCTCGGTAATGAGAGAAACAAAGCATGATACTGGCAGGTTCTTATAGCTTTTGGGAGTGACATGGACAGACGATTGAGGGCAGGTGTTGCTGGGGCAATGATTAGTTTTCTACGAGATCAGCAATTATTGTGTCTTTGTGCTTTACCAAATCAAGCTTTTCCATCATCGCCTGGTCCATCTGGAAAGCAATTAAATTTGCGACAAGTAGCTACTTGCACTTGCAATAGAAAGAGTTCTTCTTCGTGCCGAGGAGTTGTTCAGAGCTAGCAATGAGAAGGCATAATCACTGAAGGGCAAACAATCCAGTAGGAGGCCTCGTGACAGGCTCTTATTCTCCTGTATCATGCTCTTGCTCTTCTGTGTTATGATCCTGCTATCTCGTACCAGGCCATCGCTCCGTAACAGCCACGGGTTCCTGAGAGAGGTAATTGTCACTCGTCACTCCACTCAAACCGTTTGTAGACCAAATTTCCGTGACTGCGTCCCCCCCTTTACTTCTGCCCCGTAGTCTGGCTATGGCCGCTGCCACCTTCCTCTTCTGCTGTATTTGCTACCACTCCCGCATCCAATCCAGCTGTTTGAGAGCCACGTTGTCGCTGATACTGGACAAGCTTGTACTCTATAGCCGCTAGACTGTATCCCACTGTCCGCGCCAGATTTTTTCTCATGTTCATTCCGAGGTTCGCTTTGCACATAGTATCATGGTCATGAACAGCTTTGTTGAAGTCGTCGATGAGGGGCTTGATCACATCGGCCTCGGTGGAGATAGTGGTTTTGAGACTATTTCTCTCAGCAACATCCATCGATGAGTTGTGATGAACGGCGAGCTGCTCCAGGGCGATCGTTTCGCTTTGCAAGAGGTCCTTCAGGAAATTGGCCAAGTATACGTTCGCATGGCCTCTATGTTCGGCGTCTAAGAAGGCTAATTGCCATTCATCCATTGTAAGGTCTTTGTCTTCGATATCCCCCTCATCTTCGGGTGGTGATGGAAATGGGCGCGAATGCTGAGGGTTTAAAGGGACATCTGTAAGCTCGTCTGACATGATTGTGCTCTTGTTCCAAATAGAGATCGGTGATAGAGTGCTGCAGCATGATACTAGAAGCTTTGGAAAGGAATCGGTCATTAAATAGACACAAGCTTGGGGGAGCGTTGCTCTCAACAATGATTAGCAGCCCCTTGTTTTCACTACGATCACAACCAGTGAATTCTTTCCACTACATCAAAGTATGTCAAGAAGGCCGTCATTACAGATTAACTCTGTACAGAGTTCAGTGAAATGGCGTTTTGTAGTCTTTTGATAGTGTCACGCAAGTAAAAGCAAAACCTGTCTTCATCGGATGGTCGTTTCCAGAATACGTGTAAAGATCCTGGGACGTACTGCAACAAGTCGGCTCTGACTGGCACTGGGCTCAATGCAAGATGTGAAATTACATCGCCTTAATTGAGGCTCTTCGAAGCTAATAAGCGCCGAAGAAATCAAAGATATCAACACAACTACGTAAAGAAACAGTTCTCTAATCCTTATACTCCTGTCAAATTGTATCCTCCAACTATCAGGTAGACACTCGGAGCTGACGAGGCGCAGTGTGTACACCTTGTCTTTGGGCTCCCTTTCACCGCTTCTCTGTATCGTCCTGCTACCTCCTCAGCTCCTCCTTTGCCCTGTCAATCAATTTCCACGCCTTCTGAACAAAGGCCCACGCCTCATCATCAAAACGCGATCGATGCTCATATGCTGTCACGGCTCGGAAATGAAGATCCCTACAGTTCTTTATTTTATGCCAGAGTTTCTCCTCATCCTTTCGCCATAACAACTTTTTCTCGGGATCTTTTTCTCTGGCGACCTTCAACACCAGTTGGTCGTCTTCCCACTCACGGGCTTTAATGCTTATATCAAGCCGGTTGAGGGCATGCCTGAGCTCAAAGCGCCTTTCCATGAGCTCTCTTTGAGTGATCTTAATGGCGGGCATGGTTTGGAAGAGGAGCTTTGTGGTAATTGATGAGGTGCGAAGGGAGCAGAAGAAGCAATGAGAAAGTGTTGTTCATCAAGCCTTTTTATATTGGGCTCTGATTGTGTAGCTCCACTGGGTGCTGCCTACGTATCTTTGTATCAGCAAACAGGCAAACCAGCACTGCAACAGCACGGAACCTTGATACCCTCTCGCCAGTGAGAGCAGACCGACAGACAAGATCTGAGATATGCTATACATCGGAAAACATCAAGATCCAGTATGGTCCAGAGCAATTGGGGGTATTCATTATATTGCAAGGTGTAATTACACCGTATTGACTATCTAAAAAGACTTGAATGCCTGGATAACTTTGTGGTATGCCGCCAACGCCATGCATATGCAAAAATCAATACTAAGGAGATACAGATGCAAAGTCGCGAGTTTGGGAACGGAAACGGTCAGTCTGCGCGGAAACAAAGATACCAGCACGCCTTGCGATGCGGTACCTGAGAGTCGGCTTGTATGCGTCTTTTCTATGAAGACACTTATATCAGTCAAAGCAAGGAAATGTGTATGGTAGACAATTATGTATGGGGAATGGAAGTGTGGGCGAGATGCGTATGGCAGGTACTACCTGGCGACGCGGTGGATCAACCTTGAGTCGTCAGTATTTTTACGATGAGCGTTGGGAAATGATTCCTACCTGAGAGTACTGATGCTGAACGTGGCCAGCCATGCCAGCAGTGCAATGAGTAGCGTGGCGGTCAAAGCCTTCTGTCGTACGCAGATGGACCGATCGTAATCACAGGAGTTGTTACCCTCTGGAGCGGTCTTACACACCCACTTGTCATCAGTCAGAGCCTGGAAGGCAAGACTAAGATTCGCAGATTCGAATACAATGAATGCCAAGTCTAAGAAGATAAGAGACATCTTCGCATTGTGCGAACGTAGTCCAAGGGGCTTCGATGTGTACTCGTCGTACGTGATGTAGACGGTGTAGAGAATGGCAACAACGTCAACGACGATGGCCATCCAGGTAGACGAGTTGTTCTCGCAACCCGCCGAGTCTGACTTGTGAAAGATGGCACCAGCCAACGAAAGAGCCAAAATCGAGAAGGTGAGCACGACTACACGGACCAGTGCTGGGACCATGGGGTGATTCATGATAGTGTTGTGGAATTTCACCATCTTGCGCCTCCTCTTCGCCGGACTGAACATCCAGAAACCCTTGATCTTCTCCTCCTTCTCCTCCTCGTCAATGGGCTCCCAAGGTTTCTCCAGATCGGGCATGTTCGCAGCCATCCAGTCATCGTCAACAATCTGCCCCCTCGACGAGATAGGGCGATCGTGCTGTTCGTAGTTGGAGGCAGCAGCAAATTGCTTCCATTTCGAGGCATGTTCGCTCATAGGGGTTGTGAGAGTCACTGGCGCACCCTCGCGGGCATGGTCGAACTTGCGGCCGGGCACATTGGACTTGGGGGTGGGCATGTAGTTGTGCGAGGCCGGGCGGACAGAGTTGGGCGTCCGTGGCAGTAGCAGCGAGGTGACCTCAGCTACCTCGTCCTCGTCGGCGGACTGGACCCATGGCGGCAGAGAGCGGGCGGCACGCTGGCGCTCGCGATTGTCCGCGGCAGTCGAGCTGGTGCCCTTTGAGGACGCCAGTGTGCGCGGTGTACTCGAGACGCTTTGGCTGTGGCTCTTCCGCACACCAGCCTTCTCGCTCTGATCGTCACGGGAGACGCCTGAGACGACACTGACGCGCGAATGGGGGCGGTGCTGCGAAGACTGAGAGGAGGCGCTCGGGGGTGGAATGGGGGAGGGAAGCAAAGAATTCGCCGTGTTGGATCCGGAGCGTCCGGCGTGGGTGGAGCTTGTGGTGCTTAGGTGGGAGGCGACGGAGGTGAGGGCGTCGTTGGGGCTGAGGAATGACAGTGACTCCCGGGGTCCACTGCTAGGGCTGCTGGAGGCATTGGGGCCATGGTCGCTCTTGGTGAGCTCAGCCATGGGCTTGCTGGCCATTCCTTGATATGCGCTGTCTGGGGCGTAGGTTCGAGGGGCCTCGCCGTCGCACGAAGCGGGTCCCGTGACTGAGCACCGTCCCAGCGTCCGTTCGCAAACACGTTGGGAGCGCGTCAGCGACTGCTGGCTGGCTGGCGCGCTTGGCGAGAACAGGGCAGCGAGTAGCAGCAATCAGGTCAGCGTGCACAGCAGCGACAACATTGCAGGCAAGCAGGCAGGGCGTCCAGGAGCAGCACGGCGGGCAGCAGACACAGAGGGATTGCAGACGTTTCCGTTTCGGTTTCGAGCGTTGAGGCCCGAGAGCGTGCGGCGATGATGGGTGCACGGGGAGATTGCTTGGTGTCGATCAGGGCGTCTTTGCACAGCAAAACAGGGATGGCGTCCCAAACGCCGCCAACTCGCGCAGGGAACCATGGCTGCTGGCTAGACGCACTCTGATGTAATCGCCCACCTAGCACAGCCTTGCAGCTGCGCAAGCAATTTCACGATTCGCCTCTGCCAGTACCGCGGCAGAAATTCACAGCTACACACAAAAAGTGCCACGCGACTCGGCACGCAGAGACATGTCTTACTCGGCTCTTGTTTGAGACCTGCATATCCGTCTGCGCCGTGTGCGCGCTTAAAAACACGCGCGCCCTCCTTGCGCTCATCCACCCGCCTTCCCAAACAGGCAGTCCACGATGCGCCTGTTCCTGCTTCCCATCTCGACGCGGCGCTCGCTGATCTACTGCGAGAAGCTACACGAGAAGGCTCCCAAGGACCGCTCCATCTTCGACAAGATCTCCATCAAAGCCAACGAGACCTGGGCCGCCTGGGAGAAGGACGAGAAAGCCCCAGGCAACTGGAAGAAGAAGGTCACCTTCTACGGCAACCAGGCGCTGAAGCGCATCCCGTACGAGGAATGGGGACTGAAGACGCTGCCCGTCCTGACCAACCGGCGGAAGCAGGACATCATCGAGGGCAAGGCAAAGCATGAGCTTCTATTTCCAGGGCGGTATCTGAAGCAGGAGAGGATTAGTGATATCCTCACCAAGCTGTCGCAAGAGCGGCAGGGTATGCACCGCAGCAAGCTGATCTGGAGCGTCGTCATCATGCCCTTCACCGCGCCCTTCATGCTGATTCCTGTCATTCCCAATCTGCCATTCTTCTACGTACTGTACCGCGCCTGGTCACATTGGAAAGGTAAGCAAACATTGAGCGCAATTGACTTCACAAGCTAATACTCAGTAGCATACCACGGCTGCAAGTACCTCGAACTTCTCCTCAAGCACGGTCAGCCCAAGACGAACTCGTCGTGGGCGCTGGATGAAGCCTACACTGCTGGCTTGATGTACCCGACACGCCAGCTATCACGCGCCGCTCCACGACCCACCGAGATTGAGGCCGACCGTGTGTCTGGTGTGGTGCATCAGCAAACGAACAACGAGAGCGAGGACGTCATGGTGTTGCAGCGCTGGAACGGCAAGCTGATTGCAGAGCAATTCGATCTGCCGGATATGGAAGTGGAGATCGAGCGTGCAGTCGAACAAGTCGAAAAGTCGATTGATGCCAAAGAGAAGCTGATGGAGAAGAAATTGGAACAAGAGAAGGCTGCCACGGGGACGGCAGATCAGAGGGCTAAAGACCTGTTGCCCGACCACATATTGGAGAAGATACACGATGGTGCTGAGCACATCGCTGAAGAGACAAAAGGCGAGAAGGTCAAGAAAGAGGCGGGGCACTAGGCTGGTCCTCCATTGGCAGAGGGTGGACCGTGCGATGGCATATCCATCTCACGGTGGTCAGGCTTGGTCAGGAGGTTTAACGACGGAAATAGATTTCATGTTGGACGATGTTGTACGATATCACGCACCCAAGATACCAGGAGTTGGCGGCATGTAGGCATGTACCCAGGAAGGCGGCGGAAACTCAATTCTACTGCATCTTGCCAGCTCCGATGAGACGCTTGACACTTTTGAAGGATTCAATGATAGGAGTGAAAATACTTCATAGACCCTATCAGGAGCGTAGCCATCATAGAGAGCCTTGTATTTATGTAGATTGCGCCTATTAGGACTGAAGCCCTCCGGTTAAAATGCATTTTTTTCAGTTTGCTAAGTGTCTTCTCGGAGCTGGCAAGGTGCAGTACATTAAGCATACTCTTCACGTCACCATTTGTGCTTTGCATTGCTCTCCAGTCGCTCTTTACTCCACAGCACCGGTCCGTCGTCTCCATATAGCGGATCCTTTTCTAACCACTTGACGTCTTTCACAGCCACCGCTTTCCTCTCTTCGCCCTCCTTCCCATAGCACATATCCCAGCTGCACCCCTTTGGATAGCTCCCAACCATCTCAAAGCCACCCTGCAGATCCTCCAGCAACCGGTGAGCGACTCCTGCTGGCACCACAACAACATCGCCTACTCTGACATCCGCCTCCACCTTCCCAGGATTCTCTTCGCCCCCAAACAACAGCCTCGCATGCCCTGACACTATGCAGAGAATCTCGTGTGTAGTGCTATGGTAGTGCGACGTCGTGTACATGGTGTAGCGCCATTGCGGGGTGATGTTGTTGCTTGGAAGGTGCGATTCTAGGGCGCTGGGAGATGTGGAAGTGGGAAAGCAGGAATGATATATCAAAAGAGGGTGACTGTGGGGCGTTGTATTGGGAATGAGGGAGTGAGAAGGGATGTAGTGTGCTGAGACACGAAGAGAGGAGAGCGGCGTGAGGCTGAGTTTTGGCGCCATCTCGAGTTGATCCAGACTCTTTCCTCTCAGCTGTTGATGGGTGCTGATAATTGATGGGAACTGGTGTTGTGGTACCAGGTGGCGAAAGTTACGTGATCGAGGCTGCTTTTGGAGCAAAGTGCTTGACCAAATTTAGAACTGAAGAGAGGTAAACACGTTACTTGGAGATAGCCGAAAAGGTCAATTTCAGAGTGAAGTTGATTGCATTACCCAGAATCCATCTGAAAGCCCTGAGTATTATCAATGACCCCGCAAGACGTCATACCTGCAAAGTATGCAAACAGTGTAGGTCTCTGAGTTGCTCGAAATTTTTGCTATGCAGGCATGTAAACCTTACAGAGGGACCTCAAACTCGAGCATATCTCCGATACCAGACTCACGAAGCAAATAAGTGATATGCGGGGTTGGGCTGCCAAATACCTAGTGTGAGACCATAGAGGATGACATAAGACGCGCCCAGTTTGAGACTGGCCTGTCGTGCACTACACTCAGACAATTTTTCGAGAGACATGATTAATGTATAAGAGTGTTGCGATGAGCACCTTAATGAGCTTTGGCTGAGACGAGCCCGGCCCCACTTTAACGCCGCTGCGATGTGTAAGCTTTAGTGCAAGGCTGAAGTGAAGCCCATAGCCAAGCTCGGTGTTGCCTGAACATCTACGTGATTCACTAAACCTCGCTGCACCTTCTCATCACCGCGCTTTCACCACCTGCGTCCTTGTTTCTTTTTCCTGCGTGGTGAAAGGCTGTTTGCGCACGAACACCATCACGATATAGCTCAACACCGCCTCCATCATCGGCCGCCCGCATTGTGACCTTCGCCTCCGCTCCGCGCACCTCCCACACCACCTCCGCAACCACACAGCTACGACCCGATCCGTTGGCAGCAACACGAAACCCGCCTACACCCTAGGACTTTAGCTAGTCACCTACACGACTCCTTTCGCGCAAGAAGACGCCCCTCACGATTGTGCCCCGCGCACGCGACGCTCGCGATGGCTTCCACAATGCCACCCGTCCCTGCAAAGGACGATGTTAACGCCACGTAAGTTCCTTCTCGTAGTTGCTCTTGCCATGCTCTTTCCACATCGCCCACGACCGACCGCCATTTCCCAGCGCAGCTCTGGTCTCTACTGCTCCGCTGCTCCACCGCATCCGTCTCAAATAGACACACCACACGCTTGGAAGCTGCTATTGTTACTCAATACCGAAGTATTCGCTACTAGTTGACTATGGAAAGCTATCGAATTGCTGGCTGTTCATCGCCGATCATCTCACCTGCGTTCACAAGCTGGCACACTCTTCCTCGCAGGTTCTAGGGGCCCTGCTGGGATATAAGGTCGTCAGAGGATGTGACGATCGTGCATGTGGCATACATTTATTATTTTGGTAAAATCAATGCTAACAGAACTCGCAGTTGGAAATATCTCGAAGCGGGAGTCGACAAGATCATGACCAACCTCCGCGGGGGCATGGACATGAAGACCTACATGGGGCTATACACCGCCATCCACAACTTCTGTACTGCACAAAAGGCAGTCGCGGGGTCGTCATTCGCAGCGAACAACAACCGTGGAGGTGCTCATCTTCTTGGAGAGGATCTTTACCAACACCTTATCGAATACCTTAAGGCGCATCTGGCTGGTGTACAAGCGCAGTCCAAGGAGCATGTCGACGAAGCTCTTCTTACCTTCTACATCAAGGAGTGGAACCGATACACAACTGCCGGCCAGTACAACAATCACTTGTTTCGATACCTGAACCGACATTGGGTCAAGCGGGAGATGGATGAAGGCAAGAAGCACATCTATGACATCTACACGCTGCACTTGGTTCGTTGGAAGGAGGATATGTTCACTGGCACACAAGAGAGCGTCATGCGCTCCGTCCTCAAGCTCGTCGAGAAGCAGCGAAATGGCGAGACCATCGAACAGTCCCATATCAAGTCCGTCGTTGACTCATTTGTGTCTCTCGGTTTGGATGAGGCTGACAGTTCGAAATCAACGTTGGACGTGTACAAGGAATACTTCGAGAAGCCTTTCCTGGAGGCCACCGCGACATACTACGACAATGAGTCGAAGCAGTTCCTGGCGGAGAACAGCGTCGTGGAGTATATGAAGAAGGCAGAGGCTCGTCTCGAGGAAGAGAAGGAGCGTGTGCCGCTATATCTCCTCAATGAGATTATGGTCCCTTTGATGCGAACTTGTGAGCAATCGCTAATCACGAACCACTCGCAAGCTCTGCGTGAAGAGTTCCAGATCTTGCTCGACCAAGATAAGCAAGATGACCTCGGGAGAATGTATAAGCTCCTCGCACGCATTCCTGAAGGTCTTGATCCACTTCGCACCCGATTCGAGACACACGTCCGCAAGGCGGGCCAGTCAGCGGTTGAGAAGCTTACGACCGGAGGCGACACCCTGGAACCTAAGGTCTACGTTGAGGCTCTCCTTGAAGTCCACACTCAATACCAGGATCTCGTCAACAAGGCTTTCCAGGGCGAGTCGGAGTTTGTACGGTCACTGGACAATGCGTGCCGAGAGTTCGTCAACCGCAACAAGATCTGCAAATCTGGATCGAACAAATCCCCTGAGCTCCTTGCAAAGTATACCGATACTTTGTTGAAGCGTTCCGGAGCTAAGATGAGCGAGGAGGACGACATGGAGAAGCTTTTGACGCAGATCATGACAGTGTTCAAGTATATCGAAGACAAGGATGTGTTCCAGAAGTTCTACTCGCGCATGTTGGCAAAGCGTCTCGTTCAGACTACGTCTGCTTCCGACGACGCTGAGACCAGCATGATCTCCAAGCTTAAAGAGGCGTGCGGTTTCGAATACACCAACAAGCTCCAGCGTATGTTCCAAGACATGCAGATTTCTAAGGATCTCAACAGCGCATTTAAGGAATGGCAATCCAACAATCTGGATGAAGCGGACGTCAAGGCCAGCATCGATGCCAGCTACCACATCCTTGGTACTGGTTTCTGGCCGCTCCAGCCACCCACCACACCTTTCACGGCGCCTCAACAGATCGTACAGACCTACGAGCGATTTGCGCGGTTCTACAACCATAAGCATCAGGGCCGCAAGCTGACGTGGCTTTGGCAATTGTGCAAGGGTGAAGTCAAGGCGAACTACTGCAAGGTTGCCGGTTCTAAGGCCTCTCCAACATTTCAGGTGTCGACATACCAGATGGCGATCATGCTACTTTTCAATGACAGCGACACAGTCAGCTACGACGACATTGCCGAGGCTACCAAGCTGAACAAGGAGACACTTGACCCCAGTCTTGGTGTTTTCATCAAGGCCAAGGTTTTGACTGCCCAGCCTGAAGGTGCTAAGCCGGAGTCTGGCACGACGTACACGCTGAACACATCCTTCAAGACGAAGAAGGTGAAGATGAACCTGAACATCGGTATCAAGTCTGAGCAGAAGGCGGAGGCTGAAGATACACACAAGACGATTGAAGAGGACCGAAAGCTGCTTATGCAGGTAAGTTCATGGCAATCGCACAACATGGAGAAATTCGCTAACTTGTAATAGTCGGCCATCGTCCGTATCATGAAGTCTCGCAAGAAGATGAAGCACCAGCAACTGGTCTCTGAAACAATCCAGCAGATCAAGAACCGTTTCATGCCACGCGTTCCAGACATCAAGAAGTGCATAGACATTCTTCTCGAGAAGGAGTACCTGGAGCGCCTAGAAGACGACGAGCTCGGCTACCTTGCGTAAGTGTGGGGCTGCGGTCTGTCAACCCTTGCCGCCTCGCTGCATGGGAATGCGCTACGCGTTTGCGTCACGAGTAATGGATTATCTTCATTTACGATTGGCAGTGTTATTGCCCTTTGGCTGCATATATGGCGTTCAGGAGCGGTAGCGAATGCGTGGGTTTGGCGGGTATTTGAGCACAATCGATGCATACCTCCCTCAACCCAGCAATAGACACCGGGTGATGGACTTAAAAGGTGTCGGCAGGTATTAACTCTCTGGAAGAATAAATTGTAATTCTCCTCCCATACTTGAGTGAAGTCAGTTGATTAGTTCCCTACCCGCAAGGGTAAGCACGAATAGCCACCAGCATACTACGTCTCTATCTCTTTTCCAGAGACAGTGAAGTCCTCTCCCTACAGCATTTGGCCGAGCCTAAGATCGTATCCGGGCGACATGTCTCCATCTCTTGTAAGTGATATAGTGCTTTTCTTGGCTTGTCCTTTTTTTCTCAGCTTACTCGACCGACCGAGGATGTCTCCGCATCGACCCCTCACCGTAGCTGTTATGGACCCTGGAATTATCACATTTTCCGACACCACTGAAAACAAGATGCGGAATTAGGAAACATATATCAGACCGCTAAATTGGGAGAGTGATACAATTCTCGTTCACTTTCACCTCTAACCCACCACTATTTCACCAACTTTGTTGCTGCATAAAGTACCACTCTTCCGCATTGCAAACATGCCCGGCCGCCTTGAAAAGAAGATTGCTATTATAACCGGATCCTCCTCCGGCATAGGACGCGCTATAGCTCTGGCCTTCGCTTCGCACGGCGCGACAGTAGTCTGTTCCGACTTGCGAGAAGAAGCCCGACTCCCCGGTCCCTCTGACGACGCCGACTCCTCCCAGCCCAGCACCGTCTCAGCCATTGAGTCGGCGGGTGGAAAAGCTATCTTCGTAAAATGCGATACCACCAAAGCGGAGGAAGTCGAAGCGCTAGTCAAGATGGCGGTGGAGAAATATGAAAGACTCGACATCATGGTCAATAATGCGGGGATCGCAATTGAGTCAGGGAGTGCGCATGGTCCACGTCCGGTGTGGGAGTACGAAGAAGCGGCGTTCGAGAAGACGCTGGGTGTCAACGTGAAAGGTGTCTTCCTGGGTGTCAAGTACGCGAGCGGCGTCATGAAGGACCAGCAGCCCGGCCCCAACGGCGATAGAGGCTGGATCATCAACCTGGCTTCTGTATTCGGGCTGGGTGGCGGACCGAGTTCGAGCGGCTATATAACTAGCAAACATGCTGTTATGGGGCTCACGAAAGCTGCGGCGTGGGACTGTGCACCCCATAGGATTCACGTTAATGCGCTGTGTCCTGGCTACACGCAGACTGCTTTCACGGCGCCGATTTGGGAGGATCAGGAGGCGAAGATGAGAATTGAGGGCATGCATCCGTTTAGAGGATTAGGTACGCCTGAGGACATTGCGAGAGCGGCGGTGTTCTTGGCGAGCGAAGAGGCGAGCTGGGTCACGGGTATTGGGTTGCCTGTTGACGGCGGGTACAGTAGTATGTGAGACGAGATGAGAGTGTGATTGGGCGAAGGGAAACTGATATGCTTGCATTGCTTATGCTATGGTCCTGTGAACGCCGGAAATGCAGGTGTGAAAACATGAACTAGAGCCTAGCATTCTCAAAACTTGTCCGCGTGCTGTCCTTCCTTGTATCCTCGAACTTCTCATTGCTCGCAGTCTTTGCAAGCATATGAGGCTCGGTCTCGAGACCAAGATCAACCACCATCTTTTCCCAACCAATTGCGCAGCGCGAAGCAAGCTCCTCGACGACAGCGTGGTCTTTTCTCTCCATTGCACGGTTGAACAACTCGAAGCTGACCCAGCCATCGTAGCCGATCTCGTTGATGATGGCGTTCGCAACGATTTTCGTGGGTAGATAGGCGCCGTACTCTGTCTCGCCGTAGAACAATCGACAATTCCTGCTCCAGCTCATACGACTCCGCTGTTCAGGGTTGTAAAATGGGTGGCCCGGCTTCAGCGGCTCAGCAAGTCTCTCCGCATCGACGATCTGGATGAAGAAGATCTTCTCGCGGTGCGGCTTGATCCGCTCAACAAGTCTTTGCACTGATTCGGCGACGACTTGATCAGCGTTCTCGTTGCATCCGGTATCTGACGTGGGGTCTGCGTATATCCTGCCGAGGATGTTGAAGCTGTCAAGACAGATACCGAAGTTTGGTCGGTCGACCCGCTGCACTGTCTCCCAGCATCGCTCCCACTTGTCGCAATATGTGCCCCAGCAAAGACTCTCGTAAACAAAGCGAACGACAGGTGTTTGTTGCAGACCCATGTCTGCTATTTGCTGAAGGTCGGAAACAATGAGGTCGAGGTCGTCCGAGATCTCAGATTCAGGCAAGAATGACGATGGCACTTGGATCATGTCGGTGCCGAGGACGGGCACTAGTTGTAACCAAAGCTTCATCTCCTCTATCCGCTCGTCATGCTTCTGTCGGTCCAGCAGACCTTCGTAGTGCATAAATGGTTGCAGGCAGATGATGTGTATTCCTAACGAGTCGCATAGTTCGCGTACATATGCGGCTGCTACAAGAAGATCTGACAAGGATTTGGAAGGCGCAAGGTCACAGAGATCTTCGTAAAACAGTTCGATGCCTTGTAAGCCGTGCTTAGCGGCCATTGCCATCTTGTGCTCGAAACTGTGGCCAGCATAACACCGGCCTAACGACATGGAGGAGATACCCGGTCGGCAGACCATGGCTGTGAAATGTGTATGATAAGAGTAGCAGGGAAGGAACGAGTCCTAGAATAATCAGGAAAGGTGATATAGGGTGTGTTCGATAAATGGACCGGAAGGTAAATAGACCGAAGATGAAATGTACCGATAGTTGGGTGTACTTCAAGCAAGAGGAGCTGTGTTTACAGTTTTGAGGTCGACAGGAGGTTCGACGGACTAAATTAGTAGCTCTAGAGTTTACGCGGACGATCTCCCATAGAACATCTGTATAATTGATCCTGGGATGCGTTGATAAGATCTCTCGAGTTAGCCATGGGTAACCGCGCTCGGCTATGACGCTGATTCGCCTTCTGGAAGTGACTTTAAGCGCGACGGGCTAGGCCTTCGGGTATACTCCGGCACAACAAGAGCGAATTAGAAGCCAGCACTCTCCAAAGCTGTAGCTATAGAGTCCAGAATAGTAGTGCATATTACCTGTCGCAGTCTCCAGAGGGCCGTAGGCTGTACTTAACACCTGAAGAGGTGATTGAATCGAAAGCACTATCTGTATTACGCTCCAGGGCGTGAGTAGTCTAAGTTTCGTACACGTCGCCATACCTCTCGTACAGTCCTCTCCTGACTCTGTCGTCCAGTTTCAGCTGATGAAGGGCCCGCTGGTCTGTGGATGTCTGTTAGTATTCAAGTATGGCCTTCCGTGACTTGACGTACCGAATGGCGAGATACAATCGGCTGCCGAGTTTAACATCGGGAATAGGACATGTAGCTTCGTCCGGAGGTGGATTTGCGGTTGTCATCAGGCCGCCTGCTTCAAGCAGGATCGCGATGCCTGCCGCGACGTCCCTGAAGCTGGTCAGTAGATTGATCTGCCACCTAGGCGGGGATCTTACCATTCCCAACAGCCGCCCTCCCACCAGATATCAAAAGATCCCATTGCAACATAAGCCAGATCGAGTGTCGCACTTCCCAGGCTTCTGACGCCATGGACCATGCCACCTCGTCCAGACCTTCCTCCCAGCTCAGCTGCCATATTCACAAAACTCTCAATCTTGCGGTGCATGTTGCCATCGGGGATATCTCTCCTATCCTTGCCCCACTCGCAAGAGAATACACAGCCCGCTGGCGCTTTCTCCGGCATTGGTGCGATTGGATTGCGAATGAGCGGTAATTGCTGGGTTTCGTTCAAGAAGGCTCCACGACCAGCGCAGGAGGAGAAGAATTGGTTGATGAACGGGGCATATATCACCCCGATAAGAGGCTTGCTTTTATGGATGAATGCAATGGAGACGCAGAACATGGGAAAGAGGTGGATATAATTGACGGTCCCGTCCAGCGGATCAACGCACCATGTAGGGCTTTCATCAATAAGATAGTCGCGACTCGCACCCTTTGAATAGGACTCCTCGCCTACAAATCTAATATGGGTTAGAAACATATACAATACCCTGGAGGTTGGACTCACTTGTGCGAAGGGTATCTCTTAGTAATTTGAGTTTTGATGAAGGTCTCAACGTTCTCGTCTGTCTCGGTGACCAGATCAACTGAGTTCATCTTCTGGATATGCTCATCTTGTGCTTTAGTATTGCCGCCTCCGTCCATTCTCAACTGCGCGGCATCCTTCAGCATCTGCCCTGCTTGCTTGCCCAGCTCGACAGCAAAAGCGTAGATTTCATCCAACTCATCCCTGGAAATATCGGACATCTTGTCTTGAGGTTGTATGAAGATGGAAAGTAGATGCTCATTGATGACTACATAACGATATTTTACTGATGACTCGGCTGCAGATGCCGTTTCGATCCGCTGATTAGCGGCGGAGATATGATAAGGAGATAGGAAGGTTCAATCGGGATATTTACTTTCTTACTGCAGCTGCGACTTCTAAATCGCTCCTTCTACAAAATCAACCTTCCATCATACGCCTATTATAATCTCGGCCAGATATCATTCTGCCGTCTGGAGAATGCCTCCGGATACTGGTGGCCAGATCCGCTGCTTGATTTTCCCGCTTCGGCCTTAAGATTTTCCCCGGGGTGGACCCAGGCGAAAGGCAGCTTGAGTGCGGGGAAAAGAGCTCTTCCGGCGGCTAACACTCTTCCGGTCATAACGTTCAACCTCTGGACAGCAACACTTACTCGTGAAGCATCGACCACTACGCTCCAAGATTCATATCGATATCGGGTCAAGTTCACCATACACAATGGCCAAGTCAATTCTCCTCATCAATGGTCCCAATCTAAACCTCCTGGGCACACGCGAACCCACAATCTATGGATCAACTACGCTTCCTCAAGTCGTCGAAGCAGCCGACAAGCAATGCTCGGAAAAGTCGATCAAATTCGCGCATCTACAGTCCAACCACGAGGGGGTGATAGTCGACCGCATTCACGAGGCGCGTGGGAATGTTGACGCCATCATCATCAATCCAGGAGCTTTCACACATACCAGCGTTGCGATCAGAGACGCTCTAGGTGGCGTCGATATTCCCTTCATTGAGGTCCACATCAGCAATGTTCATGCACGGGAAACGTTTCGCCACCACAGCTACTTGAGCGACAAAGCTGTTGCCGTTATCTGCGGGTTGGGGACATACGGTTACGAAGCGGCGATTGAGTATGCTTTGAGACATATCAAGCCTAAGGAGAAGGCCTAAAAGATAACCATGTAGCTGAAAGAAGCTTGCAGATCATCTGTCAATCGTTTGCTCTCTTCTTGTTCTTTCTCTCAGGCTCACCATATCCTCACATTGACTCATCGTAAAACTTTCAAGCACAGCGCAACCTGCTTAGCAAAGACTGGAAGCAAGAAGTGAGCAACCGACGTCTGTTACTCATGATTGCGGATTTTGACATACAAAGGCCACACTGCGTTCTGTTCACTACATTACATTGGTAGTATCTGTGAGTCAGGAGTCCCAGGCTCTTGAAAGGGTCAAGACCACCAAAATGACATGCATTAGGAGCCATGAAATGGATGATTTGGAAACAGCCGTGTAAGCTCGTAAGCTCTGTGCAAGTTGAGCTAGCCGGTCCGTAGTACACGCTTGCTTTTAGCATCTTTTGAAGAGACGTTGGCTCGTTGTCTAGACAGTTCAGTCTAGCAGGGTCTCCACCCGAAGTTTGCGTCTATATTGATCTTAGCAGTCTTTGCAGAGTTGCTGCTTTTCGACGTGAGTGACTATGCTCGTGGAGCAGTGTCCGTTCCTATCTTGATGCTAGGACTAGACGAATAAAATAATCAAGAGACATGCAGTATGTGTTTTGACAACACAACACAAGAACGACCTATGTTTGTTGTTCCTTTAGCTTCTCAACCCAAAAACCCTTGTCTACCCTCAGTCTCTACCACTTTGCCTGCCTACATAAGAGAGCACTTTGCAGACCCCATTCTGCTATTTTGGCATCTGGAGTATCTGAATCTAATTATCATTCGCTATTTATCATATGCTTCTAGAACTGTCGTTCTATCACATGTCAATTGCAAAATTACCATACGAACAGAGCAATTCGCTCTCGATCAAATCAATGATAAAGTGGCGTCAACAGGTTGGACTTACTGGGCCAATGCAGCTCCAGCCACTGCTGGATGGTAGACTAAGGCAGTAACTATGATAGGCAATAATTGCCCTGAGACTTTGGGACCCATGCGCCTTCGGCCCGCGAGGGCTACCCAGCTGCTTGTATGGTCTGGCTACATGGCTGGGTTGACATGTTGTATAACCTAGCTTGATTGCGACGTTTTATACTACCTTTGTATCGAGAAGAATAACAAGACAGATCTGATTGACAGCTTAAACGATTCCACTCCTCGCGCTTTATTACAGTCACAACTCACAGCTCTCGGGAGCAGATCGAGTGGCTGATCATCAGAGAGTCTGTCGAAGTATACACGCACTGTGGGTTGCTAATCATATAAGCCACGTCTTCGACCGCTCCATTGACTAGAGGAGTTGCTGGCGTACTAACGCATCAGCTTTGCTTTGCCAGATCGCGAAATGCCCTGTGTCAGATTTGAAGCCCTCATGGATCCGGAGGCGTTCCAGTATAGGGTGTGTGCCGTTGCGAAGAACACCAGAGCTAGCGTACAGAGGACGATGAGCAATCCAGACGGAAATATCAAGGCCCTTCTGGTGGAAATGATATCTCGAGAAGTCCGATTGGTTCGTTGTCGGATGTAATTCCCTCATGAAGGAGTACGCGGTGGCCAGGTAGCTCAGGCACAGATAATTACGTGCGCCCACATGTCTTAAGACATAGTTCAACAGCCACATGGCCGGTGTTCTCCATGTTTCCAATTAGACGAACCCTAGCCTCTTCCGATGACCGTGATTTTGACGCTTGTTCCAACCCAGGTTGTGTAGACTAGTTGAATTATGCCAGATCCAGAACATCTTTTCGGCTACAGGTTGCGGAAAGATTCTCGGAAGGTTTGGAGCTAGATGAAGCCTCGATAATTGGTGATGCGTAGCGTTCCCAGCTCGGACCGTGGTGTTGACCCCAGATTTCGGAATGTTTCTCGGAGAGTCTCTGGATCTGGGGTACAGTTCTCCACAAACCTCCTCAGCTCCGTACTACTACCACGAATATACAAATAACAACCAGACACGCTCCCAAAATGTCTATCATCAAGCACAATTCCGCAGGTTCTGAAGCTCTTCTCTCCAAGCTTCCCAGCTGCCTCGCTACTTGACTTTTTTCCCGAGAACTTATCACCACTTCTCCTCAGCCATCGGCGTTCTCATAGCTTGGCCTCTGATCAGTCATGTCTAAACAGCATGGAGGCAATGGTGGTGCCGAAATCGTTGATGTTGAGTCGTCCAACGTCCACCAGATATCCATCGACAAAAAGGATGTCGATCAAATCAACTTCGATGCTGCGAAGGCCACCGAGGCCGAACACAACATGTCCTTATGGCAGGGACTGAAGCTATATCCCAAGGCTGTTGGATGGTCAGTCCTTCTGTCGGCCGCCATTATCATGGAGGGCTTCGATATCGTTCTTATTGCAAACCTCTTCGCCGTTCCAGCATTCAAGAAACAATTTGGCCACCAACTTCTGGATGGCACATACGAATTGTCTACTTCTTGGCAAACTGGACTTACCAACGGCGCTGTTGTTGGAGAACTGCTTGGTCTGATGATCAACGGATGGATCGCTGACCGCTTTGGCTATAAAAAGACCATGATCGGTGCCCTTCTTGGAGTCAACTTCTTGATCTTCATTCTGTTTTTTGCAAACAACGTTGAGCAACTCCTTGCAGGTCTTGTTCTCATCGGTATCCCATGGGGAGTCTTCCAGACTTTGACAACTACATACGCTGCCGAGGTCTGCCCGGTTGCGCTTCGTGCTTACCTTACGACTTACGTCAATCTCTGCTGGGTTATCGGACAATTTCTTGCCTCTGCTGTGCTCAAAGGTGTCGCTACACGCGAGGACCAATGGGCGTATCGCATTCCGTATGCTCTGCAGTGGATGTGGCCTATCCCATTGATTATTGGAATCTCCTTTGCGCCTGGTACGTTTCTGAGCTTTCCCAGACATTTGCTTGACACTAAGACATTTAGAATCCCCCTGGTGGCTTGTGCGCAAAGGACGCCTTGACGATGCTAAAAAGATGCTCCTTCGTCTGACTTCTAAGAACCAACTCGAGTCTTTCAACGCCGATGAGACTGTTGCCATGATGGTACAAACGAACGAAATGGAAAAAGCTACAAGTGAATCGACTGGCTACTTGGACTGCTTCAAGAACACCGATCTCCGTCGCACAGAGATCTGTGCAGTTGTTTGGCTAATTCAAGTATTCTGCGGGTCTGGTTTCATGGGATACTCTACCTACTTTTACTTGCAAGCTGGCCTCGATACCTCGAACGCTTTCACGATGTCCCTTGTGCAGTATTCTCTTGGAGCAGTGGGCGTGTTCTGCTCATGGGCTTTGATCTCCAGATTCGGCCGACGCACCCTCTACCTCGGCGGCCTTGTAATGCTTTGTGTCCTCCTTCTTCTCATCGGATGCCTTGGAATCATTTCGAAGAACAATATTCCTGCACAGTGGGCTATTGGATCTATGCTCCTCGCGTATACCTTCATCTATGATGCCTCAGTTGGTCCAGTGTGTTACTCGCTCGTGGCTGAGCTCTCATCCACTCGTCTTCGACAGAAAACCGTTGTCATCGCCCGCAACCTGTACAATGTCGGTGGTCTAATCAACAACGTTCTGACACCGAACATGCTCAACCCATCTGCGTGGAATTGGGGCGCCAAATCAGGATTCTTCTGGGCTGGCATGTGCTTTCTCTGCATTGTCTGGTGCTATTTCCGCCTTCCTGAGCCCAAGGACAGGACCTATGGTGAGCTCGATGTTCTCTTCGAGCACAAGATCTCGGCTCGCAAATTTGCGTCAGCCGCAGTTGACACTCTGACCGGTTCCATTGAGGTAATTGACCAGAAAGATAAGGTGGTAGTTCAGCATATTGAGAAGGCATAAATCTGCTGGCAAGAAGGTCTGTGAGGCTAAGCGTGAGGATAAGATGTGTAAAGACTGGCGGAATTATGCGATAGAATGAAAGCAAGATAACAGTGAATTCAAAGAGATCAAAGACATGTCTGAGCAAAAGTCGGCCGCCGGAGCTTTCTAGTCTTCTCAGTTTCCGTTTTCTTTGGCACGGCAGCGATTTCCTGCTGTACTTTGAGCATCATGTCGCGTACCCACGTCCAGGTCTCTTTACTGCGACCATCGAGGTACTTCCTCATCCAGGACTCGAAAGCCGTGTCCCAAGGCTGGAGCATATTTTCAGTCATCGGTGGAGACAGTGGATACTGCACCTTGCCAGCATCGTTGAGACACTTGATACTTTTGAAGGATTTAATGATAGAAATGCAAATAATTAACAGACTATGTCAGCAGCGTAGTTATTATAGAGAGTCTTACGTTTATTTAAATTGAGCCTATTAGGACTGAAGCCCTCCAGTCAAAACGCATTTTTTCAGTTTATCAAGTGTCTTATCGGAGCCGGCAAGGTGCAGTACAAATGAAATAAAAGGATCACCTAAGCAGCATCCGTTGGTGGATCCGTTGGTGGTTCGTGCTCGTAGATAGGTAGGTAGATGTCGGTCACCGAAGCTTCGAGGCAGGCTTCTTCCGATCGGGATTCTTCTGACTCCGACCAAGGTCGTTCCTGGCAAACGAAGCGTACATTGTAGCAGATCTCTCTCTGGCGATGATCGGAGATCATCGAGCCTTCCGTTGACCTCCATCACCTCTACTATGGGCTTTCCGGCAACATACTGCAGTATTTGCGGAGGACTATTTCGAAATCCATACAGCGACATTGTTTCAGAAAGTCCCGATAGCGAGCTATTAGAAGGTTGCGTCGAGAAGGATTTCGAGGTAGGAAGACTAACTTTGGTACATCATCTGGCTGAAGGTTTTGCAGTGGTTGTCTAGCGCACACCTGTTTGGAGTCACATCGTCGCTGGAATCGTTTGAAGATGCAGAGCAGCTTGCACAACGTGAAAATCCAGCATCCAGAGTCTTGCGCGAGTCTCCAGCTTTCTTTGGGAACGCACGTTCTGATTACGGGTCAGATGAGAACACTTTTCGAATGAATGGCCGCAATTATGGAACACACGTTTCTAATGATAACGGCGACGTACTGTTTGCTATGCACGAAGGATGTGCAGCAATAATTCAGCGCGTCTTCGAGGCCTAAGACGAGTCATTGGTCGCGCTGGGTTCCCTGACCACCATACGAAGCTTTTATGACAAGTTGCGCAAAGAGTGCCCAAATGCAAGAAGCCTCGATGAGTTTGGGAACATATGGTGGCCACACGACTACTATGGAGCAATTGAGTACTAGAGCTATGATGATTGGGAATACGGGCCGGGCTGTTCCGTGAGTATATCTGTACTACACATGATGTGTAGCTGCTCACGTTCTCGAGAAATACCTGTTCGATCCGCTTTACGACAAGTCTTTGACCACATTCGCTCTTGAGCTCCTGCAACCCGCAACAAAACAAACGCGATCGACAATAGTCTTCAGAGAACGGGCAAGTAGTGCGCATGCCAATCTTGAGTCCTTACCAACAGAAATCATCGATCGCCTAGTATCGTTCATGCCTGCTTTACGAATCGTCTCTACTAAAATGAATCAAAAGATACCTTCAAATCAGCGGTTCTTTCGAGAACAACTTATTGAAGGAAAGCTGGTTCCGTACGTCTGGGATCTGGATGTGCAAGCTTGCCTGAACATCGGGCGACACACACCTGGGAAGGATGGCCTGGATGAATACTGGGATTGGCGACAATTGGCACGCCATCTGAACGATGCAACAAGCATCGTAGAAAGAGATCCGGACGACTTAGACGGTCCTATACCCGGGGGATTCTGGAATCGCTGCAGATTGTGGCTCACGGTTATAGAGACGGAGCTATGGTAATCTTACACGAGAATCAGTCATGTTCTTTGTTGTCTCGAAGATACAGATATGCCAGCGTTACATTTCATGAAAGTCGATGTTTCAAAAGGGCTTTCACATGGTGTCCAAAGCGATTCCTCTATGGTGTTGAGCCGATTGCAAAAGGAGAATTAGTACGAGGGTTCAAAGTAAGCGTCATTTTGGTCAGTGGCTAGTGTTACCACACATTTATCATTCATGGAGTCCTACGCCAATATTGCTCCCGTTGCTAATATATTCAAGTGCAATGCTGGAAGAACTTCTTGCCTTGGAAGTCTGCCGTGACCTCGCTGTGCGTCATGATGCCACAGTATTTTGCGCCACCATTCTGGTTGACGTATACGACTCTGATCGGCGTCTTCTTCTTCTGTTTGTCGGTCTTCACGTCCTTCTCCCACTCAAGCTGACCAGAGTTGCCCTTGGTGCCCTGCCAGAAAACAGGATATTCCCAAAGGGGAGCTTTCTTGACATCGCATTCCTTCACGCCCCATACAATTCCATCGCCGCCATTGTAGGCGTGTGGATCTCCAGACTTTCCGGCCTTGAAGCCCGCTTTACTTGCTTGGCCTTTGGCATATGCCACGTCGACTTTGAAATTCTTTGTCTTGGACTGGTTCGAAGTTGGGGTACAGGTCACGGTGTCAGCTCGGGCCTCGAGCAAGGCGTCCTGTAGCTCGACATCAGCATATCTGCAACCCAGCCACAAATCATGAACACAGTGTAATGAATGCTTACAGCTCCTTGAAATTCAGCTCCTCGCTGGACAATTTGTGCGGGCACAGCAGAGATGCATGCGAAGAGACTAGCAGTGACGGCGATTGAGGAGAACAACATTTTCAGACAGAGGTTCTCTTGTCGATAATTGATTTTGAGAGGGAAAGAAGTGTCAATGTGTGAATGAATTCGACTATGACTCTTCAGCTGGAATCTATGGATAACGTTGGTACTTATACCATCGGTTTACAGGGTTTGTCACTTATTTTCGAACAATACAGATATTGAAGCTGACCGTCATGCAATAGGTTGGCCGTAAGGGAGCAAGGCAAGCGCTGGAACGGTGCTCGGAGTATGTGCTACTCGAGGCTGACAAAGATCGGAATGATCGAAGATACACAGCCAAGAACATCTTGGATCACCAACGTGACGGGGCAAGAGTGCTGCAAATGCAGCAGTCATTTCCTACAGTCTGTCAATTATGCCCTTCACGAAAGCTGCTCTCATGTCTGTCTGTTTATGAAGTCTACACAAAGGTACATCAGGAGGACTTGTCGCCGCCGCCGCAGCAATGACGGGCCTCTACAACCCAAAGGCTCAAGCTTGACGATGGTGGAGATCTTAAAGACAGTGCTACAGCGCCTTGTCAGCTCCGATGAGACACTTGACAAGATGTGGGAAGGTTGTCTAATCGGAGGTCTTTGAGGTAAATCGGTGCAGTCTGAACAGACAAAAAGCTCCTTAGAATGGCTACACGCTTGTGTCAACCTTGCTTCACCCTTTGAAATCTTTCATTCTCGATTGTTGATGCCTTAAATAGTGTCGAGTGTCTCGTAGTGGCTGACAAGGCGCTGTATGTCCGCAAGGGTAGGTTAGATCTGGACAATGAGCTGACCGCCAGGTAGCACTCCAACTCAGCTCTGTCCGCAATGAGTGGCAACAGCTAATAACTGGACGCCTATTCTACTGCGCCAACATTGCATGTGAGACAAAAGGACTGCTGACACCCCTCGTAGGTAACGGTCGCAGTTGATCAGGCGCCGGGTCTAACTGTAGCCAGCTAGTTGGCTGACAGTGTCGCAATGATTGATTGATGGAGCTAGATATCCTTGCACCTATGCATATGGATGAAGCAACGTTTGGAGGAAGTTACCTTACATTAGGGCAGTGACGGTGCTCTTGTTTACCACCCCAATCGGGACTAGCCTGTGTTCATATAGCCATCACTCCTTTGTAAACTCAATCGTCTCTTCTTACTCTCCACTTTTTCGTGATACACGAAAAAACCTTCAACGAAATCATTTGATCAGCGATCATGCCAGCAGAAAATGCGAACAGGTCTCCTCTAGAGCCTCATCTGTACGAAGAATGGGATGATGAAGATGACTTGCGCGCCAAAGCCCCTCTAGCCGCCTTCCTAGCTGGCACACAGACCCCAAGTGAGGTGGCACAGGCGATTGACACTTATGTTCGAACCGAAACCTCAACACGGCTGCAGAAGCTCACTGATTACGCCGCATGCCATACTCTGGGCCCGGAGGACTATGAGTCGGGTGAATGGATAGAGCTTCATCCCCCAAATGCTGGCGCATTTGCACAGGAGTTCATTCGATCGTGGTGCAGGATCTCCACAGCCTTCTGTCCGCACAGTAATGAACAAGATCGCCTGATGATGATCTTGGATGAATTGAGACGACTGCCACGGTGGATGGCTCCCGAAAGCCGGCCAGATGAGAATGGCGAAGTTTTGAGATCTGAGTTCTGGGCATTTGGACATGATTGGCTTGGTCTTGAAGATGAGTTTCGACGACAGAAAGAAGGTAAGTGACAGGGTTTGGTCTCCCATTGATACGTATGAAGATTGCGGAGGGAAACTAACCTACTGACAGATGGTGAACCTCTTACGCATCTTGCGGAGTCTTGTGACCGCTGGGTCAACTTGCAGTCCACCATGGCTCGTGTTACTGCACAGGGCCTGATCTATTGTGCGCCATTCACAGCTCTCGAGAGACTTCCCTCAGCCGATCAACCGACTGCCAAAGTCCCCGACGTTGACATAGAGGGTGCCGCTCAATGGGTGATGTGGCCACTAGAGTGTCGCTACGTATATCACGAGTGCTTGAAGAAGGACGTGACGAGTCATTACTGGGAGCCATGGAGTAAGCAAAGGTGGGCAACGTGGAAGCAATTGTTCGAATCGGCTACCGGGAATTTAGAACATAACGATCGCAGTAGGAGTCTGGCAAGTCAGGCACTGCAAGAGATGAAGGAAGTCGAAATTGAGGTTGACGAGATTGTGTCTGAACATACAACCAGTGGATCTGAGTAGCCACTTTTTCTCGGCTGAGAGCGAATTTGCTGACTGCATCAGGCGAGGGCCTAAGCCTCCGCAGTGAGAAGGCCCAAGAAGGCAGTAACGTAACGCTGTATCGTTGTGACAGGTCGCAGCTCGTAAGCAGATGTCAATTATCAAAAATCAGCTTGAACAACATAAAAGGGTTTTCTCTGTCTCAATTCAGCGCCTTTATTATTGCGTACCACCATTGCAAATGTGTCTGACCTCCCGTGTATGTGTTAGTTACACAAGAGACTTACAACATAACTGGCTGGCCTCCAGAATAAAGCACGGCTTTGAGGGCATCGGTAGTCAATGTGTGGTCAACTGCACCCAACAAAAATTCAAGCATTATCGTCTAGCGCATAGGCAAAACTTCGAGGTAGCAGTGTCAATCGCGAAGTCGGAAGTAGTGATTGATTGTAGTGCTTTGGATATGGCACCACTATCGAGTTGCAGAAGAATCTGGCCATTTGTATTGGTCTTAATGATCTGAGAACGACGTCCGCAGAGTGTCCATCCTTTACGGAGCCGCGGCGGCACAACGTCGGTCGACACGGAAAAATTTCCACTTCGGTTCCTTGATCTGGGAGATTGCTCTGCCGGTTCGGAGAACGATAGCCGTGTTTAACACAAGCACCTCAAGCAATGATGTCAAGCTTTGCAGGTATACGGCAGGTACGAGCCTGAAATGACTAGCCAACATGTGACGCATGACTCGCTTTGCGGGGCCCCGGAATCCCCAGCCCCACGCTAAGCGGAATATGGACTTCATCGCGAAATTTGGAAGAGACCTTCTCCAGGCAAGGATGAACGTTTATTGCGACAGAGTGGCGTCCTCAGGAATGTCTCGACATAAATCGTCAGCATGTCCAAGCTGTACAGACTTTGTGGAGCTCACCGACAGTCCTATTTACGATGTCGCTTTCTAAGCTAGCCACGACTCTTGCCCTTCTTTCAGGATTGGCTCAATGCCATCCAACTGATGGCAAGCATGGCGGTCTCCTGGTACATACCAACGAATTTGCGGTGCAAGGAGTGTCCTGGCCAAACACCACTGGCGTCTCCTTTTGGGGCAACATACCCTATGCTGAGCCCCCAATCGACGAACTTCGTTTTCGGCCACCTGTCACTAAGCGGGCTTCCAATTCGACAATTGATGGGTCCTGGTTCGGTCCCTCTTGTATTCAATACAACAATGGGCAGAAGACAGTTTACTCAGAGTACTTGACTGGATTCCTTCTCAGCCCGGGACAGAAGCAGAGTGAGGACTGTCTGACGTTGAACATTTGGGCGCCAGCTACGAGGAAGAAAGATGAGAAGCTGCCAGTGATGATTTGGATTCACGGTGGTGGATTCACGTCAGGCGGAAGCGCGAGTCCGTACAAGTACGGCGACCGTCTTGCAAAGGAGCAGAAAGTGATTGTGGTGGCGATGAAGTAAGCCCATGCTATCGCATCATTTGAATAGCATGACTGATATAGTTAGCTACCGTCTTAACATCTTCGGCTATCCAAACGCCGCAGCTCTAGACGGCAGGAACCTCAACCCAGGTCTCCTTGACCAGCGCAAAGCCGTCGAATGGACCCACGCCAACATCGCCGCATTTGGCGGCAATCCAGACGAGATGATCCTCTTTGGCCAGTCAGCAGGAGGCATGTCGGTTGATAAATACAACTACGCATACCCTGAGGACCCCATCGTGCGCGGCTTCATCGCCCAGTCCGGCACCGCGTTGGGCGGCTCGTCCAGCGACTTCACAAGCTCGAACTTCACCTACCTCGCGTCTAAAGTCGGCTGCTCGCAATCGAGCAACGATGCCATCTTTGCGTGCATGCAGAAGGCAAATGCGTCTGCGATTATTAGTGTGCTTAACACATACAATGCTACGCAGAATGGCGGTCGCTCGCTGTCCTTCCAGCCTGCTGCGGACAACGTCACCAGCTTCTCCAATTACACGGATCGTGCGCTGCGCGGCCGCTTTGCACGGCTCCCTACGCTTTTCGCCCAAGTTGATAATGAAGGTGCATCGCTCGTCGCGTACGTCCCTTCAGGTCCGAATCAGACTGCCGTTGATGCCTTCACACGGAGTATTTCCACCTGTCCAATGGCACAGGGCACGCTGTGAGTCTCTTCCATCAACCCCGTCTCAACTTTACTAATAGTCTATACAAAGTGCACGCAAGAAATACAATGTCCCTGTCTGGCGCGCTCGTTACTTCGGCGAGTGGCCAAACCTGAACCCCCTCCCCTGGCTGCACGCATACCACTCTTCTGACATCCCCATGGTGTTTGGGACTTCTGATCTGCGCGGACCCGATACCTCTGCTGAGGCGGCCACTTCAGCGTATATGCAGAGTGCGTGGGCGGCATTTGCGAGAGATCCCGAGCATGGGCTGGCATGGCCGGAGTATAGCCCCGATGAGGACACGCTGGTGAAGTTGGGATTTGAGAATAATACAAAGGCTGTGTTTGGGAGGGGGGATGAGTATGATGGGTTGTGTTAGTTGAGGTGGTCAGGAGGGTCAGGCTGAATGGTGTCTACTGCACCTTGCCAGCTCAGAGTGGCCACTCAGCCCTGAAGACCTTTGATCAAAGTGCCGCCTTGCGAGCAGCTTGAAATTCACCAATACTTATTACTTTCTAAGAGGAATATGCGACTAATTGCCCTGATTTGGCACTTAGGTTTTGTGGATTGAATCTTACAAACGTGCTTTTGGACGATCTACCACCAAGGACCTCTCTTCGCGAGGTCGGTAATACTTGCCCGATTGTCCTTGCCAAACACTGATCTTGCACCAAGCGGGTGATCGAACGCTCTCTTCGAAAGCGTGATGTTCTGCTCAGCAAGATAGTCTTCGAAAACCCCGAACGCCGACTTATCAGTCTGACACACCTTGCCCACCTCAGGCAGCTTACCCTCATTGAAGTAGTCAGCAATCACTTTATCCGTGCACTTCGAAGGATGCCCCTTGACTGCATGCCCGTGTCCATTCTGCACCAGCAACCTACTCCCCGGGAAGTTCACCGAGGCCTCGTACGCACCGCTCAGCGGAGTGATGGGGTCATGATTACCGTTAACAAACAAGATAGGATAGCTGGTGTTGATAGCAGTCCAAGGCCCAGTATACCGCTCCTTAGCCTCGAACTTCCACTGCGCACACGGCCAGATATTAAAGTCGAAGCCGTCGGCGAATGTGCCTGCGGCGAGGGCCGCCTGTGTCCAGGAATAGGCGTCTTCGACTTTTGAGGCCCGGAACACGCCGTCGCCGCAGGTGATGCCGTGGAAAGCGTCGGTACCCAGACTCCAGGGACGCTCAGTGTTGGTGGTGTTGGGGTTGTTGAGAGAGTTAAGAAGCTCGAAGGCTTCGTCCCAGGCGCGGCGCAGCGCGATGTCCATGGCAAGGTAAAGGGTGCCGAATTGCGTGGGGTTATATGCTAGAACCTGGATGAACATCTTCAAGACGGTGTAGAGGGGGATTTTTCCGGACCGAAAGAGTCGTGTGGGGTCTTGAATGCTGTCAGGGAGGTAGATTGGGTCGTTGATGAGTTCCCGGAAGACCCTTGCGAGCTCTCTGTGGAGGTCCTTGGCGGTTGTGTCTGGGCCGGTAAAGTTGGCGATGGGGCAGAAGGCCGGCCCGGCTTTGACGCATTCCTTGAAGAAGTTTACGACTGTTCGCTCGGTGTCGCGGGTCACGGTGATCCACTGGCCGGTGAGGTAGTCGTCGAAGCGCAGTGCACTGTCCAGAACGATGCGCTCGACGCGGTCCGGGAACATACCGGCGAATGTTTGACCAAGAACAGTGCCATATGAGATACCCCAGTACTGGAGCTTATCCTCACCGAGGGCGTCGATAATTTCTAACATATCGCGTGCGACGAAGGGTGTGCCAATGTAAGGACCAATGTCCGCCATCCCAGGTGTATTGGCGCACTCTCCGGCGAAGATGCCGCTATTCTTCCAGCCTTGGTCGACAAGCTGAGCATACATGTCATCTACGGGAATGGTGTGATTGTATTCGCCACGCTTGGACTTCGGGTCAGTCGCATTGGAAGGGAGGCAGTAGAATGGAATAGTCCTTCCAGTGCCACTAGATTTGTTTAGCAGTGTTATGGATGGTGATTGAAAAGAATACGTACCGAGGATCAAATCCAATGACATCGTGATAGCCGCCCAAGTCGTCGCGATACTTCGGACCTTCGCTGGCAATCCAGTCGACGCCACTACCACCAGGACCGCCAGGATTGGTCAGAATGCTGCCCTTGAAAGGCTGCTTGGTTGCCTTGATCTTGATTAACTGTAGATCGATAGTCTTGCAGTTTTCTGAATTGTCTGTGTAATCCAGTGGGACAGTCAGGTTCGCGCAGAAGAGGGGTTCTCCATGTTTTGCGATTGACTCCTTGGTCACAGATGGGAAGTCGAGATTGCAAGGTGACCAATCTAAAGATGTTGTGTTGGCATTGGAGGCGGGTTCTGCTGGGTATGCCAGCCCAGCAGATACGAGCAGTGAACCTGCAAATAGCTGTTTGAGCATTTCGATGATGGGATAAAGAGACAGTGAGATTGCAGGATGATGGACGAAAAGCTTTACTGCAATTGAGGGTTTAAGTACCTAGCGAACTTACACAGCCGTCATGATCGAAGCCGCAGTTCGTATTCTTAGCATCTACTGCTGACATTGAGGTCTCACCTCTAGTATCTCTTGGCCCACTCTTGGCCCACGATATGTCCTGAGCAGGTTTAGGCGCGAATGCGCCCTGCTGTGGCAGTGCGGTACGCCTAACGCCATCTCACCGAAGGATTCGTTTGCCGAATCAGGTCTGCGAAATGAACTAATAACACGACAAATCGCTCACTTGTTAGCTTGGCTTTACAGGCTTCTCGCTGGGGCACGGTGCTGAATTGTGTAAGAGGGTTGGTGGCCCCCAAACTCCACATCTTTCACAACTAACGCCGCTAACCACTTTCGGTAATAATACTGAAGATGGTTAGTGGTGCCTCTCGCTTACACTCCAGCCTTCCCGAAGCTGCATCTTTCTCACCGCAAAGGCTGTGACATTCTCTAGCCTGGCAAGCACGATGACGTGAAGATCAGGTGATGCGCGTTGCTCTTCGACAAAGTGCACCTAGTATTTGCTCATGACAGCCTGCTCGAGACGGCAATACGAGAGTGGTAGGCGAGGTCAGCCTGTCGCACAGCCTTGTACCAATATGTCCACAGCAGCGACACCTGTCTCTGACAACCTGGCTCGGCGTCGGACCGAAGTGCTCGCTTCGTAGCACTGCAAGCCATGCGTACCTGCTGTATATTTGACTGCAACGAACCAGCATTGTCTAATATAGTATGCAACCTGCATATATTGCACGGCTACTCTACATCTTGCACATTTGCACTGCAAACTATATTGCTTCAGAGATGTCCGTTCCGTGAAACAATAACAAAAGAAAAAGGATCGGTTGACATTGAATGTCACCTTGCAGGGCAACTAGCTTTCTTCATTGCAGTACTGTGCTTGCACTCCGCGCGCACAAGGGAATGCGCTACCTTTGAGGACAAGAGTCTCTTTGTTCCTGCTCTCGTGTGCTGCTCTAAAGTTCCAAAGATGCAGCCAATTTGGGTGTGGAATGGGTGTGCATTGGCGTATCGTGCGCACGGAGAGTAGAGGTACTGTAAAGATAGGCGGACCAGACTTTCACAGGGTCCCCTGGTACATCGCGATTATCTGCACCCCTCGACCTTTCAATCTCGGTTCCCGGCAGCGCGTCTTGATGTTCTGTACGAGTTTCTTCCAACGAGCCCTCCACGAAGACCACTCGATACCTTAGAAACAGATGCTTTTGAAGGAAATCCTGAAGGTCACTTCCCCTAGGATCGCCTTCGAGGAGAAAATCGCCGAGTGGCAGTGACCGATCCGGTTTTATAAGCCAACCCTTTCGAACAGCCGATTCTTTGATACTTTTTACGAAGAGACGAGCTAGAAGATTGGCAAACACTGTTCTTCTCACCTGTAAGGGGAGACATGAGCCAGAGTAGGTTGGTAACTCTTCGGGTGAACCATCTCCTAGATCGACAATCCTTTGCTCCATTCTGATCAGAAGCTGTATATCCACGTTATGTTTCTGGAGTAGAGCTCGACATTCAAGTGAGTCTTGTACTGTCCAGTCATATTCGTATGAAAAACAATGGTTGCTCTCCAGATTGACTTGGTAAAGAAATTTCCCATCGTTGTATGTCCAGTCAATAGCACAGTCTTTGCTAAGCATGCTAGAGTCCCAGATCCTAAGCTGTGTTGAGAGAGAATCTTTGTCCCGTCCTCGAACAATTGAGAATAGATCGATACCATATGCACCCACAATCCAGCGAACAAAGTCAGACAATAGTCTGCAAATCTCAGGGGAACTCAGAGTATCGACTCTCAAGAATTCTCCGATGATGTTGGTGCTCAGATTATGCAAGGCTTCTGAGACGTTCCAGTACTAACCGATTCGGTTGAAAGGATTTTGTGGGATGGAGCCCCGGAATGCAAGCTGTGCGTTTATAATCCTTGATACGAAGGGTAGCCCAGTACGTGGCCCGAGGGGTTTCTGAATAGGTACCGAGTTAATGAATTTCTCGACTCGAATCATCAGTTCCACAATATCAAGTGCGTAACTAATCTCGAACGCAGGGAGGTCAGGGATAATTCCCAAAAGAGCATAGACTTTGTCGTGTGCCTCTTTGCACTTTTTGAAGGCAGCTACTTTCATAGGATAAGCCAAAGACTCTTGAGGTGTTTTTTGATAGTTGTTAGGGCCCACTTCATTCCTGGCCCAAATAATCTCCAGCATTGGATAGATTGATTTACCCGGCCCTCCCCATCTCCTCCAACTTTCGATGAGTCTTTCTAGGGCAACGCATGAGCAGAACAAGTCTCCACAGACAAAGTCAAGTCTTTTCGACAGAATCATTTCCTGTATTATCCAGACACGCTTGAAGTATTCACGAGCGCAGAGTTCATAAATGCCTTCTTGCTCTCTATCTTCCAGGTCATCCTCCTTATAGATGCCTTTCTCTGATCTCTCCCTGTGGACTGTTTCATTGAACCTCTTGGCGTATCCAAATGCGAAGGCTATCTCGTCAACCTTATGACCGACCCAGGCAACCGTTTGAGAAGCTCGACGGTAAATATCTCCCATCATGGCGACTTGATGGTTTTTCTCAGCTCCATTAGCCTGGTTGATGCAAACGGCGTCAATCCAGAAGAAGGGTGCATGGTGCGCGAATAATCTGTCCTCGGAGCAATCTGCCTGGAGTTTTCGCAGATTTACGAGTGCTGCATGTAGGTTCTGGCGCATCTCAAAGGCCGTGCCATTGAGGCACGCGTTTTCTGGACTTGTCTCTGTGCCCCAAACGTAGGACAGCGCCACGTAGTCAGGACTGTTGTCCAGGTCAAAGGTTTGTGTGGTGAGTTGGATCTGGCCATCTCCGGGAAGAATTTGTAAAAGACGAATTTCGCGCCTCAACTTGTTGATCGCGGTGTACTGGTCTTGTGATGCTGACATGGTAGAATGTATAGGCTGAGCAGTGTATGATTCTTGCAGTGCTTATTCCGCGGAAGTTGAACAAAAGCTAACAAGCTTGTCTGCATTTTGATCGCTGCAGAACGAGGGTGATGTTTGCCTGAAATATCATGTACAATGTGTTGTCAATGCTTCGACTACTGCTTTACCCAATGACATAGCGTTGCGCTTACTTTTTCGATGCAACAACATCCAGGAAGGGCATGGAGTGGAGACGAAGCTCGTATTATGCGTGGAAACGTGCCACCTGGACTGATGATCAGCGATATATGCAGGCAGTGCTGTCCTGCAAAGGCGGCAAGTGATTAGCAAGCGTAGAGCGTCTTGACGCAAGAGGTCGATGGGAGCGAAGGACGAGAACAAGTACAGCTTTGCTACTTATAGGGAAGCAATCTATTTCGTTCAAGACTGTAGACATGGCCCGCCGTTGCTCATGAGATATCCTTCTCACGCGTCTCATCAGCCCATCTGAAAGATAGAAGCAGCGAGTAGAAAATCAGTAAAAATGCTTTTCTTACACACGACCGCTAAAATGCTATCATAACCAACATCGTAAATCATACGACACGCAATGCGCGACGCTGTATCCAACAACATGTACAAGTAGCCAAGCAACAAATCGAGCGCTCTATCCAACTCACTCGTCCAACTCCGCGCCACCTTGCCAACTCCCTCAAATTCGCCGTTTATGATAGTCCCAACCCGCTCGGCGCGCGACTGCTCCCCGCCTCACTCTCAGTCAAGCGCTCGAGATCCACCATCCTCAGCGCCTCCTCTACACTGCTCACAAAGTGTCTTTGTCCACCGCACATCTCCACGATACCACTCATCTCAAACAGTCTATATACGTCGCTCCTCGCGTGCGGCACGCGGCAGAAAAATACACGCACATCTCTCGCCCTGTATCCCTGCACAATCTCGCTCAGCACCTGGGCACCCGCGCCGTCAAGGCTGGTAACGCCGTGTACATCGAAGACGACGTTCTTGTTGTGCTCTCTGCGGCGGATGCGGGGCAGCGCTGGATGCGCAGCGCTCGTGCCGTGGTCTTCGAGACGAGCGAGACGGGCGCGCAAGTTACCCGTGTTGGCAAACGTAAGCGGCTCGGGGATCTTGACGATGAGGCAACCCTCTACAAACTCGAGGCTATCGGGGTCAAGCTCAGCATTCGCGAACTGGTTTATGGTGCCAGGCACGCGGCCAAGGATCTGGATGCGAGGGCGAACCGAGTGCTTAATGAGGCGCAGAAGGGATAGACCGATGCCAACGCCGATGCCACGCTTGAGATCCCAGATGATGGTGATCCAGAAGATGAGGCCCATAAGGAGGAGTTCTGACCAGCCTCGAATTTTGAGGAAGAATTTGATGTCGTGAGGTGCCTCTTCCACAAGCGAGTAAGCGACGACGGAGACCATGGCGCAGAGAACACCTTTGGGGAGGTAGTAGAAGTAGGGAAGGAGGAAGATCGTGCTGAGAATGGTGATTATGCTGAGGAAGATGTTGGACATGGGTGTCAAGCCGCCGGTGCTGGCGTTGACTTTGCTGCGCCCATAGCCACCAAACGCGGGAAGCGCCATGAAGAGGCCGCCGGTCATATTGGCTGTGCCCAGGGCGATGAGTTCCCTGTTGGCGCTTAGGGGAAGCTGGACTCCGTCTTTCTGCATGTCACCGCTGCCAAGGGATTTGGCGGCGACACTGGACTCGAAAAAGCCGAGAAGCGCGATGATCAGACCTGTGTTCACTGCATCGCCGGCATATTTCAGGTGCGATGTATCAAAGGGAAAGTGTACGGAGAAGATGCTGCCGCTAGAGTTTACATCGCCCAGGACAGCGAGGCCGCGCTGATCTAAGCGGTAGTGCCAAGTGAGCACTGCAGAGAATACAACAACAAGAAAACGATCGGGGATGTAGGCGACGTTAGGATAACGCGGCTGAAGGCGCTTCTTGAACTCACTGTGAAGAGTCAGTTCAGTTGTAGTTGTTTCTTTTAGATGCCTTACCGGAAGAACATGATAATGCCAAATGCAGTGAATGACATGGCACATGTAAGCTTGTGTGCACGGTGGATGTTCTTGACCAGGAAGACTAGTTTATCCACAGAGCTGCCGTGGGCTACATGCTTCGCCGCCAGCCGTGCAAGACCAGTCTCGGGAATCAACTGATCGATAAAGATGACAACACCAATAGCGCTGATGAAACCTCGCAAAAATGGCCGGCTCAGCACATTATCCAAAAACCCAAGACGGAAAAGGCCAGCAACGAAGATGAACCCTCCAGCCATACACGTGACAATGCCGGCAATTTCAGCATTCAGTCTGCCATCCATCTCACCAGATGTCCCTTTACTGATGTTCTCGCGCACTATTTCGCCGACCAGCAGAGATCCAGGAGCTTCTGGGCCAACGATCATCTGAGGACAAGTTCCCAAGATACCGTAAATCAGAGGGTTGATAGCGAAACTGTAGAGGCCGTGGACGGGCGGCAGATGGGCCAGGTTGGATGCGTACGACAGAGCCATGGGGATGTAGAACGAGGCCATGGTTATGGCAGCAATTAGATCGCCCTTCAGATAGCGCCACTTGTACTGCCTGGTCCAGTTGAGAACTGGAATGTAGTATTGCAGGTACATCATGCGCTGGCTCTTGATGCCGTGGCGCTCAGCGAGCCAGCGTGTGGTGCTCATCTTATTCCTATCTCCATTGCTCATAATGCTCTCAGCCAGGGCATCGCCTAGCAGAGCGTGTGTTGCATCAGCAGCCTCTTCCTCGCCCGCTGCCGTTCGCGATAATCCAGGAAAAGCACCGCCAAAGCTGTTGTCCGAGTGGATGCTGCCAGCAAAGCTGCCATAGTTGCGGCCCACGCCTGGTCGGGCCGCCATTTCGTCTCTTTGCGCTGCCTCGAGCAGTCTCGAGCGCACATGTGGCTCGCTGATGTCAACCTCAATAATGCCATCGTGCTGAGGCGTGTCGGCAAAATCGTGTGTCGAGTGTGCAGAAGTAGCCGTCTCGTTCTCGGTGGGCTGGATGCCTGTAGCAGAAATGTCGATATCATACGGCGCAGTGTTGGCAGCCGTCTGCTGCTGCTCTTCCTCGTAGTACGACTTGCGACGGTGCATGGTTTCTTCGGGGCTGCTCGAGCGGTCTGAGGGAGCATGCGCTTGCCTTAGCTGGCTGGGAGTCGCAGGGGCGTGGGCGTGGCGGGCGCTGGCACTCGACGAGTCGCGCGAATGCCCTCTCGAAGGCGCGTCGTCAAGTTTGGGAGGCATGGCGGTCAAGCTTCGCAGACAGGCTGTCAAGCTTCGCGAGCTGCAAGGAAAAGCTGCTCTCGAGCGCGGGCTCAGCGCAGCGAGGGGACGAGATAAGAGGAAGGCCGGTGTACTACTAATGCCGCACCCATCACGCCTGGATATCGCTGCGAGCGGGGCCTGCGGCTTTAAATATCGTCGTGTTTTTGAAGATCCCAGATCCTTAGCCGATGGCCACAGGGCAAGCCTCTCCCGCACTACCACTACTGCTGCTATGGTACACCCACCGCCAGCCGTTGTGGTCAGTCGCCAATGCACGTGCGCCAATCTAGGCCCCGCCGGCGATGGGCGATGTCATAGCCGCGATCTGAGGATACAAGAGCGCCAGGATTGGCCTGTTTGAAAGCATGCAAGCACAGAACCTTCTGCATTGGTATAGCTCTTACCACACCGCGACGCTGGCTGACAATGCCGAACAGCGGCCTTGGGGGGCGCCACAGGTTGGTGCGAGCCCTGCAGTAGCGTCATCTCGGAGTGCAGAACGGCGCTCGAAAAAAAGGCGGGAGTCATCGTCATTTGCTCCGCATGAACTCCACGCTCCGAACTGCCTCCACATAGACACAGTCATAGTCCAGTACTTATATAACCTTTGCTGCGTGCCAATTGCCTTCGTAGACCTACCTTCACACTCTCTGTAGATCCTCCACCTTCACAAAATGTCGTTCCCTACACTCCACGCCCGCGCCGAGGCCAAGCCATTCGAGCACCGCTCCTGCCTTACGCCGACTACCACCAAGAAGCTGATCGAGGCGGGCTACAAGGTCAATGTCGAGCGCAGCCCCACTAACCCGGACTATGAGCGCATCTTCAAGGACAGCGAATTTGAAGAGGCAGGTGCCACCCTCGTCGAGGAGGGCTCATGGACGAAGGCGCCCCGCGATCACATCATCATTGGCCTGAAGGAGCTGCCCGAGGAGGATTGGCCGCTTGAGCACACCATGGTGCACTTTGCCCACTGCTACAAGCAGCAGGGTGGCTGGGAGAAGGTCCTCGCCCGCTTTCCCCGCGGCGGTGGCGTGCTGTACGATCTCGAGTTCTTGCAGGACGAGTCGGGCAGGCGCGTTGCTGCCTTTGGCTACCACGCTGGTTTCGCTGGCGCCGCACTCGCCATTAAGGTCAGTCCAACGTGGCATCGCTCCCATTGAGCCAACACTAACATGACCAGACCTGGGCCTGGCAGCTCACCCACCCTAACGGCGAGCCCCTCCCCGGCATCGAGACCTTCACCGAGGGCCGCGGCTACTACAACACCGAGAGCGACCTGATCGCTCAGCTCAAGGAGGACGTTGCTGCTGGTGAGAAGGTCGCCGGCCGCAAGCCCACCAGCCTGGTGCTCGGTGCCCTTGGCCGCTGCGGCTCTGGTGCCGTCGACCTGCTCGAGAAGGTCGGCTGCGGCGAGATCAAGAAGTGGGATTTGGCCGAGACCAAGGAGCGCGATGGGCCGTACCCCGAGATTATCGAGTCGGACATCTTCGTCAACTGCATCTACCTCTCCAAGCCCATTCCTCCCTTCGTCAGCCGCGAGAGCCTCAAGAGCCCCAGCCGCAAGCTGAGCGTTGTCTGCGACGTCAGTTGCGACACCACCAACCCGCACAACCCCATTCCCATCTACAACATCAACACCACATTCGACAAGCCTACTGTCAAGGTCGACGTCGAGGGCAATGGGCCCACTCTGTCCGTCATCTCCATCGACCACCTGCCGTCTGCTCTGCCGCGCGAGTCGTCCGAGGCTTTCAGCAATGCCCTGCTGCCCAGCCTGATGGCGCTCAAGGACCGCGCCAGCACCCCTGTCTGGCAGGGTGCTGAGAAGCTCTTCCAGGAGAAGGTGCAGACTCTGCCCAGCGGTGTCCCCAAGAAGGAGGTGTAGATGTACGAAAAAGTATCACGATGAATAGACCGAACGCATAGATTAACGCGACGACTCAAATTACGAATAAATGTTTAACTTCAATCACTTCCTCTTGGCAAAAGTATTTGGACGCACTTACACTCTCCAAACATGCTGCCAAGCTTCTAACCCTAACCCTAGAGACAGCATCCAACGGTGAATAGAAGTTGCCCGTTTCGGCAATTTCTATCCTGGACCCAATCTCACTGCGATCAACGCTGCTCGAGAGTTTCCTTGCATAGTTTGGTCGCACATCCATACCGTATCCCAATATTCTGGTATACGACGCTATACGCTATACGACGTGTCAAGTGAACCGACTACACTAGCGTCCTGCATATCATATTGATGGCACAATTCAAATACAGGGAACATTGTTTCCCTACAGCACGTCGCCAGCTTGTCATTGACAACGAAAGATGTATTTTCTGACTCTCTTTGTAGTCTTCAGGAGTGTCGCATTCGCCACTCCCATCAAGAGTTCCCATTACATACAACATACATTCGAATCTCACGACTACTTGTCCCGTCAAGGCCAAGCTCGTCTTCCTCCTACACCCTCGGCGGAGCCCATTGATATTGTTGAGTTACCTCTACCCCCTGTCGTCCCAAACCGCGATCCTGGATCATGTTCAGTCGATATCAATCCTCGAGGTACAGGCTGCATAGCGCGTGACCTAGGAGAACAGAAATTCCAATCTGGAGACTTTACTCCAGACGGGGACCATGTCATTGTGAATGTTGAGTTTGCTGGAGCCCCCGCACCTCCACATGAGGCGAGCATATACACTGGCGAGCAAGTTATTCTTATCAAAACGAATGGGACCAAGTTCAGTAATGGCGATGCCTGGAGATGTCTTAGTTGTGGTGTACCGGCGTCTCAAGCTCAAGGATTGAACCCAGAGCATGATTATCCGCATGTGTTTCGAGATGGGACCAGAGCCATATGGGGTCACAACATACTAGATTGCAAGGGGGAACAG
This sequence comes from Epicoccum sorghinum, assembly GCA_020272525.1. NCBI lineage: Eukaryota > Fungi > Ascomycota > Dothideomycetes > Pleosporales > Didymellaceae > Epicoccum > Epicoccum sorghinum. The sequence continues at coordinate 369,031 of VXJJ01000012.1, forward strand.
CTCAGCAGCGACTCTTGCACCCCCGACCGCATGTATATCTATCCCATTCACTGGCCAGGTACCAGCAGTGTTCCAAGGGAGATGCGGGTTCATCCAGATGACTCGCACATTGGCTGGAGTTCTTTCACCGCAGGTGGCCAGTTTGCTTACTTTGGTCGTCTCTCTTTCAATGACCCACCATACGAACTTGGGCCCCAGGTACCTCGATACGACCTGGTCGACGTCAACATACTATACAATCCCACACACGCCGTTCCCCTTACAACTAACGGCACGCACCTCACCACCCACGACGACGCTATCACCATCGGCGAGCTCCGAGGCTTCAGCGGCTCAGGCGACGAAATAACATACATCGGCTACCCATCCGAGTCCACCAACATCGATGTCTACGCCATACACCTCACCACAGGAACTGTGCGCCGTCTCACAAGCCACCCCGAGTATGCAGACCCGATCGCCTTCTCCGCCGACGACGAATGGTTCGTCACAATGGACACACGCGGGAGCAATAGACAGATGTGGATGGCCGGCCTAAGAGACATACCTCCCTTGATCGACATCGTCGCCGTCACCGCAGCAGCAAGCACCCGCAACAACGGCGCGAGACGCTTCTTCCAGCCAATTCTAATCGACCGACACGGCGACCGCGGGGACTACTTCGGGCAGCAGGTCAACGGCGGTAAAGACGAGGGCAATGGAGGCATCAGCGATCCGAACTGGAACGGCCGCGCGGACCCAGCGTTCTCGCCCGACGGGACGAGGATCGTGTACTGGCAGGCCATTGTCAGTCCACCAGCCTGCGGAGGAAGGAACAGTCTGAGATGTCCGGCGTCGACGGCGCAGGGAGGGAGGGAGTACCGCGTCATGCTCGCGAGGCTTCGGGACAGGAACCCTGCGGTTCCCAAGGAGGTGTTCCAAGCACCTGACTTCCTGCCCTGGGCTACACCATTCACTCCCGGCTCCCTACCCCCGTCGTCTCTCAACATTGCGCCGGGGACCTACACACTCAACGGCAAAGCCGCAGGGCATGCTACCGTTCACTTCTTCGGCAATATTACACGCATCACCCGCGTCGCAGTCAACTACACCCACTTCTCAGACGACGGGACGCACTTCCTCAACGGCTACGAGGACGTTGCGGTGGCCATCACGCCGCCCAGGGTCTGGGAGAACGAAGTGACGTGGTGCTCGGATATTGTGCGGACGAGGGATGGTGTAGTGGTGGGGACGAAGAGGACGGGGCCTGGAGGGTTTTGGTTGAGAATTGATGCGATGAAAAATGCTTTTGAGGCGAAGGGGACGTTGACGACGGTGGTTGAGGGGGTTAGGTATGTGCAGCCTGCGAATGGGACTTAGAGGGGTTGGTGTGAGGAAAGTGTTTTGGCTGGAAGCAAATACGGAGCTCAGGTTTGGGGTCTGAGTATGGTTACTGGAGATGCAGGATGCAAGAATTCAAAAGGTGAGGTCAGAGTTCATGGTTCCCGTCAAGATCTTGGCCTGCTGAGAGTTACTGCACTGATTGCATTCGCTACACAGTTCGCACTAGGTACTAAATAGCGTCCGATCGAGAAGCATCGCAGACAACCGGATGAGTCTCACGCCTTTGGGACTCAAACATGTACCTCCCTCCTCCTCTCCTCCTCATCGACGCTGTAGTTCCTGATCTTATCATCCGCACCCGTCACCGCAGCCATGTCCTCATCGGCAGCAACATCGAAGTTCCTGCCCCGGTACTCAGGCCCCACAAACGTGAGCAGAATGACATACGCATACACGCAGCCCATGAAGATACAGATCACTAGTCCGTACTGGTATCGGCTCACCTTGCCTTTGGGCGGGAGAGGGAAGCGCTCGCCGATGGTAGCCTCGATGGTTGAAGAAGCAGACGACACGAGGTTTCCGAGCTGGTAACTGGTGCCCACGACGAATGTGCGGAAGCTGCCGGGCGACAGCTCCATTAGGTGGATGGGAATGACACCCCACGCACCCTGGACACAGAACTGCTGGAAGAAAGCCGCGGCGATGACGGCGTTGCTGCTCGTGAAGGTGTATGGGTATAGCAGCGCGCCGCCAATGACGCACATGACGATGATGCTCAGACGGCGGCCGAAGATGGAGGAGCTGTAGCCGACCAGCGTGCCGCCAGTCATGGCGCCCAGGTTGGCTACGACTTGAGTCACCGTCACGCGGTTGGGGCTGAAGTTGTACTGGTTGCTCAGCATCGTAGGGTACAGGTCCTGGCTGCCATGCGACATGAAGTTGAAGCCGGCCATAAGGAGGACCATGTAGATAAGGAGGAGCCAGTGCTTCCTGAGCGCATGCTTGCCTTCTTGCATGAAGAGCTTGGCGGCGTTGGGCTCTTCTTCACGAATGCGCTTGCGCTCTTGATAAGCTTGGGTTTCGGGCAAGCAGAGGCGGAAGAGGATGATCAAGACTGGGGGTCCGGCGCCGAACCAAAAGAGGGGGCGCCAGCCGTGGCCGACGGTGTTGACGAAAGCGCGAGCGAAGACAGTGGCGAGGAGGTATCCGAAGGCGTAGCCTTGCTGCAGCATGCCGGAGATGATACCGCGTGCAGCTTCCGGGCAATCTTCAAGAGCTGGGTGGTGTTAGTTTAGAAGAGGTAGCAGTGCTTGGAGGAACACGTACCGGTTGCAGCAGCGTTGCCGTACAGACCGCCCATGGCGATACCAAACAGGGCTCTTACACCAAGAAACTGCTCGTATGTGGAGCAGAATCCGGTACCGAGCTCCAGCACAATGAAGAGCAGGTTGTTGATGATAAAGGGCCACTTGCGTCCGTAGCGATCAGCAGCCAGACCGAAGATGATACTGCCAACCGAACGCAGCATGAGCACGAGAGTGATGCCCCACGTGATGTCTGATCAGGCATTAGTGAGGGTCTCAATCTCCAGGGCTGTTAGATATACCTTTCTTCGTCTTGTGGAAGCTCTCGGCCAAGTTCTCGACTGTGAGTGACACAGTAAAGAAATCAAAAGCGTCCCATGTCCACGCAAAGAATGCAACAAGGAAAAACATCCATTGCTGCAAGTTGAGCAATCGCAAAAGGGCGATGGGGTTTCCCACTTTAGCCATCGCAGGCTTGAGTGTAGTGACGCGGGTCGCGGCATAGCGACCAACGCTCACCTTCTCATGAGGCTCAGAAGCATACTCGCGCTGCTCCGCGCCATACTTTTCGTCTGCCATGATGGAGTGTAGAGCAAGGAAAGAGGAGTGATGATCCCACTCAGTGACTTGCGACTGGGAAGGCGCAGATAGCGAGGCCTGAAAGCTGGGGAAACCACGCCTTTTAATCACGACTGCCCCACGCGAGCCACAACCCCAGACTGCTTACCACTCTTGGGCGACCCAAAAAGGTTCGATTCGCTATCGCCGCATCGATACGGCGTCGCATGCAAGCCCGCGGCCGTCTTCCTTCTTCGTCGTGACGTCCCCACCCGTGCGTCCCCGCAAAGCTGGGGTTCTCCGCCAATAACGAGGGCGGGAACACCTGCAGGCTGTGCGCCATCGGAGCCCCCAACGTCACTAAGAAAGCACCAAGACGTGTTAAGCGTTGCTTGGCACGTGTAAGCGGCACTGGAAAAGCTTTGTCAAGCCTCTCAAGACGCGCCTGAAAGCTTGGGTGCGCGCTGATGGGCTGGGTTTTCGGCTGACCTGTCTACTGTTTGGTCGCCTGATCTGTGCTTCGGAGGTACTTCAGGGCGCCGGTAATAGGCGCTTGTTGAGCCTCAAGGCTGCACGTAGGTATTTGTTATCTTTAGGCTCCGCGGACTCTGTTCTCTGAAAGAAGGAGGAGACGTGGCAGGGTTTGCCCCCGACTCAAACCCGGCCCAGTTCTCAACCTGGGGCAGGCTCGGGAAGACCAGAATACGAAGCTGAAAGGCGGGGAACGCTATCTGTCCTCGACCTCCGATATTTTGACATCCTGCGAATCAAGCTGTATCGGGCCTGAGGCGTGGCTTGCGCTACGAAGCCCCAGATACTGAGCGATTGGTCCCTACAGAATATTGAGGAACAGATCGGAGGTATCGTTATTGGTCAACCAAGCTCCGCGTCCGATATTATTCTTCGTGTAGTCGAGGGACAATTCAGTGCGGATGGTGCTACGAACGTTGAACCCTGGTGCAGAGGTGGGGAAAGGGTCCTGCTGCCCACCTGCTCTGGATAAGGAAGAAAGCATCCCAAATACCCGCCAAAACCTGCACAACTATCTGCCTTCTGTCTGTTATAATATCCTCATGTCGTCAGAAGGATTTCGGACATAGCAGGTGCTCAGACAGGGCTATTCTCGGGGATAACATTGGCCGCGTTGGTTCGGCAGGCTAGAACATATCTCAAGCCGCACCCAATAGCAGTTAGCCTGTACTTACTGACCTGCAGCGAAAATGCCTCACACAGTCCAGGTTCGAGACAGAGCTTGATACAAGGAAGTTTGGCCACTCTATAGCCTCAGCGTACTTCTCCAATGGAGGAGCGGAGGGCGGCGAAATGAGAGGATATTTGGTAATGATGCTACTTGCTCAATAGTGCAAATTCGAAATTTCTATCATTATAATTTCTCTTTCGTTATTTATCTTGTGTGTCGTAAGTCTGTGACAACAATGTTGCAGATTGAGAGAACTTGTCGTGTTCGCCGATTCTATTCAACATTGCGGAATTTTCCTCTAGGCGTAGATCTTAAGGAAGGACTTCGTCTCGTTGGCCTTCAATTCCTGACCTTCTGGCAGCAGCCTCAGGTAGAAGTATGGCTGATTGTAGCTTCCAGGACCGTCAGCCTCCTGCCACTGCACGCCCCAAGTTGTGGTGTCGTAGCCGCCGATGAAGTATCCGTCTTGCTTGGTGCCGTTGACGTAGTGCTCGTAAAGCGTTGGGGCATCGCCATCAATCAAATACATCAGACCAGCGTCATACGGATAGGGTGAGAGCACAAGTGGTGTCCATTCAACGTTTGTCGGCGCTCCAGCAGGGGTCAGGGCTGTGTTGGTCCGGACCTCGAGGGTGTCATTCGAACACTGAAGAGGCGACTTGGCGAACTGGTTCCAGGAAACGATTGTGATCTGAGGATGTTAATCTTGGCATAATTTCTTCAGTTCATTATGACGAACATGACCCCATCGCATGACTGGCCCGGTTGCTGGGCTGTAGCTGTAGGAGTAGGTTACGCTATCGCCCCAGCCCTCGATATCAGCATTGTCGCTGTTTGCGAGCTGCACGATCCATGGGCCGGCAGTATTGCTCGACTCATCGTACTGAGGATAAGATGAACAGGCTGCTGGAAGAGCCTTGATAGTCACGTCGGGGAGAGCGAATGCTGTAGGAATAGCCGCAAGGAGGGCAGTGATGGAAAGAGATTGGAAGAGCATTGTGGCAATTGTTGAATCAGAGAACAGAAGCAAATCTTGATGGTATCAAAAAATTGGGCGACTTGCGCTCTTATATACGGTATCGATTAGTTTTTATCCGCAGATCATCTGGAGACATTCAGGCAACACAGCCACGACTACTCTCGACATCACCATCAGGGTATCATCCCGCGACTAAACATTTCTAATTTTTACTTAATGTGCATAGAATTGATGAGGGACGCCTGAATGCTGATGAGGGAGACAGATGATTCGCGGGTGCCTGGCATCGTCGATAATCTAGCCGTGTGGGGGGAAGCGGCATCTCACTAGCGCGCTGCCCCTGCATCACCGGTGAACTCGATGCATGGCAATGCTCTGCCCGTCTAACCTTCCTACACGAATTGGTCTATTGATAGAAGACACTCTGCTCGCTCACAGTACCGGTCGCTATGTCAGCACTTGTTGCCTCAAATCTGCACCGGGATTGTGTCTGACATGCCTACGGTCCAGATGTGAATCAGTCTGCCGTGTTCTTGACAGTATGTTCAAGGCTTTGAATTCCAGCTTTGACGTCTTGCGGTTTTGAAAAACGTAACGCCCTTGATCATATTGTGACGAACGATTGACAGCACTACTATTTGCCTTGACAGTAGGACAGCTACTGTAGGTCCTTGCTTTTGCCTAATCTTGACAGAGGCAACATTGATCTAGGTAGTCCTTATATTCCATACTGAACCTGCCAGAGTGCGAATCGTAGTGTTCTTCGCCAATTAGCAATGTACCTCTTGGTTCACATATCTCAAGATTGAACTGGCAGTATCGTTGCTTGTCTTCTATGCAAGCACGTTCTGTACGGATGATCAGTTGGATATTTGCTATCCCGGCCACTCGAGTCATCTTTGGACCTGCCTTTCTGTTTTGTGTGTAGTCTCCTCAATCATATCAGTGATCGATTGCTATAGCTGCGATGGTGCGAGATAGGCTGCGTTTCGTTGACAAAGTATTAACTCATCTTACGATTGTTGACTGGCATGGGTAAATTGGGCACACAAGAATAAGCTATGGCCCTGATCGTAATACATGCAGCTAGCCTGTGCTAAATCGTACTATTAAGTACTATACGACTGTTCGATACAGGTAAAAGCCTCCTCGTAGAAATATTTGTAAAGTTGGTAGATTCGCTATGAACAAGTCTACATCAGATTCTAATCTATTGGAAGTTTCGTCTGTCGATTGGTAAGAAGCCATTTGATCCTGGCGCTCTACTTTGCGTCAATGAGGCTGAGTAGAAGCGCAAGTCCTTTTTCGCAGCCCTTGACAGCTCTCATTGTGAGATTGTTATAGCAAGGAGTAGTCGCATATTATGTCCAATAAGGTGCGGACGTCAGTTACGTGGCTACTGCAAGATGTATAAGTGTACCCGGTAAAAAGTTGGGCAAACGTTGATACCATGCCCGACTTAGAGAGTAACAGAGAAAACGTTGAAGATATATCGTCAATGGGTATCTCCTGAAAAGTCTGGGTAGAAATAATATGACTTTCAGCACTTACCTTGCACTCTTGACAAGAGTCGTTTGTTATTTAATCCTATATTATAAAGAGATGTTCTCTTTGCAAGATCACAGATCTCTTAATTTATGTATCGGACCTACAGCTGGACGAGGAATCATCCACCGCCGCTACTATTCATTACAGTGTTAGCGCTTTCTCTGACCTTCTAAATACCACCAAGCGCTTCTGATTGACCGCGTCCAACGATATTACCTTAGGCAACTGGCTCTGTGGATCTGTTGCGATTCGTAAATCGCGTGTCGCTTTGCAGTCCTAGTCACAATATTATAAAGTAATATAGTTGAGTTGGAACTCTCTGAATATATGACCTAATCTGCGGATGGGAGTGGCAAGGCAATGTTGGCTTTCGTTGCAAGATTTCCTTCCTATGCGATAATCCGCAGTGCTTAGGAAAGATGGCCTGTCCCATCTCGGTAACCGATAGGCCTTTGAGATCAAAAACTTGGTTGGCGCTGAGTAATCTGATAAGGCCTTGGTTGTGTCTTGAGCCCGCCGAGACGACGAAATATGCTCATAGCTATTTGTTAGACGAAACAGAGGCAAACATCCTACAAAATATGGCCGGCCTCAAATCATGCTCACCTTGCCTCGCTGACTATTCGGGTATCGAGGGGTCAGACAATGGGTAAATGTGGTATCATAGTTGAAGTGCTGGAAAGAGTACAGGGAGGCGTCCTAGATCAAAGTGCAACAGCGTTCATGAAATCAATACTGCATATCTTGTTAAATGTTCCAGTCCGCTATGTACTGTACGCATAATTTCCAAACTCTCAGGATTCATGAATTGATAGCAACCATGTAACGCTAGAGACGACTTTCGTGGATCGTTCATCTAGGAGCAAATCTATTGGAGCGCTGCAAAAGCAACGTCTATTACTTCAACAACGATTCCATTTGTATCCAAAGCCCTGAGGCCAAGCTGTCCAGCCCAACGTAGTACTCAACAGTTATGATAGCCTGGCGAGCATTTAGATTCCACAGGCTACATGACATATATTGGCATCTGCCCAAGCCAGTGACGCTTGCCAATCGAGGAGATCTTACATTCTCAAAGACTTAACTTGAAAAGAGATCCTTTCTCCTTTCCCGATTAGACAGACAATCTCTATCCGCCAAGGTCGCGGATAGAGATCCGTCACAATTCCCGTTTTCACTTCTGAATCGTGGAAAAACATAACGGTGCTGGAAAAGCGATGTAGCCAGTGTTCGGAATGGAATTCTAGTCGATAATCATACAAAGCCAATCCTTCGCTTCATTATGGACCACGCAGTCAAGAATGTGATAAAGAACGACCCAACAGAGTCTTTCTCATGTAAATATCTGATACTTCGATTTGCTGGGCCTCTCCTCCGCACCATGCTAAAAGAGACCCAACGACTGCAGCGTGAGGTGACAGTGCTATGAGCTGAGGTCCCTTGTACTTTCTACAAACTCCTCAAACAAGTCCAGATAGCGTTGCAGTGAAGCTGTCTTGTAGCGCTATCGAAAGCAAATCAACGTCTAGAATCTACAGCCAGCAATTAAAACAAGATGATGTGATTGTCAAGTTAAGCCCGATGAAGATAAGTCAGTTAGATATGCTACCACAGTCCATCGTTGTACGCATATGTCGTGCTACGAAGCTTGCAAATCGGTATGTTACCACTCTGTTCCGGTATTTTGGCCGTTCAGTCAACCAATGTTCCGTGGTTCAGTCCTTCAAAGCATTGCTTTGTCAATCCATTTTCATAACAATTGCACAGACGAATGAGTTGACATTTCGTTAGTATGAGTCAAACCACACCTTAGTACTCACGAAGCCTTGTAGTGTCAACAGCAAACGGCGCTAGATGTCTGCCTCTATTTCGCCGGTGCGAAGTCCGTGGGAGGGGGCATATTGTGAGAAAGTCGATAGTTCAATGACGGCGCATTGATCATTTGAAGGTAAGAGTATTATCGATTCAACAGATTGATACGTTTCTGAAACCATCATGTGTAATAGAACACCAGACCCCGCTATCACATGCCCTTCTGCGAAAATCTAGTGACTAATACTATAGCATTAAGCCCCGCGCGGTCCGCTGATGTGACTCTCTTCTCAGACGCGTGTGATATTAGAAATTAGAAGGACGTGTAATGCCTGTTTCCGGGTCTTCTTCTAGAATAATTCGCGACATGTTGCTATGCACGGCTACGTCGAAGTGACTGCTTGCCCACTAGCTGGCAGCTATACAAGATATTGTGATTTTGAAGAGCGCACACTGTAATTTATCAGCTGTCAGTCAAACGTTTTGTGAACGCAAGCCCTACACTCTGACCGCGATTGGTTGATGCTTCAGCGCACTGGGCCTTGCCATCTCTGACGAGACACCCGACACTTTTGAAGGATCCAATAATGGAGGAGCAAATACTTACCAGACCCGTTCAGCAGCGTAGCCATCATAAAAAGCCTTACATTTGTTTAAATCGCGCTGATCAGAAATGAAGCCCTCCAGTCAAAATTTATATTCTGTAGCTTGCCAGGTATCTCATAGGAGCTACCAAGGTGCAGTGTAAGGAGTATTGGGCACAGACTCCACTAGCCATCTTCGTATGACAGCTGGCTGCTGCAATGATGTCGTACGCTCAGGTAGCAATCTCTTGGTAGTCTATACTGTATGTCGTATAAGTAGAGTACCAACGTTACGGGGAGTGCTAGAATCCCTTTCTTCTATGGAATGCTGTATCGTGAATGTACACTGCCAAGTAGGAATGACATCGCCCTAGTCAGCTATTGGTGCGGAGCCCGCTCCATCGGCTCAATCGATCCGGCCAAGACTACAACCCTCTAAATTTGCTCTGATGCTCACTGGAGAAGCTGCGCAGAGTTACATACTTGTCGCCACTCTGCTCATGATCATATCCGGGCATCTTCACATTGCTCGCACCTCTTACTGACTGACTTTGTGGATGCTCTAGAGCCTGCTGTCAAACGACACATCTACATATGTGGACGTGCTATGCGCTGCTTACAGAAGCTAACGCTGACAACGATTGATAACGGGTGTGAACCCTGTTGAGAGTAGCCAACGTGCTGCTCAGGCAGACTCATGAGATCCTTGGTCATGGGAACAGACGTATCACTCCTGAATAAGCTCTGTTGCAGTCAGTGAGGTTTGAACGAAGCAGAAACGATCCAGGCGCTCACTGGATGTGTATCGTACGTTTTTGCCACACGCTAGCTACGCGGCAACGCAAGTACAATGCAACCCTGAGGGGCAAGTCACGTTTATTAATCTGCGGCTGCCCAGCGTATAAAATCATCGGATGAGAGATCCCCGAGCCCGCTGAGATGTGGTCGGACTCTGCGCAATAATATCATTTCAAGCACCTCCGGTTTTCCTGATTCGATTGGTCTGCCACCGTCAGTACCGTCAAGCCGCGTCTCTTGTGTGAGACGCGGCAACAAAGCTGCGAGAAGATCGCGATATTGCCTATACATTCTTCACAAGAGACTGAGAGTACTGAGGCGCAGCGCTTCCTTGGGCATCGGAATTCAACTATCTCTTGTGCAAAGGATACGCACAAAAGTAGAGTGGTGTTAGCGGAGGGATGCCGAAGAGATCCAGTCAGACGATCAGAATATCACGAAGAAGCGAATCTGCATGCAATCTTGATTCGTCGTTCTTCTCGGCATGTGTATGCTTGTCAAAGGACCAGAGGCATGGAACCTTGCCACGCGCCCCGAGATTGAACGCCACTATTGTGAAACGACGAACCCGGTTCAAGGCAACGCTGGTTCTGTGTAACGTGTGCCAGAATCTTTGCAGATACGAACTCCCCGTGCCGAAGCTTGTCGCCGGCTACAGTCGAGCACGCTACAAGACATTGCGATTCAGTATTGTATGCGTCGGTCTTTTAGGTGGGGCTGGGCTCGGCTTGCCGACGGCTCGTCCAGAGTCAAAAGCAAAATAGCTTGGCCGTGGATCGGGGCTTGCGATGACAGGATCCACAATGTGGCCATCCTATCGACTTCAGAACGTAGGAAGATACACGAAGAGGTCTCGTCTCAGACCCTCGGCATAGAGCTATCGATTATGACCCTGAATCTGACATGGCGGCGATCGCCTGGGCGGGCCGCTGGCGCTAGTAGTACCGTCAAAGACGCAGCATTGAACCCTGATAGTGTTGTTCCAGGCCAATTGAAAGATGTATCAGCAGCAAGCATTTGTTTGGCTTCTACATCTAGGCGTACTTTAGGATGGTGTCGATCGTTACAGCGCCCAAGGAGGCACTTGACCTAGGAGCAGACAAGCACCCGATGAGATGCGACGATACCCAATGCATGACAACGCACAACGAAGTCTCAGCTCCTGCGGGCCCAAAAATCGCCCACTTGTTGCCTGCGTAAGCACAGACCACATGTGTGTGAACAGAATCAGATGTGACCATCATGTACCTCAGCATTGGGAATCGATCGGCCCGTTAGTGTACAGATTTTATTGGTGAGCTATCCAAAATCCCATACATGCCCGAAGAGGTTACAACACTGCCTTGGAAAAACAATGAGGATCTTAAGTGCACCGGTCGTGTTCTTCTGTGTATGCCCATTTTGAGTCTTTGCCACACAGCGTACAACACAGAACAGTCTTGAAAACGTGTCAGCAGACAATATTACCTACTCGTCATCTGATCCCTCCCGAGCAACGAAGCCGTTCATAATCTGAAAAACCGCTCCGGATATCCAGCGATCCCCTACCGCAAGCGAACGAGGGAGTTTGAATTAACATGCTCGCCCAGCCGGTTCGCTCCTCCCACACCAGCGAACATACTATGGTTCATCACGATGGCTACTGCGATCAATTTCCGGCCCCTCCGAAAGCATGGGAATGTTGTGGCTGTAAACAGCGATTCTACGAATTTGAGAAGCAGTGCAACTTTTGCGCAACATTATTTTGCAAAGACTGCAAGAAGATACCCTGGAAGTGATCACCGCAGTACGTCTTCTAGTGGTGCCGAATGAGAAGCCGAGTCCTAAATTTTATTGAGGAAGAGGAAGTATCCTTCCGGCCGGTCACGACAGGGTTTCGAAGTCGGAACACTCGTCGTATCTGGGCGTGGGAGGACAAATGCAAGATGGAGAGAAAGCCCATCAATTTCAATCCAAAGCACCCAATTCTCGGGCATATGTCGAAATTAGTTAGACATAAATTCCATTGCTCCCGAATGTTTGACAACCTCAATCTCTCGGAAACCTGCAGTCGTGACTACAGTAATGCCAACGCGTTTGGCGGACTACCTACCCCACCCGGTACATTGGCTGGCGAACTCGTCACCATGAAGGTCCATCTATTCTCCTCATGGCATTTCTGGCTCAAAGCTTCAAGGTCCCATAGTTCGCCGATTGGCACACCCCACAAAGGAAGGAGGGCAGCATGTAAGCTCGCCCCGAAACTCTGTGGAGGCCAGGCTTCGAGGCTCATATTATCGGCTGCAACGGCTGCAAAGTAAGTATCGTGAAGAAAATCCTTCATCTCCTCAGAGGCTTCCAATCCGGCGTAGTGGTGCCTCATGACATCCCATGTACTACGATCATGCTTTTCTTCTCCTGTCAGACTGTTGTATCTTTCTAGCCAGCCCGTACGAATCAAAAGAATGTCTCCAGTCTCGAACGTGACCCCTTGAGATTCGGCGCATGCCTTTACATCAGCTGCTGTTATCTGATGCTGGGTGAACGGATCGTAGGGATTATGTATCTGCGCCCATTTGTACACATCAAGCAGAATACCGCGTCCTACTATTCCCCGTCTTGCCCAAGCATCGATACCAAGTCTCCTCGACCTTTCTGACGCGCCCGATCCTAGCTCTTCTTCTTCCCCAATCTCTTCAGAAACAATACCGTTGTAGAAACAGCCTGATTTAGGATCAGCAAAGTGCCGGAACCCATCCCATTGGCTGCTCGATTGTGTATTGAAGGTGGTTTCATCGTCGAATGCCCCTTTGCCAATCGACTTTATTCTGTGTTCGAACGGTCTTCTTCCAAAGAAGGGAGGCGATGGCTCGCTCAAAGACAGGTTGAGCGAGACAACACATCCTATCTTCACGTTCTCTTTCATCGCCTTCCGTACACGCCCGGGAGTGAGAAGATTCAAGCGGCCAAGCTCGTCAGAGCCGCCCCAGAACCATGCTGAGCCCTCTGGAGTGCCTGCAACAATGGGAAGCTGGGCGCGTTTGGGAAAACTGGCTCGTTCACGGTTGGGATCAAGGCGCATGCTGTGTGGTGATGGCGAGGAAATTTGCGCTGAAAGATGTAGATTAACATCGTGTGTACAGGTGCACGTCTAGGAGTGTAGTCGAAATGATGATTACGTCGTCATGGAGTCATCAGTGATCAATATGACCGTGTCACGCCAGCCTTGGAAGCCCCACAATAATTGACCTGCAGAGAAAGCAGACATCGAAGATGTTTCCAAACAGCAGATGTACCGTGTTCGAACTACAGTATCGCTCAAAGGACGGCGACATCTCGCCTCTATTCTTTAAGACACTATTCTTTAAGACGCATCTTTGCGACTTCGCCGCCTCATAGATCCAGAGATTCAACATTCTGATCGCAACGCTACAAAGTCACCGAAGTCCGTGCCCGATGTTTTTTGTTGAATGTCGTCCTCAAGAGCATCGTCGAGGAAACGCTTCGAAACAATAGTACACATGTGGATTTAACTTCCGAAAATGATACGACCAGGTGCCGGGGCATAAGACACACACGCGCGCGCGGCACTGACCGCTGAACAGGTAACTGCTTGGGACCATCCTCCTGTCTATCGCGATCTCATCGCAAAAAAGGACTTCACTCGAGCAGGACAACGTGCATTGGCTGGCTTACAAAGCCCACGCATTAAAGCGCACCTTGCACAGGAACTTACGGGAACAATCTGCTCAATCTTTACCCGGCCTACACAGCCCAACAGCATGCGCGTCCATTCGTATAGTCCTCTGCGGGCACCCGTGAAGAATCGCTTCCACATGCTCATGTCAACTGAACCAACGAGATCGATGGAAAATGAAAGGAAAGCTTTCCGGTATGCACGGATGCCAAGTCGACAGGTCTCCCATGATGGATCTTACATTCGTACCGCTCTGGTGGAAACTTGCAGAACAGTTTACTACTGCGACGCTAATGCAGTGGGACAATGCCGCAGTTGCATTGAGGTAAGCCGCAATCGTCAACGAAAACGACATCGAATGAACAACAACGCGCCCCCCATAAGCGCCACCTACGCCGAATCATCTCCACATTCCCGATAAACCGAGCAAAACTGAACGCCGTAATCCAGACCTTTGGACTAGAACAGGTGTGAGATAGTTTCTATTGGCCTCGCGAGGTCCTTCGCCAAAGCTTCATTTCTTGAGCGCAGCGTCGTACAGACTGACCAAGACCCCAACTACGGCACCAATCTGCAGCCCGGAATAGCCGCCAGGAACGTTGTTGCGTACAACGCCAACGGTCTGTTCTGAGAATGGACCCCAGCTCAAATCGATTGTTTTGGCCAGCCCAGCTTCGCCTACTAGAGATGCATCGACGATAGGTAGACGGTATGCGCTATATGCCAGGATAGCTTTGACAATATTGAATACAAGCGGATCCGCAGGATACTGTCGATAAGAAGACTTGTGGTTGGTGTTCGATCGCAGCGTCAAGTTGAAAAAGTAAGAAACGACAAATGGCAGGACCCAGCTTGTCAGAGACCACAGGGTAGCTGGGGCCCACCACTCGCTTGTGAGGAGTGTCCAGAAATCTGGGATGTGCAGGTAGTGGCTGTTCGCCGCATCGATAGCGAAAGCAGGTGTCGTCTGTAGGGTGTTGAATTGGAGTCCAGCAGCTTCAATCAGCAGAATGAGGGTTTGAATGGCAGCGACCGAGCTGACATTCTCACGGACTGCCTCCTTAATCTCGTCCACGCGTGTCTTCTTCCACAGCTCTGATGCCTTCGTTCCTGCAGCTTGTAGAGACTGATCAACAACTTCAGCAAGTTGAGAGGGTGATGCAGGCAGGTCGATCTCGTTCCCAATCTGAGAGACGCGTCTTGATACAGCTCGTGGAGTCTGTTTTGACAAGCTCTGTGTCAAATCCTCACCGGTCCGGATGAGGCTCTGGGATGCCGATTGAACGGTCTTGGAGGCAGACTGCGCGGCAGATTGGGCGACAGCACGTGGTGTACGTGTCGTGTAGGACACTTTCCTCTCTGGTGTTGCCTCCACACTGTACTGTTGTTAGCCTAGCGCGTCACGCATTGCGTGTGTGCCGAGTACTCACGATGGCGCCCTCACAAGAGTCCTACGACGCGTCGATTTCACGGTTGAAAACGGCTCTGGCGATGTTTGCTCCCGCTTTACAGGGGAACCTCCTCGACTGTAATAATTTACGAAGTCTGGATGCTTGGCATAAGTGGTCTCATTGCTGTTGAGATGGTCCTCAAGCGCGAGCACCAGGTCGTCTTTCAACAGACCCTCCGCGCTGTAATAGCTTTAGTGACATATCACGACGCGATAACGATGGTTTAAACGTACTCTGCGAGCTTTGCGGTCTGCGCAAGCTCAAGCAGCTCGCCTTTGCGCTTCTTCTGTAACCACGAATGAGACATCGAGACCAATACGAATGTAGTCGCGTAGATGAGGCGACCAAGAATATAACAATATTGAAGGGATCAGAGCGCGTTGAGATAAATTCTCCGGGATTCGTGATGAAGTGGGGAAGGTGCTCGACGCGATGTAAACAACAAGATGGCTGGGCTACGTTATGTCACGGGGAACGCTAGCCTAATGTGGACTTCCCTCAACTGTGGCTATCTTTTCAATGTGTCGCAGGCTAAACAATTGTCTTACGCGGTTTATTCAAAACTAGAACCGCGTAGTTTGTTGATGCAAAAGGTACAAGACGCTTATCTTAGGGCGCTTTCCGAGCCGCAGATAGTGAATTGTGCAGGGGCGGCCGGCAAGGAACGGCAGCAACTGCGTCAGGTCTTGGCGCGAAATTCGATGCGCAGGCGTCAGTAATATAGCAACAACAAACGTCACTCCTTGCAACGTTCATCTGCACATCTTAGATTTCCTTCCGCACTTATTCTTCTTTTTGCACATTTCTCCGATCTATAAGGCAGATACACAGCGCCCCTGTCGAGACGCAAATGGTCCTTGCCCGAGTGGCTAACTTTTTCACGAACGGCGAACCCACACAAGAGCTGGTAGAGGAGAGCAGAAGAGATGTTGCTGGTACAATGGACAAACTCGCACCGCGTGCGATGAATGCGGCAGAGGCTCTGGCGGACGATATAGAGGATGAAGGTCGACCGCCATACCTTCATGTGAGGAAGCCTGGAATCAGGGATCAGACAGACAACGATTGACAGTTGCGCAGGCAATGCTGGCTGGAGGCTTAGGAGGTTTGACGGGCGATATGCTCATGCATTCCCTGGACACAGTCAAGACACGACAACAAGGCGATCCCCACATGCCACCGAAATACACGTCTATGGGCAGCACATACCAGACGATATGGCGACAGGAAGGATTCGTAAGAGGCTTATATGGCGGTGTTCAGCCTGCGTTTCTAGGCTCGTTCTGTGGCACTGTATGCTTCTTTGGAACATACGAGTACAGCAAACGATGGATGATCGATAATGGCGTTGCTCCGTCGGTGGCATACTTCACAGCCGGCACGTCT
Source organism: Epicoccum sorghinum (assembly GCA_020272525.1). Classification (NCBI taxonomy): domain Eukaryota; kingdom Fungi; phylum Ascomycota; class Dothideomycetes; order Pleosporales; family Didymellaceae; genus Epicoccum; species Epicoccum sorghinum. The sequence goes on from VXJJ01000012.1 coordinate 385,651, forward strand.
CAATTCACATTTGATAGCTTTTGCTATACTGACGAGATTCAGGTCTCCTCGGTGATCTTGCCGCCGCACCGTCCTACGTACCCTCTGAAGTCTTGAAAACGCGCCTGCAGCTTCAAGGACGATACAACAACCCCTACTTCAACTCTGGCTACAATTACCGGTCCACCACCGATGCTGCCCGAAGTATCATCAGACAAGAAGGCTTCAGTGCTCTGTTTCACGGATATAGGGCCACACTGTGGCGAGATCTGCCATTCTCAGCTTTGCAATTCACCTTTTACGAGAAAGAGAGGGATCTCGCAAAGAGCTACATGGGGTCGAACAACATCGGCCTTCTTTTGGAGATTGCTACGGCGGCTAGTGCAGGAGGAGCAGCAGGAGTCATCACGACTCCCCTGGACGTAGTCAAAACGCGCATTCAGACCCAATTGCCCCAAATCCCGGAAGCATCGACATATCCCACGAAACCTGCGATCACGCCAACATCTTCCGCGAAACACACTTCTGCTTCACGAGCAACAACAACACATTCCTCCCATAGTCGGCCCATCTCAACTTCGTCACCCTCCACAACACTCAAAGCGCATGGCGCTGCAACACTCGACACATCCTCCGTTTACACTGGGTTGAAGATCATATACAAAACAGAAGGCTTTGCTGGGTGGTTCAGGGGCGTGGGCCCTCGATTCGTTTGGACGAGCGTCCAGAGTGGGACAATGTTGGTACTGTACCAGACGTTGTTGAGATATTTTGAGCAGCATCCGCTCGTGAATATGAATGAGGAATTGTAATATATTGTACGACTATGTCAAGATACGCGGACTGGACGATTGGAGCATTCAAGATATGCATTAGCGGCGTTTGGGCTCGCGAAAGAAGCGATACATTAGATCAGGGCTACGTCCCCAAATACACCTTTCAACCACCTCCTTTCAGAGAGACCAGTATCATTCTGACAATTGTCCCAAATGTACCGACTATGACTTACTCAAACATGTGCGCGAGACGTCATTGTCAAATAAGCTCAGCCAGTGAACACCCACGGAGTCTTGCTATTGTTTACATCCTGAACAGCCACGAAGCTTGCTAGCCTATGATTGCTCTGTAGCCGGGACGCTCCCAGTCTAGATCCCTATACACTGTCCGCTCAACACAGCCTTATCGTCAGGAGATTAGCAGCTGGATACAAGCTTATGCTTCTTAACAAAGTCATTATCGTTCACGTTTCTCCTGATCGTGTAACGCGACGTCTTTGTGTGGTACCCGGACGATCGTGAAAGAGGAAGTGGCGTTGACGAGACTTGTGGTGGTGTTCGTTGGGCAGGCGGTCGAGTCAACATCGCAGGAGACGAGTTGGTGCGCGGTTTCGACGTTGGGAGTGCTGGCGCTGTCGCCGCGTGAGTTTGCTTTGTTGTCAGTGGTTTTGATGTTGATTCCTTTAGCAAACTTGTCTCTATATCGCCGTCGCGAGGCGAAGGTGGGCTTGATGTGCACAAACTAGGTGTCGAAGCTGACTGCGCTGATGACGGAGATGTTGATGCCGAAAATACAGATGCAGGCAATCCGAAGTGTCCTATCGCCTTTCGATAGCAGTTATCCCATGCTCGATACGCGAGAGAGTCATCCGGAGATGCTGGTATTGTGCGCTTGGCTGGAGTGTCTGAAGTCTGGCTTAGGACTTCGACATACTTGTCGATGATACGAGCCGGCTTCCGCTTGGTCCTCATGTTAACGCCGTACGTGGCCCGCTCTATGCGCAAACATTGAAAGTGATCGGCTGCAAATATGCATCAGAATGGGAGACAGTTTCGAGCAAAAACATCAGCGAAGACTCATCCACCACCGGCATCTCGTGATGGTATCGCAGACTCGTACCTACGACCTGCCACACTCACACCTTGGGATTTCGATCATGCAAGCGCTACTCGAGCGGCAGATGATGCATCGGCAGAACACGCCGGCCTCTCAGAGCTCCCCAGTCACTCCAGGAACAGAGCTCGAGAAGGTCCAGGGTCCGCATTGGCGTCACACTGCGATACGCGGACGGCAGCTGAGCTGAACCGAGCGTTTGGGCAGTAGGGCTGATGTGGAAGGTCTGCTGTCGATATGCGTGGCCGGTCCTTTCATCCGGGCCTGTGATGATGATGCATTGAAATGTCTGCATAGCTAGCTGTCAAACCTTATTCTATCTACACATTAACAATGTCGCTTGAGGAGAGTATTCAGTTGCCATGTTTGCATTTCCCTTCTTGCTACTTTACATAATAAGAAATTGTTCGAAATCTGGGTTGGATGAGCGTTCATCATACTCATTGCCCCCACTTCTGATAGGACGACTCTAAAGAACCCCTGCGAGTACGTAATTTGGATATGACTACGGGTACTGTGTAAGCGCTCAGAATAGTCATATGAGGCGAAAAAGGTCCTTGGTCGGTGCACATCAGTCCTCCGTGAGCGTAATCGTGTCAGGACTGATTGACTAGCGTAACGTCACCATGACGTGGAGGACTGTGCGTCCAATGGCCATTGGGAGAAGATCAGATTTTGCCTTAGGTCTATTGGTATAGATCGACCGTAGACAGCGTGGTGGATCCTGAAGGTAGGACCTGTGTATAATGTCTTATGACAGTGCTGTCAATTACGATCGAAAATATGCGACTTGAGACAACGAAAAAGCTTCGAGCGATTTTTTACACTCCAATTAAGCACAATACAAAGTCCTTGTTATGTTTACAAAGAATCTTCATTTGGCTGGCGCAGCTCAAGGAATTTAGAAACCTCAAAAGATGGCTTTACACTAGAACTTGATCCTGTCAACTCTCAATCTTTAACAGTTTGATTCTTCACAATGTTCTCTTAGAGCTCACAAGGTGATACGAGCCCAATAGCACTGTAGGGATAGAGTGGAAACACAGCATTGCGCAAGTATTTCAACATCCCGGATGCTATCAGCCACGGGAATGTATTATCTTCTCGAAATTAGGCTAAAAGAAAACCGGAGATGCAGTTGAAGTCAACAGAAACATAGCTGAAAGTTACAACCTATCAGCATATGCAAACGCTTACTGAGATCATGCTGTCAACTTGACATGCTTGATTAATGATGGACTTGGCTATCTAACAATATATTGCCGCTGGTGAAATAGTTTTTCAACTCCGGATCTGAGCTACCGAAAAGAACTAGCATGCAATATCCACTATCTACAGCGCTTCGCCCAGCAACTTGTCGCAGAGGACGAAGGCTGTGTACAGCAGATGGCATCTTGTCATATCAATCAGCTCGAGAGGACCACGGTATATACTGACCACGAACTAATGTTTTAATCCCCATGTCTAGTCTCATAGATTGCATGTAGTAACTTGCAATCAAAACAATAGACCTTGAAGCCAGACAAACACATGAAAGAAAATGAAGTAATTCTCGCACCGTGAGAGTTTTCCAATATTTCACCTGATGAGTCGAACTCACACAACTCTCCTCCTGCTCGCCAATCTCCTTACGCACGAAGATGGAACGTCCCAGTATCTTCCTCTTCAAATACCACCAGGTATGGTCCCCATTCCTTCACCCTTCCCCTCGCTCTCTCTTCGCCTTTCTACTCCCAAATCAATCTCAACCTCACCAAACCAGCAAGTCCAACACCTGTAATAACCATCGGCCCAACAATGATACAACCGCGCATATGTCACGACCCACAACAAGACTTTCCACATAATCCTTGCTCCGCACTGGAACACTCAGAATGAGGCAATAAAAAAGCATGAGCAGAAGCAGCACAGCCCTGTTCTGCCCAGAAAAGCCGATAGCAGATACACTTGCAACCTGCAATTTCAACCCCGCACTTGCACCCCGTCATACCCCATCGCACCAGACACCAGAGCCCGGGGTGAGGAGGCTCTGTGAGATTATCGCAAGTATATATATCGTCAAATGTAAGTGGCTGCCAGAGTCACCTAGTGGAGGACTGGAAACCAACCGGTGCCGAAGCCGGTGTTGTTGAAGTCTCGTACAGTGTTGATGCCTTTCCATGTGTCAGAGATGGCGGAGATGGTTGTTTCGTATTACCTACATAGATGGAAATGTGAATTCTTGTTTTCAAGAGAAGGTAGCGTGCGGGCATAGCGCTGCATATGCCATCTGCGGGCTTTGGAAAGGCTAGGGAAGGGCGTGGGGTGCTCGACACAGACAAGGATATGTCCCTGGTACACTCTGTCGAATTGAGATATCTCTTATACCGCTAGCCAGAATCTGCTCACGCTTATATATGGCTTAAATTTGCCTTCACCTCGACAGGAATCACCTCTGCCAATCCTAAGAATGAGACTTGAGATCCTATCCTGGTAATTTGACTATGACAAGAAACTTGGGGACGCACTCAAGGGCACTGCAGCTGCTTCATGTGTAGGAAATCTTTCACGTGCCAGAGAGCCATTCATTTACGTCCCACTTGGCTTTCCGTCAGTGGAAGTGAGAGTTATATACACAGGTCAAAGCTACCTGCATAGGTGGACGCTACACCCACAGATGCACCTCTCCCTCCTCCAAATCTACCTGCAGAACAGCGACACTTCCATCTAGACCACAGCTGAGACGCTAGTCTAGGTGTTCAATCCTTCTACCTTATAAGAAGACCACTGCGATAAACACGATCGTATACTGCGGAAAATTACAAGGCAAGGCTGCTGGTTCGAATCCTGGGAGACAAAGAAAAGTGGTTTTCGGCAGTTGGTAGAGAGTTCTCTCAGAAGAAGTCAGTTGTTCTTTTTGCTACTTGAGTTAAATGGCATTTATTGGACTAAGGTCGTGATCTTTTCCCTCCAGTATTGTGAGTGACGGTGGGTGTACCCACCCCGATTCTTTGTGCTTCTGGTCAAAGTGAATAAGGACTTGGTGAGCAAATAAGCACATCACGGTGGAAATATGAGCGATTTGCATCGCTTGCATCACGAAGGTGATAGGCAGCGGTTCCAAATGCAGAGAAAGATATAGGCAGCTGTCTTGCGCCTAGAAAAATGTAATTGACTCCGTTCTACTGCAAAACGCCGACAATGCGTTTCCACCGCTTGATAGCAACCGGTTGACAGAAGTATCCAACATACTCTTATTACAAACTCGTAAGGTGTGGTATGACACCACCAAACGCGTAGATCTGAACTAAAAGGGGGTATCAGAGCCCAACAGGCTCAACTCAACAACAACTGCGGTGCTGTGTATACGTGTGCTCGCTAAATCCAGAAAGGTATCGTAAAGTAGTGTCCAGAAGAGTATCGTCGTCCCCGTCTACACAATGTGCCTTGAAGGCTCTGTAATCCTATCGTCTTATGACACCTCTGTGACCCTCGATGGGAATGAGTTCTTGAGCCAAATGTCTCCACCTTCTCCCTTCTCCCATTTCTTCCAGGCAATCTCGTAGGCTTCTTCGAGATCCCGGACCCATCGTTTTGTGTCGTACAGCGCGCTTGTCCATCGTGCTTCATAGAGCATCTTTCGTAGCCGGCTCAAGCGTCCTGTGGCCCGGTGACCTTGGTAGACACATTCAATGCCGAGGCGAACAGCCTTCTCTTCGTAGTCTTCGTCGCTTGAGGCGATGAGTTCCTTGGCAGCCTGAGCGCCTTCTGGCGTTTTTGGCAGTGCGCCTTTCAGGATAGATGCTGCCATTCGAGAACACATCTTGTATTTGTAGCGAGGCAAGGTGAGTAGAGGAGTGCCCGACCAAAGCACATCGGCGGCTGTTGTGTGTGCATTACATTCTGGGGTGTCCAGGAATAGATCGCAGACTCGGGCGCGAGAGATATGCTGATGTTTTTGCGCTACGTCAGTGAAGATGACTCGGTTGGCGACATCTGGTCCAGCCCACATGAGCGCTGTTTGCTTCAAGTTGGTCTCGCCCAGATCAGGGAATCGTAAAAGCCACAGAATGGCGTTGGGCAGTCGTTGCAGAATGCGTAGCCAAGTACGGAATGTGGTGGGCTCAATCTAGTTCAAGTTAGTATGCGGAAAGGTATTAAGTACACAATGCGTACCTTGTACAGCTGGTTGAAATTGCCAAGGATGATCGCATCATCACGTAGCTGTGGGAAGATCTCCTTTCGCATGGCCCATCTTCGTTCCTGCTCTTCTTCCCAGTTGGGCTGCCTGCCTTGAGAATCAGGTGCACTTTGCCGATGGTCGCAGCAGAAAAAGGTATCACGGCAGAACACAATGTTCTCTCCGTAAATCCAATCCTTGTCTTGTCCTCCACTATTCTCGTCGACAAGAGCGTCTTCGATGTCTACGTTCCGTCTCCATTGACGAAGCGTGTCCGGAGGTACTGATGTGTCATCTGCTAGGAGATAGTCACACCACTCAGCGCCCAGTGTCCCAGCAAAGCCCATGAACGACATCTGGATTGGAGCTGCGCGAGCTGCGAAGACCTCGTTGCGCGCTCCTCTGGTGTAGCCGTTAAGGTTGACCAGAATGTGAATACCGTCGTTGATGATTTGGTTAACCAGTCGTTCAGCCGACCAATTATTTGCATCATAAAAGACAGGGGATTCTTTCTCAATCTGCTTGCGATGCTCGGACCCGTCACTTGCGGTCGTGGCATAGCAGAATGCCTTGACCTTGTTACTATCATGGAGTCCGAAAACAGATTGCATGAGATGAGCCAATGGATGGTTGTTGAAGTCAGATGAAACATAGCCAACCCTGAGATAAGGCTTTGGAGGGGATGGTGGCTGAAAGACAGTCGCTGGTAGCCAAGGAGCTCGCAGAGTTGAGCAGGATATACGAAGTCCATTCCGCTGCGAGATCATCCGAATCTGTTCGGCAGACATCGGACAGGTGAAAGTGTGGAATGGTAGAACGGTAGGCGCTGCGGGGACTGTTAATGCAGCAGGCAGGTGTGGTCTGCTGTAGTGCGCCGGAGATCGTTCTTTAGCTGTCACGTAACGATCCTGATACCATTGCCAAGTCAGGCGTCGAATGGCACGCTCTACCAGGCGAACGATGCGAGCACCCTCCCACTTCTGTCCTCTCCAGCCAGTTACGACGCTCACCAGGCTCTCTTGCTTCTCTTTGATTTCTTCCGCAGTGCTGTCCGCCAGACCAAGCGGGAGACATATGCTTTTGACAAATCGCTCGTCCATGGTACCGCGGCCCCACGCTTCGCCATCTGCCAGCTGCTTCTCTACCAGCTTAACGACTTTGTGGATCCAACCAGAACTGGATGCTCCGGGTATCTTTGCGTCTAAGAGCATGCCGTTCTCATCAACATGCCACCTGTCTCGTGAACCGTTGCCTTCAGCGATGCCGCCTCTGCCGTTCCAGCCACAAACGGAGTTCAGTGCATTCGCAAGCCCACAAACTGCCTCAGCAAAGTCCGGGCTAGATTTCACAGCTCTCTTGTAGTAGACAATCGCATCGCTTATACGTCCTTTGTCTTTCACGGCATTAGCAAGGTTGGCCAACGCAATGTCGAAGTTTTGATCGCATTGAACTGCCTGCTCGTACATCGAGATGGCAACGTCCAGCTGGCCAATGTCCTTCAGCAAGCTACCCAAGTTCGTATACAAATGTGCGTGGCGTTTGTCAAGCTGCAGTCCATAGTAGTAATATGCCAAAGCAAGCGCAATGCCGCTTCCCGGAACCAACCCTGGGATCTGCGGATACGGTGTAGGTTTCGAGACAGGTATTGGCTTCGATGGTGCTGACTGTTGTACACTTGCAAGCAGGATGCCCACATTGTTAGCAGTGGAAGGACTTGGCTGCAATGATAGAGAGAGATAGTAAAGAGCCAGGATTTCGCGGACTCCATAGTTGCTTGGAGCCCTTTGTGAGTTATGGGCCATGCCATCTTGGAAGATCTTTGCCAAAGATAACAGCGAATTGCTAGTAGTTGACACGGCTGCTTTGCGCGCAAGACCTTCACTAGCAACATATGCAAGACCTGGCAGTTGACCATGTGGGGGGAAGCACAGATGCGCGGTTCTGGTTGCTGAGTCCGGTGGGAGCAGGATAGGATCTGAAGATGCCGTCACTATTCGGCCGCCGGGTGATCGTTCCGATGATGCGTAGCCAACACAACACAAAATGCGCTTGATGAGACCACCAATACCGTCAGCCTGTGTACCGGCTCCGATCAACACAGCATTTTCAAAGGCTTTTGCTGCTTCAGCGTTGTTTCCAAGGGCATAAAGCATATTGCCTTTGGCGTGTACCAGAGCAAGTATGCGGCCGTTATCGCATCCGGGTATAGCGTACCCACTGGAGCCGAAGCCGGGCTGATCAGAGCCTGGCAAGTCGTCCAGGTCCTTAAATATCGACTCGTCCTCTCCTTCGAATTCAAAAAGCGGTTTGTCTGAGTTTTCTGATAAGCTCGGTGACTCACTCACACCTGAACGCGGACGCTCACTCTCCAATTCGAGGCTCCTAAGCGCGTCTGATCGTTTCGCAAAGCGCAGGGCCCGTTCCACTTCTTCGATAATCTGGACAGCTTCTCGCCCTCGCTGATCGCTACACAGAAGGCCTATAAGGTGTTCAACAGCCTCGAAGTAACTAGGGCGGAGCTTGACAGCTCGCTTCCAATAACGCTCCGCTTCCTGTTTTTGTTGAAGCGCAAGGACGGTAGCGGCAAGATTAGATATAGCCTCTACGTGGTCAGTGTCCAATGTAAGAATGTGTTTGTACCAGTTTTGCGCCTTCTGATAGTCGCCCAATGCATAAGCAAGACAGCCACCTAATAGCATGCCATCTATCCACTTCCATTTGCTCTCCTCGCAGTGTTTTGTGATTGCCTCTAGCGCCGATGCAGCTGTGATGCTTGGAGGGACATCCATGCGCAGGCCTTGATGTGCATTGGACACGGATCCTGAAGTCCGTCGAAGAGTACGGACAGGATCCATGCCGGGAAGTTGAGACAGCATCTGGTGCTGTGGGCTTGGAAACTGCCAAGGCTGCCTTTGATTCATATCCATTCCTGTGGAAGAATAAGAAGAAGCTGATCTGTAATGTGCCGGGCGCCTAGATGCTTTGTCTGATGGAGGCTGGAAAGGAGACTGTGAGCTAATAGAAGGCGAGGATAACCGCCTCTGGGTGGGTGGTTTGCTGCTGCTATTATTCGAATCATTTCCTATTTTGGCTCCTGGCTGACGAGGCGGCTTTGGATAGATGTGCGGTCTATGAGACTGTCGTCCATGGCTCTGTTGCATATGTGCTTTTCGCGTTGACTGTAAGTATCTAAGCAAATCAACATAGACTGTGTGAGCCCAAGTAAAGACTTTCTCTCTGGATTGTCCGTTAAGCGACTGTGGTCCATATTCGGCAATTGGGTTTACGGCAGGGGGCTGATTGGGGACGGTTGTGGATTGAGTAGAAGCAAAGTGGTCTTGACGAGCCTGAAGCATGTGAGGTGGTAGGTTTGGTATCTGGAAGTTCATATTGGGGCCTTGTGCAAAGGCGGGATATTCGTGGCCGACAGGGCCGGGACTCTGGTAAAGTGGTTGATTAAGCTGATACGACTGTGGAGTAAAGCCAGAAACACCAGCGATTGCATTGTTATAGGCCCGTCCCATATATGGATGCTGTGGGTGGCTCCAGCTTGTTGCAGGGTGATGCAAGTAGCGAGGATCTCGCATTGCAGCAGGCTGATATGGCACATAGGCGCCATCAGGCCAGTACGGTCCAAACGGCCCTTGGTCGTTCGACACAGTCGGTGCAAACGGGCTAAGCGGACCAGGCTGCATAACCCCACCGAATTGCTGACCGTACATCTGATAAGGCAGTTGCGTTGGCTGCAGCGGCGGGATTTGATTGAGCATGGAGTCAATCTGGGGGATATGATGATTCGTCCTTCCAGACCCTGTCTCGAAGTACAGGCTTGGGCTCCAGTCTGCTGACCTCTCCTGTTTGATGTGTGCGTAGGGACCATTGGCACTGGGCGTTCGTAGGGCAAGCTCTTGCTTGATGCCGTAGGGCATGCTTGACTCAGCCGTGACAGGCAGCAGGATGTGCTTTGTGGCATGGGACGCCCCACTGTCCTCCACCGACGTCCCATCGTAGGCGGCTGCCAGAATCCCGTTCGGCGTCTTACGGCGGAGCATGTGCTCTGGTGGCTTCGAGCGGCCAGACTCGGAAGTCTGCAAGTTGAATGAGTTGTGTCGCGAGAGAGGGTGGGCGTACTGCGCCGGGCGCCGGTGGAGGTTGATGCCATCTGGCGTGCTGTTGTGACGGAGCAGTGAGGGTTGAGTGGGCGCAGCAGGGCTGTTGTTGGTGTTGGTGTTGTTGCTGTACGGGCCCAGCGGCGAGAGGAGCGGCGGCTGCGGTTGTGGGGGATATTGCCGGACCATCGTCATTGTGAGGGCGGCGGAGGGGCCTGTGTCGGGGGGTGTGATGCGTGCGGCGTGACGGCAGGGCGTGCGACTGGAGGCAGGGTGCAGTGAGATGACGACCCACTGCACAGCTTCACCAAGACTGGCTGGTGCCTATGCCTTCGCGGAATCGTCGCCCTTCTGCTGCAGTGGACATGTCTTGCTGGTCGTCGACGGGGAGCGCGGCGTCCGGGTGTCCCCGTGCTGGCAGAGCAGACCAGCAGAGACCCCGGCGGGAGGTGTCAGGCAGTCGTCACTCGAGCGGCCCGTGTTGCTGCAGAGGGTCGAGCAGCAGCAGCAGTAGCAGTAGCAGCGGCGGACGTTCGGTATCGGTGGCGCGACTGCACGGTGTGGGCGGCACGGGAGGTATGCGGATTGGTGCGTGTATAAGACGGCCCGTGGCGGGGGCAGGTCTGGTCAGCGGAGCGGAGGGTGAAGCGAGCTGCGGCGAGGGAGCGGTGGTGATGCAGCAGCCTATGTAAGGGCAGGGCACGCTGCTGGCGCAGCTGTGAGTATCGGAATGCGCGTCAGGCTCAGGCCTGAGCTACCAGCTCTCCCACACTGTGGAGCCGCGTGTAGGGCAGAGCGCTATCGCGGAGCACAAGGCCGCTGCCTTGCGCGTCGGGGACCGTTCGACACGTCGAGTCGTGGCACCACACTCGCGTTGGTGCTGGTGTGGTGCTGGTGCTGGTGCTCGGTTTGGTGCTGGGCACAGGCTCAGCTTACTGCGAAAAGCGGCGCTGATGCGATGCTCTGCTCTCTCACGGGAGGAGCCACCGCAGACAGCAGAAGCGCAGGTACAGGGCAGCGGGCGAGTGTGCCCTTTTGACGGCGGGATAGGCGGCGAGATGACGAGGTTCAATGCAGCGGCTCCCAGTAAGCGTTGGCCTGCGATCCTGCACACATGCAAGTCGTCCCAGTGGTGGCTTGGACAATCCCTGCCTGCGTCAAGCCCGTCTGGGGCGCCCGTAAATGTGATGGGATGGAAGCGGCACGGGCGAGCAGCCTGCTCGACATGGACAGACGGCAATGCAGCACGCCAACCGGCAGCATGAGAACTCGAATTTACAGGAACAATACGCCGTCAGCCGCTTTCAATGGATCCTGGCGCCGTGGGTCGTGGTTACGGCAGCAACATCCCCGTTCCAACATCCAACGTCTCTCTTGCGATCGTCACCAAATCAGGCCGCCTGCACCTGCGGGATCCACCCTACCCAGTTCTTGTGGAGTCCGCTGCCACGGACAGCGCCCAAAGAGCTGACCTTTCTATTGCTGCGGGGCGTGGGCTAAGCCCTTAGGTTTGCTTTAGATTGCGACGCACACGGCTACGAGGCCGGCCGCCGTTCGATGCTTACTACGCCTGCGCTGTGAATAGGCGCCAGACTATTATCTGACCCTGCTCACCAAATCACCAAACCGGAAATCAGCAATACGCAGTGCAGGCTAGGCTTGCTGGCCATCGACAAAACAGAACGCACGTCTTCTTGTGCATGGGAGTGATCAGCACAGGTGACGACGAATCGAAACCGAGCCGAAACGTAGGGCTGGTAGTGGCATGTCACTGACGGCAACATGAGTCGCGTCTGGGAAAAGTGTGATGTCGACCCTAGATGATGGATCGCTGAAGCCAAACCAAAGGCAAGACCACCGCGATGAGTAAGGGGTTCTTCAATCTCCTTCACACCAAAATAGGGATATATCATGGTCCAGTCAAAGACATGGAGATAAGTCCCAGAGTGTTGGTGAAGTAGTACATCACATCAGAGACTACCTAGAGTCCCGGCAGCGGACACCGTCGCCAACGCCCCGGCAACGTCGGAGAGGCTATGCGTTGTGCGCGACATCGTGTAATGTTTGCTACGTGAGGCTGCTTTGTCTGTGACACGACATGTACCTATGCGGTACGAGGCACAGCCTCATACGCCAACCCGCCGCACTCTCGTCCCGACCCTGTCTCAGCAGACCGAAGCGGCAGACAATGACAGCGATGGAGTTTTGCAGACACTGTGACGAGTATACCTGAAATTGAAGTTGCTCGTGACAATGAAACACAAAGGAATCTCCCACGTGAGAAGGCTCCTCACCGCAGGCCCAACTACATGTCATAGTAGTAGGCAAGGTGCTGCATGCATCGCAAGTCGATTGCAAAAGGGTGTCGAATTTCGTCGATGGTTGGAGGGGAAGGTGGTGTGTATGCAAGGTTTGATCGTGAAGCCCGCGAAGATTTTGATGAAGTTTGAAGGTCGCTTAGTCAGCGCTTTTCGGCGAGCGGAGTGACGTCCTCCGACATAACAGATCCCTGTAACCGCCATTGAAATGTGGCTCTAACGGTAGTGAATACCATCCCACGAGCCCGACGCCAGACTCCCACGCTCCTTTGAACCGTGCCATAGTTGCACCTGTAGAACCTCACTTGACAACGTGCAGACTACTAATCCACAATCCAAAATGTCTGAGACAGAGGGAGGACCACCACCTCAAGGACCGCCCCAGGGCCCTCCTCAAGGACAGTTCCAGGGTCCCCCGCCGGGTATGCAGCAACCCACACCTGAGCAGATCGCAATGATGCAGCGCCAGCTGGCTGCCGAGGCAGAGAAACACGGCTTGTCGGTGCAGGAATATGTGCAGAGACTCAGGGCACAGGCAATGGCACAGCAGCAGGCGCAAATGCAGGCACAGATGCAGGCGCAGCAGCAGCAACAGCAACAGCAGCAGCAGCAGCCCATTCAGCCCGGCCCGCCCAAGCCAGAGGCGATTGCTGTAGCAAACTTCCTCAAGTCGCAAGACCTCAAGCCAAGGACAGTCATCCACGACGAGAAGCGCAAGGACATGTTCAGAGGTAAGAACACACCTACTTTCTTGAAGAGTCTGTACTGACAGGGACTGCAGTCATGCGAGCGATCCGCGCCCTCTCATCACCCGCCTACCAGAAGGCGCGCGCGAAGAACCCCCTCCTCCCCGAAGTCCACGATCGCGCATCCGCCGAGAACACATTTAAGCTGCTCCCGCTCTCTCTCCTCGCGCTCCGCGTCTCCAAGGTCGACCCCGAGCATGGTCACGAAGGTCACAACCACGCCAAACCCAAGCGTGTCAAGGGTTTGTGGACAGTCCGTATTGAGCAGCACCAGGAAGCCAACGACGACAACTACTACATCTGGCTGTACGAGGGCTCGCAGTGGAAGCAGAAGCTGTACGCAGCGGGTGCGCTCGTCCTTGTTATTGCCGTCGTCCTGTTCCCTCTGTGGCCACTGTTCCTCAGGCAGGGAGTCTGGTACCTCAGTATGGGCATGCTGGGCCTGATCGGACTGTTCTTCGCCATGGCGATTGTGCGCCTGATCCTCTTCATTATCACAATGTTCGCCGCACCGCCCGGTCTCTGGCTATACCCCAACCTGTTCGAGGACGTGGGCTTCTTCGACTCATTCAGGCCAGTATGGGCATGGCAGGAGGTAAGCCCCCAATAACCCCCATATCACATGGAACCACTGGCTAACCCTGCCCGTGCTAGACACCCGAGGATATCAAGAACAAGAAGATCGCAAAGAAAGAACGCAAGGCTGCCAAGCTAGCCGCAAAGGCGAATGGCGAGGCCACGCCGCGCAAGGGCAAGAAGGGCTTCGCTCCTATCGGCCACCAGCACGAGCACGGCCACGTCGAGGAAATCCCCGAACAGCCCCAGCCGGTCCAGCAACAGCAGCAAGAACAGCCCGTAGCCGCAGACCCCGCGCCCCAGCCAACAGGCTCCGAGACCGCGCCCGCAGCGACCGGCGACGTGACACAGCGTCGACCACAGGCGACGGTGGAAGAAGCCGAAGACGAGTAGGCTATTACATGTGAGACAGGAAAGCAAGCGGTTTGGTGTGTTCCTGTTGAGAGAGACTGTAGTTTAGGGCATTGTCATTTGCATGGGTTAGCTGGTGTCCGGTGTTTGGTGGACGAGGAGGGAACAGGCTCGTTGTGAGGTCTCTGGATGACTGAGCTGATGCCTGCAAGGTGCAATCCTTCTGTGCGCTGTGCACACTACAGGCTCTACGGTATATACGAAGGAATGACTCGACTTCTATTCTAGTCTTGCCCTTCTCGTAGTCACTGCATAGGGATTTTTCAAATCTGTCGATCACTTTTTACGAACCCCAACAAACGAGTCTCTCATTGCTGCGCGTGAAAATGCTGTGCCCAAACGCCTATAATGCTGGTCATTCCGTCATTGACACAATTGTGTCGTCTGTTGTACTCATCAAGCACCTTGCGATACTGGGAGAATCCTACTCAGACGGCGGTTCTGGGACGACACTGGGCTCCACCGCCGCGCCATGTCCGGCACTGTCCCGGGTCGCAGCGGGCGAGAGACCGGAGTGTATAGCAGGGGAATGTGTGACCTGGCTTGTAGGGTTCATGTCCGCGAGCTGGCGTTCTATTCCATGATTAGACAAAACCCAGCTGTAGAGAGATTTCGGCAGCGACTTGACTTACCAAGTTCCCTAATCCTCAGCTTCAGCATCTGGTTCTCGCGCGTCAAGTTCTGCGTCTCGGCCTGGTAGAATGCGCTCTCGTCCCTGCCAGTCGCGGGGCTGGGCAGCATCTCGTGTGCATCGTGCGGCGCGCCTGGGAAAGGTCGGAGCGCGGGCGAGCCTGCGTGGCTCGTGCCCCTGGATCGGTCTGCGAAGGAGGATTGGCGGCTGATGTTGAAAGGCGATCGGGAGCGTGGTTGTGCAGCGCTGGGGAGAGGCGAGATAGCTGATGTAGGTGCATGTGCCGCCTGAGACTGCGATCGTGACAGTGACATGGAACGCTCGGAGGTGGGGGTGCTGTCGTCGACGGCGGAGTTGGAGGGCTGCTGCTGGCCAGCCGTCAGGGTGTCGATCTGGGCTTGCTGCTGGCGGATCATGTTGAGAAGGCGGTTCTGCGGTCATCAGTGGGGGAGTCAAGCAGGCCATTGCTGTCTACACACCACCTGCCCCTCCTGTTCATACTCCAGCTCCTGATGCAGCTCGCCCAGGCTTGGGGCGCGCTCATGGTGTGGGCTGTGTGGGAACGGTCCCCTACTACGAGTGGAAGGGCTTCGTTGCATCTCACCGGGCGCAGGCACGGTTGGGTCATTGAGGTTCAGGTTCATGCGGATGCTGGACCGGCGGCGGGCTCGTTCGACATCTCTCCGCATGCTACCGGAGGATGGTCGGCGTTGGTCTTCGTTCTGGATGCCTGCGTTCATCGCTGCAGTGGCTGCCAGTGAGTGTGGTGAAGCGGCCATGGTGCGCGATGCCGAGGGCGACTGGTTGCGTGAGGCTCCGTTGGAAGCTGGCGGCGATTGGAGAGGCGAGGGCGGCAGCGTATTCAAGTCTGGAGCCATCGAGCGCGGTGGTGTGAAGTGAGGTCACTTGAAGATAGGCGGTAACGTACTAGGTGCTAGGAAACTCGCGGCAGAACTGCATGTGACCAGCGCAGCTGTGCGGTAACGAGTGCGGTGAGCTGATCGAGCTGTTTTGGTGGGGTGAGAGCAACGACTACCTAACACGCCCTCAAGCTCCAAAAGTAACCTGCTCGTATTTCCACCACCGCCCAGCCCGTCAAAGCCTCCAGCATCATTCATGCCGCTCTACCTCTCTATGACTTCAAGAAGAAAGCATGTTCTTGCTCTTTTTGTATGCTTGGGCATCACGTGCACTTTGACTTTGAAGACCTCTGTGAGACCCATACGTAACATGTTCAGCGACATGAGGGGCGGGGCAGCTACGGTCCAGGCGCGTCATTAGCACGGCCTCTAACGCAGGAACCGCCGTCCAAGTCTGGGAGAGCCCAGCCGCCACGGTCCCAAGTAACACGTCTGCCGGTATATTATCTTCATTTCCTACACGCGCTGTTTACAGCTCAAACACCTGCAGTGAGCGTGATTCTCACGCGTCTCCACGGCCGATTGTCGCCAGGTGAGCTGCGCGTGATGAAGCGCACGCACATCCAAAAGGAGTACAGACTGGCGCCGATGCGCCGATGGAAGAGCGTTTCCTGTACGGGTTTGCGCCAACGTACGTTTGTGACACCGGAGAGGCCGGCATGCGCGGCGAGTGAGTCTTCACCTGTATCACAACAAGCGCCCCGGGCTCAGAGCGACGTGGTCGAGTACAGTCGCATGCTGGGAGCTCGGCGCTGGTACTGATTGACTGCCTAATGAGGCTCTCAATGGTGCTCTATCGCCTTCTTGGGATGTTGCACGGAACGTGTCGATAGACACTTGCCTGCCAGACTACACTTGTTTGTCGGGCGTCAATAGAGAGCGTCGGCACTAGCGCTGCAGATAATGTCGATCACACACACTACAGCGGAACCACTGCAGACTCCGCGAAGGAGCAGACAGATACACGGGGTACTCCTGGGTCCTGCTTGCGCGCGAAGGCCGCTCTCGAACAGAGTTTGTGGAGCGTTCTGCCAGTGTGAGCGTAATCAATGTGGGCTTGCGGTCCGCCAAATTGCACAGCTGGTAGTGTGAAGTCGGCAATAAACAATAAACCCTGCAGCAGCGCCTTCTATGCGCAATCCACTCCACCAAACTCATGGCCAGATGAAGCTTGTTGTCGGCTCTTCGAAGTTTAATCACATTCAGTGCCGGCCAGTGTCCGTCAACAGACGCCATCCCAGTCTTTGCCGCGTCAAGCTGCTTCAGGGTCCTGCCACAGCCTGACAGCTGCATACTCGAAACACGACACCCTCAAGGCCACCACACGCAGTCAACAAGCAAAGTCTCTTCAAACAGCCGGCGGTGGGTCGAATATATAACAAAAAGCAGCTTTGCGCAAAGACGTTGTTGCCGAGCTCGACCGTCGCGGCCTGGTCAAACACTGGCAGGGGTACCCTAACCCTAGTGGTACGGCACCGTTCATCTCTCACAGCAAAAGGGGCCACACCTGAGGCCGTGCGGCCACCGGATCACACAGCGAAAGCCCCAGGCCATGATTAGAGCCACTATCCGCGGCAGCTAGTTACGTCCGCCACCTTCCTTCTTCCACCATCCCATCGTCGTCGAGACGTGTTTCAGGCGTTCCCTCCCTTCTCAGCTGCTGTCATAACTGCTGTGATCTTCCGTGCCCAGGGGCTGATGTCCTGTCCTCTCGTTTGATATTCGTTTCTACTTCCCCTATAGCCCAGCACGGCTATAGAACGCTCGTTAGACCCTTTCCCTTGAAAAATTGGATAATTGCAACACGGATTGATCACCCACGACACCCAGCAATCTGTTTCGTCAAAGCGCCAGTGTTTACCAATCGACCCTTCACTTCTCCGCTCACAGCAATATCCTTGCACACGCCTTGGACACTTCCGCCGTCGCCATATATCAAATCATCTAGACACTGTCGGGTAGCACTGCCGGATCGTTGATTTTATATTTCCTCTCCCAGCAGCCGCGACCGATACCTAAGAATCAACAACAACACCCATTCCATATAGAAGATCAACACGAAAGTATATGTGGTGATCGCATCACAGCCACAGTCGGCCACACTCGCCATGGCCCACTACGACAACCACAGCTTGCGCACCCTCACACCGCAGTCATCGAACTCAAGATGGCGTTTCACTCGATCAACTACCAACTTGCGAGAAGCGGCCTCACCCTCACAGTCGATCTCGGGTCCAAGCTCAGGCCCAGAGCGGGCTCAAACTGATGTGCCAAAGCTGGCGCGAGCGCCCTCGAGGATGTCGCTCTTCAATCTTTTCAGTCGCCCGAAAGTGGAAAGAGCTCGAGGTCATACAGAGGTTGGATTAGCCGTCCCAATGCGCCCGCAAACGCCACCAAAACCTTCAGTACCCCCCAAATCCGCTCTCAGGCAAAACCCTCCGCCTGCCGCACAGCAATCTGTAAGGTCGCGATCAAGTCTGATCTTCCGTCCGATGTCAATGAAGCCTCCACCAGCAGATAACGAAATCGGTCATTGGGAGCCTCCTCCATTGTTCCAGGCGTTCCCACAGTCGGTCAAGCACGCTACTGTACAGTCCTGCGTATTCCCTCCTGAAGTTTTGATGCGTACGCAAAGTCAGCGCCGACAGGCTGAGATCATGAGAGAAAGGATAGACAGTGCTCGCGATCTGTCTGTAATTGAAGAGAACAGTACAGAAACAAAGAAACTGGAAAAATCTCACAAACGACTGATCTCCAATTCGGTTCTCAACCCCCCGGCGCCAGAACTAGTGAACAAGATCTACATCCTCGTCACATCGGGTTACATGATGCAATATGCAGGAGACGGACCGTTCGATCGGTTACCCGAGAAAGTATTGAAACTTGGTAGAGACTCAGCAGCATTTGCGTGTGATCTTATCCCAGGCAAGCATTGGGTCTTGCAGATTTCGAGCCATGCGCACGACGATGGCACCGTCGAGATGGGTCCAAAGAACTCTCTTCTTTCTCGGCTGCGAACACAGAACGCTATTGGGAAGAGGGCAGCAACAAGCTTGCTATTGATTTTGGACAGTGCTGAGGAAATGGACTCATGGATGACTACAGTGCGAAAAGAAATAGAGAACAATGGAGGCCAGAAAGTCAAGGACGAGTCAGTACGGGCGTCTTCCTCTATTGACGGGTCATCTGGCAAAGCATCTATCGAAACAAGCCACCGGTACACTCATATCGTCACCAAGGTCGCTCCTCCCGTCGACTCTCCACATCAGTCATACCACGCAGTCTCCCACAAAGTTACGCCCTGGGAAGTTGAGGAAGACCGCACAGAGCGTACACCTAGCATAGCTAGCTCGACTCGTGACCGTTCCCTGCGACAAACTGGACAACGTCAATCAGTCGACGTATCTTCACTTTCTTCTACGCCAGTATCTCAGGAGTATATGCAGCTCGATCAATTACGCGGACGTTCCCGGTCTTCGTACATGTCCACAGCAACTTCGGGATCCGGCACCGGGACCAGGAATACTTCGAGGGATCCCTCGCCTATCTCACAGTCACCTCTCAAGGAGAGTTTCTCTCCTGTGGTGGACCCTGAATCTTTTAGACCATTCAGGTCCCTCCACTCAAACCCAAGTTATGACATAGGCTCACGTCGCAGGTCTGTGCAGCCATTGCCAGTTACGACTGAGGACAATTCAATGTCTGTGGAGGTACCTGCAATGAGACAAAGACACTCTTTCTACGGTCCTACGTCACCAGTGTTACGAGAGCCTGCGAAGGATGAGTCCAAAGCTCCATCCGTCGTGGTGGAGCAAGCTGTAGCTGCACCGCCTCCTGCAACTTTTGTGGCAGCTAAAGGTCTGACTGCACATATTGCTAGCCAGGCGCGTGATGCCGCCGATCCTCGCTCTGGTAAGACTCGGGAAGACAGCCCAGTGAGGTTCAATGCTGGCAATTACAGTGCTCGTGCTCGAGAGAGGACAGTCTCTCCAGCGCCACGCGAAAATGCGCCGACTCTCCTTAAGTCAGCTTACCGTCAGTCGCTCAACCAGGAGGCCGCAAACCCAGTGCAGAATATGTCGGGTTTGGCACCTTTCAAGTCCGATCCCTCCCGACAACGGCGCATCTCAGCGACGCCGAAGCCATTTCTTCGACCTCTCCCGGTTCGTCCACAAGCTCAGCATGCCAACGCGGCCAACGCCGTACCGCGAAGGGCTTCAGCGATGCCTACAGGGTCACCCTCACTGTCAGCCTTGGCGGCGAATCGTTCAGTCACTGCACCCCCTCGGTCATCATCTGCGGCAGCGCTACCTCCAACTGCCTCCAATCCGTCTTCGTTAGCCTCTCTCCAGGCTCAGACACTCCGCCGACCTACTTCCGTGCAAGTCTCATCCGACCGCGCACCTTTCCTATCTTCCATTCGCCCTCCCGTAACCATCTCATCAACACCGTCTTTTGTACCCGGTAGTGGTCGAAGGTCACCTCCCACACTTAACGCCCCAGCAATACTTCACTCAAGTCCCAGCACCGGCGCGCTGAGACAAGAAGCCTCACTTCTAGTTCCGGGCCAGGCAAAACATTTGATGCAACGAAAGAGCATGCCAGCGATAGGTCTGCCACCTCCGGCTCCGCCACCAGACATGCCGCTCCCAGCTCCACCGCCACCTCCAAAGATGCCCTTACCAGCTCCACCACCAAGCATGCCACTTCCAGCTCCGCCGCCGAATATGCCACTTCCAGCCCCACCTGCATTCGCCCGAAAGAGCGTTGCCATTTAGATGTGTTTTTATTGGATTTACGACGTTACGCCATTTTTGCGTCCATTCTTTACTTATTCAGATCTGGACCTTGCAAGATACCAAGCTCATTCTTTCGATCGTTATGTGTAACTTCGCGACGCGTCAATTTTTTGTAATGTATTACTACCACCTGTTTCTGTTCTTGTACAGCTGGAAAGATTCTTCTGACGGCCAGGATACCAGCTAGCAATAGTTGTGGATTTGAGGTAGTGAACTATGATCTTGTATTATTCTAGCCCCGCTGAGCATGATTCTAGCTCCGGTACGCATTTTAGCGGTCAATGAATATTTTAGTTCATCAGCGGAGTATCAATCTACATGTGTTCATAAAGAAATCGAAATGATCGTTTCACAAATTTCTCGACATTGGAAACACACCTGGTTTGTCTCGATCTATCAATGTTATATTTTGCTTTAGCGAGTGTATTGTTCTATATATTTATAAAGAACACGCCGCGCAACCCAGTTGCATTCATACCATATATCCTCATCACACCACCTCGCCCTACACTAGAGAAGCAGAGCTGCGATCTCACAAACACTTCTTCGCATTAACGCCAGCGCAAGCAATGCCGCTTATGCACGACCACGGAGGCGTACCACTGCTAGCACAGTCCAGGAACTATACACATGTCAGCACTCCCCGTTTTCTCCCTTATGAACAGATCAAGCAAACTCACCTCATCTCCACATTTCCATGCAACATTCAACCCCATACAGTAGAAGAAATCCCAAACCCGCTTACCCCACTTCTTAAACAGCCCTCCGAAGCGCGCAGCCACCATAGCCGGGTTCTGTCTCTTGACCAGGTCCGGATCTTCGATATCGAAGGGTGCGCCTGTCTCGTCGAAGAAGTCGGCTGATGGCGTCAGTAAATAGAATTTGAGGTGTGGGATTGGGGTTTGACGTACCACCGTCGTCGGTCTCGACTACACTGCCTGCGAATGCGCCATTGAAGTAGAAGTCGATCTTGCGGTGGCCGTCGGGGAGCTCGTAGCCAACGAGACTCTCATAGACGTTGTCGGTATTTGGAACACGGGCGGAGAGCGAGTCAAGGGTGGTGGGGTTGAGGGCAGCGGTGTAGGCGAGGCCCGTGAAGAGGGTGAGAAGTGCGGTGATTGAGGTGAGTCTCATGGTGGAGAGGGAAGTGCAGTTGCTTGTGAAGATGATTTGGTTTGTTCGTTGAGGGAGGATGCTTGATGATGTGATGAGAGTTTGGAGAGGAGTTTGCGCTGTGCTTTATACTTGAGATGTGATGCTTATGACATCGCTGAAGTGTTTGTTGAATGTGGATTGTGTCACTGTCTGCAGCTACTACTTTGCAAAGTCTCTTGTGTCCTTCCTGAAGAAGATCAGATATTCAAACCGCATCCCATGTACTCAGGCCGTACTCGCATCTCAAGTTGCACCGTCTTCTTTCTCGACAGGCTTTGACGAGTTAAACATCTTGTGTCCTGCCATATTCGTGGGTAGATGAGCAGACGGAGCCCTTGGCCTGACGATCCCAGGCTCACTCTGAGCATGTAAATCGACACTCGAAGACATCATCCTGAATGTGATATACGAGTCAGTGTAACACGTGTTCCTGGACTGAGTGAGTAGTGGGATGATGTTGGTGAAGCAGTTCGGCGAACAGCCATGCATTGTGGTACAAAGATAGTATCGGAGTACCACCGAGTAGCATCTTATTGGTTATACCCACTGATCAACAGGCAGAAGCGAGGACGCCTTGCGAACACGAGAAGTATTGCGAGCACGTGACGCAAGCGAATGTGCATGTAGACTAGGGAAGAGCGCGACGTATTTGTCTTGGCGAACGAAATGATGATCTGCTTGAGAGGACGGCGTAATTGCGGCAAGAGAGCGGGGTTGCTACCGGCAGTGACATTGACAAGGCGAAATTGGGCAGTCTGGAGCTCGATGTGTATGATTGCATCCTTGGAGTGGGACGATACATTGGTCAGGAAACAACAAGCGAAACAATTCGTATTCCAAGGGCATGGTCAGAATGTCTTGAGTAGACCTCAAAGGCGCTGCACGCAGAAGCACTCTCGACATGAAGGTCTTAGCCGTTGTCGCACTGGGACCCCATGTTGCATGAAACAGACGATCAGTTTTCCAGAATAGAAGTCACGTTTAAGGCTACCTAGGTATGTAGATCTTCTCGCATACGTCACGTGCTAGCCAGGTCCAAAACCCCGGGCCTACTTTACACGCTTGGATTCACGCTAAAATACATTTTAGCGTGATCGAAACGCGTCTGCATTGACCAATCAATGCTTCGAATATCTTTCGCATCAGCAGTTACAACATCAACCATCATCATTCGTGTCAGAGCCGTTCGGAGGCTCTTTTGCGCTATGCCTACGCCCCGTGCAGCAACAAAGGCAGCAACGCTCAAAGTCATTAAGCATGCTTACGATGGTAAAAAAGCTACGCTTTCAACGGCGGCGGTTTTCGAGAAGCCTGCAGAGCCAATCGCGACAACGCTGCCACCGACGCGTACTCATTCTTCTCAGTACCATTATCCTCTTCTCGTTGATGATAAGAGCCAGTGTGATGCACTGCTAACGTGGTTCGAGAGTGTAGAAGACTCAAGAACCATGCCTTGGCGGAAAGCGTGGATTGATCCGTCGCAAGCTTTGGGAACCTCGGATAAATTAGAAGATGTCTTGAACAAAAGAGCGTACGAGATCTGGGTCAGTGAAGTTAGTAAGTAGAATCGAGGATGCCTCTTACTCTCCGCGTCACGTGCTCGCTCACGACTTTCGATGGAACGCTTGACTTATATGCCAGCAGTGCTCCAGCAAACCCGAGTATCAACAGTGATTCCCTACTTCAACAACTGGATATCCAAATGGCCCACAGTACAAGATCTTGCCAACGCGAACCATGATGATGTCCTGGCTGCTTGGAAGGGCCTGGGCTACTACTCCCGCGCAACACGTCTTCACGAAGGCGCAAAAGCTGTCGTATCAAAACCTGCACAATCAATGCCGAACGAGGTTCCCGACCTCCTGCAGCTGCCAGGTATAGGACAGTACACTGCTGGTGCCATTTCTAGCATAGCATTCGGAAGAGCAGAGCCTGTGCTGGACGGGAACGTTGCGAGAGTGCTGAGCCGACAACTGGGCCTCTACATCGACGCGAAAGACAAGAAGGCTTCTGACGTTCTCTGGAAAGTTGCCGATCAGCTCATCAAAGAGGTCTCCAAGCATCCGGAGATAGAGTTTAGCGCTGTGCCTGGACAATGGAATCAAGCTGTGATGGAACTCGGCTCCACCATCTGCACGCCCCGACCGAAGTGCGAAGACTGCCCTATTCAAAAGACTTGCCGAGCTTATAGCGAAGGAATGAGACTTAGCAAGGAGCGCCAGTCATCGACTGCAGTGATCGACATCGAAGATGCCTGCACTTTGTGTGAGCAGTTAGACACGGAGGACCTGGCCGCAATACCGGAAGAAGAACTGTCTGATGAAGAGGTCAAGCCTAAGAAGAAAAGGAAGACTGCTGCCAAGCAAACCAATACACTGTCGAGGTATTTCGCGATCGGTACGCCAAGCGCCAGCTCCAATGTCGACAGCGAAGACGAAGCAGCAATTGCTGCGTCTAAGAAACGTAAAGCCTCAGCGGCTTCGAGCACCGGAAAGTCCATAAACGCGTATTGTTCTCTTTTTCCGAAAAAGGTCGCCAAGAAGAAAGCAAGAGAGGAAGACGCCGCCATCTGTATCGTAGAATTATGCTCGCCGGACCACGAAAGCATGTGGCTCATCGAGCAAAGGCCAGCCACTGGTCTTTTGGCGTCGCTTTGGCAATTTCCACAAACCACACTGTCAGCATCAGACACAACGGCTGCGCATCGCAAGACCTCAGCCCAGAAGTACATTGTAGGTCTGAATGCCGGCGCTGTGGATATGACCAAAGCGCGCCATGTAGCTAGCTTCGACCCATTGGTTCACGTCTTTACCCACCTAAGACTGACCATGCACGCCCACCATTACCGAATCACTGATAAGGCCGACGCCTCCGACCTCACGTGCAGTGGCGCGCCCGTACGCAAATGGGTAAAAACCAGCGCAATGGACAACGAGACCCTTTCCACCGGCATGCGCAAATGCTGGGACCTCGTCGCCGACACCAATTGATCGTCCATTTTCAATTCAATTCGAAGAAGTTGCTGAGGTCCGAAGCTCACAGAAGGCTACCCCATGTTTCACCCCGCGTCCCTTATCTCTTGCCAAGAGATACACAAGGCTCCGCTCCGCCCATGCCGGCGAACCGTCGAACGAAACACCCTGCTATTATCTGGGCGTGTAACGATAAGCTGGCGATTACGGTGTCTAGCTATGCTGCTTGCGGTGCGATGTTCCCATGCCTGCTTGCTCTACGGGGCTGTGGATGGCAACTTATTGGGGCGCAATTGATAGGCGAGATGCATCAACGTGCGTTCCCGAGACACATGGAAGAGCGAGGGTGCTTGCATATAAATGCACTGGTTCCGCGGACTGGGAAAGGTTGAGATTCCTTCCTGGCCAGTTCGTTGTAGGATTGTCCGAGGTACTTCCTATTCTTTCAAGTTTATCATCGTGTGAGGATGGCGGAGCTCCCAGCTCCCACGCCCATCACCGAATGGCTAGACTACAATGTCATGCCGACTGGAGGGGATGTCATGACGCAAGATCTCAATGCATTGTACGACAAGGGCGATCTCTGTTGGCTTCTCGTCAGCTCGGTGCTTTGCTGGTAATTCGGGAATATGTCCAGAAGTTTTCGATCTTTTGGCTGATGGACGCAGGCAAATCACTCCCGCTATTGGCTTCCTCTACGCCGGCATGCACAGACGTAAAGCCGCGCTGACCATGATCTTCCAATCGCTCTTCTGCGCCTGTGCAGTCGGCATCCAATTCTGGGTGTACGGATACTCTCTCTACCAATCCCACACTGACAATAAATTTCTCGGGAACCTGTCAAAAGCCGGCCTGCACAACGTCCTGGCATACCCGTCTCTGGCAAATTCAGATATTCCAGACATCTTGTACGCCTGCTTCGGCTTCACATTCGTCACCGCAACAGCCATGATCTTAGCTGGGGCCATGCTGGAGCGCGGGCGCATGTGGCCATCCATGCTCTTCCTGCTGTGTTGGACTACATTCGTATATTATGTGTTGGCGCACGCTGAATGGAATCCATCAGGTTGGCTTTACAACCTAGGAGTGTACGATTTCGCGGGCAGCGGCCCTGTGCACATTGCCTCTGGCTTCTCGGCTCTGGCTTGGGCGGTCATGTTGGGCCCGCGTGTGGATCCGCACAAGGAGTCGCATCACCCGAGGATACCGCATTTCAAGCCACATAATCCGTTTCTGGTGGGCCTGGGGACAATACTTATCTGGTTTGGCTGGTATGCGTTCAATGGTATGACTACCTGCGTTCTCCTTACCTCATATCATCAGGGCTGACCAGACAATCCAGGCGCATCGACCGCAAACCTCTCAATCCGCTCCATCTACGTAGTCTGCAACACCAACCTCGCCGCCTGTGGTGGCGGCCTAGCCTGGGTCGGCCTCGAATACCTCTATCTACGCAAATTCTCCATCATCGGATTCTGCTCCGGCATCATCGCTGGGCTTGTTGGCATCACTCCAGCCGCAGGATTTGTACCCATCTACGTCGCATCTCTCATTGGCGCCCTAACAGCCTGCGCCTCGTTCTTCACCGTCCGCTACAAACACCTCCTCCGCGTCGACGAGGGTCTTGATATCTTCGCGATCCACGGAGTCGGTGGGTTTGTTGGCGACATCTTGACAGGCTTCTTTGCTGCGAACTACGTACCGGCGATGGATGGGGTCAGCAACGGGTATGAGGGTGGCTGGTGGGATCGCAACTGGAAGCAGATGGGGTACCAGCTTGCAGCGGCATGCACATGCGCAGTGTGGTCGTTTGTCGTGTCCATCATCTTACTCTTCGTTATCAACAAGATCCCTGGGTGTCATATCAGGGCCACAGAAGACGACGAGCTGCGGGGCCTGGACTACAAATACTTCCACGACGTTGATGTGGAGGATGGTATGATGGTGCTCAATGGCTTTGGATCAACAACGCCAGGGATGTCCAGGAGTGGACTTGCGAGTCCACGTGCCGAGGGAAGCCAGGATGGTGGTGTGGTTGTGCCCGTTGTAGCTGAAAAGCAGGACTAAAGATAGCGCACGCGAGATACAGGACAGGGCTGGATGTTGCGAAGTGTATTCTACATTTGTCTACACGCAATCTCGGATGATTTCCCTAATGTGCACGGCTGTACTAAGCTTCCGCGGGTGACCGCTCGAGTAAGGCCCCCCGTTGCTTCTTTTATGGCTCTCTTGCAACGGCAGGATGTAGTAAGAACGTGTATGTCTAGGAGAAAATCTTGTGTATTGTAAGCTTGCACCCAACCTCTGAGGCCTCTTTTACATTCTCTTCGTGATTGTGTCCACCATCGACATGTATTGTATCAATCAATTGGTGAATCGCCAAACATAAGCTAGCTCCTCCGTAAGACGGATCTCTGACCGGTTCCTGAGGTTATGTTCCTGATTAACCTCTTTCCGCTAGCACCACGTCACGATACAATAAATGCAAGCGCCGAGCTTCCCTTGCTTTTATTGTCGCATCGTCGCTCCATATCTCCAGGTTCGCCTGTCTCATCTCATCACCATCTTCAAGAATCTCGCAACACCATGAAGTCCTCCATTGCGCTATTTGGTCTCGCCGCAACTGTCGCGGTGGCGTCGCCGGACCCACAAATTACCGCCAGGGCACAGCTGGGGAAGCGCCAGTCGGACCCTGCGCTGCTGGGATACATCAGCGAAAGCGGCGCGTCGAGCTGTAAGTTGTCGTCACTCCGTTGCCGTCGCGTCTTTCTAGTAGCAATAAACACCAATTGGTCCCTACAAAGCGCCATCCACGCGCATTTGTGATCATGGAATCTCGATGCTAATGTGACCGCATTGTAGTTTCGGACGCGCGCTCCTGCGACTTCCCCGCAACGCTATCGTCCTCTGGCTCCCTTGCACAATGCTGCTCGGGCTCTGACTGCGTTTTCTGGTCGTCCTGCTCGGCGGGCACCCTCTTCGCGCAGTCGACTAGCTTGCGCTGTGACCAGGGTTTCTGCAACACGGCTGTTTTGGTGCCCACGCCCGGAGCGAAGAGTGGAGAGAGTTATCTGGGATGCTGGGCGACCAGCCTGGGCCAGGATGCTTTTACCATCGTCAAAGACGCTGGTAGCGGTGAGTAAAGCTGGCCAAGGAATAATTTGATATGGAAGGCTGATTTTGATACTGTAGCCCTTGCTACGCCCACTGCCACTGCAAGCGAAAGCGATGCCAGTGCTTCCAGTGCCTCCAGTGCTAGTGCCAGCGCAAGTGTGAGCGCAGCAAGCAGTGCAAGGTCTGCTTCGGCGAAGTCCTCGACCTCTGGCTCTGCGGCATCCTCTGGAACTGCGACTCAGTCCTCGACTGGCACGGCGACCTCATCTGGGGCGGCTGTTGCAAATGCTGCTAAGCCTCTGACTGGAGTTTTTGGTCTGGTCGCCATGCTCTTTGGTGTGTTGTAGACATGCATAGGATATACCCCAAGTAATATGATGAGAGATGGTTCCATGTTTAACAGTGTTCCGTCTGATGCCATGATCACTTTCACTGCGTGCCACATCGCACCCATCTGTGCAGCAACTCTCACTGTCACCTCCTACCTTCGCAAATTCCACTCTATACAATCACATTAAGTCCCCTTATTTCCATCAATCTAGAGCATCTGAAACGGTAGCCTAGCGGTATGAGCCTAAACACCACCGTTCGCAAGTCCCAATAGGAAGGACTGAGGCAAGGTCACGGGTTCGATCCGTGATAAAACCAAAAGACAAAAAGTAGGCTAGCAAAGGCCAGAGTGAAAGACCACAAAGGTCCACCTGGCCGGAGGCAGGCTCTTTCCCCAATGGGATGCTTCAACGACCAGCTGTAAAGTAACGACGACGTGTTCTCTGGTCGGTAGGCTCTTGGATGTCTTGTCTGGGTTTTCGACTGCTTGGGATCAGTGGAGACAAGCGGTTCTTTTTGCTCCGGTACACGTTGCTGGCAGCCTGGCAGAGGAAAAGTAGAGAGACAACAGACACATTAAAATTGAGTTTGTGTTGCTTTGGAGTTGACTTTATCTGCTTAGGATACGGAGAAGGATAGAGCACACAGCACCTGATTGAAACAGAGCCCAGTGTCGCGGGTACTGACAGAATGAAACCCTAGAAGCCAATTCGGAGTATATAGCGATCAAGGAGAGCACTACTCTGAATGGAAATGGCCCTGCAGCGGCAACCGGCTGGTAGGTTGGAGGTCCAGGAACTGTATGGGCTTATCCACCATCTATATTTCTAGCCATCACTTACTTCCATTACCTTACAAGTGAGTGGTCAGGCATGTTGGGTCTTATCGATGTGTTGTAATGGCCACTAATCATGTTGATGAAGATCAGGAGGCGAAAGTATTTTCTGAAGCATCGTACCCAAGATACAAAAGAATGTGTGCTCATTCAAAAGCTGACAACTCGATTACAAGTAATTCAAGCTCGAGAAAGCACTAACCAAAAATTGTGCGTGTCTGACTATGGTCATATACAGTAAGTATAGTGACTCTCAGACTGGACTTGGAGATGTTCCTATGCGTTGCGGTGTTCTTGTAGCAAGGAGCAGATCTGAACAGGCCGACCCAATGCAAAATGCGTGCTACGAGTATGCTCGTATCTTCGCTCAGAAAATGATGCTCGTTCAGGCTGACAATGCTATCATCGAATTTATATGTTTTGAAATCCATGCCTCAAGTCAAAGGTTTTGCGAGGTCGCGGCGCCACAGGCCGTCACTGACGCCAACCCCGCAATTTCCTAGCGCCACAGCGAACAATCGTAGCAGACGAAAATTCGACCGTGTGTGCGTTTGCGTCACGCTTCAATATCCTCTCTTCCTTGCTAGATCCAGGCCTTCATTGGCTTAGTTTTGACTCACGGGATCTTTCAACAGACTAGCTGGTCTCCGGGCTCCACTTTGACGTCCACCAGCAACTTTTGGTACTTCGGACCTCACCTCATAAGCCCCGCCGCCACAG
Organism: Epicoccum sorghinum; assembly: GCA_020272525.1. Classification (NCBI taxonomy): domain Eukaryota; kingdom Fungi; phylum Ascomycota; class Dothideomycetes; order Pleosporales; family Didymellaceae; genus Epicoccum; species Epicoccum sorghinum. The sequence continues at coordinate 415,315 of VXJJ01000012.1, forward strand.
GAATTGTTCCCGTCGGCAGCCTATTCATACGCACGAGCGACCGCACACAAACCCGCGACAAGCTCGACCGACGAAATGGCGCCAAAGAAGGGAAAGAAGAAGCAGCAGGACGATGACTGGGAGGCTGAGCTCGGCGAGACCGTCACCACCGAGAACGATGCGCTCGCACAGGAAGCCCAGGCAGCCGAAGAGGCCGGCGCCGAGGACAGCATGGGTGGCGGTCTGATGGCTGCGCTCCAGCGCCGAGGCAAGAAGAAGAACAAGAAGGGCGCAAACACAGAGGTCGAGGGTGAGGACCCTCCGGCAGCTGGCGGCGATGATTTCGCGGACAAGGCACCGCAGGAGGCCAACTTCGACGACGACGACGACGATGTCTTTGCTGGTAACTACGGCAAGAAGAACAAGAAGGGCGGCGCCGCTGCACCGAAGGAAGAGTCTGCGCCTTCAACACCGCCCGCGGAGGCACCGCGTATGAAGACAAAGGCAGAGAAGGAGAAGGAGAAGAAGGAGAAAGAGAAGCAGCGAAAGAAGGAGATGGTACGTTCGGGATGGCAAGAGTCTTATCATTGTATGTCTGGGACTGACGAGAGATCTACAGGCTGCGAAGAAGAAGGCTGCTGGGCCTGCAAAGACCGAACCCAAGGCTGCTGAGGCCAAGCCTGTCGAGACCGCTGCACCCACACCCGCCGCTGAGCCCACACCCGCTGCTGGTGGCAAGAAGAAGAAGGTGCCTGCCGCCCTGGCAGCCCTCCAGAAGCAACAGGAGTTGCTGCGCAAGCAGCAGGAGGAGCAGGCCCGTCTCGAGGCCGAGGACAAGGCCCGCGCTGAGGAAGAGGCAAGACTCGCCGAGGAGGAGCAGAAGCGCAAAGAAGAGGCAAAGGCCGCTAAGAAGCAGCGCGAGAAGGAGAAGATCGAGCAGCTGAAGAAGGAGGGCAAATACATGACCAAGGCGCAGAAGGAGGCCAAGGCCAAGGCTGATTTGCGATTGAAGCAGATGCTCGAGAGTGGTGTCAAGGTTGCCGCGCTCGAGGGCGAAGCAGACGCAGCCAAGAAGCCTAAGAAGGACGACCGCAAGAAGAGAAAGCAGCAGCAGGAGCAAGCTCGCGCAGCTGAGGAGGCCGCTAAGAAGCTCGAGGAGATGAAGCTGGCCGAAGAGCAAGCTGCACTTGCCGCTGCCGAGGCTGAGAAGGCTCGCGCCGATGCTGAAGCTAAGAAGGGCGAGGAGGAGCTCGATGACTGGGAGGCCCAGGCCGACGAGATGGATGGCGTCAAGGACAGCTGGGATGCCGATACAGACGACGAGGAAGAGAAGAAGGCAGAGGCTGCTAAGGCTGCGGCGGCGAAGGCCGAAGCTGCTGCTCCTACACCCGCAGACAAGAGCGTTGCGAAGCCGGCGGCGACAGCAGCCGATTCTGACTCCGATTCTGAGGAAGACTCCGACTCGGATGATAGCGACGACTCCTCGGAAGACGAGCAGGGAACTGCTCACCAGCGTGCTGAGGCTGCCCGCAAGCAGGCCGCTGCTGACCGACGGAAGGAGGCTCACGAGGCTGCTCTGGCCCAGCGTTCCAAGGACAACCTGCGATCCCCGATTTGCTGTATTCTTGGTCACGTCGATACTGGTAAAACAAAGCTGCTCGACAAGATCCGTCAGACCAACGTCCAGGAGGGCGAAGCTGGTGGTATTACCCAGCAGATTGGTGCCACATACTTCCCTGTCGAGGCGCTGGAGAAGAAGGTCGCTGTCGTCAACAAGGACAACAGCTTCAAGTTCAACGTCCCCGGTCTCTTGGTCATCGATACCCCTGGTCACGAGTCTTTCACAAACCTGCGATCCCGTGGTTCGTCCCTTTGTAACATTGCTATTCTCGTCATCGATATTATGCACGGTCTCGAGCCTCAAACTATCGAGTCGATGAAGCTGCTGCGAGGCAGGAAGACTCCTTTCATTGTTGCCCTTAACAAGATCGATCGTCTCTTCGGCTGGAAGAAGATTGACAACAACGGCTTCGAGGACAGCTTCAACCTGCAGAAGGCATCTGTCCAGGCCGAGTTCGAGGAGCGCTGGAGCTTCGTCCGCACTCAGCTGGCTGAGCAGGGTTTCAACTCCGAGCTGCACTTCAAGAACAAGAGCATGTCCAAGTACGTCTCGGTGTGCCCCACCTCCGCGCACACTGGTGAGGGTATCCCCGACATGATCAAGCTCATCGTCAACCTGACCCAGAGCCGTCTTACCAACAACCTCATGTACCTCTCCGAGGTCGAGTGTACCGTCCTTGAGGTCAAGGTAATCGAAGGTCTGGGCACAACCATCGATGTTATTCTGTCCAACGGTGTTCTCCACGAAGGCGACAGGATAGTGGTCTGCGGTAACCCAGAGCCTATCGTTACCAATGTGCGAGCGCTCCTGACGCCCGCCGAGATGAAGGAACTGCGTGTCAAGTCGCAGTACGTGCACAACAAGGAAGTCAAGGCAGCCATGGGTATCAAGATTGCGGCCGACGGCCTCGACACCGCCATTGCTGGTTCGCGCCTTCTCGTTGTCGGCCCCGACGACGACGAGGAAGACCTCATGGATGAAGTCATGGGCGACCTTGAGCACCTGCTCAGCAACGTCTCCAAGTCTGGCCGCGGTGTGTCTGTGCAAGCCTCGACTCTGGGTTCTCTCGAAGCCCTCCTCGAGTTCCTCCGCGTCTCCAAGATTCCCGTCTCCACCATCTCGATCGGCCCCGTGTTCAAGAAGGACGTCCTCCGCGCAGGTGTCATGTTAGAAAAAGCCAAGGAGTACGCCGTGATGCTGTGTTTCGACGTCAAGGTGGACAAGGAAGCCAAGCAGTATGCTGAGGAGATCGGCGTCAAGATCTTCGAAGCCGACATTATTTACCACCTGTTCGACAAGTTCACAGCGCACATGAAGCAGCTGGAGGAGCAGCGCAAGGAGGAATCCAAGATGCTTGCTGTCTTCCCCTGCGTGCTGCGCCCCGTCGCCGTCTTCAACAAGAAGGACCCCATCGTCATTGGTCTGGACGTTGTCGAGGGCAACCTCAAGATCACCACGCCCATCTGCGCGATCAAGAAGAACCCTGTCACCGGTGCGAAAGAATTCATCCAACTAGGCAGAGTGTACGTCCCCCCCTGGCCCCCATCTCCCTTTCATCTCATACTAACATCCCCGCTCAGCACATCCATCGAACGCGACCACAAGCAAATCGCCGTCTGCAAGCGCGGCCAGCCCAGTGTCGCCGTCAAGATCGAAGGCAACAACCAGCCCATGTACGGCCGCCACCTCGAGGAATCCGACATCCTGTACAGCGCCATCAGCAGGAAGAGCATCGACACGCTCAAGGAGTTCTTCCGCTCCGACGTCAGCCAGGAGGAGTGGAAGCTGCTGATCGAGCTCAAGAAGCTGTTTGATATTTCGTAGACGAAACTTAAAAAAAGTGTGTGCATGAAGGGTTCGGGGAGAAGGCAAGGGGACGTGTTATAGAGAGCAGGGTGTTGAGGGAAGTAGTGTATGATGAATATCATTGCAATCAAGTCCAACAGCAAAGCGCGTGCGCACATCAAGTCTTACTATCCTATCGTGTGTCTTGTCCTGTCCGCGGGCGTTTCTCATCCTCCCCTCCGCCATCACTGCAGCATGCATTGCACCGCCCTACACATTTTGAGACCCCCGCCGTATGCCGTATTCCCACACAACACGTAAACAGCCACACACCAAGCACGAAAAATCACCCACCCACCAAGTCTCCATCCATCATCGCGCTCAAAGCGGCTGGTACCCCGAAACTGAGACGCCAACCTGCGCGGAAGAAACCGGGAGATATGGGTGGGGATCCACTACAGGACGCACAGACCCCTGTACCTAAATATTCACACTTGATGGAACCTTTTTTTGAGCCTCATGTTAGTGCGCGACTAGCCTCATGACCCTGAGCAACGCCGAACGCAGGACAAAGTACCTAGAAGAGAGCCTTCGAAGTCGAAGCTTTCAAAAAGGCCTTCTAAAGCAGAGAAAGAAAGGCGAGGATAGAAGCAAGCGGTGAGACGGGTATTAACAAAAAATATGCCTTTCAACCTATGCAACTAGGAAACCACAGCTTCGTGATGCGGGGAATACACAACCACCCCCGTGTCCTCGGAAAGTCGCAGATCATTGTACAAGAGATGTCCTTCCGTCTCCTCCTCAAATAAAGTTACACTGCCCCTAATCTCTCTCTCTCTTCCTCTTCTACTCTTCTCCCACCTACAACATCAGCTCAAGCGGGTTCTCAATCGCCTTCTTGAGCTCCTTCATGAACTCGCCGCCAACAGCGCCATCAACAACCTTGTGGTCGAAGGAGCCGGTGATGACGATCTGGTCGTCCCACTCGACCGAGGGGACACCCTCCTCGGTGAGCTCGCCGGGGACGGCGACCTTCTTTGTTGTGCCGATGGCGACGATGCAGGCCTGAGGGGGGTTGATGACGGCGGTGAAGCGCTCGACGGCGGCGTTCATGCCCATGTTGGAGATGGTGATGCTGCCGCCCTGGTACTCCTCGGGCTTGAGCTTGCCGTCGCGGGCGCGCTTGCCGAGATCCTTGATCTGCGAGGAGATGGCCGACAGGCCGAGGCCGTTGACGTTCTTGACAATGGGGGTCATGAGGCCGACGGGGGTGGAGACGGCGACGGAGACGTCGACGACGTTGTGCTGGCGGATGATGACCTTGCCGTCGATCTCGCGCCACGAGGAGTTGGCGGCGGGGACCTTGCGGGCGGCAACGGCGAGGGCCTTGACGAGCAGGTCGTTGACGGACAGCTTGTAAGCGCCGTCGGCGGCGGCGTTGAGGGCCTCACGCAGCTTGAGAAGCTTGGAGACGGAGATGCTGGAGGCGACGAAGTAGTGGGGGTTCTGCTGCATCGACTCGGTCAGGCGCGAGGCAATGACCTTACGCATGCTCGAGGCCTCAATGTCCTCGTATGTGGCAGCGGCGGCGGCGCCGGCGGTGGCAGGGACAGCGGAGCCGGCCTGGGCCTTCTCAACGTCCTCCTTGGTGATGACACCACCCTTGCCGGAGCCCTTGATGTTCTTCAGGGCGACGCCCTTCTCGAGCGCGAGCTTCTTGACGGCGGGCGAGTAGGCGGGCTGGCGCTGGAGGACCGTCTCCAGGCGGGCGCCGGTCGAGTCAGACTCCTGGGCGGCAGGGGCAGCGGACTCCTGCTTGGGGGGAGCGGTCTTGGAGCCAGAGTCGGCGGGCTCGCTGGCCTCGACGGCGTTGCCCTCCTTGGCGGGCGCAGCGCTCGCGTCACCGCCAGCATCCTCGACGGAGAAGCTCTCGAAGGCAGAGACATCCTCGCCCTCCTCGACCATGACGGCAATGGGCTGTATGCTCGTTAGCTCGTGTGTTGTATACAGTCCGGATCGGTGTTATGTCTGGCCCGGACTTCTGTTGTGTGGTGCACTCACGCTGCCGACAGCGACGTCCTTCTCGCCAGCGTCGCGGAGGATCTTGGCAATGGTGCCCTCCTCCTGGAACTCAAAGTCCATCTGTGCCTTGTCTGTCTCGATCTCGACGAGCACGTCGCCGGGGGCTATCGAGTCACCGGCCTTCTTCTGCCAAGCGCCAATGTTGCCGGCGGTCATGGTGGGCGACAGCGCGGGCATCTTGATGACGGTGTGCGAGGGGTAGGCTGCGGACAAATGCGTCAGTGGGCCGTAGCAGCGGCTGCAGGAATCGGGGGTTGCTCACAGGCATAGAAGCGGGCGAGGGCCGAGAGGGCGGGAGTGCGCCTGGAGGCGTGTTAGCTGGGGGCCCGGCGGTGGTTTGTATACGCGGCGCCTTGGGCGCGCAGCAGCTCTGGGGGAGCTCTGCGGCAGCTGGCAGGCGGAGGCACGCACCTCTGGAAGGCACTGCGCACGGCAATGGGACCCCTCGAGCTCAATTGAGCGCCGGCGCGGGACAGGATGGTGGTGGCAGGCATTGTGTCGGGATGCCGGAGCTGCGCTCAGAATCTGCTGGGGGCGATGCGAGATGGAGTGGTTCTACGAGACCGTCGAGCAGGCAGGCGACGGACGTGGGGATGGGCGATCTCAGGCACTCGGCGGCGCGGTTCGTGATGCAGTGCGAGGTGATGGTTGGGAGTCTCAGCCCAACAAAATGTGTTTAATCGGAGCCGGGAGGTTCTCTTGCTGCTAACGCCCGACCCGGTAAGCGCGCGTGGCTCGAAGCCAGCACCAGCGCCCTGGCCGCCTGGCGCGCGGAGCAGTCGGCGGTCTGGCGGTCGGTGTCCTGTGGCCTGTGGCTGCGCGAGGCGGTGCTGGCTTGCTGTCGTATGTAGGGTAGTGCAAGGGACACTTTGTCATCTCATCCAGGCACGAGCTGCTGCAAGCTCCTGAGGACTCCCAGAGGCCATTACCCGCAAGCACCGCCGAGCACGAGGCGCGCAGCATGAGTGCAGAACGAGTGCAGCGACTTTGAAGTGCACCGTCTCCCGAATTGAGCATCAGCATCGAGCGTTGGTGCTGCATCCCATAAAGTCCGGAATACCGAACACACGCATACGCAATCGCCCACCACCCACCATGGCCGACCACGACGAGCGCGATACCCCGGCCGAGCAGCAGGTGGCAGAAGACAGGCCACAGGGGGACTCACCTCCAGCAAAACCAGCGGCGGAAGAGCGCGGGAGCAGTGCAGACGCCGAGGCAGCACCCGCCGAGGGTGAGCTCGAGCAGGCCCAGCAGCAGACACACACAGACACCCCGCCAGACACAGATGCCACTGCAGGCGCAGAACCCGCAGCAGAAGCAGCAGCAGCAGCGCCAGACACACAGCGGCCCGCCGAGGGCACTCCACACCCCGCAGACGCCGAGCCGTCGCCCGCGCCCGCCCTGAGCGTCCCCAATGGCGCAGACACGCCGCGCAACTCAGAGCAGATCTTCGACCAGCGCGCCCACGCCGACGCCCGTCCACGGACAGACTCGCAGTCGACCGTCGCGACCACAGCCACCAAGGGACCTTCGACCCGCAGCTCCCTCGTCTTCGTCGGCACCGCCCTCGACACCATTGCAGCCTCCAAAGACGCCCGCAAGAACAAGAAGCTCGGCGATGCCACCAATGCCGCCCTGGCTGCCATCAAGCGCGAGGGCGACCCCGCGCGCATCAATCCTGAGCTGCTCTTCGAGCCTCTGCAATTGGCCTCGGAGGTGCCCAATGTCCCCGTGTCCATCACCGCCCTCGACTGCATCGGCAAGCTGATCAGCTACTCGTACTTCTCCGTCCCCGCCGAGCCGCAAGCCGAGAACAGCGAGGGTGCCCCGCTCATCGAGCGTGCCATTGACACCATATGCGACTGCTTCCAAGGCGAGGCCACACATCCAGACGTGCAGCTGCAGATCGTGAAATCGCTGCTGGCAGCCATCCTGAATGACAAGATCGTCGTACACGGAGCTGGTCTTCTCAAGGCTGTGCGCCTGACCTACAACATCTTCCTACTGTCCAAGTCCAGTGCGAACCAGCAGGTTGCACAGGGCGCCCTGACACAGATGGTCGGCACCGTCTTTGAGCGCGTTAAAGGGAGACTTGCGATCAAGGAGGCCCGAGTCAACTTGTCGCGTGCTTCTTTGAACGAGAAAGACCAGTCGGACGAGAGCCTAGAACAGGAAGAGGAGGCTGGCTCGCAAGACATGGACGGCTCAGGCACATCAAATGAAGGCGAGACCGGCGAAGATAACGACGCCCAGCTGCCTAGTGACAAGGCAGTGGACATGCACACCGGACCCAAGATCACATTGCAAAGTTTCGAGAACAACATGAGCTTCAACGACGACCGGATACACGACAACGCGCCGACATTGGTCACTCGTATAAAGGGAAAGACCGGTTCACGGCACGTATCTGGCGCAGACACTTCGACACCGCAGGGTGGCTCTGACGAAGAAGAGGAGGACGAGATTTTCGTGAAAGACGCATATCTGGTCTTCCGTGCTATGTGCCGTCTGAGCACTAAGGGCCTCTCGGTAGACCACGCCCAGGATGTGCGATCACAGGGCATGAGGTCGAAGCTCCTCTCGCTACACATGGTCCACACCATCCTCCACAACAACATCGCTGTCTTTATCTCGCCCTATGCGACAATTCGCAGTGGTAGCGACGAGCCCACAAGCTTTGTCCAAGCCATCAAGCAATACTTGTGTCTGAGTCTGAGTCGAAACGGCGCCAGTTCAGTGAAGCCTGTCTTCGAGGTTGCGGCTGAGATCTTCTGGCAGATGCTCAAGTATTTGCGAGTCATGCTCAAGAAAGAAGTGGAAGTGTTTTTGAAGGAGATTTACCTTGCTACATTAGACAAGCGCGCAGCTCCCGCCTACCAAAAGCAGTATGTTCTCGCAATCTTCAGCCGGCTGGCCGCAGATCCTAGAGCTCTTGTTGAAGTTTACTTGAACTACGACTGTGACCGTACAGCGCTGGACAACATGTATCAGCGCGTCGTTGAGCACCTGTCCAAGATCTCTAGTAACCCGGTCACCATCACCCCTATGCAACAACAAGCATACCAGGATCACCGAGAAAAACAGTCGAGACAAATGGACTGGCAAACGCGGGGAACATTACCGCCTTCCCTCACCACAATCTCAATGACGTCTGCCAACGAGACCGATGGTGCGTACCCGCAAGAGTATGCGATGAAGCAGGAGTCGTTGGAGGCTCTCGTGGAGATCTTGCGGTCGCTTGTCGATTGGGCACAGCAGTCTCTGCCGGAGAGTGCGAAGCCGCAACCTCAAGATTCTAGGTTGTCATTGGATGACTTGAGAGTTTCGATGGATACGCGGACGCTCACCGACTCACCAGCTGTAGGTGTTGACTCTGGCACTGTCACTCCTCTCGCAGAAGACGACTACAATTCATTGGAGAAGGCAAAGCAACGGAAAACTGCTATGACAAACGCAGTACGACAGTTCAACTACAAGCCCAAGAAGGGATTGAAGGTCTTGATAAAGGATGGATTCATTCAATCGGACGCGCCCGAGGACGTTGCTCGCTTCTTCCTGGACAACGATCGGATAGACAAGGGTGCGCTGGGTGAGTTTTTGGGCGAAGCTGACGCCGAAAACATCGCCATCATGCACGCCTTTGTCGATTTGATGGACTTCACCAAGACTCGCTTTGTCGATGCGTTGCGACGCTTCCTCCAGAGTTTCCGTCTGCCTGGTGAAGCACAAAAGATTGATCGCTTCATGTTGAAATTCGCTGAGCGATACATGACTGGCAACCCCAATGCATTCGCAAACGCTGATACCGCCTACGTTCTGTCGTACTCGGTCATCATGTTGAACGTCGACCAGCACAGCAAGAAGATGAAGGGTCCTCGTATGACGCCAGAAGACTTCATCAAGAACAACCGTGGCATCAACGACAATGCCGATTTGCCGGAAGATTACCTCCGTGGTATCTATGACGAGATCGCACATAACGAGATCGTCCTCAACACGGAGCAAGAAGCTGCAGCAGACAAGGGGTTAATCGCCCAGCAACCAGCCGGAGGCCTTGGTCTTGCCAGCATCGGCCAGGCTTTGACAGGTAGTGCTAGGGATTTGCAAAGAGAAGCAATTGAGCAAGCATCCGAAGCCATGGCCAATAAGACCGAGCAGCTATACAAGCAACTTCTCCGAGCTCAACGCCGGACTGCGACTAGCATGCCTGTGTCAAAGTACATCCCTGCTGTCTCATCGAAACACGTAGGGCCAATGTTTGAAGTCACATGGATGCCTTTCTTGATGGCCCTCTCAGGCCAGGCGCAAGATCACAACATTGAGATTGTGCGGCTGTGTATCGAGGGTATCAAGTTGGCGATCAGGATCTCCTGCCTTTTTGATCTAGAAGATGCACGCCAGGCTTTCGTGTCTTTCCTTGCCCGCTTCACGAACCTTTACAACTTGAGCGAGATGAAAGCTAAGAATATGGAGGCACTGAAGACGCTGATCGAGGTTGCACACACAGAAGGCAACTTGCTGAGAGAATCTTGGCGTGAGATTCTCACATGTGTGTCTCAGTTAGATCGTTTCCAGCTGATTTCGGCTGGTATCGACGAGCGCGCGGTGCCGGATGTGCTAAAGACAAATACCGGTGCCCAAGCTAAGAAGAACCTCAGCGCTCCTGGGGCCCGTCGGCGACAATCGCATATCAACAGCGTACATTTCTCGGCGGATGTGGCTGAAGAGAGTCGCTCTACAGACATCGTCAGAGGTGTGGACCGCATCTTTACCAACAGCGCCAACCTGTCTGGTGAGGCGATTGTCGACTTCGTAAAGGCCCTCGTGCAGGTCAGCTGGCAAGAGATTCAATCCTCAGGACAGAGTGAATCGCCTCGCACCTACAGTCTGCAGAAGCTGGTTGAGATCAGTGGCTACAACATGACCCGTGTGCGTTTTGAGTGGACCAATATCTGGCAAGTACTGGGCGCTCACTTCAACGAAGTCGGATGCCATACGAACACGAACGTTGTCTACTTTGCCCTCAACTCGTTGCGACAGTTGTCGATGAAGTTCATGGAGATTGAGGAACTTCCTGGATTCAAATTCCAAAAGGACTTCCTCAAGCCATTTGAGCACATAATCAACAACGCGAGTGTTGTCTCGGTCAAGGACATGGTTCTTCGTTGTCTTATCCAGATGATTCAAGCACGCGGCGAGAATATTAGATCTGGCTGGAAGACCATGTTCGGCGTCTTCACCGTCGCCGGTAGAGAACCTTATGGTGAGTTGAGAAAAGAGTATTTTTGATCTGGTTTACTGATTGTATACAGAGGGAATTGTCAACCTGGCATTCGAGAACGTCACGCAGGTCTACAACACACGCTTCGGTGTGGTGATCTCACAGGGCGCCTTTGCCGACTTGATCGTGTGTTTGACTGAGTTCTCGAAGAACTACAAATTCCAGAAGAAGTCTCTGCAGGCAATTGAGTTGCTCAAATCCTCGGTACCGAAGATGCTAAGGACTCCCGAGTGCTCACTGTCGGCTCGTGCAGGCTACCTCAAGGAGTCTGAGATGGGATCCGCCATCCCCAAACAGCCCACTCGTCAGACTCAGGAAGAGCAGTTCTGGTTTCCAGTCCTATTTGCATTCCATGATGTTCTTATGACCGGCGAGGACCTCGAAGTGCGCTCCAGAGCGCTCAGCTACCTGTTCGATACTTTGATCAGCTATGGCAGCAATTTCCCGCAAGAATTTTGGGACATGCTCTGGCGACAGCTACTGTACCCGATCTTCATGGTGCTGAAGTCGAAATCAGAGATGACCAAGGTGCTCAATCACGAAGAGCTATCTGTGTGGCTCTCCACAACCATGATCCAAGCGCTCCGCAACATGATCAAGCTCTTCACCCATTTCTTCGATTCATTGGAATACATGCTCGATCGATTCCTCGACCTCTTGGCTCTCTGCATCTGCCAAGAAAACGACACTCTTGCTCGAATTGGTAGCAATTGCCTGCAACAGCTGATCCTGCAAAACGTCCAGAAGTTCACGCCAGAGCACTGGAGTCAAATCGTAAAGGCATTCGTCGATCTCTTCCACCGCACCGAAGCCACTGCGCTTTTCTCTGCGGCAACATCAGGCTCCACCGCCACGCCTCTCAATGGCACACGCAGCATGTCGGTGTCAGACGATACCAAGTCAATTGCCGAGTCCGCCAGCATCAACATGGATGTCGCACCATCCTCTCCGCCTCCAGATGGCTCCACTGGCCTTGGTATTAACGGTCTGGACGCACCGCGCCGACCTTCCCTTGTCACCGAAGGCACAGCTGGCGATGTACCCACGCGACAGACCACAGAGCTCGAGGACTACCGCCCCGAGGACAACATGCAGCAACCACCCGTCGTCGTGACAGCTGCGCGACGCCGATTCTTCAACCAGATCATCACAAAATGCGTGCTGCAACTGCTGATGATCGAAACTGTGCAAGAGCTCTTCGGCAACGAACTCGTATACTCACACATCCCCTCCTACGAGCTCCTACGCCTGATGGCAGTACTTAAGAAGTCATACCACTTCGCCAAACGCTTCAACGCCGACCGGGACCTGCGCTCGCGCCTCTTCAGGGAAGGCTTCATGAAGCAGCCACCGAACCTTCTCAAGCAAGAATCTGGATCCGCCAGCGTCTACGTCAGCATCCTTTTTCGGATGTACCACGACACCTCCTCGGACCGTGCCGCCTCGCGTGCAGAGACGGAGAAAGCGCTTATTCCGCTATGTGAAGACATCGTCCAATCTTACATTGAACTCGACGAGGAGACGCAGCAGCGCAACATTGTCACGTGGCGCCCGGTGGTCGTCACTGTGCTCGACGGCTACGCCAACTTCCCCGACGCCGAGTTTGAGCGCCTGACTGACGTCTTCGCGCCCCTTGTCGTCGGCCTCCTGGGCACTGAGATGGCGAGCGACATCCAGCGCGCCGTACAGGCTCTTGTGATGCGCATTTTCGAGCGCAAGTTGGGAACCAGTCCTGTCAAGCTGATGGAAGCAGGGGATAGGAGGAGGAACAGCGCGGTGGGAAGCCCAGAGGTGGGCAGGACGCCGAGGATGAGATAGGATCTTGATGTCGCGAATGTCCGGGCCCGCTGGGTAGAAGGCGGAAAATGAAGGACTTTTTTTTCGATTCAGAAAGTAGATGTTTGTATAATATGAGGGCATTTCACTAGGGTAGAGGGCTCCAAAACAAGGCTTGGAGGAGCAGGGTGTTGGGGTGTAAACAAAGTATGTCTATTCAACATGTTCACACGCACCTGCCTCGTCTTTGAGTCACAATGAGAAGTCGTCCTTTACAATTGTCGGGTTGTGTCCGTCCTTGCATCCCAGCACGCTTTACGTCACTTCTCCAGTGCTTCTTAGTAATCTCGTTTGCCTCGATACCTTCACCTTTCAACAGTGTGCACTCTAATTGTACTCTAATTTACCACACGTGAGCACGCAAGCGGTGAAGGGTAGCTCCTGCCCTGTCCTTATTAGGCTTTCACTTTGCCCCACCAACCGCAGTCGATCATCTGACGATTTAGACGCTTCCAAGCCCTGGAGTCGAACACGTGTCTCGCAGATTGACAAGAATACTTTCTTATATACCTCAAAAGCCCAGACTGCTGCATCAGCTTTACCTCGCAGCTTTGTTATTGCGCACTCAACAAAAACTGCTCACACCTGCCTACAGCCACAATGGCTACTTGCACGTTTGCAGATCTCCCAGACGATCTACTGATCATGATCATGACACAGTTGAAGGCGATCAGCGACACCACTCATGATCCCAGTTCATGTCTGAAGGTCAATCACCGCTGGCGGGATGCAGCTATACCTCTTCTTTACGGGAACATCGCCTTCACGCGGGACAACGTATCTCGTTTCTGCGATCAATTGAATGCAGAGAGATACGTAAACTACATACGATCGATCACGGTAACACTTGAGCCAGGCAGCGTGGAAGCAGAAGTCTGGTACCTCGCACGCTTGCTGCCTCAGTGTACGAGCCTGCGTTCTTTCTCCTTCCGGCTGCGCAAATTACCCCGCATGGTCGTTCCTCACTTGGCTCTTGTTCAGCTTGTGGAAGCACTGCCGCTATCCTGTACGAATCTGGAACTGGACACTCTAGGCTGCGATATTCGAGCGGGCTACGACTTGCGAACGGAGAAAGATACTCCACACCTGTGTACCTCACTGCGCACAGTTGTTCCACGTATGGAACACGTACGATTGCGCCTGCGAATCTGTTCAGCAGTGTTTTCCGATAGCACCCACAGTGTTCAGCTCCCTAAGCTCAAAACGCTTATCGTAGTCTGCTGCGCATACTATTATCATGGACTACCCACATGCCATAACGTATATCCCGACGTGTACGACAATTTTGAGCCTAGCCTATGGCTCTCCGTTACAGCCTCTCTATCTTCGTTACTAGCAGCACCGCTTGCTGTCCCCGCTGACGCCCGCGTCCTAGCCCTCGTAGATACGTACACCGCCTCCGACGATCTCTCTCTCTGGCCGTCATATGTGCTCGCAAACTTTGGTGCCAAAAAGAGCGACGTCATACCACTTCGTCACATCCGAGGAGCGGGGGGCACCTCCAAATCTCATCTCATTCGTCTGCCCAATGGCACAGAGAGGATGGGTGATTCCATTGGTCTCGATGCACTAGCAGAAGGTTCGCTGTGGCGCGAAATACGCGGAGGTGCGAGACTGCCTGCTACTGTAGTGGCGGATGCGCGTGCTGAGCGGCCGAGCTTCGCACAGGGTTGTGTAGAGGCAGAAATACCGTACTTGAAGACAAGTGAGGAATGGAGGAATGAGAATCCGGGGCACTCAATGTTAACTTGGGACAATGAGGCAAAGACAGGTATGAAATTGATCGGGGCGGAAGTGAGGGCTGGAGAGGCGAGGTATCTGGTACTGGATCCGGTTCAGGAGCTCACGCCGGAGGGCTGGAGGAGGGTGGGAAGACATCGGGATGGTCTGGAGAAGATTGAGGAATGACACAATGTCAACATCGAAGAGGCGGGACGAAGATGACATTTGTGACTCTGGTCAAGAAGAACTTGCGATACCGTCGATCCTATTCGATTACTTCACAGCATTCTGCAGATTTGTAAGTCTTGACTTTCGCCAGTACCACCAATATAATTGATTTGGTTGAATCATCCATATAACCTCCCATCATCCACGTATCCGATCTTCCAGATAGCCCAGTCTCACCGACAATCAATCCCGCTTCATAGACACGACAAACACACTATACACCCACCCAAACCTAGCAAAAGCATCTGTCTTCCTCAGCAAAGCCAGAATCCGACATATCCCTGTTGCCATAAAAGAACGCAGGAAGCGATTACTGCATTCATCACAACGGCCACAGCCAGCACACCTCGAGACCAGAGATCTACAGTAGCATACTGGTACGTTACATCTATAGACCATCTCCAGACAGCCATGCCTAACAAACAGTTATCTCAAGACCACACCAGCCGTAGCACACGGACGCAACACAAACATATGTACACCTATCATTCATTTCCCTTAGTGGTAATACACGATGCTCTTCCCCCCTAAGCAGCGCCAATCCATCCCCCACAACACCAACGATTATGCTCTTGCTACTTCCTCTGCTTCTCCCCCTCAATAAAGTCCACAATCGTCTGCTCCAGCCCCACATCCTCCGAGAACCCCAGCTCCTTTGCGCGGGTGGTGTCGTACTTAGCGGGCCAGCTGAGCACAATCTTCTGAATACCCTCATCGATCTTTTCCGTGACCCGCGAGCGCACTTCCTTACCCGCAACCTTCTCCAGCGCCGCCAGAATCTCTCCACTTGTTGCTGTGTAGCCGGGCAGCAGGACCTGTCTGAAATGGCCGAACTTCTCGGCGGGGACCTTGATGGCGTGGACGAGGTTGGTGGCTAGTGCGCGGGGGGAAGTGAGCCAGATGCCAATGTCTGGGTTGACGGGGAGAACGGATTCCTGGCCGTTGACGGGCTCGCGGACGATTCCAGAGACGAAGGATGAGGCTGCTGCAGTAGGGGCGCCGGCTCGGACGAAGACTGTGGGAAGACGGACCACACGTCCGTCGATGAGGCCGCGGCGAGAGTAGTCGTTGACCAGGAACTCGATCATGAGCTTCTGGGTTCCGTAGCTGCTCTCAGGCATAGGCACAATGTCTGTCTCAGTAGCCACGTTCTTGCACGCCGCACGACCGAACACCGCACACGAGCTAGTGAAGACAATCTTGATCCCCGGCTGGCGTACCCGCGCGACATCAATCAGATGCCGCACGCTGTCAAAGTTGACTTTCAGCCCCAGCCCGAGGTTTGCTTCCGACCCGCTCGACATGATGCCGTGGAGGATGTACACGGCATCGGGTGCTTTCTCGAATAGAACATCGACTGCAGATGGATCTGTCAGGTCCGCTGCAACAGTCTGCACGTTCTTTGAGTCTGTGGGGTTTGGAGGCTCCTTGACATCTGCCAGGACGAGGGATGTGGAGGGGTCTGATTTGATGAGCTCCTTTGCCAGGATCTGGCCGACGAAGCCGCCCGCGCCTGTAATGACTACTCTCATATTTGCTGACTCGCGTAATGGACAACCTGGTTCCTGGGATTCCGTCGAGTTGTACAAGGGCAGGCACGTGTTTGTTTGCCCGTTTCAAGGTTTTGTGGTAAGCAGTCGGGGTTTTAGAGACAGATTTCAGTAACGGTATCGGAGCTACAGCCCCAGTTTATGATGTCTGTCCGTCGGCGAAAGTCCGACTTGCGACTTGTGGGTTCTCTGCAAAGGCGGGGGAGCTGGCACCGACGAGCGCGGGGTCGGCACTCGGTGGACGGGCCGAAGAGCGCAGGCGCCTGGATACGTTTTCCCTACAACACCATACCCACGTCCCTGCGATACATTTGTGGCGATGCTCATGCTTCCGATTTATCAATGTTCCACGACTTGCGTAACTGAATAATGGCGAAGTAATTTTCCTCATACTTTTCCGCACGATCAACGCAAGCGGCGACTCATGTCGGGCCGTCCGTGTGCCTAGTCGTCATATTTCCTTTTCTTGTCCCTCGGACATGCTCGATGTGGAGCGTACACCGGGATCTTGTAGGATTCTCGATCGAATTGCTCGCATGCCTGCTGCCGATCCGCGGGCTTCGCGGGGAATCTGGGGAAGCAAAAGGCTGACGGCGGCCACATTGAGATCTCAACGTGGTCTCTGAATTTTCTTTGCATTACACAATGTCTCTTGTTCTAGCCGCGCTGCTGGGCTTTGCCCAATTGCCAATTGCAGGCGCTGTTAGCTCTCTGAAGATTGATACTACATCTGGTGTTGTTCAGGGTAGTGTAAATTCCATTACACCAAATGTTGCCCACTTCCTCGGTGTGCCTTTTGCTGAACAGCCCCTGGGCAAGCGCCGTTGGCTACCATCGATTCCGAAGGCGAAAGAGAACGGTACAATTGACGCCACCAACTTCGGCCCCGCGTGTCCGCAATTTGAAGGCGAGGGACAGAGCGTGTGGTTGACAGACGCAACTGAATTCGTCATCACACCCAGGAACTACACTGGCGAGGATTGCCTGAATGTCAACGTTTGGGCACCATGGAAAGGAGAAGTGAATCAAAGCAACTGCACCGAAGAAGCGTACAAGCCAGAAGAAAAGCTGCCCGTTCTTGCCTGGATCCACGGTGGCTCTTTCCAAACCGGTGGCGCCACTGTTCCTTACCAAGACCCCAGCCGATGGGTCCAAAGAAGCGGGAAGCACATTGTTGTGGGAATCCAGTATCGTCTGGGTATATTCGGACAGCCAAATGCGGCGGGTCTGGCGGATGATGAGCAGAATCTTGGACTCCTTGACCAGCGTCTGGCACTTGAGTGGATCCACGGCAATATTGCGAACTTTGGTGGTGACCCAGAACGCATAACGCTGTGGGGCCAGTCGGCAGGCGCTATCTCTGTTGACAACTATAACTTCGCCTACCCTGATGATCCTATCGTTTCTGGACTGATTATGCATTCTGGAACTTCCTTCCTGACGCTCACCTCGGTGGACCCTGAACACAGCAACTTCACCACAGTGGCGAATTCCCTTGGTTGCGGCAGTCTGAACGCTACAGCTGAAATCGACTGTCTCCGCGATGTCCCTTACAAGGAGATCATTTCTTTCCTCAAAGCCCGTTCAGATAACGGCACGACCCCCGCTCTCACTTTCAATCCCATCATCGAAAATCGGACTAGGTTCAGCAACTACACTGCTCGCGCTCTTACTGGAAACTACACCCGCAAACCCGCCATCATCGGCACAACCGTCGACGAGGGCGGTGTCTTCCTGCCCTACAACCGCACCTACGGTCCCAACACGACACTTGCTGATTCCATCACACTCAACTCTTTCCTCTGCCCCACTGTGCAGACTACCCACGACCGGTTCGCCTCCAACACAACAACCTTCCGCTATCTCTACGGTGGCAACTTCAGCAATATCGCGCCGCAATGGTGGGAGGGCGCTTACCACCAGGCTGACATGCCTTTGGTGTTCGGCACTCACTCCATTGCGCGTAGCAATTCGACGGCGCTTGAAGTCGCAGTAAGTGAGGCGATGCAGGATTTCTGGCTTGCGTTTGCGGAGGATCCTGCGAGGGGGTTGCCGAAAGCTGGGTGGCAGCCGTATGAGTCGGCTGGTGTGGCTGTATTGTTTGGGTGGGAGGGCAAGGCTGTGCAGCCGATTAGGGAGGCTGAGCTTGAGGCGCCGTGTGATGGGTTGGTGCCTAATGGGCTACCTAAGCCCCCGACGTTCTAGACGAAGTGTGAGACCTGCAAGCGATGTTCATCAAGTATCCAGTGCCAAACGATCAGAATGTATCAAAAGATTCACGGCCTACACATCGGTAACGATGCAAAGGGGGTGAATTACACAAAAATACTCATGGTCTCGCCTTCCTCTCGTTTCTACGACACTCTGGCCTCAGAAATTCTGCGCCTGAAATGCTGCATCTCTGCTCTTCAGCTCTACGGAGGCGGTACAATGCGGGCGCTTCCATATATGTAAGAAGCAATACTATTCGTCGCCTACTAGTTCTCGTGCCGCCGGACTTTTGCATCCTCAATGTTCGACACCACCTGCTCATTGCCTCGGCGCGCTGCAAAGTTGGCGGGCGGCATCTCAGCAAGTCCTCCATTGGTTGCCTCTTTTTAAAGGCCACGGTAATTGCAGGCGTACCGAGAGGCTGATGCGGAATCCTTTAACTTAGCGAGGGCGGCTACACTAGCATTTGAACCTGCCCTCTCGACAAGTCACCAACAAGCATGTAAGGTCGTATCAGACTGAGATTACGACGATTTATGATGCATTCGCACACATGACTGTCCTGTCTGTAGATCTGAGATCTCTGTCGCATCTTACTTTTACACATGGCCTCCAGAAACAACCGGCCGCTTCCTAATGAGGAGTACACTGTTGGATGGATCTGCGCCCTCGCAAACGAATTGACCGCCGCACGCGCTTTCCTTGACAATATTCATTCAGATCGACCTCATCGGCGTGCGACAAACGATAACAACACATACCTACTTGGGGACATCGAAGGCCATAATGTCGTTGTTGCAGGTCTCCCTGCTGGTGTGTATGGAACGTCATCTGCTGCGAGCGTAGCACGAGACCTGTTGCGGTCTTTCGAGAATGTTCGCATTGGGTTGATGGTTGGCATTGGAGGTGGAGCACCCAGCCCTCGTAACAACATCCACCTAGGCGACGTCATCGTCAGCGTACCTCACAATGGCAGCAGTGGTGTATTCCAGTACGATTTTGGGAAGACCATACAGGATCAAAATTTCCAGTATACAGGCCATCTCGACAAGCCACCCACAATACTTCTTGGAGCAATAGCAAGCTTGAATGCAAGATCTGACCTTCATGGCAATGGCATTGCTGACTGTATAGAAGTTGTTCTAAACAAGTACCCACGTCTGCGCAGGTACTTTGGACGGCCAGAGGCAGCCAGCGACCAACTTTATGTCGCGCAATTCACCCGTCGAAGCTCAGACGATGTCAGTATGCTTCACCAAGGTTGCGAATCAACTTGCGGTACTCTCTTTATTGTCGACCGAGGAGCGTCTTCTGGATGGACAGAACGCTTTGACGAACCGACAGTGTTTCAAGGCATTATTGCTTCTGCAAACCAGCTCATGAAGCATGCTTTAGTCCGCGACGCCTTATCGCAGAAGCATGATGTACTTTGTTTCGAGATGGAAGCGGCCGGGCTGATGAATAACTTTCCATGTCTAGTAGTACGTGGAATCTGTGACTACTCGGATACACACAAGAACGATGCATGGCAGGGTTATGCAGCTCTATCTGCCGCTGCATATACGAAACAGCTCCTTGGTATGATTGCTCCAAGTTCAATTCAATCAGTGCAGAAGCTAGTCGATCATTTCAACGCAAGTCAGTAAGCAAGGTAGATCTATGGCAGACATAGGCTTGTATGAGCTGATACACTCGCAGTTATGAGCTCTCTTGACACAGTTAGAGATATCACTTCTCAAACCCAGACTAGATTGTTTGACATGGACGTTGTGCAAACGCATGCGCGATTGAAAGAATGGCTCTCTCCTTTTGACGCTTCCACGTACCATATCAAGGCCCTGACCCAACATATGGCCGGCTCATGTGAATGGTTAATACAATCTCTACGATTCAGGCACTGGAGGGATCAGCGTTCTTCGTTCTTGTGGCTGTCTGGGCTACCTGGGTGTGGCAAGACTGTCCTCAGCTCAACGATCATAGAGCGCCTCAGCATGACCGGCGTTTGTCTATACTTTTACATCACTTTTCTGGAACAAGAGACTCTGTCCCTTGATAGCCTATTGCGATCTTTGATCTGGCAATCGTGCCACAAGTACGGAACGTCCACCAGCATACTCTTGGAACTGCACAAGAGATGCTCAGACCGCCAATTAGGTGATCGGCTAGTGAAGGTGCAAGATCTGATCGACACCTTTGCTGATATTCTACGGCTTGGCCAAGAGACTTATGTGGTCATCGATGCCTTGGACGAATGTCTTACAGAAGGAACGCGAGAGAATGCTCGAAACTTGATTTCGTGGATCAAGAACATATCTTCATCGGGCCACAAAAACCTTCATCTTTTGGTTACCAGTCGAAAAGAAGATGAAATTCGAGCTGGGCTCGAAGGCATAGCTGGCTCTGAAGAAAGTGTTGAGATTGTTGGAAATGGTTTAGACGCGGATATCAAGAACTATGTCCAGGCGAGGATTTCGGGGAGCGAAGAGTTACAAAGGTGGAAGGACGAGCCTGATATCGAAAAAGAGATACGAGATTCAATTCAAGCAAAGCTGGTCAATACAGCAGACGGCATGTCAGTACTTTAGACTAGGACTATAGCTGACTGCTGACGTAATGTCCAGGTTTCGCTATGTTGCATGCCAGATCGAGGAGCTTGAGAAGTGTCTCAGCCTAGGGACTTTGCGAGAAGCTCTAAAAAACCTGCCGAAAGATATTAATGACACCTACTCACGGATAATGAAGCGAGTTCTCGATAAGTATAGATTGGAGGCGATTCGAATCCTACAGTTTCTGACATACAGCGGAAGGCCGCTCCGAGTCGAAGAACTGATTGATGCCGTTGCTGTTCAGCCTGGGAGATTTTCAGCAGAACACCGCATAAGAAAGCCCATAGAACTCGTACGGTACTGTTCTTGTCTAGTCAAACTAGTAGACACTCAGCGTTCGGCCGGTAACGAGATGAAGATGGAGCTCCATTTGGCTCATTTCACGGTTCGAGAGTACTTGCGGCTACATTCCGAGTATGCTCCAAAATTCACAGAAGTAGCGGCCAAGGCCTCCATCGCATTAGCAAGTATATCATACCTTCGATACATCGATCGCGAGCTCAGACACCCTGAGTCTACAAAAGCCGAGCTCGAGGTCAGATTCCCTTGGATGAGATACTGTTCTAAGAGTTGGATATTGCATGCTGCTGTCGCGATTGATCACGACAAGGCGGTCTTTGAAGAGACTATGGGATTTCTTCTGCAGACTGAGACAAAGTACTTCAAAGGTCGGTCGATTACCACCCGACGTGATGGTTGGAATCGATTTGAATCGCCACTATTGGAGGCTTTCAAAGCTGGTCTTAGTACTGCTTGCCTCAAGTACATACTCAAGCAGGATCGATACAAGGATATGCTACAACGTCAGTGTTGTGGAAAGCGACAACGAAAAGATGCCTTTATGCCTGAAAATCACTTGTGAGAACGAGGATCATAGACCATACGAATTCCATTACAAACTTCTGTCGTCGAAGACACTGTATTTACAATCTGGAATCTAGCCGGCAGAAACCGTGATCACGGAAAAAGCCACGCAACATCTCCCAAGCGACAAATGCGAATTGGCAAAGAACAAAAGCGCACCCTCAAAAGCACTCTTTTCCATGCTCATCTTCCAATAGTCGAAGTGCAGCTTACTGTGTTTGGCCCTCTATGGTTATCTGCACAACGAAACGCAAAAGCTATACAAGTTCAATTTTAGCTTGCGTTTATCAAGTCTTCCAATGAGTCTTATCATCATGCTATGCTTTGGCGGTACGGTGGACATCAGAAATGATTGCTAGTCAGTGAGATAGAGTTGTTGGACAAGGCAGACGTCATGTTTATGGGTGTCATATTTACTCGAAATAATCTTTCTCTAACGGCATCAACACTACCAGAATTTCTAGCGTGTGATGTCAGACAACGCATACAGTTTGTATGCCGAGTTCGTTTATATTCGAATCTCGCATACAGACACGTCAAGGAAAAGAATTTGTGTATGAGAAACAAAGCTCCTGATTACCGTTACATAATCTCCGTTGATGAAGCTACACATAACACCCTTTCACGCCAGCTAATTCTCGCTGTGAAGAACACAAAATTAGTTCAAACCCATGAGCGAGTGTGCGGCCTATCACGACGAAGCATATCCTCCAAGTCCTTCTCCTCATCAGACGTGTTTTCCTGCTGCAAATAGCTACTGCTCCACTGGTCGGCACCCGAGCTCGTATGCGAAACTGCATCAGGGTCCTTCGCGAATCGAGTGGGAAGATTGCGCTGGAATCGTGCTTCAGTATGGCGCTGAGCCCAGACGTGAACGTCGCAAGGGGAGTTAGGAAAGTCTGTGACGGATCTCGAGATCTGGTGAATTGATGGCTGCTGTCGCTCACTCGCGTAGGAGATCTTGCTGTCGCTCATTGGACGTTCCAGTGGAGAAGGCCGCTCTGGAAACTGCTCCAACTCCGCTATGATAGGTGTGGCTGTGGGATCTACTTAGTCTGAGGTGTCTGAGGTGAAGGGTAACTTCGACAGTGACTTACGGGCCCTTTTCAGCGCGTCTTCGTCTGCTAAAGCTCTTGAAAACCCACTGATGGGGTATCCGGGTCGTCTGAGCGCTGTTTTAAGGCCTTCCGTCAGACACAGCTCTATCGAGACCGGGGAGTCTGCGGACGCCACTGATACGACTATTGGAGAGATGCTGAATAATCCTCGCTCTGCCATGTCTCGTATAATTTGATCAGTGATGGGTATCTTTCTGGCTGATTCATCGCGCATAGCATCCTGCACGCGGAAGTACGGCTAAAATCGTGGTTGCTGATGTCTCTGTATATAGAGCCCCAGTTGACGTGAGTTATGGGAACCTGCAGCGAACCTGCATTCAATAGTCCCTGTGGAAGTTCAGCATTCATAGAGAAAAAGACAGAATACTCCTACCTTGAATGATCATGTAATGATCGACGAACTTCGCTGGCGCCGGTTTGACGAAGTAGAAGGAACTAGCGACAAGCCTCTGGGCGATCACAGCAATCTCAGACCGCATATCGGACTGTAGACGGAGGTTGATTTCGTCACGCAGACTATGAACTTGAGCTTTGTCGTCCATCTTGGGCGTGCGATTCTTTGTCTTCGGGTTGATGCGAATGTATCTGTCAGCGACTGCTTGGGGAAGGTCTTTGTGGAAGTCGCTCCATGCCAACTCAGCATCGAGAACGTTCTCCAGTCGTTTCCAGATGACGTTCAGGAATGACATTCCTTGAGAAACACCTTTCAAACCAAGCATAGAGTGCTTTTTTTGTGGAGTTGGATTTATGCGCTGCCAAAGGTGTTTGAAGTTGACACGAGCACCCTCGTACTGTGCAGCGTCATTGGACATGCCCGCATCTGGACCATGCTGACCTGTGCCGATTGAGAGAACAAGATCCGGTGGATATTGATCTAGCTGAGGCCAGATCAGCTTGCTTTCATCGACAGCCACGCGGATTGGATTGTTATGAAAGACCGCGCCGTCCAGAAAGCCTTCCATTGTTCTAGTGTTCCGGTAGGGCTTGAAATAGCCTGGAGCAGCTGACGTAGCTCGAGCACTCAGAAAGAGTCAGCAAAAGCTCTCAACGTGTTTCATAAGCAGCAACATACGCTTCCCATATCTGAGCATCATTGGCAGGATCGTCCGCTCGGATCAATTGGTAGTTGACTTGGGACTTGTTAGCGAGCTATTTCCGTAGAGTCAGTTTCCGACTCACTCGGTTTCGTTTCTGGACGATTGTAGTTGGTGAAGATCACAGCCTGCTCAGCGGTCTCTAAGGCAGATGTAACTGCAACCTTGCGTCTGTATGCATTGGAGTAATCACGCACCCCACCGAACAAGGGAGCATCTTCAAAAGACTCCCGGAGGGCTTCTTCCAGAGGTTGAGTGCGGTATTTCGTGACACCGAGACTCAAGCCTCTTAGCTTCGGAGTGAAGGCTTTATCCACCAAGCTCATGAAACGATCCGTGCAGTCCCTCAGTCTCCAATTCTTCACGCCAAGTCCTAAGGCAAGTATCCCACCGGTACTAAACAAGATGTTAGCATCTTTGACAGCGGTTTCTGACTTTTTACTTGGCTGAACGCTGTTACATACCTTGTGCCGACTATCAAGTCAAAGAAGTCCTGGATTGGGATCTGACCGCCCAGCTCATTCTGGACTTGTCGAAGAACTTCGAGAATGACAATACCCCGCATACCGCCGCTTCGTTTGTCAGTCCGTGTACAGATATCTCACTCAAAATACATACCCGTCCAGAGAAAGGATGCGCACACCAGCAAGCTGCGGCTTAAATTGTACCTCCACAGGAGCAGGAAAGGCCCGATACTTTGAGTGAACGTTATGAAGAGGACACGACTCGAGCGTATACGAGCCTGATCGTTCGTATGAACTGAAACCCTTGATGCACGGAGTGCACAGTACATGTCCACAAGGCAGCGGATGCTCGGCTAGATCTCTCAGGCAACAGAAACAGGTCGAAAGGCTAATGAAACCCCGCGCACCACCCAAAGTGGAATAAAACGATTTCAGATTTGTATGATGGAGCTTGGTCATGACAAACCCTTCGTCTTCTTTGGGAGACGAGAGTCTCATTGACTGGAGCTCGTCACGAAATCTTCCGAGAAGTCTCTTCAGGAAAACGAACCACGGTTCGAGGAAGCCGGCGGATGAAAAATCTGCCTCGTATGGTCCCGATCCAATGACAGAGCCACGTTGATTTTGGTGACCTTTGATGTGCCGTTCTTTGACGTTCACGCATTGTTCGCCTTTTCTCGAGGTAAACTTACAGGGCCAGAAGATGTTGCAAAAGCTTTCGAGAGCTTGCTCGCAATAGTCCCAGTATCACTCCTTCAGTATTCGCTCGGCAGGATCGCCTAGGAAGCCCTGGCGTACGCAGTCCAGCAAGATGCATGAGGCCACCATGACACTCAAATGCTTGAAAAGTTCCGTCGGTTCGGTGTAGCGTCCCTTCATAGCGACGGCCAGCTTCAGTATATTCCCACCAAAGTTCAATGGGATTGGATTTATCTTGAAAGACACATCCATGAAATCAAACGGTGAGTCAAGATCATTTGAGAAATGATCGAAGGCGCATTGTAGATACACGTTAAGTGTTTCTGAGTTGGAAAGCATGCGTGAGCTGAGCTTCGCATTCAAAGAGTGTCCGCAGCGTTGAACGATCTCTTGATGAAGTTTCGATATTTGATCATCGATCATCATGTAACGCCCTGCATTATGAGGGATTCTTACTACGGTGATTGATGAATAGTAGCATTCTAGCAGCTCCTTCATGTTGGAAATGATGCGGCCTCGGCCCTTCCAGAGAAGTCGCAATTGGGCATATCTTGAATGCTGATGGATGACGCTTTTGACGCTGTCCATGAGTCTTTCGGTCGCATGTACAGGATCCCATTCCTTCTCATCAACTTTGGGATCGGTCGCATTGAGTGCTATGATGGCATGAGGAAGCGTAGGTTGGTTGAGCGAACTCTCGAGCGATGCCGATGCCCAATCGATGAGGTGCTTCACAACAGCAGATTCGAAAGTCCTACGTCATAATTAGTTCGTTGCGGCGATAGCAGATTGTGAGGATAGTAGATCGTGGACTCACTTGGCATTACGAAGAACAAAGACAATAACATCAGAGAAGGTATACAGCAGGCGAGGATACAACTCGGTGACGGCGTATTGGCGCCTTGTTGTCTGTGGCGTATTCGCCCATTTTAAGACTCTCTGCGAGCATTGGAAGCCTTTGGATAAAACCTTTCGTTTGCGGTGTCCTTTGGAGGTGTTCTCCTCTCGAAGCCTTTCTCTGCTGTGTGGGGTCGTGCCAGTCCCACGAAATTGAGCGGCGATTGGTAGTGTCTCGCCTCCCTCTAACCCTTCGCAATCTGCATAAAGTATTGGAAACTCTCCGGAATAGGTCTGAGGGTCGCTGTACAGATGTACATCGCCAGAGGTGGGCGTGCTATTGTTGCTTGAAGTTCCTGCGACCGGCGAAGGTAAGAACCCATCTTGTGAGGAGTTCTTGCGTTCTTGCTGGTCAATCAGCAACTTGATGAGCGTACTTTTCCCTGCACCAGTCTGTCCAATGAACGAGACCAACTGCGGATACCGATGTTTGTACTCGCCGGAGTTACTATCTGCCATGATAGCAGCGTAGCGGCCGTAATCCTGGAACACTGAAGTTTGGTTATGGCCGACCATCCCGAACCATGTGGTATCCTCGTCTTCAATGTGTAGTATCTGCTGATCTTGATCCTTAGGAGGGGACAAGATATCTTTCAGCCTTCTCACAACTACTGGGTCTGCTTTCTCATGGGGAAACCCGTCAGGGCCGGTCTTTCCAGGCTTGTGCGGAGCTTGTCTGATCCAGCACGGGTCACAATAGCGAGTGTCGCAATTTGAACAGCTCCATATCGGCGGTTGCATAGTATCGCAATTCTCGCAGGGCTGCGGTACCAACTCTTCGGGTGTCATAGGCCCAGGATCTTCCCTCTGTGCGTCTCGAGAGTGGTTGATCGAAGACGAGTTCCGGCGATAATTGGGTTGTCGATTCGCAATCATTTGCGAGAGACCGGGTGGAGGCCGAACAGAGCTGCCAGAGAGCGCGGAAGGAGGTCGTCTTGTCTGGCTAGGGAAGACGGAAGACGGCCGACTCGACTGAGGATACGCATCATTATTGCGTTCGTGTATGCGATCTGACATGATGTTCAACCAAAAGCAATTAATTGTAGTCAAGACAGGTAGATGAAAAGGTTCGATATCGTTCGAGCCAACTGAAGTATGGGAATAGCCTTCTATGTGTGTCAAGCACACAAGGCTAGAAACTTCAGCCTCGTCCATACTGCGCAGGCATATGCACCGCGATATTGAGTGGCTTGACATGACGGCACCATACTCTGGTCTAACAAGATATGGTGGTGCTATCGTGATGAGCAGCGCTATGTACTGAGTACGCACAGCCGTTGCTCGATCCTTCCACCATTAGCCAACGGTCTCCCCAGGAGCAATGACAGCCACTCAGCTTACTGAGACTCGGCTCTCGAAACCAGGCGTCTGATTAGCGCTCGGCTCCTACGAAGCTGAGACCAAAGGCTGGACATGGGGCAGCAGATCCTACTCAATATCGGGGGATCTGCTGAGCGCTTGCCTGACTTTACAGCCTGATTGCTATCACAACACGGACTATTATTGAAAGAGCCTTGTGAGATGTCTAGGACGGACTTGAGCAAGTATGTCCTGAGCCCCAGGGCGGGAAGTTTGCGCAAGGCTGAGACGAAAGTTGAATTGAAGCTAGATACCGTCAAGGGATCTAGGCGGCTACTGGCCCCGCACGGCACCATCACATTTCTCAAGATGCATAAGCCTGATGCGAATCATCGACGGTAGAACACGGTAGGCTATCGGTTTGGAGCTTTGCGCCATCATAGGAGAATGAAAGCTCGATGCGTTGGTTGCTGTCTTGATCTATGAGGCGTACTCTTAAAAGGAGCTCTTTGTAACGACTAGGAATTTCAGTACAAGCCGAGTACTACCGCGATAGGGATGCGTGGCTGGTCTGGCAAGTGTTAAGTTGTCTCTGTTCAAATACGTCGATGGAATGTCGGTACTGGGATCTAAGTAAAGGGCCCCTGGCCCGGAGCTTGTACCTAATGACGTCGCGTGATCACCGCCGATCTCCAACCGCAAGCTTGTCGAAGCTTGAGCTACCTGCACAACTACTCATTCAAAATTCTTGGTGGTTTTTGGACCCATGAAGTCGCGATGGCCCAACTGCAGCGCCCATTGATAATTCAGTCGCATATCATTAGAGCTTGCTGCCCACGTATATCGCGCAGGCCGTTCATTCCCAGAGGAAACATACATCGTCTGCACACGAAGACCGTCACAGACCATGATATTTCACACCTAGCCAGTCTACCTCTATACCCGTTGACTCTCGCCGACCTTGTGAAGTAAGTGCTTCTGTACAGAGTGCCACTTCAAAATATCGCTGCTAATCCGTGTGCGCCCATCTAGACACGGAAGGCCTCCCCTTACGACGCAGCAATTACTCACCTCAGCCAATTTCACGCTTTCGATCCTACCCGCAAGACTTGCGCACCGCATACAATCGCTGCAAAACCTTCCTTTCATCGTCGTATCGAACCCCCACGTCTCCAAAATCCACGCGAACTACATACACAGTCTCTCGACATTGCTGCCATGGGCGGAGCACGAGATAACGTCGCTGGAGGACGAGATCAAATTCACAGAGGTCATGGCTGACCTTGTACAAACTCACTCCAACACGATCAGCATACTCGCAAGGGGCTTTTTGGAAGCCAGGAAATACATCAGCCCCAAAGAGGTGACGCGCTTTTTAGACGAACACCTACGAGCACGCATTGGCACGCGACTCATTGCCGAGCAGCACCTGTCTCTGCATTTCTCGAGCCAGCCACACGCCGAGATCATGCATGAGTCTGATGAGGCACCTGGGTTCATTGGCGTCATCGACACAAAGCTTAAGCCTGCACGCATTGTGGATCACTGCGCCAACATAGTCGGCGAGATCTGCGAGCTGAAATATGGTGTTCGACCCAGCGTGGTCATCAACGGCGAACCTGACTACAGCTTCGCCCATGTACCTGCCCATCTCGAATATATCATGACGGAACTCCTTAAGAACGCTTTCCGAGCGACAGTAGAGAACGGCAAGGAGCGCGAGCCGATCGAGGTCACCATCGCGCCGAAAGACCTTCACGGCGATGCTGGTGCTGAAGGAGAGTACAGCAAATTCGGCTCCAATGTCCGAAACACCAAGCAAGGCAATACAGATCTCGCCTCAGGGATCTTCACGGGTGCCTCTTCGTCCACATCGCCAACTTCAGACGCACAAATCCTTCCGCTCAAGCACAGCACCCCTGGTGTCACAATCCGCATTCGCGACCGGGGCGGCGGTATCTCACCGGAAAACCTTGCTCATATCTGGGATTACAGTTTCACGACTTTCAATGAGGATCAGGCATCCTCCACTCTTTCGGGAGGATCAGGGAGCGGTATGGACGCTTTAAACGCAATGACTGGACCCGGAGGTGATGGTGCACACAGTTTGGCTGGTCTTGGATACGGCCTACCTTTAGGCAGGGCATATGCAGAGTACTTTGGAGGAGGTATCGAGGTGAAGAGTCTGTGGGGCTGGGGCACGGACGTCTACTTGAAATTGAGGGGTGTGGGAAGAGTGGATCAAGAGCGGGAGTAAAACACCATTGGACATGTTGTTTAGAGTTATATACCCAAGCCGCCGCCTATGCCAGCGCTATGCTCTGATGATAATGTGTATCGTGCTTCATTATATCCATCATTCGTTACTTAAGTCGTCTACTGGGTGGTGACCTCGGAGTCCTTCTCGACGGTGATCTTGTCGTTGGACTCGAAGGTGGAGACGAGGTCGTCAGGGAGCTCGGCGCTGTCTAGGCATCAGTTTGTGATGATGGAGAGGGTAGCGTCTAAAGAGTGAGAGCATACGTGAAACCCTTGATCAGCTTGAACTCGTGTGTGATCTTGCCGCCCTTGGACTCGACATCCTTCTTCGCCTGCTCGAAGTCCTCGTGGGAAGACTCAGGCTTGAGAGTGACCTATGACACCGAATCAGCCTGTGCTTTCAAATACCCTCCATACATCAACATTCATTCTTTCACGTACGTTGTACTGGGTAGGCATTTTGGTTATGTGTGTATAGAGTCTGAGGTCTGTGTGAAGATGAGTGGTGTGGTGTAGACGTAGTTGTTTATAGGGAGCACGCGTTAGATAAGGGCCGAAGCGTGCTTTATAGACTAGCATCTCCCCTCGGCCTATCCGGTGAGAGGCCCTGCACCGCCCACAGAGCCTTGGTTATGCGCGCTGACGGCGGGCGCGCACGTCATCGTTTGGGTTGAGCACCTGAGCAGCCCCTCGGTGGGGTCCGTCGCGGCCAGGGTCGCGCTTGCCGCTTATCGATAACGCAGAGGGTGCATCCCTGCCGGTGCGCTAGCGCGGCCGCTAGTTTCGAAATTTTGGAGGATGCCGTTCGAAGCTTTGCCGCAACGTCGAAAGCCACGCGCTCTGCTTCTTTCAAGCAGCTTTTGTGTACTGCTGACTTCACAAGCGTTCCTGGAGTAGGACGCATACGGCAGTCGCAACTATGGCGGATCAGGCGAATCGACCCCACAGGAAGGGAAAAGAGAAGAAGGCGCATTCTGGCGGCCCGAACCCTAAGGCTTTCGCGTTTAATGCGCCAGGAAGACTGGCAAGGCAGGGCGCGCGATCTGGCGATGTATGTGCAGCTTCAGATTATGTACTTTCGCCGTACTAACAGGACCAGGTCAAAGAAAAGCGTCTCCACGTCCCGCTCGTCGACCGCCTTCCCGAAGAGGCCCCTCCGATCATCGTTGCCGTCGTCGGTCCCTCAGGTGTTGGCAAGACCACACTCATCAAGAGTTTGATCAGGCGCTACACCAAGCAAACTCTCTCCTCACCATCTGGACCGCTTACCGTTGTTACGTCGAAGCGCCGCCGCCTTACGTTCATCGAATGTCCGTCCGACTCGCTCGCCTCTATGATCGATATTGCGAAGGTGGTCGACATCTGTCTGCTCATGATCGATGGAAACTATGGCTTCGAAATGGAGACTATGGAGTTCTTGAACGTGCTTTCTTCGTCGGGTATGCCTGGAAACGTCTTTGGTATCCTTACGCACTTGGATCTGTTCAGGAAGCAGGAAACGCTCAAGCTGCAGAAGAAGCGCCTTAAGCACCGCTTCTGGAGCGAGCTGTACCAGGGCGCTAAGCTGTTCTATCTCTCGGGTGTTGTAAACGGCCGCTACCCTGATAGGGAGATTATGAACCTGAGCAGATTCTTGAGTGTCATGAAGAACCCGAGACCGCTCGTCTGGAGGAACTCTCATCCATACTGCTTGGCCGACAGGTTCGTTGATATTACACCCCCAACCGACATCGAGCAGAACCCCAAATGCGACCGCACCATCGCGCTGTACGGATACCTCCGAGGCACCAACTTCCCGGCTGGAGGGTCAAGAGTGCATGTCCCTGGTGTTGGAGATTTGACCGTCACCTCAACCGAAGCGCTACCTGACCCATGTCCGACACCGTACTTCGAGAAGCAAGCGGAGAAGATCACTGGCAAGAAGAAGCGTACAAGATTGGGCGAAAAGCAGAAGATTCTGTATGCACCTATGTCAGATGTTGGTGGTGTCCTGGTCGACAAGGATGCAGTGTACATTGATGTTAAGACGAACACTTTCAACCCAGACGAGGAACCTGATCAGGAGCGCGGACTGGGAGAACAAATGATGATCGGTCTGCAAGGTGGCAGGAAGCTACTTGGTGAGGATGACCGAGGCTTCAGGCTGTTCAGCGGCGGCGAGCTCGTCAACAATCAGAATCTTGACGACGATGAGGATGCCGGAAACACTGGACGAAGGTCGCAAAGGAGAGCGCGTGCTGCGGAAGCCGACGACATCGATGACGCAGATCTGGATGGCATCGACAGTGACGATGACGAACTCCAGCAGGATCACAGCGGCGACGAGGATGATGAGGATGACACAGGATTTTTGGACACAAATGCCTCATCGTCGAGGAAACCCAAACTGGCGCGCAAAGAAGACAACGACGACGCCGCAGAGGAGGTTGCTTTCGCCGACAGTGATTCTGATCTTGGCTCGATCTCTGGGGAAGAGCCGGATAACAGCGATTCTGAAGAGAATGACTTCGACTCCGACGAGGAAGACGATGAAGGCGCTTTGAATTGGAAATCGAACCTCCGTGAGAATGCGGCTAAGATGCACGGGCGCAAACGGCCGTACCGAATTGCAGAGCTCGGCAAGCTGATGTACAACCTCGACATCTCGCCGGAAGACGTCATCAAGAAGTGGAAGGGTGACGAGGAAGAGGAGGATATCGAGGCAGACGAGGATGATGACGATGGCTTCTTCAAGAAATCCAAGGCACAAGATGCAAGCAATGAGGACCGCTACATCGCACGCTTCAACTACGAAGAGCTCGCCAAGAAGTGGGAGGATGAAGAGAACATTGCGTCTCTGAAGACTCGCTTTGCTGGCGGTCACACCGCCGGAAAGGACGGCGACAGCGACAATGACGAGTTCGAAGGCTTCGATGGCGAAGGTGATGACGATGAGGGTGATGGCGAGTTTGAAGATCTCGAGACTGGCGAGAAGTTTGGTGGCGATGAGCCCAACACCGAAGCTGAAGCTGAGGCAGACGACATCGAGGCAGAACGAGAGAAGAACGCGAAGAGGAAGGAAGAGCTCAAATTGCGGTTCGAAGAGGAAGATCGGGAAGGCTTCATGAACGACAAGGCTGACGCGCGGAAAGAAGGTGGGCAGGAGGAAGAGTTTGGCGAAGACGATTGGTACGATGCTCAAAAGGCTTTACTCAAGAAGCAGCTCGATATCAACCGCGCCGAATTCGACCAGCTGGACGAAGCTTCACGCCAACGCGTCGAGGGCCACAAAGCTGGCACATACGCCCGCATCGTGCTTGAGAAGGTGCCTTGCGAGTTTTCGATTAACTTCAGCCCTCGCTTCCCCGTCCTCATTGGTGGCTTGACACCTACTGAGGAGCGATTCGGCTTTGTACAGATCCGCATCAAGCGTCACCGTTGGCACAAGAAGATCTTGAAGACCAACGATCCGCTTATCTTCTCACTTGGATGGAGACGTTTCCAGACTACGCCTATCTACTCCATCTCGGATTCACGAACGCGAAACCGCATGCTCAAGTACACCCCAGAGCACATGCATTGCTTCGGTACCTTCTACGGACCGCTTGTCGCACCCAACACAGGTTTCTGCTGTGTCCAGTCGCTCTCCAACAAGACACCTGGATTCAGGATATCGGCCACTGGTGTCGTCTTGAACGTTGACGAGTCGACTGAGATTGTCAAGAAGCTCAAGCTCACAGGTCACCCGTACAAGATCTTCAAGAACACTGCCTTTATCAAGGACATGTTTAAGAGCTCCCTCGAAATTGCCAAATTTGAAGGCGCTTCGATCCGCACTGTGTCCGGCGTACGAGGTCAGATTAAGCGCGCTCTATCGAAGCCGGAGGGCAACTTCCGCGCCACATTCGAAGACAAGATCCTCATGTCTGACATCGTCTTCCTGCGAGCCTGGTACCCTATCAAGCCCCGCCGCTTCTATGCTCCCGTATCGAATTTGCTCGTCCCGCCCACAGCTGAGGACAAGGAAGCCGGCGAGAGTACCAGCTGGCAGGGTATGCGACTCACTGGTGCCGTACGTGCGGAACTCAGCCTGCCAACTCCTTCCATCAAGAACTCCGCCTACCGCCCTATTGAGCGCGAAGAGCGCAAATTCAACCCCCTCCGCGTCCCCAAGAAGCTCGCTGCCGACCTGCCCTTCAAGTCCCAGATCGCAGCAATGAAGCCGCAGAAGAAGGAGACTTACCTCCAGAAGCGCGCTGTGGTTCTTGGTGGCGAGGAGAAGAAGGCCCGCCGTCTCATGAACCAGGTCATGGCGATCCGCAATGAGAAGGTCGAGAAGCGCCGCGCGAAGCAGGAGGAGCGCAAGCAGCCGTACAAGCGCAAGATTGAGGAGAACAAGGAGATGAAGGAGGCTAGAGAGAAGAGGGAGAAGCAGGAGTACTGGCAGCGTGAGGGTAAGAAGAGACATCACCAGGGTGATGGTGAGGCTGGAAGAGGTGGGGGTGGTAAGAGGAGGAAGTAGGTGCGTGTTGACGTAAGATGGGAGCTGGTGTAGAAGTGTTGTATTGCATTGCATAGTTGAGGCGTCTTGAAGAATATCTAGGGTCATAAACTTTGAATTGTTGACATCTCCCTTTACGCTGCGCTTTTTCTCTTTATCCACTATCAACGTCTGCACGTCGTAATTGATGATATTATTTAGCTCCATCTTGGAGTACCTGGGCCGCATCGCTCCCCAATACCCATTACCACATGCTGGAGACCTGACAAGTCGTACTCATTGGTTGAATCATTTACATGTGGGGGACATGATTCTGTATTCTGGTGGCCATTGCTTTGATGTCCATCTATGACACATGCACAATCTGCCTTTCGACGCTGCGGGTACTCGGTATACCACTCGTCAGCATGTGCCTAATACATTTGCCAGTTACAAAGCCCTCAAACATCACGAGATCCTTCACGCGGCTAAACGGGTAATTGAGCCGTGGCTGCTCACCCACGTCGAAAGCCCTCATCTTACACTTGCGCCCTTTGCATTTCAAAAACACACGCCCTTCTGGCCAAACATTTAAGTAGAGGAGCTTGGAGATAGGTTGCTGGGTTGCTGGACATCGATCACTACAAGCTGCACCGACTCACTCATAAATACATTTACCACGCAAGACAATCAACAAAGATACGAAGATGGCTGACACCGATGTCAAAACGTACACCTTCCATCATGCTGAGCTCGGTTCTATGACGGGACTCGTATTGCCAGACAATGTCGTCCAGTTCCGAGCAGTGCCGTATGCTACCGTCCCAGCACGGTTCAAGAAATCGATTCTCCTGGACCACCTCCCAGAAAAAGACAAACCCTATACAAAGCACGGGTATCACTCCCTCAGCCCCAATCCAAACACCCGGTATACTAAATCCCCACAGCTTCGCATCCCCGCAGATCTTCCCACCCCGCGATTTCGACGGGGGCCCCTTCCCAGGCGACCCATCAGTGCCCCCCTCAGACGAATTCCAATGTCTGATCCTCCAACTCAACATCCCCCTCTCCCTCCTGCAGGCCCCAAACGCCGCCAAACTCCCCGTCCTGGTGTACATCCACGGCGGCGGCTTCATCCTGGGCAGAATCGACAACCAGCACAACACCGCGCTCATGGTCTCGCAGTCCATTGACGATGGTAAGCCGGTGATTGGAGCAAGCATCCAATACCGCCTCGGCGCCCTGGGCTACCTGCACACCCCCTCACCGGGAAACGCGAATCTCGCCCTCAAAGACCAGCGTAACGCGCTCCTCTGGATCCAGAAATTCATCGCCGGCTTCGGAGGCGACGCGAGGAGAGTCACCGTGTTCGGGGAGTCGGCTGGGTCCATGTCCATCTGCGCGCACTTGCTTGCTCCCCCGCCGCCAGGGGGCCCGCTGTTCTCCCGCGCGGTTCTGATGTCCGGGCCGCTGGGCCCTGCGTCCGCACCTGCGCCGCTTGGGGTCGGGGAGGAGCGGTACGAGGCGTTTCTGGGGAAGCTTGGGATCTCGGAGCGCGGGGAGGAGGGGCTGCAGAAGGTGAGGGAGGTCGATATCGATGCGCTTGTCGCTGCGTCTGCGCAGCTGGGCGATGACAATGGGTTGTGGCTCTCGGTGCAGGATGAGGAGTTCTTCGGGCCTGATGCGGAGAGTATCACTTGGGACCGGATTCCCGAGCTTATTGGTAACCTCGACTGGATCAACGATATCATGCTCGGCTGCACGAGCTTCGAAGTCAGTTACCCCCCCCCCTCCCCCCCAATATTACTCCAGTGAACTAACTAACATCCTCCACCCAGGCCCTAACCTTCTCCTCCCGCTACCTTCACATCACACCCCCCGCATTCATAGACAGCCTGACCAAGCTTCTCGGCCCCAGCGCCACATCCCTAATCTCTCGCACCTACAACATCACCCCATCCACAGACCCCGTCGCCTTCCACAACCCCTTCCTCCGCTTCCTCGGCGACACGGTCTTCGACGCGGGCACGCACATGCTGGCATCGCACCTGTCCTCCCTCCCCGGTAAAAACGTGTATAGATACCTCTTCGACGTCCGCAACCCCTTCCCAGGCCATGCACTCTTCCTGCAGCCACACCACTGGGTCGATATCTACTTCGTGTTCCGGGCGCACCAGTTCCGGTATGGCGAGGAGAGGTTGAGGGGGATTAGTGATGCGCATGCGAGGTTGTGGGTGGCGTTTGCGCATGGGGAGGAGCCTTGGACCCCTTATGTGAAGGGGGAGGAGGTGGTTATGGTTGCGGATGAGAAGGAGGGGTGGGTGGAGAAGAGGAGGGAGGTTGTGGAGAGGGAGTTGGGGTGGGGGTATGCGCGGTGTGAGGGGTTGATCAGGGCGTGGGAGGTGGCGGGGTTGAAGGGCGGCTTTAGGGATGTCTTTGCGTTGGAGTGTTTGGCCGGGACGGTTAAGACGTGAGGGCTTGGTTGGAGCTGCGGATCGGGGTGGGATGGATGTAGCTGCGCTTGGGGATTTTGCGCCCTTTAAGTGGAGGTCTTGCCTGGTGTTGATGGAGATGGGCTCGCCTCGATGTTTCAGCGCCGTTTAGGTCAGTGGGAAAGGATGGGAGGTTTGATGGGTATGTGGACTTTGGGTTGATGTCGTAAGAGGCTGAGTTGAAAGACGCGTACTTCCGAGGTTTCGAAGAACTGTGATTAAGCTCTCTGTTCCTTGTTTCCCTCTATTTTGTACCCCTATCCTTTCCAAAAAAAAAAAAAAATAGGGCTCCAGACTAAGACACATTATCTGAGCATTCTAAGAGTGCAGCGCTAAGTCTGGGTAGACGCTGTACCTTCGTACAAGTTTTATGGAACATTACTCGCATCGGATTAGGTCTCGCGGCGTAAAGTTGAAGAATGCTGATCAAAAAAGCTTATTTAGTAAACAATTTCACACACGCAAAGGGCTTCTAAAAACGCAAGTCAGTTTCGAGCGCATGGAAAGGTACCTTTATAAGCCAGCACTCTGCTGATGATCCGAATTACACATCCTAGACCCCCAATTCCCTGCTCCACACCCACCAATCCATCTTACCCCGGAAACGGGTACGTAGCAGGGCTCTTATACCCATTTTTCCCAACAGCCCTAACCCCAAAGATAACGTTATCCTTACTCAACGGCAGTGTCACACTCCCAACCTTCCCCACATCCAACGCATGCGTCCACAGCGGATTAATCACCGGCCGCCACACGACTTCATAACTCTCCACATTCGGGTCCTGACTAACCACCCACTTCAACCGCGTATCGTTATCCAACACGGTCGTGTCAACCGTCACATTCCTCGGCCACCCGGGCGCCTCGCTCAGACTCCAAAGGGTAGCGAGGTTAACTTTGCCGACGCGCGCGGTGAAGTCGAAGTCGACGAACTCGATGAGGTCGCCGTATACAGTCCCGTTCTCAGTCCGCACATCCTGATGCTGGTGCGCGAAGTTCTCGTTCGGCTCTGTGTAGCGGATGGCCGGGTATCCCGCGGCGAGGAAGGGCGAGTGGTCGCCGCCGCGCAGGAAGCGGTCGAGGCGGTAGATGATGGCGACGTTCATTCCCGTGGCTTTGTTCGCTGCGACTTCGGCTGTGAACCGCGCGAGTTCGCGCGCGGGGGAGTCGTTCTCGCCGCCGATCTGCAGGCGACGCGCAGCTACAGTAGCGTTTTCGTAAGATGGAGGGCCCTGGGCAAAGGCGCGGATGGTGTAGGGATCTTTCTGGCCCCGGTCTCCCGTGCTGGAGCCCACGATGTCGCAGTTCAGCATGCCCTCGACGTTGACGGAGGCGTTGCGAAGAGTGTTTGCGAAGAAGGTGGAGCCGTAGAGGTTTTGTTCTTCTCCAGCGACGGCGCCGAGGATGATGGTGGAGCGTGGTTGCCGGGTTGACAGGACGCGGGCGAGTTCCAGGGCGATGGCTACGCCTGAGGCGTCGTCGTTTGCCCCCGGAGCATCGTCGGAGTAGTTGAGCACGTCGGTGACGCGCGAGTCGTAGTGGCCCGTCATAATATAGACTTTATCAGGGGTTGTGCTGCCTTTAATGGTGGCCAGGACGTTGCTGATCTTCACGGGAAAGGGGATGCGTGAGGCCACGCCTTGCGTGTAGCTGGGGACTGAGACGGTCATACGTCCGGAGCTGGAGTTGGCGTACTTGCGCATTTCGGACTCGATCCAGTCTCGCGCTGCGCCGATGCCTCGTGTTGTGCTGTTCTGCGTACTGAGAGTGTGGCGGGTCCCGAAAGAGACGAGTTTTGTGATGGTGGCTTCGATGTTCTTTGGGTCCATCTCGTCCAGCATGGATTTGAGCTCTTTGGTGGGCTTCTGCGGTATCAGTTCGCTGCCAACATTAGATGGTGGCCATGCAGCATTTGCACAGCTGGTGTAGCTCATGTCGTTGATGGCCACTGGCGGAGGCAAGTCGTGGTCATGCGCATCATGGGCACACGCCGTGGCGACGATAGTGCTCAGAAGAGCTGTAAGGAGATGCATATTGATTCAGTCGACACAGACTAAAGAACTACAGAGAGCAGTTCCGTACTTATAACGATCCGTCATAGAGGAAGCGGCTCGCGTGCATGGCAGGGCTGGTTTCCAGCCTGCGTCACCGACGATTTTGTGTAGTGAACTGCCTGTCTGAGTTAGAGGGAAGAAGGGTTAATCGATCACCCCTCACAACTACCACAACTTCCGTTCGCTAGAAAACCCCCGGCGGCTCGGCACCTGTAGTCTACCGGGTTGTATCGTGGGTTTGTAATGGGGACAAGGCAGGTCATTACCCAATTAGGCAGGTAGATAGCGGGACGACGTAGCTGCCAGGATTTACCAGCATCTTAATGAAGACCGAAATTCGGATGAGTTCAGGCAACGGCAAAGTTTGCTATCTACTTCTTCAAGCCTCCCAGTCCATCGCATTGTAGCCACCAGCGTTCCGCTCAGCTCCCGCATCCTCAATTGATTGCGCAGCAACATCTGGCTCCACATCGCTTTCGGTACCAGAAGACTCGTCAGTTGTGACTTTGTTGTATGCGCTATAGGCACTGCCTAGCATTGCTGCATAGTCTTGAGGATTCTGAGGCTTGAGCTCGATTGTGCCGCTTGCAGATTTTGCACGTGTGGCAGGTGGGTGTGGAAGTGGTTTCTGATTCGCAATAAAGTTCGCAAGAGGGATTGCTGTAGGGTACTGCTCCCATGTAGCCCGGTACTCGGTCCAGTCGCGCCAGTCATCCGCAGTTGTTAGGAGAGGCTCAGGCGCATCATCAGAGCCGTCTTCGAATACGTAGCCATCCAAGTTTTCGTCCTTTACAGCGACAGTGAAGCCTAAACGAGTGCTGAGCGCCTCTTCTTCTTGTCGACGAGCTTCCTGGTCGAATTGCTCAAGTGTTTGTCTCCTACGCGGCTGCAGCTGTGCCGCGTCTTCGGGCTCTAGGCTCGAGGAACGATCGGTGATGTCTTCCTCTATAGCGTCTTGAAGCTCCTCATCAGTACCGTCGGACGGCATCGAATCAGACTCATCTGCAATGTCCCCACTCTCGATACCAGACTCGGGATCTGACTCATATTTTGACAATGACAGCTGCTCAATTGGCAGGGGCGTTCCATGACGAGCAGCTCTTCGTTTGAAACCTTCTTCGTTTTCAGAGTCTGTAGCAGGCGTCATGGCTTGTAGGCCGCTGTTGGTAGTCACTGCATCGTACAAACCAAGAATCTGCTCAGCCTGATCCCAAGAAACCTCACGTTGCTTGATCCCAAACCTTGTGGTCCGTTGCTCGTCGACGACTCGCACGTTGCAACGTCTTGCAACACCAGTCCATCGCGAACGCCCGTTCCTCTTCAATCCAAGCAGGTCAATAGCTGACAATACATCCCTTATCTTGACGAAGGGCATCACGCTCTTCTTCGAGCGACGACGTTGAGAACGAAGGCGTGAGGTGGCTTGAATGATTGCGGTCTGCATCAAGCGTTTGGTCACAGACACAGCAAGAGCATGGAAGTCGTTGAAGCAAGTACGAATGATGGAGGGCTCTGGCACCTGCTCAGATGCATATGCAGACCAGTGGGGCCATGGCGAGGGTATCTCAGGTGAGCGATTCATGAACAGATCTCTTGAAAGAAGCAGCATGTTCTGGGCATGCAGCAGGCTCGCCTGAGGTATGGCCTGCATTATTCGTGGTTGTGTCTCAGTAGCGGGTAGGGAAACGGATTCTGCAGACTGCTCCAGTTCAGACGGTTGTGGAGTAGGGTCGACGGACAGAGGAATTCGTTTCGAGGGTTTGTATTCGCAGACGACTTGTTTCTTCATCCGGGCACAGTTGGTGCAGGGGATTTTACGGTCGCAACGTATCTTATGGCGCTTACAGCGTTCACATGAGCTATAAAGAGTCAGCCAGGTCATAGTTACCCAGAGCGTTCTCTGCCAATCACGTACCCTGCAATGCCGGGACCTATGCGCGGAGTCTCGGGCTCAGCTGGCGTAGCTGGTTGGGTTGAGACAGCACGGGAAGGGCCATTTATGGCAATCTCGATATCTTGGGCGATAGATGGGGTAATCAGCCAGTGCTCGCCGTAGCGTTTCTGCTCCTCAGCAACCTCCCACTGTTCCTGGTACCAAGCCAACGCCTCTGCCATGACATCGAGCTCCTCGGTGCAATCTTGGCCCACCTCTACAGCGGCTGGGACGTCGTGCATTGTCAGGCCTAAATCCCCCCTTTTGACAGCTGCTTCTTTGAGAAGGAGCAGCAGCTCGCTTGCCTCCGGTATGCTCTTCGTCCCAATGGCTTTAGCAATGCCAGCAACGTCGTCCTTCCCCAGGCGCTCTAGAGCTGCGAACAGCGTAGCCTGCTCTTCAGCAGACCATGTGGATGCGCCGTACTGGGTCGTGTAATGCTGGGAGCCCACATGTTCAGCGGGCGTGAAACGGGCGGCAGTGCGGGTCACATCTTCGTTGAAGAGGGTGCGGTAAGCATCATTGTACTTGCCCTCAAGATAATATTTGCGCACACGCGAGGGCTCAACGGATTCGACGCGGCGGCGTTTGCGCGGAGTGTCTGGTGTATACGATTGCTGGCGGG
This sequence comes from Epicoccum sorghinum, assembly GCA_020272525.1. NCBI lineage: Eukaryota > Fungi > Ascomycota > Dothideomycetes > Pleosporales > Didymellaceae > Epicoccum > Epicoccum sorghinum. Next base: position 456,476 of record VXJJ01000012.1, read on the forward strand.
AGGAAATGCGCGACTGCTGCGGTGTGTTATCCTCGCCCGAATAATCCTGGGCTGATTCGTCGCCGGAGCTCATCGTGGCTGCCGTGTGCGCCGCGCAACGTCGTTGTCAGGCGCTCCAACAAGAACACGGGGTGCTGCAGTGTTCGCGGGGCGAAGGCGGCCATGGCGAATGCTGCATGGAAAGGACGCTGCAGCTGGAGGCAGTCGCGCATCGTGCACTTTTTGAGTGGGGCTGCCGGCTGTCCCTGCCCTGCGTCATCAAGCACGTCCAACAGGAGCAGCAGCGTGACTTCGCGCCATGTTCGCTCCTTTCCCCGCAACAACTTCATGTTTCGTCTTTTCCGCTGTGCTCTGAAAGGTTGCAGGCAGATAGGCCTCGTTTCTCTCCGCACACCCGTAAGATATACTGCTTCAAGAGCGCGCAGGGTAGCAGCAGCGCCGCCTCCGCCTGCACTTTTGCCATCCCATGTCGTTGCACCACCCAAGATACAGCTGCGCGAGTACCAGGAAGAATGTATACAGGCTGTCCTTTCCTACTTGCAGGCAGGCCATAAGCGTCTCGGAGTGTCCCTAGCCACTGGTTCTGGCAAGACAGTCATCTTTACCCATTTGATTGACCGCATACCCGCTGCTGGCCATGCCACCCAGACCCTCATCCTGGCCCACCGCCGCGAGTTGGTGGAGCAAGCTGCACGCCATTGCACCCTCGCCTACCCTGATATGCATGTCGATATAGAGATGGGTAACAACAGTGCTTCAGGCGCAGCCGATATCACTGTTGCATCCGTGCAAAGCATCACATCTGGTGATAGGCTGCACAAGTTCGATCCTTCACGATACAAGCTTGTGCTAGTAGACGAAGCACACCACATTGTTAGTCCCACGTACCTTCAGGTCTTGGAGCATTTCGGTCTGCGACATGCCTCTGACTGGACTGCAAATCATGTGCCTGCCTTGGTCGGAGTTTCTGCAACATTCTCTCGTTTCGACGGCAGAAAGCTAGGCTCTGTCATCGACCACATCGTCTACCATCGGTACGCTCACTCTCCGTCCCCAATAGAACATTCACTGACAATGTTAGTGATTATGTTGACATGATCGAAGAGAATTGGCTCTCTGATGTCGTCTTCACCACCGTAGAGATGAAGGCCGATCTCACTCACGTCGACACTGGCGTCGGTGGCGACTTCCAGACTGCGGCTTTGTCCAGAGCAATAAACACCATAGAAACAAACGAACTCGTTATAAAAGCCTGGTTGAACAAGGCGAAGGGTCGCAAGTCCACCCTTATTTTCTGTGTTGATCTTAGTCATGTTACAAACTTGACTACAAAGTTTCGGGAATATGGCATAGATGCGCAGTACGTGACTGGCGACACACCACCAAAGATCCGCAGTGCCAGGATAGACTCGTTCCGGAACGGCGACTTTCCAGTATTGTTAAACTGTGGAGTTTTCACAGAGGGCACTGACATTCCAAACATCGACTGTGTGCTGCTGGCGCGTCCCACCAAATCACGCAACCTGCTTGTGCAGATGATCGGTCGAGGCATGCGCCTGCACGAAGGCAAGGAAAACTGTCACATCATTGACATGGTCGCAGCACTAAGTACTGGTGTTGTGTCTACACCCACACTATTCGGCCTTGACCCTGGCGAGATCGTGGAAAAAGCAGATTCCAAATTATTGATTGAGTTGAAAGAGCGCAAGGAAAAAGAAAAACACCGCCAACAGGAAACTGCTGCTTTGAAACAGCGAACTTTGTCAAAGAATTTACCTGGAGCTATCACTTTCACTGACTATGATTCCGTTCATGATCTCATCGCAGACACCTCTGGAGATCGATATATCCGAAACTTGAGCCAATACGCATGGGTTGGTGCAGGCGAGGGTAGATTCATACTCACTACCAACAGTGGCAACTACATCATTATTGAGCCGTCTGATACAACTGAGGGTTACTTTCGAGCAAAGTTTTACCGCAGACTACCGCGAGCCGAAACTATCAAAAGCCCATATGCCACGCCGCGTACTGTTGCAGAAGGAGAGTCGTTCGAACATGTAGTACACGCTGCTGATACTTATGCGAAAGACGCTTTCGAACACATCTGGATCGCTAAGAACGCGTCATGGCGAAAGGGTCCGGCCTCACAAGCCCAGCTTGACTTTCTGAACAAATCACGGCCTAAGGAGGATCATCTCAAGTCTTCCGACCTGACCAAAGGTAAGGCGGGTGACATGATCACAAGGCTCAAACACGGAGCAAGAGGTCGGTATGCCAAAGCCTCCTCAAAGATGCGCAATGAGCTACGAACAAAGCAGCGTGCTCAAACCCTGCACGAGAAGCTTTCTGGTCAGGTTCGAGTGGGTCCTCTGGCAGAAGGTTGAGCGTGTTAACAGAGCTCGTCTGTAACCATGAAGTCGTAAGGTGTTGGTCGATACACCGTCGTGCGTTTACAGCCGGCGCTTGTACCTGGCTTCGGCGAGTTTCCGCGGAGAAACGTTGAAATCCGGCGCAAAGACCAGCACATCACCGAACAAAAATCCTCGTGGTCGTTCCTCGCTCGAGTTCGGCCCGCCGCATGGACAGATTCTACAAAGGATAATCTAATTGTTGCGGACGAGTCGTTGTACCTATGATTCCATTTCTACGAACAGCCGCGTCAAGGCGCTAAAAGCGTGAGACGACAGTCGCAAGGTCCAGCTGCCACTGTAGGCGCTAGCGGTTTATTCGATCGCAGCCTCACGAAGCTGTAGAGTGTGAACTTCTTCTAGGGTGCGACAATGGGTAACGGATGGGTTTCGCAAAACAAGTATCTCCGCTGAGCGACTAGACGTCTCCATCTTATCTATAGACACTTCGAGGCCCCCACATTTCAAAAGCTTAGCTGTACCCACAGCTCTGGGCGTTCGCCACATGGTCGGGCGCTAAGCCTGAAACAGGCCCAAAGATAAGGATGCATGCCAACCCACAGATCCGCACCAGAATTGCGTTTCTCCAGGTTTGCTATCTGACACGGTGACGGCATGCGGCATTTGACATTTCGATTTGTCTCTGTGGTCAGTGAGCCTTCCCGATCCTGGAATAATCTATGGCTTCTCCGCGATCTCGGGTGCTAGAGGCGATGCCTTACCACTATGACGAGAGCCGGTGTGTCTGGCTTACGGTAGGACAATCTAACTATAGTATTGATACTTTCATCTTCCGTGGTGCTGATCCACTGCCGTCTGTTACATTTGCGTTACGCTCATTCGACGTGAACCCAATCGTCTTCTTTCTCCATATCAAAACCTGCTGCTGCATACCCAGCGAGCATTTTACCCCAGACTTTGTCTACGAGTGATTTTAATTGGAAATTTGTGCCCTATACCCCTTTGCGTTCTCGCGACCCTTTTACAACCGCACAATCATGAGCGAAACAGCAGCACAAAAGGCAGGGGTACCTCTGCCTCCGCCATCACAGAGTCAACCTAAGCCACAGGCAGCATCTGCTCCTGTACAACTACCACCAACACCCCCAGAGACCGAGTTCGATAGCGATGACAGCAAGTCCACAACTTCTACAGCGCCAACAGAGCTCGATGTCCCTCTACCACCACCTTCGAGTGAGCAACAGGTCCTGGACGTTGATAAGCCAACGCCCGATGCACATGTACCAAGAGATCCCAGGCTCATACGTCTGACGGGCGTCCATCCTTTCAACTGCGAGGCTCCTCTTAGTGATCTTTACAACGAAGGCTTCTTAACAAGTCCGAACCTTTTCTATGTGCGAAACCACGGTGCGGTACCTGAAGTCCAGGACTCGGAATGTCTTGACTGGGAGTTCTCGGTCGAAGGGTACGTGATCTCCGCAGCCTTGCAGATCAAGAGACTGACGCACTACAGACTTGTACAGAATCCTCTGAAGATCACACTACGCGATCTCCTGCAGGAATATGAGAATGTTACATATCCAATTACATTAGTCTGTGCAGGAAACAGACGTAAAGAGCAAAACGTGGTCAGGAAGAGTAAGGGTTTCTCATGGGGTCCTGCTGGCGTATCAACAGCACTGTTCACAGGTGTCGTTATGAGAGATGTCATTGAGCGTGCAAAGCCTCTTCGGAAAGCTAAATACGTATGCATGGAAGGAGCAGACAAACTCGTGAGTCTATTCAGCAAATCGTTATCCCACTGACACTGACAACCGCATAGCCCAACGGCTACTATGGCACCTCAGTCAAGCTTAATTGGGTCATGGACCCTAACAGAGGCATTATGCTTGCTCACAAGATGAACGGAGCTCCATTGACCCCTGACCATGGAAAGCCACTACGAGCAGTCATCCCTGGCCAGATTGGTGGACGAAGCGTCAAGTGGATCAAGAGGCTGATTGTGACTGCTGAACCAAGCGATAACTGGTATCACATTTACGACAACAGAGTGTTGCCCACAATGGTTGACCCAGACGAATCCGCCAAGAACCCAAAATGGTGGATGGACGAGCGTTACGCCATCTACGATTTGTCCCCTAATGCAGCCACGGCCTTTCCGGCGCACGATGAAAAGCTCACTATAGCGTCAGCACCAGAGACGTACAACGTTCGAGGCTATGCATACAGTGGTGGAGGACGCCGCGTCACTCGCTGCGAGGTCTCCCTTGATAAAGGCAAAACATGGCGCCTTGCTAACATCGATTATGCGGAGGACCGTTACCGTGCATATGAGGATAAGAGCTTGCTCGGCGGACGTCTCGATATGGACTGGCGAGAAACAAGTTTCTGCTGGTGCTTCTGGAATCTCGATATCGCAACCAGTGAGCTGCAGGATACAAGCGACATCTTCGTCAGGGCAATGGATGAAGCTATGTGCATCATGCCCCGCGATATGTATTGGAGCGTATTGGGAATGATGAACAACCCCTGGTACCGAATCGTAATCCACAACGAACACGGTGCGCTTCGCTTCGAGCATCCCACACAGCCTGCTCTTATGCCTGGTGGCTGGATGGAGCGCGTCAAGAAGTCTGGGGGTAACTTGACGAATGGCCAGTGGGGCGAGACCCTTGCTGGCGAGGAGCCTGAGGCTGCTGCCATTGAAGAAGCTAAGGAGGTCAAGATGACTAAAGATGGTGTCGACAGAGTCATCGAACTTGATGAGCTGAAGGAACACGACAAGGCTGATAGCCCATGGTTCGTTGTAAACGGAGAAGTCTTTGATGGTACCCCGTTCCTCGAGGGCCATCCCGGTGGCGCACAAAGTATCATCAGTGCCGCAGCGCAAGACGCCACAGATGAGTTCATGGCCATCCACAGCGAGACAGCGAAAGCCATGATGCCCGACTACCACATCGGCACACTCTCCGAAGCGTCGCGCAAGACGCTGGAATCCGGAGAGCCCGTCGTCGAATCGACCGAGCCGCGACCCGTCTTCCTGGACTCTCGTTCCTGGCACAAGGCCCTACTCCACTCTAAAGAAAGTGTCTCCTGGGACACCAGAATCTTCACATTCAAACTCGACCACGACACGCAGTCTCTCGGTCTGCCTACAGGCCAACATCTGATGCTTCGCCTGCGCGACCCCGTGACTCGCGAGGCCATTATTCGCTCTTACACACCGATCTCGGAAACCAACAAGCAGGGTTTCCTAGACATCTTGATTAAGGTGTACGGCGACGTGCCAGCAACTGACAAAGCGCCTGCTATAACCGGAGGCAAAATGACAAAAGCACTCGACGCGATCCCCACAGGCCACTGGGTTGATGTCAAGGGCCCAATCGGCAAATTTACATACCTCGGAAAAGGACAATGCGACATCAACGGCACCTCTCGCAGTGTGAAGAAGTTCATCATGATCTGTGGTGGCAGCGGAATCACACCCATCTTCCAAGTGCTGCGCGCCGTCATGCAGGACAAGGCTGACCAAACCACGTGTACGTTGCTTAATGGAAACAGACTGATTGAGGATATCTTGTGCAAGACTGAGCTGGACGCCTTTCAGCAGGGCAGCCCCGATAGGTGCGAGATTCTGTATACACTTACCCAGGGTCCAGATGACTGGGAGGGGCTCAGGGGCAGGATTGCGGCGCCGTTGCTCGAGAAGCATTGCGCGAAGGGGGAGAAGGGGGAGACCATGGTGCTGGTTTGCGGACCTGAGCCGCTGGAGAAGAGTGTCAAGGATTGGCTTTTGGGCGCTGGGTGGGCGGAGGAGGATTTGTTGTTCTTCTGAAGAAAGAGAAGGGATTGTTGATCATTACCAGTGGTTTATGCTGCTGGACATGCTTTGATATTTGGTGTTTTTGAGCGTCGAGAATAAGGGCATACATAAAAGACGGCGTTTGGGAGTGTAGGGAAGGCACAAACAGTCAGGCTGATATTTTGCGTATTCTGAATTATTCGATTCCGCTATGCCTTTATTGCCAATATTTGATACAGTCTCAACTCACTCTGCCCACTTCTAAGACTCCAATAATATATAGTCACTGCAGGTGAAGATGTATCTCTGATTGAATATACGCCAGCGGAACCAAATCTAAACTCACAGAGAAAGTCATTGTCAGACGCTCCTTCCAGCACGCTTCTAGCGTCAGGGTCCAGTGACCGTTCAAGCCTGCGCAGTCTTTTATTTCTGAATCACCAAAACCGTCCAAGCTGTCTCTAATCGAAGCAGCAATTACACTTGCTTCACACATCTCATCAATCTACGATCCAGTCCAGCAGTGACATCGACCAAGCCCTCAGCGCTCTTGGGATGAACGCATGGCATCTCCGATTGACGTCCTCTTATCAGCGACCCGCCATCTTGGCGCGCCCGGAACCCTTCGCGTTCCTTATCAGTCGACAGGTCCGTGCACGCCGCTCCACTATCAGCACACGCACGCACCCGTTTCTACACGATCTGAACTCGACAACTCCGTGGAAAATGTAATCGGGATTTTGGGGCTGTTGATTCGGCAATGCCCAATTGCGGTATCACGCCTCTGACGAACGGTTTTTGGCTCGCGTGCGCTACATCTCCGATCTACCGTACTACGCGCAGCTACGCGCTTTTCCGTCGTGCGCCGCGGGGTGCAGGCTAGATGTTTGATTGGTGGATAGGGTAATGGGGTTTGTTTGTGGTATGGTTCGAGGTACTGGGACTCGATTGTAGCTCTTGTCCGCGGGGTTGGGGTGTTGAGGGGTGAGGGTTGCGGTTGCGGGTGATGTCGTGCCACGGAGTTGTTTAGTACGTGGAAGTGTAGGGCCTATCGCTGTGTGCGGGTTTATGGATGCTATTACGCTGCGGCGAGAGGCTAAGGGTTTGAATGTCTTTCGATTGAATGCGCGACTTTGCTGTTTCTTCACCTACCTTTTCTTTGCTTCTGAGCTGGATACCCTTTTGTGCTTTTGTAGCTTTGATGTGCGAGTCGGATGATTTGTGATTACGACTTTATCGACACTATCAAGCAAACAGGACCTACGAGCGAGATACATTGGGTCTGAGGAAGCGGTCGTACTTCCAGTAGCCAACATGGCGGAAACGCAACCCACTCCGATTGTCACACAGGGCCTCGACCCCAAGTCGGGAGCTTCGCATTCGGAATCAGAGTCGCCGGTTCACGGCACATGGGGATCTAAAGATGGGAATGTGTCCAACAGCGAGTGGAATGATCCTGAGGCGAATAAGCTACCTGAGAAGGTAGAAGAGTTGGAGAAGAAGGGCGAGATCAACGACACCCCCAAGCAAGAGCGGAAAAAGATTGTGGTAGTTGGGCTGGGGATGGTCGGCATTGCGTTCATGTGAGTATAGAATTCCACGTGAACATCTGTATGAGAAAAGGAAACCTGACAAAAGGCTAGTGAGAAGCTCATGAAATACGACGTCAAGCGGAGAGAATATGATATCGTTGTAATCGGCGAGGAACCCCATCTGGCTTACAACCGCGTCGGCTTGACAAGTTTCTTCCAGCACCGCGAAGTCGAAAACCTCTATCTCAACCCCAAGGAGTGGTACTCGTCTATGCCCGAGGGCTCGCTAAACTACCACCTCAACACACTGGTTACCGAGATTGATTCTGCAAACAAGAACGTCAAGACTTCCTCTGGCGAGACAGTTTCTTACGACCTTCTCGTTCTTGCCACGGGGTCGGATGCGCTACTCCCCCGACACACACCCGGCCACGATGCTGAAGGCGTCTTCGTGTACCGCACTATCGACGATCTGCAGCGTCTGATCGAGTTCTCTGCTACCAAGAAGGGAACCAATGGCGCTGTCGTTGGAGGCGGTCTACTGGGTCTCGAGGCTGCTCATGCAATGATGGATCTCGAGAACTTCGGATCGGTCAAGCTTATCGAACGTAATCGCTGGGTCCTCTCGCGACAATTGGACGGCGACGCAGGATCCATGGTCGTTGAGCAGGTGCGAGAGATGGGCCTGGACGTCATGCTCAGCAAGCGGGTCGGCAAGATTCTCACCACAGAAAAGAACTCTGTGCGTGGCGTTGTGTTTGAAGATGGCGAGGAGATGGAGTGCTCTTGCATTTGCTTCGCGATTGGCATCAAGGCACGTGACGAGCTTGCTCGTAAAGCATCCATCAAGTGCGCTGACCGAGGGGGCGGAATCATCGTGAACGCCGATTTGTCGACTTCCGTTCCAGATATCTACGCTATTGGCGAGTGCGCGAGCTGGGAGAACCAGACGTTCGGTCTCATTGCCCCTGGTGTCGAAATGGCGGATGTGCTGGCTTTCAACCTCACACAAGCCAAGGCACACGCACCGCGCAAGTTCAAGCGTCCAGATCTCAGCACCAAGCTCAAGTTGCTCGGTGTTGAAGTCGCGAGCTTCGGCGATTTCTTCGCGGATCGTGATGGACCTAAGGATATGCCTGGACGACAGAAGACCGAGAAGAAAGAGTCGGATAAGGTTAAGAACCTCACAAGCGGGCCTGCTGCGCCGCCCGTCAAGGCGCTGACATACAAAGACCCCTTCCAGCAGGTGTACAAGAAGTATCTATTCACTATGGATGGAAAGTACCTCCTCGGAGGTATGATGATCGGAGACACAAAAGACTACATCAAGCTGGTGCCAATGGTCAAGAACCAGAAGCCACTCGAGATCCCTCCTGCGGAGCTGATCATCGGAGCGTCCAAGGGCGGCGAAGATGATGGATCCGATCTCACCGGCGACACACAGATCTGCTCTTGTCACAACGTCACCAAGGACGATGTTGTCAACTCTGTCAAAGACGGAACTTGCAAGTCCATCGGCGACGTCAAATCTTGCACCAAAGCCGGTACTGGATGCGGTGGCTGCATGCCGCTCGTACAAACAATTTTCAACAAGACTATGACGTCGATGGGTCAGGAAGTCAAGAACCACCTCTGCCCACACTTCGAGTACTCGCGTGCTGATCTGTTCAACATCATCTACGTCAAGGGTCTTAAGGACTTTGATGCTGTGATGCAGGAGTGTGGACGTGAGCCTGAGTCTGCTGGTTGCGAGGCCTGTAAGCCCGCGATCGGCTCTATCATTGCTTCTCTGTTCAACAAGCATCTGCTGGACGTTGAGAGGCGAGGTCTGCAGGAGACCAACGACAGGTTCCTGGCCAACATCCAGCGCAACGGCACATTCTCAGTCGTGCCGCGAGTCTCGGGCGGAGAAATTACCCCCGAGAAGCTCATCATCATTGGCACAGTAGCGAAGAAGTACAACCTGTACACAAAGATCACAGGTGGCCAGCGCATCGACTTGTTCGGTGCACGAAAGCAGGATCTGCCTGATATCTGGCAGGAGCTGATTGATGGCGGTATGGAATCTGGACACGCGTATGCGAAATCGTTGCGTACAGTCAAGTCTTGCGTGGGAACCACATGGTGCCGCTTCGGTATCGGCGACAGTGTCGGCATGGCTGTGCGTCTGGAGGAGCGATACAAGTCCATTCGCGGTCCTCACAAGATCAAGGGCGGCGTCTCAGGCTGCGTGCGCGAGTGCGCCGAGGCCCAAAACAAGGACTTCGGTCTCATCGCCACAGAAAAGGGCTTCAACATCTTCGTCGGAGGCAACGGCGGCGCCAAACCGCGTCACTCAGAGCTCCTTGCCAAGGACGTCCCACCAGACGATGTCGTCCCCATCCTCGACCGCTACCTTTCCTTCTACATCCGCACAGCAGACAAGCTGCAGCGCACAGCTCGCTGGATGGAGAACCTCCCAGGCGGCATCAAGTACCTGCAAGAAGTCATTCTGGAAGACAAACTCGGTATTTGCGCGGATCTCGAAAAGCAAATGGAAGACCTCGTCGGTACCTTCTTCTGCGAATGGACCGAAGTTCTCAAAGACCCCAAGAAGAAAGCCTGGTTCTCGCAGTTCGCAAATACCTCTGACAACATCGTCGACACCATCGAGCCCACTCACGAGCGCGGGCAACAGCGTCCTTCCTATTGGCCTAAAGAATCCGTCACCGAAGACTTCCGCGGCACGAAGTGGAGCGAGCTTAGCTGGCAGCCCATGCTGCAAGCCTCGGAGCTCAAGGACACGCCGACGGGTGACTCGAAGGCCCTGAAGCGCGGCGACACGCAGCTTGCGATTTTCAAGGTCCGTGGCAGGTACTACTGCACACAGCAAATGTGCCCGCACAAGCGCGCCTTCGTGCTCAGCGACGGCCTGATCGGCGACGACATCAAGAACAACAAGCTCTGGGTCTCGTGCCCGAACCACAAGCGCAACTTCGAGCTCAGCGGGGAGCAGGCTGGTCGTTGTGCTAACGACGAGTCTGTTAACATCGCCACGTTCCCTGTTGAGGAGAGGGGCGATGGGTGGTTGTATGTCAAGCTGCCCAGTGTGGAGGAGCTGGACAGTGTTCTGGGTACTGAGAAGTTCAAGATCAAGAAGAGCGAGACGGAGGATCCGTTTGTGGCGCTTGATAGGAAGCTGGAGAAGATGAAGTTGAAGGGCAGGAAGGGGATGCAGGTTAGTCATCTTGAGGGCGGACTGGGAGAGAAAGGAAAGGCGGGTATGATTCTTGCGGGTGGAGAGAGGGGGGCCGGGGGTTTGGATTGGTAGGCGGTACAAGGGTAGTTGTAAGCGTGAACGATGGCATTGATATGGCGTTTGGATTGATGGACTCGGTTGGCAGGATTCCCAGATACATATTATGAGTACAATGTTGAAACGAGTACAAGTCACAGCGCATCCTTACTCCAGAAGCTGGCTCCCATGGTGGCTCAAAATGCAGGTATATACGAAGCAACGTAGCTGCAACCTATGGTAGCAGGCCGAACACCACTCGAGAACATTATCTGCGCCCATCAGCCTCCCTTCGCTTGGTGGAGATTTGGGTTCTTTGCGTTGCAATCGCGAAACCAACGACATCACAAGATCAACCTGAAGCTGCGATGGTTCCCTTCTTTGACGTGATACTGCTATTGAGGGGCCTTGATGTCGTTCCCGCAAACATTTGAAGCCCTTAGGAATGACTTAATTATACAGCTAACTTCTCTTCCTGGAATACATTTTGCTATTCTTACATATGTATACGTCACGTTCTACCTTTCATCAAATATTTCATAACTTCGAATACACATGTTCACGCTCACATGGTCCCTTTAAGTGCGATCAAAGTGATCATCAAAGTCCGAGTCGGTCTCGGTCAGAAAGCATCGCGTATACAGCCTCCGCTTTCCCAGCAGAGATCCAGAACGGGGGAGTCACCTATAACTTCCTCCCTACACATCAACCACACGATTTAAAAACCCTACCCGTCACCCGCAATCCAACCTCCTCATAATCACACCGAAACCCCCAACAAGCATCGTACCCACGACCCCAGGTGCATCCGGTGAGCTCAACCAAACACACAGCGATACCGGCTGTCGTATACTCCCTAATCTGTGCTAGCGCACCCAAGGGACCCCAGAGTCTGGAAAGGGCGGCAGTCAGCCTCCACTACGCCCACTGCGCCCGCTTCCCCCGCACTTTCCCCGAAACGAGATCTGATTAGCGAACACGCCCTTCTCTACCGCGTGCGCGCCTTTGTATTGTGTACCGATCGCGGACCGATCACGCAGTGACTCATGATGGACTACGATGGCCGGTGAGTTAGTGAGAAGACGGATTGGGTGACCGCATGTGCTTAGGGCTGAGCGCGTGCGCGGGCGCGGCAGGCAGGAACGACGCGGAAGGAGGGTGCGCTAATGATGGGAACTATTAAGGTGGAGGGATGGCCGGGATGCGGGGATTGTTTGGGAGAAGCACCTTGATTTCTATCTCGTCTCTGGGTAACGGTCAACGTTACATATAATTACTTATCGTTGATCGAAAAAGTCGCAAAAGCTGTTTGTTCAACCTACATACACCTCCTATCTCAAGGACTTGACCAGATTCTGTCACGACCTTGCCTCTTATCTCACCAACTCACCGAATCAAATAATGACGAGTCTACCTCGAGGTGAATACGCATAGGCAATGGCAGCAGAGAAGGATGCAGCGTCGCTTCGATCGGTTTCTACTACGCGCTCTACGACGGCGTTGTTGAGGAAGGTGCTTCCTTTGAGGAGAGAGGATAAGGCGAAGGAGTCGAGGAGAGTGGAGACGCCTGGAGAGAAGGCAGAGAGGAAAAGGGTACAGGCTGAGGCTAGGGTAACTTGGGCACTTATGAGGTGAGGGGGTGAAAGATGCAGTGGGATTGGGTTTTGGCGGTGGTGAGGGGGAGGCAATGGGATCTTTGGTGCTAGGTCGTGGGGGCACGGGACTGTGGTAGCTGCTGTTTGAATCAAGAGTATGGGTGAGAATCATCTGCTTCGCTGTGTAACCACTTTTACCTGTGGTTTGCTGAATGGTTTCGATGACGCCGTGGCACAGGATAAAGGTGAAAGAGAAAGTGTCAATCTCATATAAGAGCATACAAGCCCGCTAGAAGAGTCTTCCCTTCACCAAAACACTACTTTGACTACGTCACTATTGCTTTGGATAACATACCCTTCACAGAGCCACTCCAAGACTTCTACAGCAACAGCACTACACCAACATTACCAAAGACACAATGTCTACGGAGCCCTTCAAACTCGCCCGCGCGCTCAAGGCGGAGGTCTTGCAGAATGTCGCCATCCTCCAACCAGCCGATGCCTCTCCATCTGAGCCAGGACCACCCTTCACTGCCGCAGACAAACTCATCACTGAGCTCCGATCAGAGGACCTGTCATGGGGCGACATCACTGCGCAACTCAATTCAGACTGCGTCTCCGCTGGCGAAGCTCCGACCTGGACCGAAGCAGCAGCGTATTCGCGTTTCATCCTTCAGAGCTCTACAACCCACACTCCTACGAGGGAGATTGGCTTCGAGCCTCGCGACTACGCGCACCTCAAGAACGCTGGAAACAAGCCGGAGAATGACCACAGGCTGGGTAAGAAGCGTGTCAAGGACTTCCAGAATGCAACTGAGCTAAGCGCAAATGTTCGCACGCCTGCTACCGTTGTTGGGGTGGGTGGAGTGTCAGCCGTGGTCAGGGCAGAGCAGAACAAGAAGGGAAAGGGAAAGGCGAAGACGTCAATCAAAGAAGAGGTGAGGAGGAATGGCGGTGCGGTGGCTGGGACTGTCAAGGTGGATGACGTTCTGGCGGAGACGCTGATGCGCGCTGTGGCTAAGGTGGAGAGGAACTTCTGGGTCTTTGTGGCGGATGAGGTCGAGAGGGAGGCTGGTACCTACATCGGGCCGGAGGATCTGGAGAGGATCTTTCGTGAGGTCTAGGATGTATTGTTGGCGGTTTCATATGCGGATGGAGAGATGGTTCGGCCCTTTCTTCTTTCATGTGACTAGTGCGCCTTACAGTGCGCCTGACGTCAAGCACTGCCAGGCATATGGAGTATGGACAGTCCTCTCATGGTTTGATTCAGAGAGATTCCTCCGATAGGAACAACGAATACTTTTAGATCCTCGTATATTGATGAGATGATGGGCAGTGCTGTCAATAACCACCAAGCTATGCTAGCGCCAAGCCATTCCCAGTTCAGCAACCCAGAGCGCAGCGAGCGCCAAAATAACTCATCTGTCAGAATTTTCTCAGCCGCTGTCATTTGAGGCTCTGGTATCTGATTCTGGGCACCGAATTGATTTGCAAAAAGGACCCTACACAGTGACGGTGAGCTCAAGTTTGCGCACAGATTGAAAAGAGCCGTATGTTTGCCTAGAGACAGACTTTGGAGAGACTCGCCTTTGTCTACGACAGGTACGGACCGAAAAACCAGGCTCCTTGCAGATGACTCACGGAATTCGCATACGAGGCAGACAGAGACAGAAAAGACGTCTGGTATAAGTACACTGTGGGTGTTTACCTATTTTGTGTTGATCGGACCAATCAGAGAGCCGAAGTGAGTCTCCGGACAGCTCCTTCTGGACCTGTGAACTTGAGGCATTATTGGCATGCCTGCGTGGCCGCGTCTTCATGAGCGATTGCTTTTATATTAATCATTTGTACTGCCATCTCTGTTTGACTTTGAGAATCCGTCCCATTGACTCCAAGTCTCGCTCACTCCCGTCAACAATCTGCTTTCAAAAAAATTCCAGCCCATTTCAACCTCAGTACTGCGACTTCGCGGTACTCTTCACACTAAGCTGGCGAACTTCAACCTCACAAATCTGGCAACCGGCAGCGGCTGTCTCTCAGGGCCCAGTCAAAACCTGACACACCCTCCTTGATGCGCAAGGTAGCTCACCGATCTTGATATGGAATGTGAGGAATTACCTGACAGCATGCAGTGGATCGAAAAGCTCAGTTCGCATGCAACACCTCAATCAATATGTTCAACCAAGTCCTCAACCTCCTTCGCAGCCCCGGTGCTCGCAGGGAGCTTCGATTTGCAGCACCTAGTCACCTCTTGCAAGACGCCAATGCCACTGTTCCTACCGACACCAAGACCGCCCACATCTCTGAGAGCGCTGCCGGTTCATATGTCACTCTGGTGAAGGAAAGGCGACTTGATCGCTGGCTGGACCGTGTTGTGGAAATCTCCGGATCAGAGATTGTTTATGTCACCATTCTCCTTGCACTTCTTGTGTGGGCATTCCTGGGCATCCCCTTCGGCAATGCAGCCTCGTACAAGATCATCATCTCAGATGCCCAAGCGATCATCAACCTTGTCTTCGATGCGTTTCTCATGCGCCAGCAATTCAACGAGCACGACAACCTGCTCATGGTCGCTGGCTCCCTGCGCTCTCGCATCAGCAGCCATAAGCGAATGTTGAGCAGTCTCGTTGCTTCTGGTCAACTCAGCAAGATCGATGCAGCACGATTCCAATCATTGTCCTGTGCTGATGGCCAAGATGAGCTTCCGAAGGAGAGTAGGCTGACGAAACTTTCGAGCTACATGTCCTCGTTCTTTGGACACATGGCCACGATTATCGGTTTCTGGATTTGCATCTTTGTGTGGCTAGGATTCGGACAGTACTGCGGATGGTCCAACAACTGGCAACTGTACATCAATTCTGCGACTTCAGCCTTGATGGTACTGTTGCTGGCATTTCTCGCGAACGTCCGTGAGCGACACAGCCGTTACACTGCCGAGTGCCTTAGAGCTATCTGGAAGGCGGACTCAGCACTGGAGCTCAAGCTTCGCGAGCTTACTGGCGATCAAACTGAGAACCCCTCAATCGTCATGCCAGAGCAGAAGCGAAGCACCGTTCAGCGTGTGATCGACTACTACGCAGACCTGGTGGGAACTCTTGCAGGCGTGGCCATTCTGGTAGTTGTCATCATTGCTTGGATCGCATGCGGCCCTGCGTTGCATTTCAATTCCAGTTGGTGGCTCCTGATGGGCACCTACGCAGGTCTAGTGGGCCTCAATGACGGCTTCGTGCTGCGCAACATCTGTCAAGTTCTCGGAGACTACGAAGATGAGCAATTCAGCCAAGTAGATATGGAAGATCAGAACACCCTAGCCATCATCGGAGTCGAGTCGCTTTCCGAAGAACGCGTCACCGTGCAGTCTTTCTCATACCGCATGTCTGTACGTGTGGGCTGGTTGTGCTCTCACGAATTGACTGTTGTTAGCGGGGTCATTTCCATCATTGGTCTTATCATCGGTGCCTCCGCGATGCGCTGGAACGAGACCGGTCAACTTCTCTGCAACATTCCGCCAAGCATCATCGAGTCCTTCTTCACGATGATTCTCATCACTGGCCACAATGTGGGAGAGGCTAAGAGACGTGTGGATTTGTTCAACGTGCATCTTCGAAGACTAAAGCTACTGTCCTACGTCAACGACCAGAGCCTCGTCACTGCAGACGATGAAGCCGACAAGATCAAAGCTGCACATTAGTGCGTCTCAGATATTGTCATTGCGCGGGCACCTGTGGTGAGATAGGAACCTTGCGCTCGGTTGCTCAGTGAGCCTAGGACGATCACACTTTTCAGAAGGGTGGTGAATAACGCAACAAACAAAGTAATCTTTTTCAGCGTTTGCTTTTCGCAAAGAGTTTATGTGTCGTGAAATTGTTCGTGCCTGTAATTTGGAAAAGAAAATATACAAACGCACAGATTCCCTAAAAATACAGTGAAAATCTACAAATACCAGATTTCTTAATCCAACTTGGCAGTCATGGACCGCACAAGTTGCTTGTCATGGGACATGCTAAAGAACGCACCCACCACTGAAGAAGCCATGAAGAAAAACGCAGCAGGATGTTGTACGACTACAAAGACCATCGTCCAACCAAGCGTTGCGAAAATAGGCCAAAAAAAGCTCCACACCAGATCCTGAACCCGATCAAACCAGACCCTGAAGTAGGTAAACCATGAAGGCGACAGCAACGTGTCCCATCGCGCCCGAAATCCATCTGCGTCAAGATCAACGGCATTAACATTATGATGGGAATCCAGCCACAGCTTCCAGAACGGTTTCAATCGTGTCGCATCGCTGTGATATGGATTCTGCTCATTCATGAACTTGGCCCACTTTCTGATAGCGACCATGGCGGTCTCAGGAGCTATGTCAAACCATTCACAATGCCCCTCTTTGCACTTCTTGCACGTCAAGGTCTTCTTCCGCAGATCGGCGAGATATGCGTGCACCAAAACCTCGGTTCGCGTGTATTTAATCACGTCCACGCTGTCGAAGATCTTCGGGTTGGTCCCGCATGCGCGTTTGATCTGCGAAGCGCGGGTGTCGCTATCCTTCGCTTTTCCAATCTTGCATAGGTACGGGTATTCGGGGCAAGTTATCACGTAGACGCGACCTTTCTTATCGCCTTGGGTGATAGGTGCAAGTAGTTTGTTTCGTAGGTCGCGATGCATTTGCGAGATGGCCGGACGTGTCGTCTGGGAGGTGGAGGGGGTGGCGTTGCTGGTTGGTCTTTGCTGGTTCGAAGGGGAGTGCATGTTGGAGGTTGATTCGTCCTGGCTTTGGCTGGGATTCCTGTTGTGGAGGTTGTTGGGATGAACGTGTGGTGCGTTGGTTTCGTTCGTGCATCTTGGATCGATGTCCTTTGCCAGTGGAGATCCTCTTCCTGCATCGTCGGGCCTGCCGCCACATTCCTCTGAGGTGTTTGACGCTTCGTCGTGATCTGGCGTCTCTGTGGAGAATGCACTCCTCGATTGCTGATCTTGTACAGTGAATCTTTTGCCATCTAATGGGGCTTTAGGCGCCAAAGGAAGCTGATGTCTACAGTCCGGATCGAGACAGTCTTGCGCATGCTTGGCCCGCGGACCTTCGTATTTGAAGAAAAGTCTGCCCTTTTCTTTGCAAGAGACCGATTTCTTCGAGCGCAACAAAGCATCTCCCCTGTCCCCGCTTGCAGCTGTACTGTCCTCAGCGGTAAGGTCGGAAGTAGACCTGGGTCTCTTGCGATGACTGGGGGAAACCGGATCCAAGCTTCTTCTTTTGGTCTTCTTCCCGATCAGGTTTGAAGCGCTGGCAGCTTTTTCGCGGGTGAGTGTGTAAGGATCCTGAAGTGTGCCATTGCCGTTGATTGGAGTTCTGCCCTCATGTCCTGGACGTGGATCTGACGGCTTTCTGGATGACATATCTCGCTCTGGGAATGCACACTACAAATACAAATAGATACTTATCGCAGTGAATGATGAGGCTAGGAATGTAGTAGAGGGCCGTTGTGGTTCTGATGCGTGGTAGTTGGAAGCATTCTCACAGACAGTCCAAAATCTTTTATATACCCTTTCACGGTATTTTAGGAGTGAGCTGCAGCCTCCCTCCGTATTTCCGTGACGCAACGCTTCTGACAGCGAGGCTGAGTCCCTACCCATGCATTCACCAAATACAGAAGGTCCAACATCCCCCGGTGTGGCTGAAACCCGCAGTCAACTGTAAGAGAAGCGTGCACTAACCCAAGAACTACATACATCGTATCAGCACACTCACGTAAACTGCTCTCTGAAAGAAATTGAGAATGTCCGATCACACGGTCTGAATTTCCATTACGGGCGCTACTATCTCCCACCTCCCACGTTGCCAACACGCGAAAGTGTCAAGTTGGCGAGGCTGTAACGTGGCGCTGCACGATTACTGCAAGTCGTCATGTTTGGTGGGCTGATTTGAGGAAGAACGACTGGGGTCGCGTGCTGTGCCGCACAACCCAAGTACCCCAAACAGGCCTCATCGATCAAGGAGAAGGGAATAGGGGAGCTTTGCACGCTGCCTCGAGGATATTTTTCTGGGGGAAAGACTGTCTCAGAGTTTAAGCTGGATGCGAACTGATCATTTTTGTATTGTGATTTCACATTGTGGCTTGATTGGAACTCTGCTCGGTGCTGCGTACTTACCAGCGACGTTTGTCTCTACTCCGCCCCCAAATGCAGGGGAACACACACGCGCACCCACCATACCTACCTTAGTACCGTAGCGCAATGACTCGCGCCGCTCGGCCCGCAGCCAGAGCGAGGCTGGCATCTCTTAGGTACCTTTACCGTGGTATGAGAAGCGAAGGATGCGATCCTGCCGTACCGGGCCAATGGGAGCATCTGAGGCTGAGCACGGCCGCGTGCAATGGCTGTGCGGCGCGTAATGACAGTTCGTGAAGGAACACCACCTGCATACATGGAGGTGAGATGTTTGAAACTGGCAGAAACAGGTGGTCTTTGCTCTGCAGATTGTAGGGGTTGGAAATTGGTGAGGTGTTGAGGGATGGATGGGATTGTTCGAGGTGGGAGATATATGTGGACTAAACTATGGTTGTCTGCTTCTGAGGGATTCTGATGTTGGGTTGGTCGAAGATAGCATTTTTCCATTAAAGGTCTGAGGCTAACCCTCATGCTTTAGAAGTTTGTTGCCAGTCATTGATACTGGTTTGCTTCAGTCTGCGCTACTTCAAAAGTCGGTGAGCTGCTGTATCCCCATTACCTACAGTACCAGTCGAAAGCCAATGACAGTGGTGAGGCTGGCAAGGCCATGCCAACCGTTACATGAACTACCATCAAGCCAATCGGAAGCCCTCCCGTATTGACGTATCGCTCGCGAAAGATCAGGTGAACACCGTGTTTCCCAATTGCCAGCTCATGGGATGTAGATCGGTGAGTAAGGTCGTAGTGTTTGTTAGTAGAAGCTCTGCGCCCCAGGTGATGGGACTGTGTCTAGCGGAATCGGATCCAAGAGCACACAAGGAACTTAGCACTGTACGCCGACATGTCTTCCGGTCAGGTAAAGCGGTATGGTGTCTGAGGAGCGACTTGTATGACTCTGCGCCAGGGATATACCGTATGACCGGCACGACGCATGTCGACAGGCTGCTCACAGAGTATTGTGCTATACAGCCTCGTGTGGATGCTTGAGAAGCCGCGACACGGAGCATCGAGCCTGCTCCAATCCGCTAGTATCATCAAGACGGACCTCAGGACTGGGTCCCTCCACTGTAGGGAAAACCAAGCAAGTGACGCAAGAATCATAGGAAAGCTGTTTCCGTACCTTGTGGGGCTTTGTAACTCAGACGCTATGATGTTCTCTTCCGATCATCCTCAGAATGCTTGGATTCGAAATCAGCCGGTGATGGAGCCTCGCAACACTTGGCCCTGTGCAACATGTACCTTGTAGGGGTCATTCTAGTTTTGATCGTTCCACGTGTATAGCAACTTATGGGCAGTAACAACTCGCTACTAAAGGCCAGCTGGACCTAGCAACCCCTGGACGAGTAACAGAACGCACGCTTCGATGACGCCTCACGAGTGCCGGCTGTATGAAAGGAACTGCCGGATCCAATAATATTCAGGCGCTCCTTCCACAACAGCTTGTGACCAGCGCTGATCCATGGCTGATTTGCTACACCGAGGACCCAACCTATGGAGCACAGCATGCGTGTCACCTGGGCGGTATGCCCGAAACGACCATGACGGCCAGGGTCCAAAGGGCTGAACAGGTCAGGTGCGTAAAAGTAGCTTCTGAAGGGCGCGCTCTGATAAAATGAGACCTGGGCCCTGAAATGATTTAGCCACAGCTGTGACCCTTACAGGCTCGTTCCTCTACCTTTGACGCTTCGCTGATATCTTCCAAGTTGTCATTGAAACCGGAAGAAAGTGATCCAAGTCAACACTCGACGGTGCATTCGGAAGACAATGTTGCCGCGGAGGTATCAGAACGTGGGATACAATAATGACTGGGCCCATCATATCGACGTTGGACAACTTTTGGAATATATCAACATCGAGCTCCACCAGAACCACATATATCTCTCGGACGCGGAGATAAGAAGGTTCCTCGCGGAGCTGCAGGACGTGGCGAGGATAGAAGAACATTACTTTGGCAACGACGGAGAGGAGGAACTGCTGGCAACCCTCAAGGAAGAGTTGGCTGTGGATCTGAGGTCCGCCCGCGATCAAGGATTATATCGCAGTCGTTCTCGATTTTTGGTTTACTGCTTTGTGGCGCGTCGTCTCGCGTCACATGAGCTTGCCAGGGCCTTGCTGCGATTCTTTCTCAGAAAAGTGGATAACGTCGTAGACGAGGAGAGGCACCCCTTAGTGGCAGAATGGTGCGTAGCACTACAGCAACTCGAAGGCCTGGTTCCCGAGGACAAATGGTATAAGGCCTTCCGTCAAGTTTCTCGGCTTGGCCCTCCCTTGTTCGAAGAGTGGCGCAGACCCAATCAGCCTTTTGGGGGCATGCTTAGATTCTTCCAGGACAGAAACCTCTACCAACATGGCCGCGAACCGATTCACATGCAGCCAATGCTTGCTCCGTTTGTGCGAAGACGTTCCTTGCCACTTATCCCAAGGGTACGCATTAGTGAGATGCCACCGTATCCTCGCACTGGCTATAACACTCCCGGCCTAGGACCGATGTATGGATTCCACGAAGTCAACTTGCGACAGGAGTTGCATCAACTCGACATGGCTAGATTAAGGCGTGATATGGACGATTTTCATAGACCTCGCTTTTAACACATGGAAGGGCCAGCTGAGTGATTGGCAAACAATGGTATGATGTCATACATGAGCTGATGGTACTAAATTGTAGTGTTCCACGGTTTGTACGTCGTTGCAGACGGAAGAAGTCAGCATGTAGGTTTAGTCTTGGCGTCCAGGTGACGAAGCAGGCGTTACTCTAGACACACGCAACTGCAACAGTCAGTTCATTTCCGTGCCCAAGGCACAGAAAGTGCATTCGAAAGCGCTTACTTGCAACTGCTATGGCTGGGCCATGATGTTTGGCACCTGGCACTGTGTAAACTCCATGAAGATAATAGTGACTTGACGTTTGTTGTACTCCGTGCGCCGCGCTCAATGTACAAATCAATGTTTGCAGGACTCCCATGAATACCGAAGGAAGGACGCCGTTTTTTCCGTCATTTATCGCAAATAGTGAATCACCAACCAGCAGAACGCAAAGAAGATGACTACACCGCCGTAGAAGATCCACTTGTCCTGCTTCGCCCTTCGTTCTACCATCCTAATAGTGTCGCCGCTGATGCCTAATGTGTTTGCCACGCTATACAACTTCCTTTGTGTGCCCTTTAGCATCTCCCGCTGGTCGCCCAGATCGCCAAGGACCGCACGACCTCGGTCAAGGAACTCGTCGAGTTGATTTGATGTTTGACTAAAAAAGGCGTTTTCGCGTAGTACGTGTCCCTCTCGGTCGTAGCTGCCACCCTGAGGGGCGCCAGCAGAATATGGATTTGCCTGGTATGGGGCATTGGGATCGCGCGGTTGTGAGGGCGCGAAGGGCGAGTATGATGAGTTGAGGTTGGACTGTGCGTATGGATTTTCGGGCGTTGCGGCGTGGTGTGGACGGCGCCCAAGCAGCTCTGTGCGCGCTTCTGTATTTCTCTGTGCCTATGTCAGCAACGTCCATGCTGTAGGACTGGCTCAGACATACGACTTCCTCGTTTGCGCTCTTTATCCGCTTGAAGCTTTCTCGGTATTCGTCTAGCTCGCTACGAAAGTTCTTGAGGCGCTCAAACGCCTTCTCCTGTTTTGTCTGTACAGGCTCCTGCTTCGCTAGCTTGCCATAGTCGTCGATTGTTCGTGAGAAAGTTGCCAAGGATGCGTTGAGTTGTGCTTGCAGTTGTGGTGAGGGCGCTGCACTGTCGGCGAATTGGTCCAGATCTTTGCGAATTTGCGTAGACTGCCGTAAGGCAGAGTTGAAGAGCGCGTTCTGATGTTGAACATTAGTCTTGGGCGTCATCTTGGAAGCAATTAGAATGTACCATTGTGCGTATATGTACAGAGACGTATGCTTGTGAGAAGACCAAAGCGAGCTCTTTCTCAGCCCCTCAGATGGATTTTGCCAGTACGTGTTGTAGATGTCTTTACAAGTGGAGTTTGTGTTGACACATTGCATCATCGCGGACTTCTGATCACCAGATTCACGCTAGCCACCTTTGGCTTAGACGATCTTGCTACAAGAACATCACGTCAAATGAAGTTGTGATTATGTCCTGTGACCTCGCAAAGCACATGTTATCCGAAGAAAGGCGGCAATCTTCTTCGCACAGCGCGTCACCTGATGTTTCCGCACTTTTTCTGGATCATTGTTGTGTTCACTATGCGAAGATATGGAAGCTCAGATGAAGTCTCCGACTCAGACGCCGCGAGAACGTGGCCTACGTCAGATTGAAGTCGGTCGAGATAGGAGCTGTGAGATGGGCGCAGTCATTGCCACAGTCATGCACAAATCTGCTGCTGCCATGCTTAGCGAGGAGTCTCTAGCCTTATCAAGATCGTTTGACCAGATTGCATGTTTTCAACCCGACAATCCAGACAAAGCGATTATCAGGATGAGCAAGTCAAAAGAAGAGGAACGGACTGCACACTTTGTCTCAATTTGAAAAGAGAAGCACATGCCAGTCCAGTAGACCTGCAGGACAGTCACACCGTACAAACATGGCCAATCACTAAGGCAATACCGGTTCAATTTGACCTCCTCTACGCAATTTTAATCATCAAGGCATGCTCCAAAAGTTGCGCTCAAATACATCCGGTTTGCATTGCACAAGAGACGCCGTCTCGGATGCCAGACCGTATCTTAGACATATCACCTACACCAACGCCGCCCGAGCGCAAACAATGCGGACAGTCCATCAAAGTACTCAGCCTCACATCTCAACTCTGTTCGCCTATCAAAGTCTTCCCATTCATCTCCATACTCAAAACATAGTGGCAGACCACTTGGAACAACCCCAAGGTCCTCGATCAATCAGTCCCTTCACTACCAGACCAGAATTGGCTTGATTGTGTCCCCGCTGTGCATATCCAGCAGGGCTTTCTCAAAATCATCAGACTAGGATATGTTAGTCCTGACTTATACAAGTGTACGTATGAAGGTAATAGCTCACCTTGTAGAACTTTGCTAACTTCTCAATGGGGCTGTGATATCTTGATTAGCTGTGTCAAGCTCAGACGCAGGCGTTTGCTTACAACTTTCCCTGACGATACCATTCAATCATTTGAGGCACAAACTAGGGCAACGGTCAGTGGCGCCTTCCCGTAATTTTGTCGATTGCACTCACCTTGGAAGGCTTCGCATTGCCCTCGATACTTCCGCGGATTCCAGTACCATACTAATACAATCAGCGCGGAATTTGCAACGGTCGGGTAAATACTCACGTTCAAGAGAGCTCCAAGATCGAGTTCCATTGTCTTTCCGTTCACAATGCCAATCAAGATGATCTCGCCCTTGGGATGCAACGCTGGCACTGAAGCTGAAATCAGAGGTACTACACCTGTCGTGTCGAAAATGGCATTAGCGCCTTTGGGTGCAATCTCTCGGATGGCTGCTGGTAGCTCTGTTGCAAGGTCCTTCAATTTGGAGGTATCGATAACGTGCGTTGCTCCCATCTCCTTTGCCAGGTCGAGGCGAGACTGGATCCTGTCGACTCCGATGATCGTGTGTGCACCTTTGACATTTCCAGCCTATTTGCATCAGCCTTGGTCGCGCGCATTATGCTCACATCATTGGGCTGCAGACGTACCATGACTGCAGACATGCCAACACCACCAAGACCGTACACCTAAGGTCAAGTGTCAACGCTGTGAACGTATAATGTCCGCGACGAACCTCGACTTACAACTATTGCATCCTTCTTCCCAACATCACAAAGCTCTGCTACCGAAGCAGCACCTGTTTGGAAGCCACAGCCCATGGGCGCAAACAGTTTTAACTCTTCCTCATTCTTCACAAGGTGCTCGACATTGAGAGCAGAGGTTCCTTTCACCAGTGCAATCCCAGAGAAACAAGATTGGCCGAAGAACAGCGCCCCAACTTCCTTTCCATCGGGTCCCAAGCACGCACCGGAAGCATCCAATAGATTCTTGACGTGGAACTCGCTGCAGTAACCGGGAGTGTCGTCTTCACATGCCCGACAGTCATCTTTGCCGCAATAATCAAAGCTCAAGAGGACTTTGTCGCCTTTCTTCACATGGCTGATCTTGCCCCCGACTCGTTCGACAATTCCGGCACCTTCGTGTCCCATAATCTTTGGGTATGGTTGGAATCCTGGCTCGCCCACTGGGAACGTTGAGATGGCGACATCTGTGTGACAGACTCCAGAAGCGACGATCCTGACCAGGAGCTCATCCTCACCGGGCTCTCGCAATTGTACCTTCTCTTTTTGCCAGACTGGATGATTACCGTTTGGAGCATAGCTTACGATCGCTGTTGTCGAAATTGGGTGAGACATCTTGATTCGAACAGATCGCCACGAGAAGTGAGGAAGGAAGTTCCAGCAGAAACATAGTGAAACAATTCTCCATGTTCTCTACTTAACACTTGACACGAAGCTGAACAGCAGCGGGGCTTCCAGACTAGGTAGGGGTAAATTAGTCTGTGGGGAAGCCGCCAACCAATCACCACCAAGCGGAGGTTCCACCATCGCCGACAGCCTTTACACAACACTCGATTCAGCGAGCGACATGACCGCTTACCAGGTCAGGTGTGCGGACCGAGGATATCTCTAGTAGCCGGCTCCACCACGTGACGGCTACTACAAAGTCCAATCTCAGAGCACGAGCTCGACACCAATGACTCCACCTCCTCATACCCGGTATTGCTAGCCGTGCGCATCCTACTCGCTAGGGGTAACAGAAAACGGCAGCGAAATGCGTGGATGCAGCGTGGATGCAGCGATGGGCACCGAGATAGAGCCGCAACACCATTGTGTGACCGTTGTGACATCGTGAGATTACGGAGGGTCGGGGGATGGTGAGCATTGCTGGCGTCAGCACGATGGTCTGGGTCAGTCGAGGTCTTTCATCTGAACTTGGATTTTCCAAGGCATATGAATGTGTAGAAGCAAGGCGGCTGTAATGCGGCACAGCTATAGTGTAGGAGCGCTAAGAGGAAATTAATTCCCATGTGGGGCAACGACGCTATTTCCTGCATAGAAGGATGAGCGGTTTGAGCGGACAGCAGATGCAAGTAAAGGCAGTGCGGCTAACGCGTGTAAGAGCTTCCTGGCATGGTGAGGGTACATGTACCTCTATTAGGACTGTTTGCACATTTAATTTGTACGTTGACAGATAGCGCCACTGCATGTACCAAAGCTTATTACTCTTGACCAAACAAAAGAAGGCCCAAAATGTGTCCCTGGCTCCAGAGACGTTGTTCAAGAATCATCAGCTGTGAAGACGTAGTGACGAACTGAATGTTTGATTAACGCAGAGCATGGCGTGGCCAAACACATGCTTATAGGAAGCAAGTGCAAGTACAACCTCACTACCGTTGACTGGTGAGCCTAAAGTCCACAACGGACTGTACATCAGGAGAAGACCCAGCAAACCCAATCTGTGCATGCAGACAGGTTCCACACCAATTCACAAGCATATAGCACATACTCCCCGATCTACACTTCCAGAGTCTCCTCCTTGATCTCCACCTTGACCATAACGTCAGCCTCCTCATCCACATCCTCCTCGATATTCATAGTGCGCACCTTCTTGGTAGCACTGCCCACCTCAGGTTCCTCGAAGTGTCCCTTGACTGATGCGAGATCCTTGCTGAAACCGACCAGCTCCTGTCGCAGCTGGCCACGGATCAACTTGTGCTCCTCCAGCATGTACGTCTCGTTCTCGAGGAGTTCAGAGAGTGCCTGGGCGAACTCTTCGAAGTGCTTGGATACAGCGGCAATGAAATCCGTTCCGACTTCTTGCCAGAGACTGCACTGATGCTCCTTGACAAGAACGGAGATCGCGTCGACGAGAGGCTTCATCCCGTTGTTGTCCTCGGTCACGGTGCGGATCATCTCGCGGCGCTGGTCTTTGTAGATGCCTTTGCGGTGTTTGGGCCGCTAGTCCATGCGGATCATGTTGATGCGCGTGTAGGCGGATTTCAGTTCGATTGCGACTGGGCATTTGATGTCGTCCTCGGTGGTGAAGTGACGGTAGTTTTCAGTTGTTGCCTCTTCAAGATTCTTCGAGAGATCGGCATGGACTGTGTTGACACGCCTGGACAATTTACTGAGAGCTCCATGTACTCGCCGCTTCAGTTCCGGGACACTTGCAGCTGCACGTGTACGTCGCTTGATCTCTGCGATGGCAGCTTGAACCGGGTCCACAAGCGACACATTGACAGCTCCTTCCTGGTCACTTGCCTTGTACTTCCATGCCTTTATGGTCTTCTTGTATGTCTGCATCAGCTCATCGTTCAGATTCTTGTTGACGTTCTTGCCAGTAACCGCGATGCCGTTATTCCGGAGCATATGTGAGAAAGTATTGTACATGACTTCATCCTTATGATTGTAAGTCATGATTTGCGCTTCCATACCAGCAGCAACTTTGCGTTTGGCCGATTCAGACCACACTTCAGACAACAGACTGTCGGGTGTAGTGTCGGACAGCTCTCTAAGTTGATTGCGGAGAACTGGAAGATTGTCGACCACGTAGCGGCGGATACCAGCAACATCGATGTCGTGATTGAACTTCATCAGAATGCGCGAGACCTTATCTTCTATGTCCGTGACTGTTTCAAAGATGTGGTATTTGATATCCTTGTAGCTCGCTTCGGCTGGGAGCATGAGGAGAGCGCGGCGAAGACCAGGGATACCAGTGCCATCTGGATCGAATAGTGGGACCTCAAGCTGAGAAGGGTCCAACCAGTCGAAATACCGCGCCGAAGACACCGCGAAAACGCGGACACCTTTTCGCTGCATCTTGCTCCGAATTTTATCGCATTCACGTTTTCCAGCGGCCATCTGGGCTTCTCTAATCAGATATTTTCGATATTGCTGAGTCGTCTTCCGGGGTACGCCTTCCAAATCCCCAATGCCAGATAAATGGTTTTGAATTGTTGCAAAGGGCTCTTCGCTTTCGTCCCTCAACATACGAACGACCTGATTCTGTGGCGTTTCCAGGCAAGTCTATCTCATGTTACTCCACAGAATCTCGCAGAATGGTAATGTCAAACTTACGTCCATTTTATTGAGCACAAGGAACACGTTATTCGCATCGTGGTGACGAATTGCTCGGTGAAGGAATCTGTCTTCGTCCGTCTTTGACAGGTATCGATTGCTCTTTGCCACGACCATCTCGAAGTTTGCTTTCCGACGGTAATGGTTCACAACTGCTTCTCGAGTCTGGTTAAGATCTCCATATCCTAAGTCATTTAAGCATACTCTTCAATGGAAATATTTCATGTCACCGTACCTGGGAGGTCCATGAACTGAATCCCATTCCTTAGCAGAATAGATCCAGTAGAGATCGTCACGGATTTGACGAGCGGCCACATCGTCGTGGCATGTTTCCTCATCTTCTGGAGGTCGGTATCCTTGACGTCTCTGTAGTCAACACTGCCATCTTCTTCAGATTGAACATGAGCAAGATGTTCACGGGCAACTTTGAGGCAATGTTCAAGGAAGCGGCCATCTTCGAGACCAGGTTTCTCAAGCCAGTCTTGGAGTTCGGGTTCCTTGGAGTCGTCTAGCTGGGCATTGAAGAGGACTCGGAAGAATTGCTCCGCGGTATCAGCACCCTTCTGCTCTGCCTTTGACACCTTCTTTCGCTTCACCTTCTTGAGGCTCGGGTGCTCGCTGGTAATGCTCAAGTCGCTGTCTGAAACATCTTCCTCTGACACGTCCTTCTCTGAGAAGTCGCTCGCAGCATCGTTCTCCCCATCTTCTTCTTCGACCACCACATCATCGTCGTTCACACCTTTCGGCATGTATACGTCAGCATATCGGCGAATGTGCTCTTCAATGAAGTCTCGGATCTCAGAGGTCTCTAAGAAAGTGACCTTGAGATCGCTCAAGTTTGTATCATCTTTGGCACCGGTCTTGTACTCAATAACGGTGGCGAAAGCCGTGCAGGCGCTGGCACCTGCCGAGGCATCGACAAGGTCACGGTTGAGTAGGGCGTTGATAGTAGAGCTCTTTCCGACACCCTGGTTACCTACCACCGCAACAGTCACCCTGCTTGAAGGAGGAATATTCTTTGCTTGAGTGAGATTCTTGAGAAGGTCTGCAATTTCTGGATCATTTATTTGACGATCTACGACTGGTTTGCCAAGCTTGGCACACATGCGTAAAATCGTCTCTCGAAGTAACTTTTGATCGAGAGCATACCAGGGATGAGGTGGTAGAGTTTCAGTGACAGGATCGTAGACTGAGTCGTCCGTTCGTGTAATATCTTCAGTCGCAGCTTGTTGGGCTTTCCATGCGCCAAAGTCAAGACACCCACCGTCGTTCGCCACCTCAGGTGGTGGGGAGCGACGTCGCTTGGACATGTTTGACTGGGTCGGCAAGGATCAAGTTATCAGTGACAGAATTGAGCGTACAGAGAGACTGGGAACAGCAGTGGTGGTAAGAGAGAGTGCAGAGTTTACCAGTGCTAGGTTGCGAGACAGCAGTTGCCTGTCGCCGCGGTGACAGATAAAGTGAAGGTGAGAGAGACTATGATGATGAACGACAGTGCATATGAGAAACTAATGCCAACCTTTGTAACATAGAGTCGACCCAGACTAAGTTAGGCATCGTAGTGAGGGTGATTGCTTGCCATGAGTATCAATTTCCACGACTGTCGTGGCCAGGTGGAATGATGCTGTCGTTGCAAGAACAGCTTCATGGGACATTTGCCTTTCAACATAGAAAGCTGCAGAGTGACCTAAAATTGGCTGGTGCTAAGCTCGAACATGTACAAGGAGACAGAGCTATGATCAGAGATAGCCTCGCCCTCTCCATTTGGCAGACATCTGTAGCAACCAACTCATTTCGTTCCTCACCAGCTTTCTTTTCGCATGACGTCACGCGCGACCAAAATTGGCCTTGAGTTCTTATAGCAACGTGTCTCAACAGTGATCGGAGCCAGTGATCCAGTTCATGACAGTCGTCTCTGTTTTGATTATTCCAGAGTATTCAAGTGAATATGTGAATGTTGTGCTTCAGAACAAACGCGTTGGAGCAATGAGGGGCATGGGGTCGGTAGTTCGTCGGGGCTACTTTAGCACGGAAGGCGGCACTGGGGAAGGCGATCGCCCATGCTACAAACATTGTCAAGCCGCATTGCCGGCGGAGGGGTATTTTGTTTCTTCAGCAGATGCACACCTCCATAAACATCCCCAAACGTTTCGCGATGACCGTTGGAATGACTGACCGGGTGGATGAGCCGAGGCGGCTGTTCCTGCATGTGCTCGGCTTACCGGTCCCGATGGCGATTGACGTATTATGCAAGCGATCGCGTCCGCAAACTTGAATTAGGAACCTATTGTGGAGAAATCTGCCCGCTTTCCAGACCTCGTCATATTGTGTTCATAGCTGCCAGGCCAATTGGATATTTCCCATCCTTATCAGCAGGCATTGCTGTGCTGGACACTCACTACACACACGCTCCTTTCAACCCTTCCACTTTCTCATGGCGCGCATTGCCAAAGCGCGCGACCTTGGCCGCGTCTGGCAGCGTCGCGGGTAAGTAGCACCATAGTACTGCGAAAACAGCATATGCTGACGGCGCAGATTGCATACCAAAGCCAGTACACCCTTCAGGCCAGGCGCCTCAACCTACGGTTTTCGATATGGCCATCCGCTTCTCCTTGCAACCCTTGGTGCTGGCTACTACGTGTCAGCCCACCCCATCCAGCCCATTCAGCTCGATGCGCCGTCCGCATGGTCTTCCTGGAGGCCGGCTCTGATCAGCTTCCAGAGAAGAAACCATTCTGACGCTGCTGCGCAGAAGGGTGAGCCTGAGACGAATGAGCAGGACACGGATAAGCCAGGAGAGCAGCCAGCGCCACCCCAGACAAGAGTCGCTCAGGGATACAGTGGACAGGAGGACAAGGCAGGAGACACACAGTCGGCATGGCAGACTATAACTGCGAGTTTCTCAAGCCCCACGACATCTGTCGCAAACATCAGCGACTCCTTGCTGGACTATGTCATCCCGCATTGGTTCAAGGTCTTGCCCGGCTTTGTCAAGAAGCTGCAGAACGAGCTCTCAATGGCGCCTGGGTCGCTGGCCGAGGAGCTCTGGTACGAGGCAAACGACCCAGAGACCAACCCTGAGATCATCTGGGACGCTTCAGTGCGCGTTTCGGACCAGCTGTGTGAAGAAGAGCTGGCCTTCCGCGAGAAGAGGGCACCCTTCACAAAGGCCGCCCTCGCGCGCTATCTCGACATCCCTGAAGCAACGATCCACTCTGATGACGTCCCTGTCATCGCCATGTGTGGTTCTGGCGGAGGACTGCGTGCGCTTGTCGCTGGCACTTCATCGTATTTGTCTGCAAAGGAGCATGGCCTCTTCGACTGCGTTACATACACAGCTGGAGTCAGTGGAAGTTGCTGGCTGCAGACCCTGTACTACTCTGATATCACCAAGCGCAGCCACGCAAACCTCATTCGACACCTGAAGAACCGACTTGGCGTGCACATTGCCTTTCCACCCGACGCTCTGGAGCTGCTCGTGAGTGCGCCCACCAACAAATACCTTCTGGCTGGGCTGGTTGAGAAGGCGAAGGGTGTGCCAGACGCCGACTTTGGCATTGTCGACATATATGGCGCGCTCTTAGCTGCGCGCTTGCTCGTGCCCAAAGGCGAGTTGTCTGTCAGCGAGTACGACTTCAAGGTCTCGAATCAGCGACGCTTCACAGACAATGGTTCGCAACCTCTACCGATCTATACCGCCGTGCGCCACGAGATACCTCTCGCTGAGACGATGGATATGAAGGACCCTGTCCTTGCTGAGGCGAAGGCGCAGAAGGAGTCCTGGTTTCAATGGTTCGAGTTCACACCCTACGAGCTGTGGTGCGAAGAGCTCTCTGCTGGCATTCCAACATGGGCCATGGGGCGCAAGTTCGAAAACGGACGCACGGTGTGGCGCGACAACGGCCTTGCTCTGCCTGAAGTGCGCGTCCCGATGCTCATGGGCATCTGGGGCTCTGCCTTCTGCGCAACACTATCCCACTACTACAAAGAAGTTGGGCCCTTCCTACGCGGCCTAGCAGGCTTCGCAGCCATCGACGCTATGATATCCGAACGCGACGGCGACCTCATCAAAGTGCATCCCATCGATCCAGCCTCTATCCCTAACTACGCCCTCGGTATGCGTGAACTACTCCCAGACTCCTGCCCAGACAGCGTCTTCACCCACAAAAACTTCCAATTTATGGACGCCGGCATGTCCAACAACCTTCCCATCTACCCGCTCCTCCGGCCCGGCCGCAACATCGACATTCTCGTCGCCTTCGACGCCAGCGCTGATGTGCGCACCGATAATTGGCTCAAGGTCGCCGACGGCTACGCCCGCCAGCGCGGCATCAAAGGTTGGCCCGTCGGCGCTGGCTGGCCCCCCGCCGACGAAACTATGGAAGACATCCAGCACGACCTCGACGACGCTCAGGCCACGAGCGAGGCCCAGGCCAATAGGAAGATTGACGAAGCCAAAGCGCGTGACGCAGACAACAAGAAAAAGCACAAAGATCTCGGATACTGCAACATCTGGGTTGGCACCACCGAGGAACGCATCTCCAAAGACGAGCCCCCATCATCAAAACAAGTCGAAGAGGACTGGGAGCTCATGCACGAGAACTCCGGCATCACCGTGATCTACAACCCGTTCCTCGCAAACCCCAAAGTCCCCGGCGTAGACCCCAAGACCAGCGACTTCATGAGTACCTGGAACTTTGTGTACACGCCTGAGCAGATCGAGAGTGTGGTGGAGTTGGCGAGGACAAATTATGCCGAGGGCGCGGAGAGGACGAAGAGGACGGTGCGTGCGGTGTATGAAAGGAAGAAGAAGATGAGGGAGCAGAGGGAGAAGGAGGAGAAGGAGAGGAGGTGGAGGTTTAGGTTGAGTCAGGGACGGATTGCGGGGCATAGGTGTGGGAGGGATGATCATGGGGATCATTTTACGTGAAAGAGGTGGGGATGGGGAGGGGTGAAGTTGTTGATGTTGATGTTGTTGTTGCATGATACCCATTTGGCATAGATTGAACGCATTTATTACTAGCACCCTGGTTTTGACTGATGCATTGGTATCGAAGACGAACGCTGTATATGACCCCCTCATCCCGCTAAACTAACAACACAGCACACGCACGCCGCATCTACAACTTCGCTCCCTCCTTGGCCTTCTCCCTGACCTCCTGCGCCATCCGCACAAGCGCATACAGACTCTGCAACCGCGGCATCTCGAACCCCCGTTCCCTTGCGATCCTGATAGGGTTCCCTAAAATCACTTCAATCTCCATCCGCTTCTCGGCCTCCCAATCCATGGCCATGCTCGGCTTACTCCCCGACGTGTTCCGCTGCGTACTTCTGATAATGGCCTCCGGAGTCGCGAAGTCCGCCGGCATAGGCTGGCCCAGGACTTTGGGTGCTGTTTCCAGGATCTCGTGCATGACGCCGAGCAAGTGGCGCTGCATTTCTGGGTCGTTGGCCATATCGGCGTTGGTGCTGCCGAGGGTGAGTACGGAGCTGGGATTCATGGAAGCGTTGATGGCGATTTTGTGCCACCGAACAAGCTGCAGTTTCGCGTGCGAGTAGGCGCTGGCGTCTTTGATACCCCCCTCCACAAGCGCGGCGATGAAAGCCGCGTTCTTATCGACCGCGGTAGCGTCGCTGGGTTTCGGGGCCGACCCGGTGTCGAGGTGCGGGAGGTAGGGGCCGCTGTTTATCCTCGTCCAGCGGTTGTGTTTTATGACTCCGTGCGAGGGCTGCGCGCAGGTGGCGATGGTGACGGCGCTGCAGATCGGGGTGCTGGGGAAGCGGGCTGCATATGGGGATTCGACGCCCAGGCCGTTTTGGATCAGCACGATGGCGGTGTTGGGGCCCACGAGGCCCTCGAGGATCTCCGAGTCGTCGCTAACGTCTGGGAGTGCTTTGGTCGACACGATGATGTAGTCCCATGGTGTGTTTTGCGCGCGGGCTGCGCCGGGGTTGGCGAAGGTGTGGGTTGGCGTGAAGGTGTAGTCGCCGTATTGCGGCGATGTGACTTTGAACCCCGAGGCGGCGACGGCGTTGTAGTTCGACCGGCAGATTACTGAGACGCTGAGACCTGGGACGAGGGCCAGGCGTGAGGCGTAGAAGGCGCCGATGGCGCCGGCGCCTACTATGAGGATGTTCGTTGGCATGGTATGTGGTGTTGTGGGGCGGAGAAGTTGGGGAGTTAGCAATCAATCGTGTTGTTCTTTTCTCCGAGTGTTTGCTGCTTGAGTTTGACAGGCTCTTTCAGACTGGCAGGCAGGATTGTGGGTTCGCGAAGCTGGAGCTGTGATGTCGTGCTGGAGGATGCGTCTTCTTATCGATAGACGGATATGCGGAGTATAGCCTCGGTACATTGAGGAGCGAAAGGCTTCGATGCATTGTAATCATCAGCTGTGCAGTATAGGGACACGACTTCCTAATGTTCTAACGTCCAACAGTGGTCAGACTGAGTTGTGAGAGATGTAGTCCGAGTGCCGAGAATGCAAGAGCTTGTGGAAGGTGCGATTGACCGATGAGGTTTAGCGCCATCGAGTGAAGTCATTCGTGTTTGTCCATCCAAGCATCGTCACATCACGCTTCACAAAATCTGAATTGACAGTACGCTCATCGAAATCGTATGTCACAGGCCATGAACGCTGGCTCCAGTAAACGGGCCATCTACACGTCAGCATGGCCATCGTGCGTCTTGGGTCCGTGAAGGTACATCAGTGAAGACGAGACATTGAATTCAGCTCTTCAATGAGATCACAAGGAGCGATCCAATTGGCAACGGACTTCGCTTGCTGCATCGCGTCAACAACAGCACGTCACACTACACAGCTCCCGGATTCGCTCCACTGATCTCGCTGGTCATGGCTCCGTATCAAGGTCAGCAATGTGGGTGCAATACATAAAGAGGCCTCCGCCTGCTGTGTTGTCTTCGTCACATTGACTACACTTCTCATCATCCCTTCACAAAGCCTTGAGATCAACCAACCATGGATAAAGACTATTCACCTCAGCCTATCGCCATCATTGGCACGGCATGCCGTCTACCTGGCGGTGCTTCGAGCCCTTCAAAGCTCTGGCAACTCCTCAAGAATCCTCGTGACCTTCTCAGAGACGTGCCGCGAGACCGGTTCTACTGGGAGAGCATCAAGCGCCCAGACGGTCTACACGGCTCCGTCAAGACGCAGAGAGGTTATTTTCTCGAGGAGAACATCCGACAGTTTGATCCAGAGTTCTTCAAGATGTCCCCTGCGGAAGCGGAGAACATTGACCCTCAACACCGTCTCCTTCTCGAGAATGTATACGAAGCCATTGAGTCTGCTGGACTGAGGCTTGAAGACTTGCACGGTACTGATGTGGGTGTCTTCACGGGACTGATGGCCGATGAGTATTATCAGAAGGCGAACCGTGATGTGGATGCCTCATGTGGTCAGATCCTGACCACCGGCACCGCTCGCAGCATGGCAGCGAACCGCATCTCGTACACCTTTGATTTCAGAGGCCCCTCAATGTCTATCGACACTGCATGTTCGTCTAGCATGATGGCCGTGCACCTTGCAGTGTCAAGCCTGCGGCGTGGTGAATCTTCCATCGCATTTGCTTGCGGAGCACACCTCATACTTACTCCGAACTCCTTCAAGTGCGCAGAGCGGATGGGAATGATCAGTGCTGATGGCCGCAGGTAGGTTGCCCATGTATGGGGAGAGTGTTGAGGGACTATATACTGACAACCCACAGCAAGATGTTCGATGAAAGTGCCGACGGCTATGGGCGCGGTGAGGGTACAGCAGTGGTCTGCCTGAAACTCCTTGATGCTGCAGTGCGAGACGGCGACCCTATCGAGTGCATAATTCGCGAGACGGGAACGAATCAAGACGGCAGAACTAAGGGCATTACAATGCCCAGTGCGGAGGCGCAAGCCAAGCTGATACAACAAACGTATGCACGTGCCGGTCTAGATCTTACTTGTCCAGACTCACGCCCATCGTTCTTCGAGGCTCATGGTAAGACTGACTGCACATCATTACGACCGCTTCTGACTTATTCCAGGCACTGGTACATTGGTCGGAGATCCTCTTGAGGCTCAAGCAGTGAAGTCTGCCTTCTTCCCTCCCGGTCGAGACTATGACGATGATGAAGTTATGTATATTGGCTCCATTAAGACAGTCATAGGACATACCGAAGGCACCGCCGGGCTCGCGGGTCTCCTTCGAGCGGCTCTTGCTGTGCAGCACGCTATCATTCCCCCTAACCTACTGTTCCAGCGCATGAATCCTCGGGTTGAGCCTCACACCAAGCATCTGCGTCTGCCTACAGCTGCAATACAATGGCCGCGTTCAAACGAGAACGCACCTCGTCGGGCCTCTATCAACAGCTTCGGTATGCCTTCACTTTACGACAATAATAAGCTTCAAGCTAACAACGACCAGGATTTGGTGGAAGCAATGTCCATGTTATCATTGAGAGCTACTATCCGCAGTCGCAGAGCAAGCCCACCGGACTGTCATCTGCTCGACCCTCTGACCCTACCCTGTTTACGCCTCTTGTATTTTCGGGCATATCTGAGCGTGCCTTAACGGCAACGCTGCGTTCCCATCTGGAGTATGTTCGAGAGAATCGTTCGGATGTGCACCTGCGCGATCTCGCTTGGACCCTGCAGGCTCGCAGATCTCAATCTGATCATCGCCTCTCTATTGCGGCTGAAAACGTGAATGAGCTCGAAGCTGCTCTCGAGAAAGCGACGAGGTCAGACGGCAGTCAGCAGCACGTGCGGCTTGACAAAACCGAACTCGGGCGTGAGACTCCCGAGCCTCGAGTGCTAGGCATCTTCACCGGTCAAGGTGCACAATGGGCAGCTATGGGCAAGAATTTACTGGAATGCTCTCCCTGGGCACGGTTGGTCATTGCAAGACTCGATCATACGCTTGCTTCTCTACCTGCCGCAGATCGGCCAGATTGGAACATTTATGAACAGCTTGTGCTTCGAAGCGAGGAGTCTCGTGTACACGAAGCTGAGTTTGCTCAAACTCTCACGACAGCCATACAAATCCTGCTGGTTGATCTTGTTGCGCTATCTGGTCTCCACTTCAGTACTGTTGTTGGTCATTCTTCTGGAGAGATTGCTGCGGCCTATGCATCAGGTTTCCTTCAGGCTAAAGACGCCATACGCATTGCGTATTATCGAGGTCTTCACTCACGAGAATCTGCCAGCCAGCACGGAGAAGTGGGTGGTATGCTTGCTGCAGCACTGTCTGCTGACGAAGCCGAGAAGTTCTGCAACCAATCTCACTATGCAGGTTGCCTTCATGTCGCTGCGTTCAACAGTCCTTCTCTGGTTACACTCTCTGGTGACAATTCGAAAGTCGCTCAAGCTGTGATTGAGCTTGAGGCTGATGGCATTTTCGCCAGGCAGCTGAAGGTTAACAAGGCATATCACTCACACCATATGCGTCCCTGCGCGGACCCTTATCTGCAATCTTTGCAGCGTCTCCATATGGTAAGTCCTCAACCGAGGAAACTTTCTCCCACCTGGTACTCCAGCGTACTTTCTGGAGCGTCTATCGAGTCCTCTGAGCAGATCGGTCCTGAATACTGGGTCCAAAATCTCTTGTCGCCGGTCCAGTTCTCGTCCGCTGTGCACAACGCCATCTCGAAGAATGAAGTCCCAGATTTGGTCTTCGAAATCGGCCCGAACCCCACGCTTGAGAAGGCAGTACGCCAGATTTTCGATGCCGCAGCCGCAAACACTATTAATTACACAGCTTTTCTTAGGCGTGGAGTCGATGCTACTAAATCAATCGCAGACGCCTTGGGCTTTGTCTGGGCCAAGATTGGTCGCGCCGCCGTTGACTTTGCCCATATTGAAGCAGAATTGTCTGGCTCATCTCGTTCGCCACGGCAAATCAAAGATCTTCCTACATACCCGTGGCAGCACAACACTGAGTACTGGTGGGAGAATCGCCTTATAAGGAAGGGCTACCAGTCAACAACGCCTCCCATCGAACTTCTTGGTACAAAATGGGAGATGGGAGCTTCTCATGAGTCCAAATGGCGCGCGTTTCTTAACCCTCGGGAGACGCCATGGTTGCTCGATCACCGTCTGAATGGCGTTGCTGTCCTGCCTGGTGCAGCTTATGTTGTTATGGCATTGACTGCTGCTAAGCAGACTTTCAACGACCAACTTATTAACATGATTGAGGTTCAGGACCTTCGATTTGAACTCCCAATCGCAATTCCAGATGAGAAATCCTCGATAGAGATTATCTTGACCATGGCGAAAATCAACAAGAGTGACCACGATGCTCATGCCGAGTTCTGCATCGACTTTTGCAGCCATCCACGGAACAATGACTTGGTGACTGCAGCGCGTGGCAGCATCTTTGCTCGCTTTGGCTTCGATACTGACAGGTCCTCACCCAGTGTTTCGAGCTGCCCATTGCCTTTGACGACAGTCAATTGCGAGAACTTCTATAAGACCCTCTCTGAGCGTGGCTATGGGTACTCTGGTCAATTCGAGGCGATCAAATCTCTACACCGCAGGATCGATTATGCCACTGGTATGTTAGCGGTGCCCTATAGCGAGCTTGTTATCCATCCTGCGGCCGTGGATGGGCTCTTCCAATCGTCGTTCGCAGCCGAAGGTCATCCAGCCGATTCTGCGATGCCAAACTTTCGCGTACCTGCCAGCATCAAATCGATCAAGATCTTCCCTACTAGGTGCGAAGAGAATCTTCAGGCCTCAGGAAAGCTTTCGAACACGATTGGAGAGCATGGTGAGCACCCTGCTAAACCCATACAGTTTCGTATCCATAGAACGGCTCCTTTTGAATATGCTGGTTCGATCAATGGCGAAGTGGAACGGGGCGTGCTCTGCCAGATGGAAGGTCTTGTCACAGTGCCTTTCCGCCTTTCGACTGAGAAAGATGACCTTACCATGTTCCGGGAGGTCAAATGGATTCCGGAGCGTCCCTATCATCTACTACAGACGGAATCAGCAACAGCGACCGATCAACGAAACGTTGATCTCGCGCTTGCTCGAGAACGAGTTGCATTCTACTATCTTCGGCAACTTCTCGAGACCTCACTCCCGCAAGATGGTCGTGAGTCGTCAGGCGCCATACGTCATCTGCTCGAATTTGCTCGATTGACTGTGAATGAGGGCCTCCTCGGAAAGCACGATGTCGTTCTTAGACCCTGGTTCGAAGACAACGAGGAGACTATCGACGCTATTGTTGAACAATATGCAGAGTCAGTCGATCTACAGTGCGTGAGACTCATGGGCAACGCTTACGCCTCTATTGTGGATGGCGAAGAGACTGCAGTGCACGCCTTGTTCCAGGATGATCATCTGCAAAGGTTCTACCGAGATGCACTCGATCTGCCAGAGACGAACCAGTCGCTTGCCGACTTCGTGGCAGCCTTGACAAGTCATTCACCAAACATGACAATTCTTGAGATTGGTGCTGGGACCGGCGCGTCGTCTGAGCTTGTCCTATCGACAACGCACTGTGCAAAGTACATGTTCACTGACATATCTTCTGCTTTCTTTGAGTCGGCTAAGCAGAAGTTGAAGCGCTACTCCGACGTGGTCAGCTATCAAACATTCGATATGGAACGAAGCCCATCGGAACAAGGCCTCACCACTGGTTCGGTTGACATTGTGGTTGCATCGAACGTGTTACATGCTTCGAGCGATGTACCGGCAGTATTGCGAAACGTCCATTCTTTGCTGAAACCGGGTGGGCATCTAGTTTGTGTGGAGCTTGCTGGGTGTCTCCTGAGTCACACTGTGATCATGGGCGGTCTCGAAGGCTGGTGGCTGGGACACGGAAAGGACAGGTCCTGGACGCCATCCCTTTCAGAACGGCAGTGGGACGACTATCTCAAAGCGACAAGCTTCTCAGGGATTGAATGCATCACGCCTGTTGCAGATCTCATCGTTCACCCATACCGCGTGTTCTGCTCTCAGGCTACAGATGAGCGCGTACGGCAATTGCGTCATCCTCTCAATTGTTGGAAGAAAGACACAAAGGAATCTTTGCTCATTCTCGGTGAACACCCCGCTGACAATCCCGGTCTGATTCCTGGAATCGTCAGCCTGCTCTCGCGACACTTTGCACACATTTCGCACGTAGAGAAACTTAGCGACATTAAGGAGTGTGACCTTACAGCACAGAGTGTATTATCCCTGGTTGAACTCACCGCACCTCTGTTCGAGAACATCACCTCTCAGGATTGGCTGGCGCTCCAGGCAATCCTCGGTAGAACTTCCACTGTGCTATGGCTCACTGTACGCGCCACCTCACCGAGCACGATTTCAGAGTGTTACTCGAACATGACGGTAGGCTTGATGCGAACGATCAGGAACGAGCTACCACACCTCAACATCTCAGTGCATGATATGGAAGGTGCCGACCACATCGCAGCTGAGGATGTTGCCAAAGCAGTACTGCGCCAAGATATTTCCAGCCGCTGGGAATCGACAGATGCTTCTTTCAACGCCAATCTGGTGCATCACACTGAAGTTGCCGTCAGGAATGGGATTCGATACATACCTAGCATTCGGTTGTACTCACAGGCGAACCACAGATACAATTCCCGTCATCGCAAGATACAGGAACACCTACCGCTTTCGAAAAAGCAAGTCGAACTTGTTTACGAGCGCTCCGCGGCCAAGTACACGCTTCGCAGTATAGGTCCAATTTGTTCGCAAACACCGACAAAGCCTACTGTATCGATCAAAGTTCGTTTCTCCACATTGCTCGCCATCGATATCAAGCATCTTGGATCCTATCACCTGAACGTGGGTATTAACGAGGATGGTACAAGGGTCTTTGCGCTTTCGAAGGCTTGTCGCTCAAGGCTAGTATTGCCCCAAGAGCTGGTGTTCGCGCTTAGCCCTACAGACAACACCGACGAGGCACAACTACGTCTTGTCACAGCTCGTCTCATCGCTGAGCGTGTTGTTGATTTGTCTTGTCCGAGTGGTACGACTATAGCCATAGCCACCGATCCACTCTGGATGTCGGCCATTCGGACTCGGGCTGCCAAGCGGGCGAAGAAGATCTTCTTTGTGACCAGTCAGGTTCTGGCTACACATGAAGAAGCTGTCTGCCTAGATCTCAACAACATAGATATATATCTTCAGGAGAGGATCCCCGTCGACGTTTCGTCTTTGGCGAATGTGTCAAAGAACCCGCATGACAAGCTGCTTTTTGATCGCCTGTGTACGATTCTGCGCCGCGACGAAGCAATGATCCAAACTTTCGATGCCTTCTTCAACATGAACTCGACTGCTCAATATCCCCGACATGGCTTTGGAGAACCTCGCATCAGGATTGAAAGCTACCTGAAAGATGCAGGCTTCCGGTGTGCAGATGCGCCTGAAGCGCCCACAGTCTTGCGTCCTCAAGATGTCGCTCGAGACACCACTTACGAAGCCTCTACCATGATTGATTGGGACGACAATAACACCGTCGCAGTCACGACTGTACCCGCCACAAAAGCTGTGCAATTCAACCCAGAGAAGACCTATCTGATCATCGGCAGTAGCGACATCGCTCGTTCACTGTGCGAATGGATGGTTGCTAGCGGTGCAAGACATATCGTTCTTGCAAGCCGCCGTTCCAATGACGTACATGATTGGGCTCTGTGGTTGACCTCAGAGCGCGCCCGTATCCATACCATCTGCAT
Source organism: Epicoccum sorghinum (assembly GCA_020272525.1). NCBI lineage: Eukaryota > Fungi > Ascomycota > Dothideomycetes > Pleosporales > Didymellaceae > Epicoccum > Epicoccum sorghinum. The sequence continues at coordinate 497,946 of VXJJ01000012.1, forward strand.
GGATGTAACGGATCGAGACTCAGTCCGCAGTGGCCTTGCTTCGATCTACAACGACGAGCGAATGAAGCTGCCGCCCATTGCGGGAGTGATGCACCTTGCCCTTGTACTACACGACGCCGCATTCAGCAATATGGCTTATGATGACCTCAGAGCTGTGACTGATGTGAAGGCAAACGGTACTCGTATCCTGCATGATGCTCTCAGTCGCGAGAGTCTGGACTTTTTCATTCTAACCTCCAGTATCTCTTACGTCGCAGGAAATCGTGGTCAGGCCAATTATGCAGCAGGCAACGCTTTCATGGTTGGCCTAGCTCAGTACCGACGCTCACTAGGCTTGCCCGCATCGGTAGTACATCTTGGTCATGTCAGCGGCATAGGCTATATTCATCGCAACTCTCACGACAGAATCCTCGCGAATAGCATACCAGAGCTGCATAGATACGGTCTTTATCCTATCTCTGAACGGGATATTCATGACATATTTGCAGAGGCCATCCTTGCCAGCCCCGCAAACTCTGAGACTGGACCCGAGGTCTTCACTGGGATCAGAGACATGGATCACACCATGCTCACGCAATGCCCCTGGTTGGAAGCGCCAATGTTTGCACATGTTCTGAAGGTCAACTCAGGTGCGTCTGAGCCAATGCGCGAGCAGGAGCAGTCGACTCGCATGGATCTAAGCAAACAGCTTGCTGCATCATCGGAGTTGTCTGCAGTCGAGATTCGCTCGATCATCACAGATGCTTTTTCGCGCAAAGTTGGTGCACTCTTACAAATAGACGACATCGACGAAGACAAGAGTCTGTTAGACCTGGGTGTAGACTCACTCGCCGCCACAGAGATCGGCAGCTGGGCGCGGAAAGAGCTGAGAGTGCAGATCCCAAATCAGCTCATCTTTGGTGGAGCAAGCTTGGGGGAGATTGTGGATGCTGCAATCACACGTCTTGATCGAGGTTGGGTGGAGCTGCAAGCATCTCAGTAGAGGGGTTTCGATTGGATGCTGGGTGAGTGCGATTCGGTAGTACGGTGCGGTGTGTGATGGTAAGACTGAAAGGTAAGAAATTACCTCATGAGTTTCCTCTGCTTTTCCGAGTTCATTGCAGCTATGCTGTCCTTTCTACAACAGACAATGGCATTGTCTTTCCGTAGTGGACGGATCTCATGTCACCTCACTTTTCCTGAAGTCATCAAATACCCTTTCCTATCTCACTCTTTCAACATCGTCCTCAGAGCGATACAAATCTCTACGTCTCAACTCTGTAACCTGTCTCTACTAGCCCAATTTCGCTCTTGGTTGTTGTTGTGGTGACGTAGCGCGCTGTCGACGTCGCGTCGCAGCACGCAATTCTTGGCAGATTTATTATTTATGCTTGACTCACTGAGTTGATTAGCCTTTGCCAAACACACAAACACTTACTTAGGGCTAACAATTGCTGAAGTACGCACCGAGAGATATCTTCAGCGCGCCGCACCTCGTTTCGTTTGCCACTTGCGACTATGAATTTCAAATGGCTACTGACGATCCTAAGCTTGTGAGCGCGCAAGCGATGGAGAAGAAAGCCTCCCCCACACGCTCTCAGAGCAAAGATCCAGCTACGGCACTTCCAAAAGGCATGGCACCCGTCTCATCTGATGGCGAGGCTGTCTGGCTTTCAACGCGAAGTATATCGAAAGCGCCGACCACTATCGTCGAGTTGTGGGGCCCACGTCCTGCCACAGCGATCAAGTGCGAGCACATCGATACCGGTCATATCAAGGCGCCTCCCACTTACATCAGTGGCGAGGAGGCTCGGCTTTTGACCCAGAGTCCAGCATCTCGTGAAGCCGCAGCGGCAGCAGCAATCGCAGCAGCCCCAGCCGAGAACGAGTCGATCAGTAAAAGCTTTGCAAACCTTGACCTATCGCGTGCGAATGATTCGACTGAAGGAGACTCCAGGTGCTTTTCGTCTGGCCCCCCCATGGCAACGCACCGACCACAAACAATCGTGCCCATCCCATCTCTGCTTGTGTCTGCCCTCCATTCACTGTTGAACAGAAACATGAACACAACAACATATCCAGCAGATATGTTTGACCCCATCGAGAATAATGATGCGCACATCAGCGGAGAGGCTGACCCTGTTGCTCGCCATGGCAGTAACAACATGCAAGGTACGCGCTACTCAGTACTTGCACCACGCGTGCACAACAAACACAAGGCACATGAGTAACGAAATACAGATCAAGTGCCTCGTTCAATGGCTAATGCACTTGCCGCTTCCCAGACCCAGCACGACCCTGCTCATCATCTCATCAACTGCAGTGGGTGTCTCTCCTCCATGGCGCGATGTACACGCTAATGGTCATAGTCATACAACTCTACCAGACTACGAATGACTTGCAGTCAACTGTCAACACTCTCAACGCACGCGTGGCTGAGCTTGACATCCTCCGCGCACGCGTGACTGAGCTTGAGCACAGCGCCATTGAGCCGACTGTCAACAAAATCATTACTCTCTCGGCTTCGAAGCGTCAGGCTGCGGATGCTTTCAGTGCTGCGGACAACATCAAGTCAGAACGCATCAAGCAGCGCAAGAAGCTACAAGTCAATATTCCCCCGAAGCCTCCTGGTCAGTCCGGCCTCGGCATTCCAACGCCATTGGACTCAGTAAGTCTGCTTCGAGCCCCGTAAGTATTCAAACTAACAACAGCAGGGCGTGGCAATGCCTTCGTTTGTGCTTGCATCGTCTCCCAAGACTCCTCATACTCCCTACACCCCAGGTCGGATTGGACCGCCAGACTCGTACAAGAAGACCGCTACTTCCATGACCAAACGTACGATCCACAATCTGGACAGGTTCATTCCACCGACCAACATACTGCTGCCCATGGTCCCGCTCACGGACACCGAGGTCATCGTGTTCTTCTTCAACTCGCTGTCTCTGCCTAACGTTGCTCTCCGTCTGTACGCTCGAGGCTGGGGACCTGCGACGATCACAGGAACCCTCAACGAGCATCGTGACGTGGATCCACCGTACTTGCGCAACACATGCTCAGTCAAGTGCACTGTTGCTATGAAGAATGGTAGGAAGAAGTACGGAGAGGAGTGGGAGTCCAACTTGCGCGCTTCGTTCGCCGGTGCCACTGACATGAGAGCCACCGACTTGATCCGCAAGGAGACCAAGGACATGAAAGACTACTACGTCCGTGACCTGGCTGCGAAGCTCAAGTGCTATCCTTCTGAGGAAGACGGCGGCATCTTCACTAAGTGCGTCAAGTACTGCGTTGAGACCAATGCTCCCTACACCATGTCCAACGTCGTTCAGCTTGCTGTGAGCCTCCACAACAACGAGGTCCCTCAGCACCCTGCCCCACCAAGTACCCCGCTGGCTAAGCCTGAGGACTACAAGTGGGAGGAGAATGAGGCTGTGTCTTCCCCGACTCCTGTGGTTGAAGACGACAGTGCTTAAGAGTGCCTGTCCATGGTCTACTTGATTAGTATAATACCCTCAGTAATAAGAGAGAGTGTAGGGTGAAGGGTTTGTACAATAAGTGAGTAACTCCAAAGTAGTAGCAAATAAAAGCCTGTTCTTAGGTATATCGTCTGATCGTTGCCGTGCTTGTTCACTCACACCGGCTACTGATGATATTGAGCTTCACTTGCAACCATCTCGCTAGGCAGCTTGATCAGCAACCTCTCCGCGTTGAAAAGCCTGTCACCCATCTGAGACCACCAGAAACTACCCAGGTCACTGCAGTCGCCTATCTACACCTCAACCGTTTCCACACCTCTACCATTTAGGACGTAATCACCCTACTTTGCTAACAATTTAAGATGAAGCCTTGGGAGGCAGAAGAGGCTGACAGAGCGCGTGAGCATCAGCTTCGCCTCATAGCCCAACAGCGGAGCCTACTTTTACAGCGGGTGCTCGGGGCAGCTTCACAACACCAGCAACAAAGTGGTCAAGTGTCGCCGCAACTCGAGCACCGCCATGTTCCACCACATCCTTTCACTACTGCCCAAGGCGGTGGAGAGTCGGCTCCAGAGTCGCATCTGGACCGAGCGGAGCTGGCTATCCACCAATCTAGACATGCTACTTTACTAAACCCTCACAACCCTCTCGCACCGCAGCAGATGTTCAACAACTCAGCAGAGACATGGCGATCAAGCCAAGCTGAAACGACCCCATACATCCCTCCATATCACCCTCAAGCAAATAAGAAAGACGCTCACAGGACTGGCAACATGACACAACATTTCCCTCCCCACCTTCGAGGCGGCGAGCATTCTCCACCGGCATCGACTGGCTTCCGCTGGCTCGAGGCCCAAAGACCCGGAAGCTCCGCCAGCCAAACACCCAGCCAGTCACCCTCGCTCCCATCCTCGCCCCCAATCTACGTTCCCGCCGCCGCCATCATCCCTCCCAGTACCAACCCCAGCACCGACTGGTCGCGCACCCAACGCAACCCCAACTCCAACGAGCAACGCCCCAAGCAAAGCGCGGAACACCATAACGAGCAACGCAACGATCAGCGCCCCAGACAACGCAACGAACCCCCCACCGAGCACCTCAACGAACAACGCGAACGCGCCCGCCTCCACGCGCAATCCGTCTCCGACACCGAGCGCTGGAACCGCAGGAGCCTGGCCCTCCGCCGCGACCCGCACGTCAACTTCCGTAACTACCTCGAGTACCTGCAGCACTTCCCTTTGCGGCGTGGAGAACGGCCGAATCCGTACCTCGTGGGCCTGCTGGCGAATCAGCTCATGCCGGCGGAGAATGATAAGAGTGATCGGGCGGTGGCGGTGAGGTGGGCTAAGCTGAATTGGGAGATGTATTGGGAGCTTAGGGATGTGAGGTATGTGGTTGAGAGGGTTAGGGAGGGGAGGAGGAGGGAGGAGGAGAGGGAGCGGTGGAGGAGGGGTCGGGTGGGTGGTAGTGGGGGGAGGAGGCGATGAATGGGGTGCAGAGAGGATGGGAAGGGTCTGTGTGGGTTGGGTTTGAGGGATGGTGTGTTTGGAGGATGTAGTGTGGGTTCTAGGTTTGCATCTATATCGCGATAGGGCATATGTGGTACACGAGACAAAGCATGGTTTGTGCGGTGTCACACATGCAAAGCAATGTGAGGTTGCATTTAGGCGCAAAGAATTTCTCTCTCCAACATGGACTTAACTCACTGAGTTATTGAACCTATTGAGGTTTCTCCATTGACCATAAACCAGTAGCGTGAATTACCTCTAACGTGATCTGCCACATGCTCGTACGTTCAGTATACTCAGTACTCCTAGATCTTCCGGGCTCTGTGATTACTCAACTACTGCGTCCATTCCCATCACGTTACCTTCGCCATGCGAACCACAACTGAATACTCTTGACTGTGATTCCAGCGAGCAAGCTGCAGTACTTAAAACGATGCATGTCCAAAGCACTCGAACTCACACCAAAACCATCACAATAAAAACCGTCTTCACAGTCTACCACTTCAAGCAAAACTCCCAAACAAACACGATCCAAAGCTTCTACGCCTCACCACTTCTCAACAATGCCTCCCACAGATCTCCCAGCAAACACGAACCCACATATCACTATACGGCCCGTATGAGAACATAAATCGAACCTCATACAGCTCGCACGAGAACACCTCCCCGGTGACAAACGCACTAAACAACCTCAGACACCGCAAACAATACGCCAACACTGGTCCCACTTCAGCCAGAGGCCCCATATCCAGGCCCAATTACGTGCTGCTGACTTCTCATCCACAGTATGCGAAGCCAGCAAGAGATCTGCAGCAAATGGTGAGGCCAAGACATGCTGATGCGCCTCTGGCCACGGCGCTGTCACATGTGAAGGAGTTTTGGAAGCGGGAGGCGGAGAGGGGAAGTCGCGGCTTTCGTGTCTAGAGAGACAGGTAGGGGAGTATTTCGGGTCTGGGGCTTCGCGAAGGTAAGGTGGGCACGATGTGCCCTCAGGAGAAGAAAAGGTTGCAAGAAGATAACTTTAGGGGCGGCAAAGACGAAGCACGGATATCACGATGAAGGTCATTGGGACTGTGGGTGTGGGGTTTTTCTATCGATTTTCTGGTGTTCATGACTTCTCATGCGAAGTCAGAGTAGAAGAGTGATACGTCTTAGCCAAGACGAAAGGTGTGGAGAATGGCGGAAGCTCTGTACAGAGTGGTCCGAGAAGATACTCACAAGCGTTGCTCGTGAAAGGATCCTCCTCTTACAATGTCCCTGCTTTACAAACCTTCCGCATTACATGAATGAAGAAACTCATGCCCACTTCAATGATGTGAAACGCTTCGCAACTACGCTTTCCCTGTGCTACTCTTCTTCAATCTCTTCGAGTACCTCCCGGTTTTACCTCGATCAACACTGTCTCTCTCCCCGATTTTCATGAGTACCTCCCGGATTTACCTCATTCGATAGCGTGCTCCTCATCAAGTAAACAGACCAAGCGGGAGACTGACACAGTGAGCGAGCGCAGCCTCACTGGTCCACATCGTGGTCTGCCTGATCATCGTGATGGTCTCAAGGTGAGCCGCATCCTCAGTCCAGGTAATGGAGCCGAACAACTCGTATTGCTGCACAGCCCAGCGCACATTCTCCGCCCAATCGCTGGTGTCCCAGTCGTACGGCCTGCTGAGGCGGTGCAGCTCGCGGTATGGACTCGCGTGGCGCGGGCCGCCGAAGCGGTAGACTCCGAAAGCCGAATCCCACTGCTCCTCAAGTGTGCGGCAGGTCGCGTACGCGAGGACATGAATGTTTGAATTCGTGATGGTCTCGTGGTCCTCGGGCAGGATGGGAGGCGCGAAGAAGGTGGTGCTGTTGTCGGGCATCCAGTCGAAAGCAGTCTGCATCATGTCGAAAGAAGGATCAGCCGGCTGTGCGTGGGCGTGGGCGAAATCGAACTGCTGCATAAGCATGTCGGATTCCTGTTGGCCGATATCGAAGCCTTGGTCTGCGATGTCGAGTGGTCTTGCAAATTCGTCGTACATTGGCTGAGGGCTGTCATCGCGTTTGCTAACGACTGTGGAGTCTCCGTCGAAGCCCAAGTCGAGTTCATCGAGGGCTACGTCGACCTGTACGTCGGTGCTTGACACAGAATCTTCAGAATCAGGGTCATCTTTCGCCTCAAACTCGCTCTCATCATCCTTGGTCGTAGGAGGGATGCGGCTCAGTTGGTGCCTCTTGCGAGGTGTCGCCTCTTCAGCATCATCATCATCATCATCCTGAGGAAGCAAGTCAGTACTGCCAAACAGTGAAGGTAGCGTTGGACTTGACCGTGATGGAGGCATCCTTCTCTGCATAGACTGGCGTCTTGTTGGGGCGACGGCGGCTCCTCCTCTGGGTGCGACTGCTACCAATGGTTGCAGAGTTGCTGTCGGCCATCTTGGACGATGAGGGGGCAAGAAAGGTCTATCAAGTGTTATCAGGTGCCTCTCCGTTGACTCTAAGAGGGCAAGCTTGAGACTGACCTCGCTATCTTCGCTGGTGGTACCTTCACCGTCACTGTAAGATTCATTCTCATTCACCTTGGCCTCAGCCTCGGCTTTTCCCTTGCCCTTGACATCTGAGCCTTTCTCTAGCTTACGCTTGTATGAGCGTGGTGGACGTACAGGGCTGTTGGCGTGCAAGTGACTGTAGCGCCCAAACAGGAGACGATCCTGGTGATGGCGCGTGACGGTAGCTTCACCTCCGATATGCTCAACAAGATCCTTGAAATCATCTGGAAAGTACCACTCTTCGTTAGGATGATTGAGAGCGTACTGGACACAGCGAGTGAGGTCGAGGGCATCGTCATCTGAAGGGTGCTCCTTGACGTGACGAGCCAGGTCCTTGAATGGGATTGGAGCCGCTGGCTTGTTGCAGTTGAGTGTCGCTGGCGCCCTCCTGCCAGATCGCTTTGGGTGAGTGATGCGCGGCGGCCTGAAGTCACCCACGTACAGGCTATCCTCAGGATATTCCCGGTCTTGGGTGAATTTGTCGCGGATTGCTACGGTCCAACCTTCATTACCAGCCTGACGCACGGCGTACTGCATCATGACTGTGACGGAATTGCCATGGAAGCCGCCTCGAGGTAGATCGCGGTACTTGGCGATCAAGTACGCGATTGCTGGCGCTCGGCCGCCGTGCCCGACGAACCTGAAGACAACATCGACACTCTTGAGCCAGTGGGGGAAGTAGGCCAAGATCTCCGCGGCTGTCAAGTTGCCGTCTGGAAAGGTTATGTTCCAACTCGGGGCTCCACTTCCGAACGCATTGTTGTTCGCGACTCTCATACTCAAATGCAACGCGACTGAGGTTGGCAGCCTCAGTGAAAGCTCACAAAACACTTACTCGTTCAAAGTCCTTCACTTATATCCAAACACGGTCGCTCGCGAAGCGATCAAAGAAGGAAAACAAGGAGGCAAATCAGTCTGCGTTTGGTAGTGAAGAGCAACAAACTGGGAGGAGTGGTAGTGATAGAGCTGCTCCGATAGCCTACTCCGCACGGGCTCAAAAGCTTGCTGCCTTAGTGCGTTAACCCAAATAGGACGTAATAGTCAAGGTGACCTGGGAAAGCTCCCTCAGCTTGCAGGCAAACCTTGGCATAACAAGCAAGTTGTGCTTGCATGCTGAGTTCATTGTGCTCAAGCAGTCAAACACTAAGACGCATGCCATATCTAAGCTCACCTCTTTGATACCATACAACTCGCAGAATGACAACATCAGAGCGCAGGATTCGCAAGACCAAAGCCAGCTTTAGCGGCAATGCACCGCCGGGCACAATTCCGTTTCCAAGGAAGGCAAACATGACCGCCGCTGAGATTCTTTCATTTCTGCCGAACAGCATTGACTGCGCCGATGTCGTGTACAGACTGATTTCCAACGGTGGCTCGCGCAAAACTATCCACGCCATCGTCAACACTCATCGCAGCTTCGATGCCGAATGGAGCGCCAACTGTTGTGGAGAAGCAATGTATAAAACCATGGAGAAAGCCGGCTACGTCAACTGGACCATAACAAAGCACAACCAATGGCATAACGAGAGAAAAAGCGCGTGGAATGGATTCGACCTAGACGTGGGCGGTTTGCAGACGGCATCGGGTGATTCAGAAGAAAGTATATCTTTCAGCAGACTCGCGGAGAACGTAAGGACCATGCCGGAGGGAGATGATGCGCTGGATCTGACGCGGATGGTACGGCACTGTATTCAGAACGCTGAAGAAGCCTGGTTATACCCAAGGGACTATGAAGAGCTGCTCAATCTGATCGGTGGGCCTGCTCGCGCGAGCGATGCGAACACAGACAGTCAGGTGTTCAGGCGGTGGGAAAACAAGAAGGCTCCGCCGCCATCTCCAACACCCCCAAAGTCAGTGCAGCCCTCGCAAGGGTCTGGCTCACTTGGTGGCAGGCCACGGACAATGAAGAAGAGCAGCGGCGCGCCAAGGAGGAAGTCGAGAAACACAACCACAGAGCCGGATCTTCTGGTCCAAGTCAGCACCAAGGAAGATGAACAACAAACGGAAGCAACCCCGAAGAATTTGGATGATATAGAAGGGGTATCAGAACCCACTCATCAATTCGGGCAGCCGTATTCGCGAGCGGCAGTAAGTGTGACCGGGGAGAGCTTGTCTATCAATTCCTACATGTGGCAATGATTACTGACGTACAGACAGGCTCAGTTCGTACCGCTACCGTCGAGTGTACCAGCTCCAGAGGCCATGTCGACTGTTGCACAGGCGTTTCGAGCTGAGGGTTTTCCTGGCGAGTCGGATCCTTACAGCGCGTACGCTTTCGGAGGGCCTCGCCACTTTCCACCATACCGCTACCTCCACGATATTGCACAACCTGACCTTTGGGATGTCAGTGGCTGGGCGGAAAACCTCAGATGGGCTTTCGAGCAGCGCGTCTTGTTCGGGCGGGACCATACAACAGCACTGGGGTGGAACGAAAGTCCTGCACACATGGCATGCATCGAACAGGAGCGAATGCAGCGGGTTTGGGCTTCCGACGAGCTGCTTGAGGAGCTGATGAAGGAGAATGAGTAGTGACATCTCTGAAAGCCCCGGCTCTCATTGATCATACGTGGCAGGACTGCTGTGGAGGAGCAGAAAACAGCGGCAGCATCGGTCCCATAGCGCAAGTAATTATCAAGATGTTAGCATATAACTCATACGCACATCGACTTCAATCTACATTGATCATATATACAAAGCAGCTCGATGAATGCGTGATGGAGGAGAGATGACTGAAGCCTGAAGTGTGAACAAGCATCAGCGCCAACGTTTCGCCCGCATGCGCCATCCCCGTCTCAACCTAGTGCACATCATCAACCCACAATCCCTGGCCGAAACGTTCTCGCAACATTCATCAAACAATGCCTCCACAGCGTTTGCATCGGCCGCCTATGCGCGCCCTCGCTTGTCGTTGCAGACCTGGCTGGAGCGCTGGTTCATCGTGACATGCCGCAGTGGAACAGCAGCTCCCGACCCCTTGATGTAACACCAGTTGCGGCTTGACATTCATGAGTGCGCGCATTGCGTGTCGCGAATCTGGAGTTCAGACTTAAGAGTGCGTGCAATGCCTTTCGCGTTCGACTCCATTCACCAATCTTCCTTCGATACCCCAGGCCTACGCCCTTCTATTCTCGAGCCGGACTCACCACCTTCCTTACGACATCTACGATTATAATACATTCTCTTAATCAACCAATCAATCGCATAATACTGCACAAATCAATCACCATGCACTTCAACGTCATCGCCGCTACTCTCCTGGCCGCTGCGCCTCTCGCCCTCGCACAGTCTGCCACATCACCAACAGCAACCTCCACGGCATCTGGCAAGGTCGTCACCATGATGTGGGACAACGAGCCCGCACCCGGCGCTGCAGCTACAAGTGGCGCTAAGAAGGCGGCCAGCATGAGCGGCATGTCCATGGACGCCTCGATGACCATGTCGGACGGCAAGGTCATGAGCGCTATGAGCGGAATGAGCATGAGCGGCAAGAGCATGGCGTCCGCTACCGGCACCGCTATGGCTGGTATGAACATGACTGGTGCTGCTGGCAGGATGGAATTGGCACCCAGCGCCATGGGTGTGGGATGGGTTGTGATCAGCCTTGGAGCGGGTATCGGCTTTCTCGCAGGCGCATTGTAGATATTCGGTGATCTTATGGGATAAATTCAGGTTTGGTTGATTTGCACTGCTACTGGTACCCTGGAAGGTTCGGATTAAGTATGTACGGCTGTCAGGCGTTATGTTTTATGATGACGGGAGCGCAAATATCAAGTCGCTTCCATGTCTACAATCCTTCTACTTCAGCTGTTACATGTGAACATTACCATTCTTCAGGTCACTGCTCACTGAGCAATCAACTTGACTTGCGGCTCTACCAGATTTGTCCAGGCATTGATCAATATCGAAGGTGGCTAATAAATAGTGATGCAGACCACAACATAGCCTGAGATCCTGGGTCATTGTTGAGAATGAAGTCACGATCATACACAACACAGCGGGAGTAAAACATGCCTTCGACCAATGGTGTAAATTCTCTCATGTAGGGCTTACTAACTACAGTATGTGACTATAGAGTTCTTCAACAAGAACGAATCAGTCTCCTCCCACGATTCGCAACGCTGGAATCAAAACTTGCTGTCAAAATTATCATCCCAGACATGACAGATGGCCTTCAGAAACTCCTCCTGGGTCTCGCCATTGTAAGAAGTTTCTTCACCGCTCGACGAGCCGGTGTCTTCAGATGGGCCGGCGTCTTCATGCTCTGGCTCAATGCGGTCACTACGAGCGTTGCCGACCTGCTGCTGGATATTGCTATGTTGCGGTTCACCCTGCAAAAGGGACCCTGGAAGCGGACTTGGGCTCAGGTCGTTCAGCCAGATGACTGGCTGCGCGACCGGACTCAGCAATGGCATATGAGCTAGAGGATTCAACAATGGCATGGGCGTACCCATTGTTGGCGCATTCGGAGGGAGGGATGGTGGTGGGAAATTCGCATTCAGTAGACCCGCGCCGCCGAAGTCCAGAAAGTCGTCGTCGACCTCCATGTCGTCATCCTCCTCTGCAATCGGTGTCTCTGGTGTCGTTGGAGCTTGCGGTGCCATTGGAGCTACTGGTGCTGGTGGAGCTACTGGTGCTGCTGGAGCTACTGGTGCTGGTGGAGCTACTGGTGCTGCTGGAGCTACTGGTGCTGGTGGAGCTACTGGTGCTGCTGGAGCTACTGGTGCTGCTGGAGCTACTGGTGCTGCTGGAGCAACCGGTGCTGCTGGAGCAGGTACAGGAACATGATCCTGCTGCGGAATAAGTCCAGCAGCTACACGCCCTCGCATAGTTGCACTCTTGGTATCCCAGCGACGAGCAACCGCAGCATCAGTGTGGCCGTACATGACTTGTTGGGGCCCACCCAGCAGCTGAGTGAGTGTCGCAAAGTCGCGGGGAAAGATATACACTCCCGGATTCTGCTGTGCAAACTGAACACAGCGGGTTAGGTCCAGAGCATCATAGCCCGTAGGCATCTGACGGACGTCGGCGGCCAGATCCTCGAAGGGATAGCTATTCTCCACTGCACCATGGTCGCCCCAATGCTGGACATCGAGCTGGCAGCCCGCCCACGAGAGATTGGTATCATCCCAGTTGTTGGGTCGCCGGTGCTCGTAGGCCCTAGTGGGCGTCCAATTGTTGCCCGTCGTGCGGTCGTATCCCCAACGGGCAAACGGGCCATGCGACCAGATGCGGAGTGCTACCCTCGGTCCGCACTCTTCATTGGGTGTGTCTAGCATCCGTCCCTGCGTCCAGATGGCAGCCAACGCCTCCTGATGCACACCGTTCAAGGCGAAGCGGTTTGCAACATCAGAGTTGCGTACTGAGTTTGGGAGGAACACCAACATCTCGTACATTGTCACGTTCCCACCAGGCAGGGCCAGGTCCTGCGATGCAGCATTGGCACCAAAGGTCTGGTCATGCACGGTGGTGCTTCTCATCGTTGCGGTTGCGATATGTCTGATGGCGGCTGTCAGGAGCAGTTGTCAACGTGAAGTTCAATTAGTAGCAGATAGACTTCTTACTCACTGGGACTAAGTAAGAGACGAATAGAGATTGCTCTACTCCAGTGTCGGAAGGTCTAAGTCTGATAGTCGGACGATAGTAGCGCACTGTGTACAAGACTCCGAGATCAGCTTGTTGATAGTCACTACAAGACGACGTTGAGATGGAAGGTCGAGATAGGATGGGTTGCAAAGTGCAAGACGTTGTCGGTAAATGAACTCTGGTTGAAGACAGGTATCTCACAAAGCGAAGAACCTTGGGGAGTAGGTGTGGGCGTTACAGATACTACCAACTGGTCGGTTGAGTTGTGTTATGCAAAGGGTGGTCGAGATGATGCTATGCCAGCCCGATAGTAGCTTATATTGTTGTTATGATGATCGCTCCAGCCGCGCCTGAGTAGTGCCATATGGGAGTTAAACACACAGTTGCTCATGCTATCGCATCATGTGACGCATCAATGTTTACTGAGAGCTATTCACTAGTAAGCTCCCCACTACTATTAGATGTTCCTCGATCCGCTTCATCACGTGCTGCCTTTCGGCACACTGAACATTGCATTCTCATTGTGAGATAAGGACAAGGCTGCAAAAGGACAGACGGCGGACGAATCGAGAAGCCCTCAAGGCCATACACTACAACATAGAACATCACATTATCAATTTCGATGTTTTCTTTAAAATCTGCGCTGTGTTCTCATGCATCAGATTGTAGGCGTAGAACGCACAGTGTGTCACTTGGTATGATTCAATTCATGTCACTCGACAACTCGTTTTGAAAAGCATGGTATAGAATTCATTCAACTACTACGTAAAGAGCTACCCAGAGGCGTAGCCCTGTTTCCGTTACCGTAATCATACCACGTATCGCGAGCAAATTGGTATCACGAGTGACGAGACGTAATGTCGTAAAGTATTCGTAAACTTTTGAGAACCTGATATCATCCTTCGTTCTGTCGCAGAAGCGGAAAGGTATATCGCGCGCAAAGTGGCAACGCAGGTGACGATACAGAATGTTGTGAAGGAACTGAAGGAGACGTAAAGCCGTGGCTAGTGCAAGTGCGATCTAAAGAACTCATCAAGAAATTCTTCATCTCCCAAACTGGGTTGGAATGTAGATGTACCACTGCCATGGATGTTGACGGGACCAGAGATTGCATCCTGGCGCAAATGACCTTGCATGTGCGCAAACTGATCAGACACTGGTTGAGGACGTACGGCGTTGGAAATGTAAAGAGGACGTGTGACTTCAGGAGGAGTGTACTGAGATGGGAGGATTGGAAGGGGTCGAGGTAGAGTAGATACGGGTGGAGCTGGTACGTATTCAGCGTGCAGAATGTTCAAGCCATCATGTGCCACCGAGGGGAGAATCCGAGCGGGTTCGAGTAGAGAAGACGGGGGTGGAGGAGATTCGAATCGAGTGTGCGAAAGGTCCAAGCCCTCGGATGTCAGCGAGGGGAGAATCCAAGCAGGTTTGAGCAGAGAAGACGCGGGGGGAGGAGATGTGAATTGAGTGTACAAAAGGTCCAAGCCCTCGGGTGTGAGCGAGGGAAGAATCCGAGCGGGTTCGAGTAGAGGAGACGCGGGTGGGAGAGGTGCGACTTGAAAGTGCGAAAGATCCAAGCCATTGGACGCCAGTGAGGGACTAGGAACCTCATACTCACTAGGGAGATCCTGAGGCAAATATACACCATGAAGCATTAGACCAACGGATGACACCTGAGGACTCTGTGACTGAGAGACGTCGAGGTCTGGGCCGTATTCACTGTCTCCGAAGCCTCGGTTGTCACGTCTCGCGAAAGGTTCCACACCGCTCTCACCGATGTAGTTGCCATGCTCGGTCGCAAACACTTCTTCGCACTGCTGATGAATGTCGTCGGTTTCAGCGTATGCCGGCTCATCTAGCAAGTGCTTGAAGCTGGGCCTGTAGGTCTCCATGGATGCGTCCAGTGGAACTCGGCGACTGGTGATACTTTTGTCCATCAGGTCAAAAACGATCTGCTCTGGGAGAAGTGTCGGGACAGACGCTGGTACGGGTAGCGGGGCGGGCGCTGGCATGAGCGTTCTGAGATGTGGCAACGAAGAAGAACCTACTGCTGGGGCAGGATGGTCTACACAATTATCAGTACGTCTGTTATGGGAAGCTTTGAGCCGCTTACTCTGTTCATTAGATCCCTCCTTGCCTCCGGCCATGACCATTGAACGACGAGAAGCCCTGCGCTTTCCCGATCGCTGGGCACTCTGAAGCTGATTCCTGCTGGCATTTTTCCGTGGTTGTGCCCAGCGCTCGGCAACCTTAAAGTCGTAATGATCTAGCTCGACGCGCGCCTTGCCCAGCACATCAATCAGAGCTCCGAAATCACGAGGAAATCGGAGCTCCAGTTCTGGGTGGTCAATTGCATATTCCACACAGCGGGTCATATCCAAGCGATCAAAACCCTGAGGCATTGTGCGGACGTGATCACCGAGAGAACGGAACAGTACGCTGTGTACCTTGATTCTGCTGCTGTAAGCATTAGGGTACTCACAATTAAGCTTTGCGCCTGTCAGGGTCAGATTGCGGGAATCGTAGTTGCTACGATCTAGCGTATGCACATGGTTGGCATGCGTCCACTTCTTTTTTCCTGTAACATGTCGCAGGCCCCCATTGAGCCAGTGAGTGAGCAAATTGGGGGAGATCTGTTCTCGGTCGAGGTCACAGTGATGGTCGATTATCCTGGCTATGTGTGTGCGGTCCAATTCACCCAGAAAGAAGCGCTTGGCCACATCTCCATTCTTCAACCAATATGGGAAGAACGTGCATATCTCAACCAATGTGAGATTCTCGCCGCCTGTTGGGAGCTTCAGGTCCACACTAGGTGGTTCGTGTTTGAACACCGAGCTGAATGTGCCTGTCTTGGGAGGCCGAGCCATGTCCCTGATTACATCCATCCTGGATGTAAGCTCTAGACGCAGTATCAAGAGCTACAAACGAGCTTGAGGCTGAAGAGGTCAGCGAAGTATACAGCCGTGATGCATGCAAGCTGACAGCTGGGTGCCGCGGAAGCAGTCAGGGTGCCCTCGAAGGAGCTTGAGAACGTCGCACGCGCGTACGATCGCTGTCACTGCTGCAGTCTGTACGTCAGCTTCTGAGCAGTACAAATATGAGACCAGAGCCAAGCCTGACTCCAGGAGCTTGCGCGCAGTGTGAACCTGTAGGGCTCTGGGAATCTCTTGAGGTACTTACGTGTTGATGCGAAGACTGGGCAGCAGAGCGAGTGCAGGTACTCCGCGGAAGTCAGGACTCCTGCGACCTCAGTGTAGAGTACGAGAAACGGAGGGTCGCCTTAGCAACTTGCAAGTGGGGCGAGTGTGAGGGCAAGCGTATGTCACGGGCGCAGTACTGGAACCACACTAGCTGAGGTGGCCTACGTCCCCCGCAGTAAACAATGGTCAATGCGGAGCAAATTAAAAAGCTGCTGTCCCGTTCTTAATGCTGAGAAAGTGCGTACGTCATAGCTATAGTCCTCACATGGAGCTTCCAGTGCCGCTTGAGCGCGAAGACGGCAGTGGAATGACTTGGTACTCAGAATCATATGTACTGCTCAATGAAGCAGGCATTTGGGGCAGTATTTGCTTGCGAATCGTAAGTGGTGAAGCCATCCCCAGAGCACTCTTGCGAGCCCCACCACAGTCGGGGCACCGAAGTTCAATTTTGTATTATCATTTATAATTATTCCAGACAGAGCAACCACCTTCAGTGGGCATGAATGGTTCAGAATGGAATGTAATGAACAATGCACATTGGTTGATATATCGTTGAGCTTGCATTGTTTGCATAGAGACAAGTCTTATCTGAAGAGACGCTGCTAGCGACGCTCACTATGCGAGGCTTTCAGTCTATCGTCCAGGATGAAGGTGTCATCTCACGTAGTGTATTTTCTGCACCACTCGATGACAGCCTTGCCGTGACGCTCAAGAGCTGCTTTATCTTCGACTTCCGCCACTGGTCCCATCCTTACTTCAGCTGGCACAGTTATGTTGTGCTTCGTCGCATAGGCTGTCACCTCGCTCAACTTCAATTGCCTGTCGTAGGGGTCCTCGTTCTTCAGGGCATGCTGAATCACCCTTGTCAGTAACTGAGCGCCCTTTCCCGTGGGATGATGACGGATCCCCTCTGCAAGATCGCAGACGAACATGTCATGGGGTTTTAGGTCCTTGACTCCAGCGACGCTTGAGATGTTCTCCATACTGCCAGCGACGGTGGTCGAGTGCGTCTCGAAAGTCTCCTTGTCTGCGACATCCAGCCGATGCTGTAATCTTGTCCTCTCGAGGGCGTTGCGTATACGGATAGTTCGCGACCAGATCTGCGTCATGTTAGTGAGATGAGCTGTGACCAGTCCCGGCTGAGTACTAACTACGTAGCTCGATATACTCTGTGCCATCCAGGACCTACGCAAGCGCTGTGCAAGTTCTCTCCACATTGAATGCGACGGGAAGTACTGTCGCCCGTGTCAGTGGCTTCTATAATGCTGATCAGAATTCAAAACTTACGGTGAGTATCTCTTCAATGCTGATAGGGTAGTTGCAGAGTCTGATATCCGCGGACACTGGCGTGCAATGCGATTCTAGATCGTGTCTCGAAGCACTGAAAGCTGCGGCCGGTAGCTTAGCCATGGGTAGACCCATGATCTTCTCCCACGTATTGAGTCTCGATTGCGGCCAGCGATTCAAGCGACGTCCGTTTAGCTTGTGCTTACGATGGACGCCGGTATTGGCTGGGGCAGGCTGTGCCGAATTGGAATCAGTCTTGGTTCGCTTCGCTGGTACAGACTTCTCTTCGGTGTCGAGTGATCGTTTGCGTGAGGGATGTATTGCAGAGGGCTTCGACGTGAAGGTTACCTCGAGAGCCTGCTGTTGGACATCTGATGCTGCAAATTGCAGGCCTTCGAGAATTTCCTGGACATCAAATGGAACCCGAGCTATATATCTGGGGCAAGCTTCGAGAAACCGAATCCACTCACTGTACAGCCGCTTGGTTCCGTCCTCGCAGATCAGCCAGTACTGTAGTCCGCTTTCTCGTGCGTAGACATCTTCAGTATCTACCGGTGGCTTTCCACCATCCAAGATGGCCTGCACCAAGTCACGAGCCCCTGGTTGCATTGTTAAGAGGTCAACCTCGAGCTGCTCTCGGGTCAGACGTGTGCGAGCATCGGTCACTATGGAAATGGCCGCCAGAACACTTGACTCGGACCGGGCTTCGTTGTAATGATCAGGAAACTTGAATGACAATGGATGCTTCGCATTCTCTTCAAATTCCTCTCCTGACAGGTCTGGTAGGATAGTTAGATAGGACAAGGTGCTGAGCCATGATGTTGGGATCCTACCTTGAGCATCGAGATCAGAGGGCGACGTCAAGTCATCGCAATCAGAGGGTGTTAGCAGGTCAGCGACAGTAATCTCTCGTCTTTTTCTAGCACGCGGCATGTATGTAGACGTTGTAATCGTGCTGCTGAACTGCTCCGAGTAGGTAGCTATTGGCACGCGAAGGGTAGAGGAGCAACGGCGCGTCGCGGACAGGCGAAGACACTGTGCTTTTGCCAGACACAATGGCCGGTCTCTCCTGGAGAAGTACAAGCTGATCTGAACTGAACTGTGCGTGGCGCGCTCAGGTGCGAAAGCTTGCGAGGGGAGTCGACGAGAACGGATCCTTCACCGTCGGTCCTGCGAGCTGTCCAAGGAGCGAGCCGCGCTAACTGAACACTGTGTATCTTGGTCCGATACAAGAAGACTGTTCATAAGCTATAAAGTATTCAAGACGGAACTCGTGCGAGAGGAGTTCAAGAATTGCGTGGTGGTGGTAAGAAGGCGAGGTTGATGGGGGGACTTGCGCTAGAACAAATGGGCAATGTTGTTGTCGCTGTCGCGAGCTTCTGCCGCTAAGCACATGCTCGCGCGCCCAAGTTACGTCTGGGTACCGCCATAGCCGCGAATCTACCTGTAGGTAAACAAGACCCCAAAGCCATACACATGGACTCCGGCATAGCAAATCGTACGGTCTCCCTTTACAGGGCGTCGGCTCCTTTCAAGCATTCTCTACTCTGATTCAGCACGCACACACTGTCTAATGGTCAGCCCTTCACAGTGTAGTCCTTGTTGTCTGCCTGCCTCCAACTCGGAACGACATACACGCGCTCTCGACTTCGCTACCATCACTCGGCCGCCTGCATGTGAGGCGCTCACAGTACACGCCTCTGTCCGCAAAGGCCTGGCAGAAGCCGCCCCTTACCGTAAATACGCCAAGGAGTGCAAAGTCCATAGGCATCTCCATGACTGTTGCGTGCGCAAGCTTCCCTCCGCAAGCTTATATGATGTCGCCATTGTGATATCTTGAGCCGAACAATGCTAGCACTACATAGGCGCGATTGCTTTGATCTAGCACTTTTGAAGGAACATTGTGCATATTGTCAAGGCGCCATGAGTACACACAATGCACAGTGTCTTCATACAGATACAGTGGCTGACAGCGAGTCAGGATACCCAGGGGTTGCAGGAAAGTGTGCCTACCTTCCGCTGTAGGGTCATGGTAGCTCACAAGGCCCACGACGTCTGATTGTCGCCAGGAATACGGGGTCAAGCCAACACGAGAGCATCTCAAGTCTATGACGCATCCACGGAGGATGCTTCAAGGTGAACATCTGGGCGAGATTCTTCCTGAGTTTACAACCCTCTATTGGCATACCCTCGCCGACTCCCAGGTATGTCAGGGTCAGTCGCTGACAGCGCGCTGTTGTGTTGTGCAATTGCCCGCGCAGGTGTCTCAGTAACAACTGCAGGGTCTGTCAGTTTTGCTTTCATGGCAACCTCAGACTCCCTGCCAGCGAATCTCTGCATCAGAGATCCTCACGCGCAGTGTGTATGCTGATACTCTGGTTATCCAATGTGGACTGTGCGCTCTGGTAATGTCCCGGTCACTGACCCAGCGGCGAACAGATTCGATACAGCTCTATCAAAGCTTTACCACAACATCTCCATGCGGTATTAGTGCGTCGACCCAATCCATGAAGCCAGAGAAGAAAATAATGGGCGGCAAAAAGTCAGACAAGGCACGTCGAGTCCAGTCGCAGATGTACGCCTTACTCCGTCATTGAGAATCTGTTTCATCTTTGTTCGGGCAACTTTCACATACGACCATAGGACGTTGAAAACAAGGCTTCCCGTTCGCTCAGCCCTATTTAAGCAACGTACCGGCGGATTAGTAGTTAGGTGGGTGACCACTAGCGAATACCCGCTGTTGTATGTTTTTGCAATTTTTTGGTTGCTGCTTATGGACTGCTCCTACTGCTGTATGTTCGTGACTGGAAGGCTCGGGTCATGTCTGTGTTCAAGCTGAAGACATGCATTCCGTTCGATATGGAGGATATTGAAAACATTATTAGTACTAGCATTGTGCAAGAACAGTATCGCACCAATGGTTATTCCTGAGAACATTCACAAAGATAAATGGAGAAAAGGTGGGTTCTGTGCTTTGAAGACATCTAGAGGTATTCAGACGATGTGGTCGGAAGACATGACGTTGAACGACGCTAGTCCGGATTCGGTAAGCCATTCGCATCCTCCATTGGTCTACCACTCCTTGTTCCTTGTAAGGCCTGCAATTGCTATGGCTAGGGGTTATGCAAGGATGGAGGTAGACCCAGTAGGGCCGTTTACAGATCATCGCGCGTCTTGTACTTCGGTTCCTCGCTCATGGCCGAGTCCTTCTTGATGCGTCTGCTCGAACAATGGGATTCTGTGTGACTTCACTTCTTCGGCAGATGCCAAAGTTCAGGAGTCAAAGCATGTGTGATGACAGCTAGTGATGCTTTTTCTCAGTGGTCCTATTCAACCTAGTCAATGTTTACTGCCTTCGAGACCATCACTTCTTCTTCCCACTCTTCAGCTTCTACCTGACATAGCTACCACATCCTCAGCTGCATGCAGCACGTAGCTATCGCTGCAAATCTCCACGGTAGTCTGTATCTCTTTGTAGTGTACAATTTACTATCGTCACACAGATTGCACACCTCGCTATTGCCTAATTCACAGTTTCATGAAACTGCAAGCACACGACCACGAGACTCCAGAGCTTCTTCATCCAGTTTCGAATTCGAGCTGGCGGCCACTGCATCCTCCAGGATTGTCGAATGGGCACTTGAAGCTGACAAGGCACAGCAAACAGGAACTGGATCTCAGACAGCGTAACATATGCATAGCGTGTAATCATTAAATTTTTGATCTACATACTTCTCAGAATGAGAATACGTCCACCTCCAGCATCCTTCCGATACTGATGCACCTTATCCTCAACAACATCACACGCCCCCGCTTTCGCCAGCCGATCAGCCTCAGCTTGGAAGCCCTTCTCATCCCAATGACTTTCCAGGATCGTAGCAACAACGACCCCACCACTCTTAACAACCCTCAAGAATTCCGCAAGCGGCTCGGGTCCCAAATGCCCATGCGTGAACGTACCACAACAGGTGAGAGCATCGAACTCCCCGTCCCCGTACTCCAACTTCTTCGTAAGATCTGCAACCTTTAGATCCGCGTAGACACCGGTTTTGCGTGCAACTTCGAGCATGCCCTCGCTGATATCGAGACCAACAATATCTTCTGCGCCCATCTTCGCGAGCTCGATACCAACGGTTCCCGTCCCGCAGCCCACGTCCGCGATTCGGAGCCCCTTGAGCACCTTGCTGGGATCCCGGTGCAGATGGTTGAGCTTTAGAGCTCTGGAGACGCCCTCAGCTACTAGACGCGGCGCTGTGAAGTCATGCTTCTGCATGTCTGAGTCGTATGTTGTTGCCCACTCATCATAGAGGCGACGGGACTCGTCGGTGCTCTGTGCGGTGAAGACGCGGTCGAGGTAGGGTGTGATTGAAGCTGACATGGTGGGTAGTCGTGGGAATTAACAAGGGGAGGTACAAGAGAACAAAGAAGACTGCGGAACTCACTCGACTTATCTCGCCCCTCACTGTCAGCAGCTAGATACGCCAGCAAGCTACGTCATCAGCCGACCCCGCTCAAGCAGTAGGCAATTCCGCAGCCGCGGGCTGTTGCTCGGGGTCCCGTTGATGATGTGCAACATCATGACATTGTTGTGACCATGCGCCTGTTGTTCATTATGCAGGGCAACCTGAAGTCAACCCTGGAAATGAACAAAGCCTCGGATCATGGCGATTCATTGTCTGTCTGAACAATGACCACGACGTCTCAACCCGATCGCATGCTACGAAGAACAAAACATTGTGTAACATACTCAATGCGTCCGAACAGAACCCTCGACGTCCAGGCCAGGGAAACGCGCTAACCCGCATCCGTCACATCAAGCCCCCAAACCCAAGCAACCGTCCAAACTCCCTCCCCTCACCAGCCAACACAAACCATGTAGAAAGAACCCCTCCCTCCACACCCGCGATGGCGCGCGCAAAACCTCCCCAAAGCCCCACCCGCGAACCTCTGTGCCCCTCGCTCCCGCCCGAGATCTGGATCCACATCTTCAGCCACTGCCACGACCTCTCACACCTATGGACCGCATGCCGGCACGTATCCCCCACGCTCAAAGCCTGCGCCGAACGCGCGTTCGGAGTCTCGCATCTCAAGCACGTCGCGATCGAGTTCCAGCTCGACAGGTTCAACCTCGGCGGCAAGCGGGGGCCGCACGAGCCCGCAATAACGCTGGGGTTCCAGCGCTTGGGGACAGGGGACGAGGAGGGCGTGGCGTGGTTCTCTGGCCACCTGCGGGGGCACAAGGTCGTGGATGCGTGTGTGAAGGACAAGACCAGCAGCGCGATCATGACGCGGTGGCTCGAGAACGTGAGGACCCGCAAGCCCGAGCTGCCGAACTACACGATCAGTATCGGGGATCTGGTCAACGACACGCACATCCCCGGCCTCGTCGTCGAAGACGACACCGAGTACACCGCGCGCCTGGAATGGCGCGGGATGCTGTCCCTCTTCTTCCGCGAGCAAGCTCGGCTCGAAGCCCTGCAAGCGCGATACCGGGATCGCGATGCTCCAAGCCTCCAAGCAAACGGAGCTCGCAAGGCCAAACGCCGTAGAGCCATCTCCTCAGCGCTCGTCTCATCATGGCAAGACACCTCCGCCGATATCCGGCGCGACACACGCCGCACCCGCCTGAAAGAGCACTACCACAGCAACCCGGAGATGCTCTGGGCAATCGACTCGCTGCGGTACTTCGAGAAACACGACTCCTCCAAGTGGAGCGCCGCGTCGCCGCAGATGCTGCCGCATCTTCCGGGCGCCGGGCTCGGCGAGCGCTGGTTCGGCAGCACGAATGTCGTGCAGGAGCTGTATCTCGACGAGTGTAGCAGCATGAACAGGATCGACACGCAGATGAGGATTCTGGGGAGGGAGACGGGCGGGTGATGGCGCTGGCGCTGGCTGCGCACGGGGTCTCGGGTTGCAAGGGTTTCATGGGGTGGGAGTGATGGGCGTGGTCGCTGCACACACGCTGCATGCTCCATGCACACACACGCGATTTGTTTGCCTTCGTCTGTCGTCCGTTCCAGAGACTACTCGTGATGTGCGGTGCTCGCGCCGAGTCTGGCGGCACCAGAGTGGAGCAGTAGTAGAACACCACACCATCTTGTAAGGCTGGCTCACAGACCGTCCGACCGCGTGACCAAAACGCAGAGCGCTTCTGTAGCACCAACTTGGCAGCCAAGACCGCCTTCTCTTCACACTGATGTATGCACTACATGACTAGAATTAAGATATTAACAATACATACCCTCACCACGCGACACACAAACACGCGGCAACCCACACCGCCACAAGTCCCCGTCGCGCAACCCCCTACTGCCCAACAACGACCGGCCACCCATCCACCGTCCAGTCGAGATAATTCCACCCAAACAGGAACTGGTCCGCATTATACCCAACGCTCGGCCTCACTGCACGGCATTAGCGCTGCGTCCACATCTGCGACGCGTCTGAAACCTCACCGTAATGGTAGTATAGGACCTCCCTATCCTGGCCCGGGAGCTTCATAACCCCCTGACCGCCGGGTGCATACACATCGCCATGGCTCGCGAGAACCGTGGTCCCGCCATTATCCGTCTGGCAGTTTCTGCCCTCGCGGTCGACATACGGGCCCGTGACTGCATCAGCCCGGCACACAGCGACGCGGTACTCGTCACCAGGTGGCGCGAGGTTCGGGGGGATGTTGCAGCAGGCGCCGACTGAGAAGAAGAGATAGTAATGCGCGTCGTGTTTGTAGGTGATAGCGCCCTCGACGACGGCCGCGTTGGCAGTCGAGTTTGTCACGATCGGATGGATACTCTCGGCGTCGGTGATGCTGCCGTCGACGGTTTGCAGGTCCTTCGGTGATGCGACAGCGAACTGCTGGATCCCGGTCCAGTAGCTCCCGAAGGTGAAGTACACGGGTCCATCAGAGGAGTCTTGGAAGACGAAGGGATCGATGAGGTTGTAGGCGGAGTTTTGGGGCAGATTGAGAGACCCAAGGTCTTCCCAGGGCCCGGAGAGATTTGTAGCTGTTGCGAGCCCGATCTGCGAGTTTTGGCTTCCGAATGTGCTGACTGAGTAGTGCACGTAGTACAGGTCGTTGAATTTGGAAATGGATGGTGCCTGCTACCATTAATACTATCCGTTGGAATACAGATAGCGCTCAACATACCCATATATCTTGGTTATCCGCTATATGGATTTTGGTCCCATTGCGCAAAAGAGGACCTTGGTACGTCCACGGTCCTTCGATAGATTGTGCTGTCGCCACGGCGATGTTACCGCTTGTCGAGAAGCGCCAGAAAATGCCGTCTTCGACTATAATGCTGGGATCATGAATCCAAGAGATGTTGCCAGAAGACGGCCCCGGGTCAGGGTACTGGGAGAGGGCTGGAACGATATCATCCTGGGGGATTGGTGAAGTCAGACCGAAGCGGAAAAGCAGAGGCAGGAACGTTGCAAGTGTGACGAGTGCGGAAATGCCCATAGCTGCGAAGAATGAGTGGGCATCTGGGTGGGAAGAATATGGGATATGTATAGTCTTTGCTCTCGGAAAAGAAAGCATGGGTACAGAAAGGGGCGCATGTTGACGAGCGTTTATGAGAGAGGCCTGGAAACATGGTGGTCACATTGCACCTGTTGTCCAGCACCTGCAAACGATGGCGTGGGAAGTAAGAATGCCATGCTGCAGCGGCAAGTGGCCGCCGGGCTGATCAAACGCTCCTGCTAGTTACGTAGCAAGTGATGTGTTATACCAGGGGACAGGCCTTGGGTGTAAACAGCAGCATCTTGCTGTCCACGTCTGATAGCGATCCATTGGCTCCAGTTGTAACTGTGTTTCGCTCAGCCACGCTGATGTTGGCTGCGAGATAAGTGTAGCAATGTCGTGAGCACAGTCAGCTGCCGCTGTGCCAATCTATCATGCAATCTTCCCCTCAACTCCACGGGCGGTGGAGTGGAGTCAGGGGGCTAGGCGCCTGGTTTGGGAGTCAGTGGGGAGCATCATGAGTAAATCTACAGCAAGATCTGTGGATGATGTTTCTGCGACATCGGCAGTTCGACGTGCATTGCTCTCGGTATTCGGGACAGCTGCCGAAAGCTGCAGTCGGTCTTTCGTGCCTCCGAGCCACACAAACAGCGATATCCAGTACTGAGGCTACACGACACAGCCACGTGCGATGCGCGATTGATGTTGTGGGTCAGGGTGGAATTGAGTCGTACAGCAGTCAGACGACTGAGCGGAGCCGACTGCCCGAGGCAGCAAGTGTCGAGACTGAGGCTGGGGGGTTCAACCGGTAATTGGCGTTGGATTCCGCGCGCTCGCATGGTCAAACAGTCTCAGCGACTCCATCGTGAAGGATGCGAGTACGGCGCAACATGGCTGGTGACACAGCAGCAGTATTGTCGTACCAAACATCTGCTCGGCTATTCTAAAATCTTAATAAGGATCGCCCTGCATAAGTGAGTAAGTCAAAGAACAGCGCCATGATGTCAAAGCGCATTTTGATGTGCAATTCTGAGGTTGAATTTGTATTGACGATTGAAGACCGATTTGTGACTTGATGTGTCTCATCGTCCTGCCCTCAAACTAATTCGGTGCCTTGTAGCCGTCCACATCGGTGCTGTTGGTCCACTCCTTGAACTTTTCCACATTCTCTTTGGTTGCGTCCACCTTGGCTGTCATAGCTTTGAACGCATCGGTGCCTACTGCGCAACGAAGCGGGGGATCCTTCATGACAGCCAAATCGTAGAAGACCTTGGCAGCCTTCGCAGGATCTCCAGCCTGTGTGTGATGTCTGTTCTGTGCGTTCTTTTTGGGGTCGATGTGGTCGTACGCATCGTTCTTTACTTCACCAAATTGCATGCTACGCCCAGACCAGTCCGTTCGGAAGCCGCCCGGCTCGATGCATGTGAGTTTGATGCCCCATTCTGGCTTCAGCTCCTTGGACAACGCTTCTGTGAAGCCTTCCACCGCCCACTTGGACGCGCAGTAAATGGAGAAGGAGGGTACACCTACTTCGTTAGCTCGTTGTCCTTAATTTGGAATATGGTGCTCACCGATCTGGCCGCCAATTGAAGTCACTTGCTGGATGACACCACCAGTCTTGAGCTCCCGCATAACCTCCAGAGCCTTCCTTGTGACATCAATCAGACCGAAGAAGTTGATGTCCATCTGTGTTCTCATTTGGCTGTCGGACAGCGTCTCGAATGGTCCGCTCAGACCGTAGCCAGCGTTGTTCACGACGACATCGATGCGCTTGAATTTCTTGACAGCAGCATCGAATGCTTTGTCAATGGAGCTCTTGTCAGTCACATCAAGATCGACTAGCAGACTGTTGGAGTCGTTGGCGTCATCGAACTTCAGCTTCGAGCTGTTCCGAGCTGTAGCAACAACGTGGTCGCCGTTCTTGAGAACAACCTTGACCAACTCCTCTCCGAAGCCAGTCGAAGTCCCAGTAATGAGAAAGACGCGAGGTGCCATGTTGTGTTTGTAATCGTTGAGGGGAGTAGCAGCAGACTTGGGACAGCCTTTATGACAGCAACATTCAGGGTCCACGACTACCACGTCAGCAATTATTTACGTCAGGAGCCATGGGTCTTGAGAGCGTCGAGAACGGACACTTCTATCTAGACCGAGAGCAGCCAGTCAACCAATGACCGACTGTAAAACACACAATCCACAGCATAGCAGATAAACTTCATGCAGCCGAATGCAATGTGTGACGTTGCTGCGCGCGCTTAAAGCCATTAAGCCCGACCAGGGCAGTTATCTCCGATGCAGTAAGGCGAGCATGTCCCACAATGTTGAACGTATTCATAATTAGTTCGAAGACTAAGGACGATAAAGAGAAGTCCGACTGAGGATGGAGCTACGCCAAAAGTGGGTGGATGATTGAGCAGGCGCGTCGGCCCAATGCGGCTAGACTCGACGCGCACCTGCCATTTTCGCGTTCGAGGTTGCCCAGTCGATCTGCCCCTCTCTGAACTGTCAACAACGACTGTGCGTTTTTTGAGATACCCCATATTCGACGCCGCACGCTTGTTGTACTGAGACAAAAAGCGATTGAGCAATTCAAGGTCGCATCCAACCCTCGACAACAGCACAAGCGGCACCATGACCGAGGTGATAAGAGACGAAGAGGTGCGCAGGCGCATCCGTCTTGCACAAGAGTTCCTGGATCCAGGTATGCACGGTCTGCAATCTGAGGTGTCGCAAATACTAACGAGGAGTAGATGATGTGTCGCAACGAAGGTAAAGCAGCTCATAGCGACAGATAAACAAAGCATGCTAACGATACAGCTATCGCCCAGATATCCTTGTGATGCTGAATCGTGGGCAACGGAGACTCACAGTAAGTCGAAGTCCACTCGCAATGTATAAGTAAAGACTGACAGCACCAGGTTAGCATTGACGAGATCCGAGCACACAACCGCGAGCTAGCCGATGGGCTTCTCAACCAGCCCTTTGAATTCGTAGAGGCGTTCGACCGCGCCCTCAAGAGCGTTGTCGAAGCCTTCACCGACCGGCCCAAGGCCGAATCCGGGCCAGACGTCGTCTACTACTGCGCTTATATTGGCAGCTTCGGCGAATACTCATGCAACCCACGCACACTCAGCTCCAACCAGCTCAATCACATGGTATCGCTCGAGGGCATCGTCACAAAGACATCGCTCGTCAGGCCGAAGGTGGTCAAGAGTGTGCATTACAACGAAACCAAGCAGAAGTTCCACTTCCGCGAATACAGAGATCAGACTATGACAACAGGAGCGGCAAGCACAAGCGTATACCCTACAGAAGACGAGGAGGGCAACCCAGTAGGTAGTCTTACCTGCTTGCATAAGTTACACGCTGACGTACATAGCTCCTCACCGAGTATGGTTACTGCGTCTACAGAGACCACCAGACTATCTCGATTCAGGAAATGCCCGAACGCGCGCCTGCCGGTCAGCTGCCGCGCTCAGTCGATGTCATCATGGACGATGATCTCGTAGATCGTGTGAAGCCCGGAGACCGCATTCAACTCGTTGGTATCTATCGCTCGCTCGGAAACCGCAATGCTGGCTCAGGCAGCTCGACCTTCCGTACACTCATTCTCGCCAACAATGTCATCTTGCTGTCGTCCAAGTCCGGTGGCGGCATTGCCCAAGTCAGCATCACCGACACCGATATTCGTAACATCAACAAGATCGCCAAGGGCAAGCGCGTCTTTGACCTGCTCTCGCAATCGCTGGCACCGTCAATCTACGGCCATGACTGGATCAAGAAAGCCATCTTGCTTCTGCTTCTCGGAGGTCAGGAGAAGAACCTCGAGAACGGTACCCATTTGAGGGGCGACATCAACATTCTCATGGTTGGTGATCCTTCGACAGCCAAGTCGCAGTTGCTCCGCTTCGTTCTCAACACCGCTCCCCTCGCCATTGCCACGACCGGTCGGGGTTCTTCCGGCGTCGGTCTGACAGCGGCCGTAACATCAGACAAGGAAACGGGCGAACGTCGTCTGGAAGCTGGTGCCATGGTTCTAGCCGATCGGGGTGTCGTCTGTATTGACGAGTTCGATAAGATGTCAGACGTTGATCGCGTGGCTATCCACGAAGTCATGGAGCAGCAGACCGTGACTATCGCCAAGGCGGGCATTCACACTTCCCTCAACGCCCGCTGCAGTGTCATTGCAGCTGCTAATCCCATCTTCGGACAGTATGACATCCACAAGGACCCTCACCGCAACATCGCCCTCCCCGATTCCCTCTTGTCTCGTTTCGATTTGCTCTTTGTTGTCACAGATGATATCGAGGATGCTCGCGACAGGCAAATCTCAGAACACGTCCTCCGCATGCACAGATACCGCCAGACAGGTACTGAGGAGGGCGCGCCTGTCCGCGAAGACGGCGCACAACTCCTTGGAGTTGGCCTAGACACTGAAGCCGATGCCAACCGCCCAACAGAACCATTCGAGAAGTTCAACCCCATGCTGCACTCTGGTGTCACAATCACAGTTGGTCGTGGAGCGTCAAGAAGGACTGAAGTTCTCAGCATCCCCTTTATCAAGAAGTACATCCAGTATGCTAAGCGCGAAAAGCCTATCCTCACCAAGGGTGCTGCAGACCATATTGTTGCAACCTACTCAGCGCTGCGAAACGATGAGCTCGACTCTGGCACTCGCCGCACATCCCCCATTACGGCACGTACCTTGGAGACGCTGATCCGTCTGTCGACTGCTCATGCAAAGTCTAGACTGTCGAAAAGGGTCGAGAAGAAGGACGCAGAGATCGCCGAGTCGATTCTGCGCTTCGCTCTGTTCAAGGAGGTTGTGGAGGATGACCGCCGCAAGCGGAGGAGGACTGCCCGCGATCCCGATGCTATGTCAACGGATGAAGGCGAGTCGGACGACGATGACGATGAGGATGGTGATGAACAAGAGACAGCTACGCAAACAAGCGGTCCTTCCACACGCGCTCAGCGCACAACTGCAACTCGGACGCCGGCACCTGCTGACGAGGACGAGGAAGAGGAGGACGACGAGCTGTATCGTGTCACACCCACAACTCAGCGCACTGCAGGGCGCGCCACTGGTCGGACGCAGTCGTCCAAGGCTGGTCAGTCGTCACAGTTCAGCGCTGCTTCGTCACGTCCGGAGTCGCAACTGCCGCCCACACAAACAGAGTCTCAGGAGTCTCAGGAGCTCACACCAGCGCGTCTGCAGGTCTTCCAGACTGCCCTTGGTCAGCTTATCGACGGCCCGCTGTTCGCCAACGATGCTGCAGATGTCGAGCCGCTTGTTGCGGCTGTCAACGCAAGGCTTGGTGGAGGCGCTGGGAGACAGGCATTCGATGCTGATGAGGCGGAGAAGGCACTTGAGACGCTTAGTGAGCGGAACAAGATCATGTACTCTGGCGGCATTGTGTACAAGATATAGATAGTCGTGTTAGACTTGAGACGGCTGTATGACAAGATAATTGGGGGCTTAGTGGCGTTTTTGTAGTTCGTAACGGCGTACAGCAATGAGATACCATCGTTTCACTATATGCAGAAGGGGCAGCATGATCCTGTGTTTGGCCTACAGGTCATAAAACCAAGCATTACCGAGACCTTGCACCGGATGCTGTGAACTTCATCATCTTTTTATAGGCCTGGCTGGGAAAGCACTGATCCGTTGTCAAGGGTGCCTTCCTTTGCTGTGATCCTTGCCTAGGCTAGGAAATGGTACTAAAATGTCACAGCATGAGGAGAAGAATCACGTGTAGCTGTGCTTTCATGAGCTGCCGATGGAGACAACAGGAATCTCAATCAGAGCATTCTCTTGCAGTGTTTTTGGAAGCGCATTCTTGGGGACACAACCAGGTCTCGGACGCGAGAAACCCTGATCTGACCCGGTCATTCGCGTCGTCGATAGTTTACTCACCGGCAAACCTGCAAAGCTTCGAGGACAAGATGCGGATCCGGTGAGAGGAGTGCTACTAAGCTCTCGGGTAAGTATTCTGACATAGCCGCAAGCTACTTTAGGTAGATGAGCTGAGTTAGGGGCACCGTTCTTGCTGCCCACTACCTCAAGCGCGCTTTACGCTTACTTGTATATTATGCGGATCCGCAGGCTTCCCAAGGTGCGGGCTTCTTGGACGTCATCTTTGTATCCACATTTCCTGCACCCCTCACGCTGATATGGAGGCTTTCGGGGCGGTGTCACCGCCCGTAATCAATTCGCAAAGCTGTCGTGAGAGACCCTGACAAAGTGCAGGATTGCCTGCAGTCACCAGAGACATGGAAGGGGTGTTGCGACAAAGACCGTCTCCCGAACCATCTCCAGTCGTCCCCGAATTGATGCGAGCTGATGCGAGCTGATGTCCGCGCGAACACCGCTCCGTCGCGGGAGCGGCTCTGTTGCCCGACGGAAAGAAGCTCACGGAGAGAGGGGTGGGCGTCTCCGGGTCCTGGTCTAGGGGCGTAGGCCCAACTGGGACAAGCCTGCGGCTTGACCGCCGTCATCCCGCGATTCTAGCGCGAGATTTCCTCATTTTTCTCCGCATCGAATCGCGGCTTTGAATGGGCACGTCGAGCCGTCACAACCGCGGAGACTTGTGTGGCACCTTGGCTGGGCGACGCTCCCGCCAGTGAGGTATCGTCCAGCGACGCGCCCGCCCGGTTAACCGAGAAGGTTTTTTTGCACAGGTCGCGTGGCAACCTCGCTGGTTTGAAACGTAACTACCTTTAAGACAAGGCGTGCTCGCTCCCCCCTTCCCCGGACGGCGCGCGAAAATATTGCGACGTTACCGTACCTGAGCTTACGGCAAGCTTTGACACGAAATCTCTTTCCTTCCCCGAGCGAGGTCCCTTTATTTAACAGAAATCGAGACTCTAGTTGCACCGACTGAAAGGCTTTTTTGACTTGCGTATAAGTGCGAGATCATCCGTTGCGACATTTCCATAGCGACATTCCACAGCAGCATTGTACATCGACATATCCCGAGCGACATCATTTGATCTTTAACCATAGCGACATTCCCCCTGCGTCTTTCTGCTGCAGCTTCCTTGCGACATTTTCTCTGCGGCTTCCATTGCATCAATTCGACAATCTCCATTGCAACATACCGACATACTATTGCGACATCTCGACCTTTAACACCACAACTACCTCGCCATATATACGAAATCCTTCTAACATGTCTCCCTCCATGCCCTTCCGGTTTCTGGACCTGCCAGGCGAGCTCCGCAACAACATCTACGACCTGTTACTATGCTCATGGAACGAAGAAGTCGAGTACGAACTGAGGTTCGTTGGCGGCCTGCGCAAGCGCTCCCTGGCGTATGATGCCATGGCATTGCTCCGCACCAACAAGCAAGTCCACAACGAGGCGTCCGACTACATGATGAAGCGCAACCAGTTCGTCCGCGTCACCTGTCGAGGCCTCGACGTCAACAGCCTGTTCCTCGGCGACGAGATGATCCCAGCCATTACCACCGACTCCAGGAAGGCCCGGCAATTTGAGAACTACCTCATGCACATGACACTGTCGAAGCCCGCAATCGCATCCGGCCCCCTTGACTTCAGCGAGACGGAAATCATGCTCCTCCGCGCCGACCTGCCCGCGCTCTGCCGGCAACTGGACATCGAAAGCGCCATGACGGACGTCAACGCGCAGGCGAGCTCGCACCTCTCCATCAGCGCAAGCGTCTCGCTCAACCCCCTCTACGCCGCCCTCTTCAACCCAGCAATCCAACACCATCTCCTCTCCCCGCTCGCGGCCCACCTCCGCGGCATCTCATCCCTGACCCTGAGCGGCCCCATCTCCACCCCGCTCGCCCACAGCATCACTTCCGCAGTCGCAGCACCCCGCTGGACCGACCCAAAAGCAACTCTCGACTCCATCCACACCGGCACGGACGTCGGAAAACGCCAATGGCAAACCGGCGACTTCTTCTCCGCCTCGTCCTCGTGGTCGCACGCGCTGCGCTCCCTCGAGCGCATGCGGCACAGCTCCTCGTGGCTCGTGCTGAAAGCCTCTGGCGGGGAAGACTTCGTCAACAGCACCGCAGACCTATACTTCACGCTGAACCTGCTCCACGCGGCGTTCCTGCAAGTCGACATGGCAAGCCCGTCGTCCACGAATCACGCCGTCGTGCGACGACGCAATGCGGGCGCCTGCTGGGCCCACCTGCGCAAGTGCGAGACGGCAGCCGCACGGTTCTCGCAGCACGCGGATGCCACCTGGGCGCCTAGCAACGAGCAGGCGAGTAAGATGCTGTTCCGGCAGGCGAGGTGTTTGAGGCTGCTCGGTGTGAGCGCGGATGTTGCCAGGGCGGTGGCCGCGGTGGAGCACGCGGTTGTGCTGGCGCCGAGGGATCTGGCGATCAGGGATGAGAGGGATTTGGTTGCCCAGTGGCAGGAGGAGGTGGATGAGGTGGCGAGGGTTAGTCGGGTGAGGGCGCAGGCAGAGGAGGTGCAGCCCGTGTCGTGGTGGGGGGCTGTGAGGGCTGTGGTGGGGGAGTTAGCGAGTTGAGATAGTGGAGAGCTGGTCTGTTTCGTAGCATTTGATACCCCCATTGCATTTCCTGGTTCCTGTCATACCTGTTAGTTCAGATGTCTCGCTCCGTTTTTGTGTGCCTGCCGACGTTAGCTTGAAAAGCCTCACATATTTTAATGGTACGGAGCGGCTGGTTATGGCCGGCGAGGTTTTGTTCATTATAGGGATCGAGGAGTCTAATATCTTCGAGATCAACAAAAGCTGGCCATTCCGATACCTCAGCTCCACATCATCGTCTCAATCCATCTGCATCACAACTCCTCAACCCGCCAATCCAACGCCCTCTCCTCTCCAACACCACATCCCCCATGCCCTCAAGCCTCAGCCCCAGCCTCCCCAATCCTCCTAAACAACTCCGGATGATCAATAGCATACTGCACGCCCGCAGCCCAATGATACAGCTTAGCCGCAATAACATACCCCTCCTTCGCCCACCCCTCCAACCTCTCATACAACTCCGCAAGCGGCACCCTCACCCTGAGAATATCCTCGCCCTCATCCAAATGCTGCTCAGGCTCCGCCTCCCCCTCCCTTAAATGCACTTCCATCATACACAAACACATATTCGCATTCGTCATGCCCGGATCCGCAGCTACAGGCGGGGAGGTGCTGATTACCTTGCCCCGGTACCCTGTTTCCTCGTACAGCTCGCGGACCGCAGCCTGCTCGGGCGTTTCGGACGCGTCGATCAGGCCTGCGGGCCACTCGACGGTGGTGGCTCCCACCGGCGGACGGAACTGCAGGACTACGATTGTGGAGGCCGGGGCTGAGGGGTGGTGGATTATGTTGCCCATTGCGACGGCGTCGACGCCGGAGGTGCCCCGGGTTTTGCGCGAGGCTACTTCCCATACCCGCAAGACGCCTTTGGCGTCGATGTAGTCCACCTTTTGCAGCTTGACCCATTTGGCGTCTGAGGAGGGCAGGTCTGTGAATGCGGTCACGCGGGCGGTGCTTTTGCTGGCCATGGTGGGGGGGGGGGGGCTTTGAGGTGGTGAGGGAGGGGTCTTGATGGGGATCTCGGGGGGTTGGGGTTGTTGTTGTTGCTGTTCTTGTCGAGGTGCTGAGTTGTTTGAAGTCGTGATGTTGCCTTGGTGGGATGAGTCGTCGGAGGGGGTCAGAGCGATTTGCCGATGACGTAATCGGTTTAGGTGGTCGAGGACGCACTTGGGAGATTGCTCACCAGAATGGATTGTTTGAAGTCAGAAATGACTATTCGAAATACCGTAGGACAGCCTGATCGGATGGAGTTACACAAGACAGTGCTTCAGCTCCAGTGTCGAACTAGCACAGAAGACGTTAGTGGCGGGACCTAATCGCGTAACGTCACTGCTGGGGGCGACTACTTCTCGATAAGCATGAAGAGCCTGATACACTTCACTTCTGTTGTACATTGTTCTTTCAAAGCGTTTGTTTAGTGGGCCCGTGACTTCTTGCTTTGTGAAGCATTGGTAGCTTGACGAAGCCTGCCCACGGCTATGATTTCCATGCGTGCTTTTCCTGCGTCTATCTTGAAAGCAGGCACAAGACGTCAGTTCTCATCGAGCATAAGAAGAGACGCCGATTTCACGCATGCCGTGATCGGTGGCGGGGTGGTTGGGCTGGCGATAGCACGGAAGCTGCAACAACGGGATGGCGCGTCGACGGTCTTGATAGAGAAGCATGGCTCTGTTGGTACAGAGACAAGCTCGAGAAATAGCGAGGTAACACGCGCTCAGAGCTCCAGTCTATTTTGTTGGAGATGTGATTAGCCATGTGCCCTCAAAGCTGACTGTCCCCAGGTCATCCACGCAGGGCTCTACTACGGCACCGACTCGCTCAAGACAAAACTCTGTCTGCGCGGTAAAGAGATGATGTACGACTTGTGCCAGAAACACTCGGTCCCGCACCGCAACACGGGAAAATGGATCGTCGCGCAAGACTCAGCGCAATTCACCGCCATCACCAAAGTCCACGATTTCGCCAAAAGCGTCGGCGTACCCACCCGCTTCCTCTCCACCAAGGAAGCCAAGGACCGCGAACCCCATGTCCGCGCCGAAGCCGGCGTGCTGGAGAGCTCCTCAACCGGCATTGTAGACTCGCACAGCCTAATGCAGTTCCTGGAAGGTGATTTCGAGAACCATGACGGCGTGTGCGCATTCCACAGCTGCGTCAGCCGCGTGACGCCCATAGACGGCGGACGCGGAGGCTGGTCAATCACAACGCAGAGTCCCGACGGCGAAGAGACGACCATCACCGCGGACACAGTCATCAACTCAGCAGGCCTCCACGCCGTGGCAATCTCCAACATGATCCTCCCCGCACACCGCCACCGCAAACCCTTCTACGCAAAAGGCAGCTACTTCAGCTACTCCTCCTCCTTCCCGAAACCCCGCACTCTCATCTACCCAGCCCCGGTCCCCGGCCACGGCGGCCTGGGCACACACCTGACGCTCGACATGGGCGGGCGGGTACGCTTCGGGCCCGACGTGGAATGGACCGACTCACCCAGCGACTACACCCCGAATTCCAAGAACCTGCGCGCCGCCATCGACGATATCCAGACCTATCTCCCTGGCGTTGACCGTGACGCGATTGCCCCGGACTATGTGGGGATACGGCCGAAGCTGGGACGGCTGGCGGCAACCAGTGGCAAGGATTTCCAGGACTTTTATATTGTCAAGGAGGAGGGCTTCGAGGGGTTCGTGAATTTGTTGGCCATGGAGAGTCCCGGTCTGACAAGTAGTTTGGCTGTTGCAGAAGAGGTGGAGCGGTTGTTGTATGGGTAGACAGTGCGCCGTTGCAGAATCAAGTCAACTTGAATCATGTGCGTTTACTCTCGCTGCCCAGATTCCTCACCAATGGCACTCCATCTCTCTAGTATCGCTCTTAAGACCGAAGAGCTTCTTTAGCTCGAAGCAGCGGACAGTCACGAACAGATAATCAAGCACGAAGCTGCAAAGACCGGTCAATGTTCGAAAATGAATTTATTCCAATTCCGTCCGAAGACATTCAGAATTACGCGCAATATATTCCCGTGCTCGCAATGCAAGCTCTCGTGGAAACAATGGTAGTGAGTGAACCAGTCATGATCTACAGTCAAGAGTCGTATCCAAACCGACCCAAACCACCACACCGCCCATTAGCATGAGTCGATATAGACATATGTACATTAAGGAGATATTGCAAGGAATTGCATTGTGTCGGCCGCTCAAACGCCGGTAGCCCTGTTCTATGCCAGGATGCGAAAGGTCAACCCACTGTCGAATTCATGAAAACGCCGTCACCCAAGTCCTAATTTTTGATGATGCGTAGATGCAGAAAAAGATTGCTGTTCAGAAGAGATTGCGTTTATTTGCGCTCCTTGGTGAGACGCTTGCGCTTCGAATCTGACGACTCGTTCCTGTTGTGGCCCATGGGAGCAGGAGACACATCGCGCATCAGACTGCTGTTCTGGGGTTGTTGCATCTCGTAGCTGGTTTCGTTGCCAGGCGCGCTCCTGTAGCTTTCTTGTGCGAGAGGACTGCGACCTTGGCGAGTGGTGCCAGGAGAGTCGCGAGTGCTGGGCTGAGCATACGCAGCCTTCGGGGCTGCAAGGTCACCTTGCCCAACCTGGTTGGAAAGCGGGGATGTGGTGCGGTACTGCTGCTGCTGTTGCTGCTGCTGCTTGTCGTAAACTGAGTCGCTGGAAAGAGACTCGACGGACTCGGTGTAGCCGCCCTTGCCAGAGCTCATGCCGACTTCGTATGGGCCCTGCTGACGGTGCTCCTCGAAGAAAGCTCCACCAGCAGGCTTCTGAGTCTGCTGAGTCTTGTGGTAAATGCGAGCATCCTCGGGGTCCATGAAAGACTCGACGCGACGGGGCAGGTAGACAGAGTTGTTGGCGGAAGTGCCGGTCGAAGTGAACGAATCCATGGAAGAACGAGGGTGCAGGGGAATGTGAGGAGCGTTGGGATCGCGAGGTGCCATGTTGGGGAAGGTGAGGCCAGAATCGTTGTTCTGCTGGTACCAGCCGTTGGCAAGCCTCTCGGCCGGGGCGAAGCGGCCTTCCATATCGGCAGTAGGCTGCAGGGGAACGGGGCCAGGGCGGTTCTTGTGGGCCTCAGCCGAAGCCTTGAAAGTCTCGGGAACAACATTAAGATCGTCTCCAGTAGCTTCGGCCTGCTCAATGGCCTGCTGAGGAGTGGTGGCGGTGTCGGCGGAACCAGCATCGGCACGGGGTCCACCCCATGTACGTTGACCGGCGGTGAAGATACCGTAGACCATGTAGCACCAGTTGAAGAACGGGTTGACGATGAACATAAGAGGGTAAAGCATAACCTTGTAGCGACCAAGCTTGGCGCCGAAGTAGATCATGAGAAGCCAATTGAGTCCAAGGGAGATGGCGATGAAACCGACAGGCAAATTGGCGATCTTCTGCGAGGTGGTGATGAGGGAGATGACCAAGATGAAGAAGAGCAGGGCGGTGGTACGGATGGTGTTCTGCATGAAACGAACGATCAGCAGGATGGGGTAACGCTTCCACAGACGGATATCTGTCAACATGCAAACTTCGTTGGTGATAAAACCCAGGAACCAGCGACGACGCTGCTTGAGCAGAGAGGTGTAAGTCTGTACAGCTTCGGTCTTGCAGAAAGCACCGGTGTTCATCTGGATCTGGTAACGCTCCTGAGCGCCAATCATGAACAAGTGAGTCAACCAACGATCCTCGCCCAAATGGCACTTGCCGTAGTCGAAGAGATCGTCGCACTGCTCAGCCTTGTCGGCAAAGTAGTACTTGGCCATCCTGCGGAAGGCGGAGAAACGCAGCATAGTAAGAGCACCGGGAAGACAAGTGACGGCACCGCAGCCAGATTCGACAGAACGCTCGAAAAGCTGACCGTGAATGTACTCCATATCCTGAAGAAGAGTGATGAGCGAGTTCTTCTCCGTGGTAGACGTGATGACACCAGTCTGAGCCAACATGTTCTTCTTGGAGCCAGGCTTGAGTTCCATTTCGTACATGAAGTTCTGGATGCAGGTCTTGTCCAGGATACAATCGGAGTCGATGAAGAGCACGAACAGGTTGTCGTTACGCTTCAGGTATTCAGTGTAAATCTTGTCGATAAGCTTGAAAGTCCTCTTCTGGCAGTGGCGCTTGCCACCGTGGGGGAAACGAGAGATGGTGATACGGCAGCTACGGTAGATGACGTCGATAGACTTGGGGTACGAGTCGAGGGTAAGCGGGACGCCAAGCTTCTCGATGGTGTTCAAGTAGAGTTCGTCTTCCTGGTCTCCGTCGAAGGACAAGAAGATGTGCAAGCAGGAAGGCGGGTATTCGCAATCGACGAGCGAATCGCACGTTCGCAGGAGAATCTCAGGAATCTCCTTGTAGCAGGGCATGATGATGACGACCTTGGGAGCCGAAGTCTCATCGAGCACACTTTTAATTCTCCTGGAGCGGCCGACCGAGTGGGTAACGAGTTGGTAAACGCAGAACAACCACGGGATTGTCAAGAGACCAGCAAATGACCAGAAAGCAAACCACTGGAGGAAGTCGACCATCTGCTGAGGGAAGTACTTGACAACCTGAGGGGGCAGAGGAAGCGTGACGACCATGATAGGCAGGAAGATGGCACTGGATGGATTAGCTTTGGATCGACCCAGCCGCTGGATTTTGCATACCGAAGGCAGAAGAACAAGATTCCGAAGAAGATGGAGAGAAGGCGCACACTCATGGTCTCAGCCTTCTGGAAGACCTTGACGATACAGTACAAGAAGGCGGCGATCCAGAGGAACCACTCAAGAAGAGCAGCAAGCATGACACCGCCGACGATGGCTACGTAGACGATCTGTCACTGTTAGCTGTGAAGCTCATTGCCGTGGAAATGGCGAACTTACGTCCTTGGTCTTCCATGGGTCGGTGATGTCTGGGACGCCGTTCTCGTCGGTCCTGGTCACCAGGGCCCGGACGACGGGCTCAACGTAATTCCACATGATGAAGTATTAGGGCGTATATATTCGTGTCGGAGTCGTTAGGAGGGGGAAGCGAGCGTAGGCAGGAAGCTCTAGCTAAGCTGCCGGAGGGAGGTCAAGGGCCGCTCGGTGAGACGGTGGGCTGGAGGAAAGTGCAGCAGCGAGCGACTAAGAGCCAGGTTCAGAAGTCGAGAGGCGAGCGCGGTATGAGGCAATTGACTTGCTCAAGGCAGGCCCAGGGCGGCGGAGAGCTGGACGGGTGACACAGCGCACGCTCACAAGACGCTCGTCGCACAGCGCTAGAGAATCGAGGCAGGAACCGAGGGGTTGACGAGAAGATGGGGGCCCAAAAAAGACAGACGCTGATTCAGCTGGCAGCGTGTCGCCTTTGAATTTATTGAGTGCTGATCTGAGGCCGGGGCGCGTATGCGATGCTTGCTGGGGCGGGTAAATGCGAATGCACCAGCACCACCTGTGACAGGGCAGGCAGTAAACGAGCGTGAGGGGTCGAAGCAGAAAGAAGCAGCTTTTAGTACAGTGTCATCACAGATGCTGCACGCAAGGGGGCAAGCTGCAGGATTTGGAGGAGGTGCGCCTGGAGGAGAGGGAATCTGCTGCTGCTGCACGAGGGGGCCGGGCTTGTTTGTACAGGCACGAAAGCGCGGAAACGCTGGGGCCCACCGCAGCCTTCGCCCAAACTGTCATCGTGTTTCTGGGCGTCGTGAAAGTCTGCACGATCGTCGCAGGGTGCTCCCGACTGATTCGGTCAGACAGGCCGGCTCCCCTTCTCCAAAGCAAGAGCTTGACACAGATGCTGGTAGTCACCGATGGTATGAGTGGTCTCAGCGCGCCGCAAGCTCCACGCCGCCCAGGCCCAATGTGGCCTCGCCTGCTATTTTAGGACAACGCACCAGCGCGCCGTCTGCCGTTGGGCGTGTGAGGTCTGCCACGCTTCGGTCGCGCTGTTTGACGATGCTCCTGATCGCCGTGGTTGTGGCTTTCTTTGTCCCTTTGTCTTTTGTACTGCACAAGACTCAAAAGTTTGGTCGTCCAGGGCAGGCACGCTGCCTTTGCGCCTGAGCCACCATGGCAGCACCAGCAAAGTCAAAGGGGATTCCTCGGCTGACAGCCTACCCGGCAGCCAGGCACAGGAGCGGCTGCAGAATCGCTGCTGGCTACGTTCCAATGGCATCATGGCGCGCAGGAATTTCGCCTTCTCTGCCGCCCTGCCGTACATGGAGTATGCGCGTTTCATTGCCAAGCACGCTGCTGGCCGCGCAAAAGCAAGCGGATGCAGGCTGACATAACTGCTCAATATTTCTCCGGCCAATCGCACCTCTCCCTGCACCGCACAGGGCAGTCCTCCAGTGTTGCGGCAGGGGCTTGCTGTCACCCGCCGTCACTGAGATTGAATACGAGCGGACGGAGCTGCACATTCGCCTCCCCTTTTCTCCTCAGACGCAGCCAGAGCGAGCGCTAGGAAACGCTAGAAAAGCAACATCATAAGCACTCGGTGGAGACGACGAAGAGGCCCGCAACTCCACAAAGCACGGAGTCTCTCAACAGTGAATAGCATGATGAGACGACATGACTTCCATGCAAACCGGTACTTTTCCGTGACACACACAGTTCCACCAAACTTGAGCCTCAACATTCAATGTTGCACGCAGCTTCCACCGTATCTGCAGCTTACTCCAGCTTCCAGAACTGATCTTCGACACGGTCTTGCCGACCCGAGAGGCTGAGCACTGAGCAGACGGCTGGCAATCGATAAAGATCTTGTCGTGGACCCGCAATGCGGCATCTGATCGCGCGTTGGACGGTACGGTAAAGCTGCCGATCTGGTCGGTACGGGTTTGCAACGTTGGCAACCGCGCGTCCGTGAATAGTATCGTCGATCTCTACCAATTGTTTGTCCATGTGTCGCAAGGCTGATGCTGTCGAAGTCCACGCTCTCGTATATCCACCGCATCGTGCTCGTGTCTTCCGTTGTCTGTCAAAATCGATTTCCGCAATATTGTTTCATGCCATGCGCATGAGTCGCCGTCGTTCACCCATGGCGCTTGTGTCCCCACTGGCGCAGAATCGCGGCAAGCTCAAGTCTAACGTTTTACCGGGACCCCTGAACCACAGTTTGACTTTGTTTGAACTCAAACAAGCTAAGAAGTTAAGTCTGCCGCTCCAACCACTCACGAACGATGCTGCTTTAAAGCGCCAATGTGCCATTTAACGAGTGACAGCCCGTGAACAAAAAGCTCGGAAGACAAGTCTTGGAATTGTCAGGCGCTCCATCCTTCGCTCCATTTTGCCCCTTTGACAATTGACAAGTAATTCGGCTGATGTGCAGGCGCATCCTGCAGGCAATAGAAGTGCCAAGGATCGCTGTAGGGAAGAGGGTTCAAGCAATAGACCAGACCCTACGCCCCTTTTCGTGTTGAAGTAATTGCTCCGGGGTCTTGGAAGAAGGATTTCGGTGGTCAGCACTTAGGGACGACGTCCTTTTAAGCTCAAGCGATGATTGCGTGTTGTCGTTGTGGCTGGCTGACTTCTGGGCCACTGACAACAAAGCGTTGCATCGTTATGACCTGCATGGCCGCACCGTTGATGACGAGAACTCTATCTAGATCTCAGGACTGCGCAATACCTCTCTCCGGTCTCTCCCCTGCAAAGTTCGGTGCAATGTCCTAGGGCTGTGTAGGTCTTTACTGTAAAAGTGCGTATAGTGGGAATCAGCACGGCCGTCCGCAAGCGAGAATAGCTCAGCATTATGCAGTTTCCCTGCAAACTGCATGGGCTTTTGATTTACATGGTCAAAGTGCTGTAAGGATGGCACAGCAAATCAATGCCGAGCCGAAACTTACCCAGCACATGGTAAAGATCCAGTATTGAGGTCCTTCAGAGATCGGTAGTTACAGGAGAGGCTGCACTGCTTGATCTAGGAGACCTACACTTGGATACTGATCGGTCGAAACATGATGGCCTGCAGTAAGGAGTGGACTTGATTGCACCCAGCTCTTGGCTGAAGGGCCAACTCTTGATGTTCTTATCTCTTGACAGACAACATGCGCTTCAACTGGACGTCAAGACGAAGCGCATGTACGTTCGCCGTCAAAAGAATCTCTAAAATGTGGCTACCACAATGCAGCACGCTGCTGATCGTACCTATAAGGAGCAACAGAGTAGCGTGCAAGAGATGATCTCAGACACGAGGGTACAGACTGGTGGATATATCGGTATACGTGCAGATTGCAACGTTGATCGCCTGCGTCCTACGACGAAGTGCGTCTGCAAGTGAAGAGTTGAGCACCCAGTTCACCTGCGCTGCCAAGGATGACGCTACACGCCCAATGGGGAAAGCACAGGGCCGCACCGTTCCTGCAGATGAAGATCAAACAACCCTCGACTTGTGCAACGCCAAAAACACCCCGCCTTGCTTTGCTGCTGCTTTGCGCAAAGAACTACTTCGCTGTGAGCTTGCCCGCGCTGCGCCCGACCCAATGCTCGCAGAAGTCGCGCCCGACATAGCTCCGATATTCCATGTGCGCGTATCATAGCCGACCCGTGCTATCAACATCCGCCCCTCCACCGCCGAGGGCCAACCTCTGCCACCATGGAACGGCCCAGGAAGCGTACGTGGAGCTCTCTCTAGGGAGCTGCAGCTTACTAACACCATGAAGGCGAGCTTCGTGAGCTCAATTTTCGAGCGTGGGATGGCGAGCAGGGTCAGTAGTCAAGCGCGCCCCCACCAGCTCCCACACTGACGCAGTGTGTAGATGTCTTTCCTGTGCAGGGCTCGCTCGACTCGTCGATGAAGAAGAACACAGCGTTTATTAAACGCCTGCGAACCGCCATCAACGCGTCCTCCCAGTCGCAATTCCTCCAAGAGA
This sequence comes from Epicoccum sorghinum, assembly GCA_020272525.1. Classification (NCBI taxonomy): domain Eukaryota; kingdom Fungi; phylum Ascomycota; class Dothideomycetes; order Pleosporales; family Didymellaceae; genus Epicoccum; species Epicoccum sorghinum. The sequence continues at coordinate 541,315 of VXJJ01000012.1, forward strand.
TCCGCACACTGTCCCTTCACAAGTATCTCTCCGAGATCATATCCGCGTGCTACGAAGGTCTCTGCAAGCTTAAGACCCCCGGCGAGATCGCGACCGGCGTCGAGATTGTCAGCGCGCTCCACCAGCGCTTCGGTTCCGCTGAGTTTACCGGATACATTGGCTGGTACATTGGAAGGGGCCTTGCAACTCCAGACAGAGCACACCTGAAGGCCCTGTCACAGGAGGTTCGCGACCGTGAAGAGAAAGAACGCCTAGCTCGCCAGCGCGTGCTTTTGCGCGTGGCTACCGAGCTGTGGCTGGTGGGTGTGCTACGAAGCTTGGATGACGTCGCCCGGCCGGAGGAGGCTGGCAAGACCAAGGACAATGGCAAGCTCGTCGAAGGAGCCACAAGGACCAGGTCGCGTGCGGAGAGCGCTGAAGCTGAGCCGTTCCCTTTGGAAGTGCTCAAAGACATGCTTGGCCACGACCGAGAGCACGTCAATCTGCCGCTGGTGGTCATCTTCGTCAAAGCGTTCGCTTGGGACATACTCGGTGCGAAGACGTCATCTGCCGAAGGTCGCAAGACGGTCAACGAGGATGGCACAACGACTGGAGACAAGAACGAAGACACTTCAGCTACCGAAGATGACGACCAGTCGGGCCTAGATCCGCCCATCATCGCACCAGACCTACAACAGCGTTTCAAGAACATTCTGACGCGCTACTTCGAAGATGTCAAAGCTCACTTGCTAAGGGATCAGAAACACCTTGCATCTCAGGGTCGCAGGAACGCCGAAGCCTATGTGAAGTCTGGAGAAGTGTTCGAAGATCGCCAAGCAAACTATGAGAAGCAGCTCAAGACACAAGAAAGATTGATTGCCAACGCCCAGGTTATGGCTGATGCTTTAGGTGCGGACATGCCGGATCTGAAAGAGAAGGACAGTTCTGCGAACGCCGGTGATGGCTCTATTGGCCTCATAAAAGCTGGAGAGTACCTGCGGGGTCGCAGTGACGGTCCAGGCATCTGGGAAGACGAGGACGAGCGTCGCTTCTACGAAAACCTAATCGACTTGAAAGACCGGGTACCCGGCATCCTGCTAGAAGATGCTAAGAAGAAGAACATCGATACAAATGAGCAAGTTGGTAAGCGTGTCGAGACAAAGACAGAGGCTACCGAGAAGGAAGCACCCGAGGCGCCCAAAGCTGTAGAAAGTGATGATCAGTCCACAGCTATTGCGAACAAATCCGTTGGCACACAGGTGGATGCAGTCCTCGCTCGCCTTCCAGAGCTTAACACCAAGGACTCCGTGGACCAGACCGCCATCGACTTCTGCTTCTTGAACTCCAAAGCGTCACGCAACCGTCTGATCAAGGCTGTGCAAGATATTCCCAAAGGGCGGTCTGACTTGCTGCCAATCTATTCAAGGCTGATTGCGACACTCAGCAAGTACATGCCCGACGTTGCACAAGGCCTCGTAGCCTATCTTGATGACGAGTTTCGAAGCTTACAGCGCCGCAAGTCGAAGGACTTCCTGGGACAGGTTCGCACGCAAAACGTGCGCTATCTCGCGGAGTTGACCAAGTTCGGTGTTGTCCCCGAGCATGTCATTTTCCACTGTCTGAAGGTCAGTCTTGACGACTTCTCGAGGATGAACATTGAAATCATCTGCAACCTGCTTGAGAACTGTGGACGATATCTCCTTCGCAACCCAGAGACATCTCCTCGCATGGCATCTTTCCTCGAGACGCTGCAGCGTAAGAAGGGTGCACAGGTGCTTGGCCAGCAAGAGCGCATGTTGATCGAGAACGCCATTTATTACGTCAACCCACCAGAGCGTGCAGCCATCGAGCAGAAAGAACGGACTCCGGTCGAGCTTTTCTTGCGCAAGATCATGTACCAGGACCTTACCCGGCGCACGCTAGACAAGACTGTCAAGCAGATTCGGAAAATGCATTGGGAAGAAGAGGAGGTGGTCAATTTCCTGCACAAGATCTTCTCCAAGCCTGGCAAGATCAAGTACAGCAATATCCATCTGCTAGCTGTCATTCTCGGCACCATCCACCGTTACCACCAAGACTTTGCCATTGCAGTCATTGACGACCTTCTGGAATCTATTACGTTCGGACTTGAGTTGAACGACTTCAAGTTCAACCAGCGCCGAATTGCCGAGGTCAAGTTCATTGGCGAGCTGTACATTTATCGACTCATTGATTCGCCTCTCGTTTTCGACACGCTATACAAGCTGTTGAACTATGGCTGGCAGGGTGGGTTCGCACGTCCGGACTTGTACAATCCTTTGGATCTGCCCGACGACTACTTCCGTATCCGCCTTGTCTGCAATCTTCTCGAGACTTGCGGCATGTACTATGACAAGGGTGCAGCGAAGAAGAAGCTTGATTTCTTCCTCACCTACCTTCAGTACTACGTATGCACCAAGGATGCTCTGCCGATGGATGTGGAGTTCATCGTCCAGGATGCCTATGCTTTGGTTCGGCCACAGTGGAAGCTGGTCACTGATCTGGACGAGGCATCCCGCATATTCGGCGAGGCCGTGAAGCAAAATTACCAGACAACAGCGACCGATAAGCCTGTCGAGCCTGAAGAGGAGGAAGAATCAGCTTCGGACGATGATGTCGATGGTCCCGAAGATGATGACGTGGTTGTGCCTGAAGGCGAAGACAAATCTTCGGACGAGGATGATGAGAGCTCCGATGAAGACGAGCCTAAGCAGCATCTGTCTGACGATGAGGAAGAGCACATTGTGGTGACACGTCAAGAGGAGGAGCGCGATCCTGAAGCTGAAGCCGAGTTTGATCGAGAGCTTGCCAAGCTCATGTCAGAGAGCGCTGACTCGCGCAAGTACGACCGTAAGCCTGTGTTCGATGTGCCTCTACCGATGCGCCGTGCTCGCGATGCAACTATGAACCCTGAGGATGGCGTGAGCGAAGCTCCCATTCCAGTGGCACCTTCTAACACCATGAAATTCTCACTTCTCAGCAAGCGCGGAAACAAGACTCAAACTCGCTCGATTGACCTGCCCTCTGACTCGACCTTTGCTGTCGCCATGCGCAGTAAGCAACAGGCCGAGAAAGAGGAGCAGCAGCGCATCAAGAGCCTCGTCCTGAACTACAACGAAGCTCGCGATGACGTCGACGACACTGGTGAATCACCATTTCTTTACACCCTCTCGCCAAACCCCAATAGGAAACGTACTGATACTCAGCAAGTTCTCGACAAAACCCCGAATCCGTATGCGCAGCCGCGCGTTGATAAAGCCGGCAACAACCGCAGCAACCAGCGTGCCAGAAAACTTCAGCTCAGCGATGTCAATTGGTATGGTCCCCCTTCGTCCCTGCAGCAGAGGTGCATTGCAAAGCCGTCCACGTCGACTGCATCGAAACCCCAGACGGGCGATCAGAGCCGACGTGACAGCCTATTCGCTGTGCCTTCTCGCAATCCACTCCGACCCTGGATGTGATCTACGCCGTTCATCGGCGCTTTAATCGACATGGCTAACCTCAAGGCCCGCTTTGGGCGACTGATACTTAGGACTTGATCACGCACCATCATGCTACAGACAGCACCCACACCGAACATCCTTGTACGAGGACTGCTTTTGCTATGACAAGGCAAGCCGAGCATGTCGTAGAAAGCTGGGGCAATGCTCCTGAGGGTCTGTGACGAGTCGCCGCTGCTGACCTGACCGCTGAGTGCCGCACATCAGAAAGGTAACGTCCGACCTCTGAACGGCTGTACGATACGCGCGGGCCTTGGTTCACCGAGGCGTCCACGCAGCAGTGACAATCTGGGCTGCGGACACGCGCAGCGACAACTGCTATCCTCGACTACCCGTGTTGGCTCGCACGACCAATACACAGGCGTATGAATAGCAGACGATGCTTTCGTGCGCGACATATTGCTTTAGTGTATTGTAATCAATCACCGTCATTACCGTCAATTTTCGTGTATTAAAAACTGTGAACCCAGAGAATACCCCGGATGCAAAGTGTGGCTGTAGCGATTAGCATAAACATCTCATGTGTCCTGCTGACAGCGAGCAGTCAGCGTAATTACCACGAACGCAGCGTCGCCTCGCAAGTTGGTCCAACCCCACCACGCTTCGACCGAGACCTCAAATTTTTCCCGTCAACCCCACATTATCCGGAACACCACAGTGCACCCACCGGACATCCATCTCAACGAGTCAGCACCCGCCTCATCCATTGTAAGAATCTGTCAATCTGGATATAGATTAAATTAGCAATTGCGTTTTCATCAAAAGTCATAGCACAACCACCAACTTGACTTCCAAGTTGATCCTCCGTGGCGCAATTGGCTAGCGCGTCTGACTGTTATCCGCATTACTCGCTTGATTGCATATCAGGAGGTTGAAAGTTCGAGCCTTTCCGGGGGAGATAACATCTTTTTTTGTTGCTACGACGTATGTTTATACATCGTACGCCCACGTTGATGATGGTCTTGGGTTGTGCGATTCTTTTGCCTAGAGGACCGCTTGAGGATGACGGGAGCAATGCCAATATTTTTGTTGGGCTGCGCGCGATGAGTTCTGTCTCTCTGTGCAAGTTGTATGCTGACGCAGCTCACTGTAGTGCCCCTAACTATGTACACAGCCAAGATGCCTAGCAGGTGTATGTGTAGTACATGTCATCATGCCGGTGTGGCTGGCTTCAGCCTTGCGCGTGTGAGGGAGTGCTCAAAAACCGCCCGATTTCCTACACGACGTGCTTATAACCTTCCATTTCTTCTTCGCAAGACGACACGAAATAGATCCACACAAAGATGCCGTCGAAAAAGTATCCCGACGAGAGTTTGGAAACACCACCGAAGGTTGCACAGCGCAACCCCACCTCAATTAGCTCAGGCACCTTGTCTAGAAGCTCCAAACTCGGGCATCTCGCTCTAAACATTCTTTTCATCATACCGCCTATCCTGTTTCTGACCTACGCCGGGCTAGTAGCTCGCAACAATGGCAGTCAAATTGACTTGCACCCTGTGCCAGAACTACAGGCCGCAGCTCGATATGGACCAACCGTTTTCCCGGTCGCCTTTGCAGCTGTCGTGGGTGCCCTCCTGTCAAGCATCGCATCTTGGCGTCTTGAACATGGCATTTCCATGCTGAGCCTTGAGTATTTGCTCAGCAGTCGTACAGTCTTCAGTGCAGTAACAACGCCGATGGCACTACGTTCGGTCAACTTGCTTGCCCCCTTATTACTTGCGCTCTGGGCCCTCTCCCCATTGGGAGGTCAAGCTGCGCTGAGAGTTATTGAGATCGTTCCAGGGACACATTCAAAGCCATGGGAATACCAATACCTCGATGTGATGTCCTTTTAACGTGTCCGCTCGCCAACTTCATCAGCCGAAATGTATCTTCAGCCCTCGATCGTCGGTGCCTTTAATGCAGCACTGGCCAGTCCTGGCTCTATAAAGTAAAAACGCAAGCATGGATGCTTTCGGCAATCTAAAGATACCAATGTTGGAGTCTTGCTTGAAGAATGGCATCAAGCCCGGCTTGGACGGTTGGGTTGATGCAACCGCCACAAGTGGGTGTACATTTGCGTCCATCAACGGGCTCCCTTTTCGAGGCAACACAAAGGCGAATCATACTTTCAATCTGGAAACTTCCTACACATACTCAGACTGCTCTGTCAATCACACCTTGGCAAGTCCAGGCTCGGGCTACTGGCAGTGGAGCGACCGTATCAGAAATGAGACTTTGATTAACAACGGAATGACTCTAGCTTTGTCTATGCCTGATGTTACAGCAAAATTTAACAATCGATCCGAACACCTTATCTTTGAGTCCATCACCGAAAATGCAAAAACTCAGGCGAACTGCTCCCTCTCCCAAACATACGTGGAGACGGAGGTATTCTGCCATTACGCAGATTGTAGCGTAAAGCGCGTCCGCAACTCGACTTCGCCTCACAACGCAACCTATCTCTTACCTCTACATGGCCGATGGGGATACAATGTTCCCTACTGTGCCGATGGCTTTTCGGAGTTCTTGCGAGGCTTGCTCGGCTCAACCATGTTCATGTCGATATATGGGAGCACTTGGCGGGCACAACCTTACTCAACGCCAATAGAGTATTACATGACCAACCCCGACTCGCCTTACTCGGCCTATATCTCTACATCAGGGGATTGGCGCGGGGCAGACATCTATCCAATCGGGGATGATCTATTCTCCGATCGATTTTCACAGCTCTGGAACACGTATTGGCTTTGCATCATTGCGCCCGAAGCCATTATGGGGGCCCTTGAATGGACAAACAATAGCTCATTGGACTACAACATTGTGAATACAATAGGAACAATGACGCCCGATGTCCTCCAACTACGCAGCCACAAGGGCTGGCTTACCATCCTCATCGTCGCCAGTCTAGTCATGCTCGGCGCCAGTATCGCGAACGTGATCGTCAGCCTACTACAAACACGGCCGGACATCTTGGAGCGCGTAAGCATTCTCGCAAAGGATAGCCCTCACACTGTCGCTACCTTCCGAGGCCATGCTCAAGAGTCTGACACAGAGGTGAAGCTGAGGGATGTGCGCCTCTCACTGCGAGACATTGGGACCAAGGGGAGTAGCTATTCAGCGGTCAAGACTGTTGATGACGATGCGTCGACGTAATAAACACTTTGTATGGATATGGACTAATATTGGTATTGCTGTGTTGCAGCGTAATTGTGTTGATTCTGGATTTGATCAAACTACTTTATCATCTTCGAGAAATCGTAACACATGTACCACAGCATGGAAAACCACAACACTCCGCAGATAGCATAATATCCTCGTCATAAATGCGTGCTCAAACTCCAGCAACCCGAAAACCCTTGTAGCAGGGAGTATGACGACCTTCCCTTCCAGACCAGGCCATGCCATGACGTGCAACGAACGCGCAGGGCCCAAAGCCACACACAACACCATAACCAAGTAACGCAACATAATCGGCCCCGGCTGCAAATTGTTACCACCATATCCCCGAATCCCGGGGATGGCGGGCCGATTTTTAGTGAGCGGAAGGGCAGTGTGGGAGCAGGAGTCAGCTCTCCTGGCATCCGGTGGGTGCGGAGAGATGCGTTCAAAGGGAAGTTTGATCACGGGCGGATTAATCTTGGGTTTCTATACTCGTCGATTCAGCATGCGCTTCGTTCTTCCTCGCTCGCTGCTATGCACAGCTCTCACCGCGCCTTCTCATCATCAATCTGCCTCCTCAGCTCGTCCAGCGCCTCCTGCCTCCTCATCAAATGACTCTCCAACCCCTCGACCTGCTCCTTGACCGTATCAATCTCCTCCCGGATCCCGCCTAGCCCCTTGACCGCCCCACCATTACCATCCTCGTTATCCAGCTCCCGGAGCTGGTTGCGCTTGTAATCCAACAGCGACTCTAACTCCCTTTTCACCAGCGCAGGTGTCGAGTCTTTACTACGTCCATGCCGCCTGTTCTCAGCCTCCTTCTCCACATCCGCAATCTTGGATTCCAGCTCCTTCAGCTGCTTCTTCAGCCGCACTTCCTCCCAGTCCTCCGTCGTCCGGCCGCCGAAATCCGTGCCCTTGGCACGAGCACCGTAGTTCGCAGCGCGATCCCCAACACCCAAGCGCGTGAGATACGCGTCGCCGAACTTCTGCTTGCGGCCTGTAGCCGTACTCTCATCGTTGGACGTGGCCCAGCGATTCTGTCCCGGGTTCGAGACATCGTAATCGATATGGGCTTTCTCGAAGCTGGAGCGCAGCGACGGCGGCACGGAGCGGGGGACGCGGTATCCCTCGCTGCGCTGGTTGAGGATGTGCAGGAACGCGAGCGTAGCGTCTTTCCCCACACTCTCGCGCGCCTTGGGGTTGACAAGGTTCCACGCGAACCTGACATCCGAGTCGGGCACGTTATCGAGGCTGTCGAACAGGCCCGCCAGCGCGTCGAAGGAGATATTGCCGTGCCCATCGCGGTTCGCCGTGTAGATCTCCTCGTACTTCGCTTTGTCGGACGGTGACATGTACCAATCGAACCCGTCGCGCAGCCCCACCGCATCGTCGTCGTCGTCCTCGATGGTCTCGAATGCCTGCCCGCCCCCGCTCAGCGCCCGTGTGGCTTGCACAAGGTGCGCCTTGCTCTCCGGCACCAGCCAGTCCGGCAAGGATTGCGGCACGTCCGATGACACCCCGTTGATCAGGTCGAAGATCAGCCGCATGGCCACGCAGAACTCTTCGAAGTCGAGCTTGCCGTCGTTGTCCACGTCTGCGAGGTCCCACACCCGCTCTAGCTGGTCGTCGCGCAGGTGCGAGTTCTTGAGCACGGGGGCGGCTTGCGCCCCGTCCAGGTGCGTGCCGCCATTGGAGAGCGAGCTGAAGATCTCCCAGTACTTTTCGATTTCGTCTTGTTCGATGCGGTTTGGTGGCATGCTGGGCGGCGTTGTGTGAGCGTGTTGCCCGGATGGGGAGAGCGCGGAGGTTGAAGTGCGCGTTGGGCGCAACCCCGGGGAGCTGCGGAGTGGGACAGGGGACGGGCAAGTGACGTGGGCCGCAACCCAACACAGCCACCACAGCCACAATCCCTGTAAGGAGACAAGCAGCTGATTGATTTACAACATCACCAATGACAGTATCGTGACAGTACAATCTCAAATTAATATGTAGTCTCCGTCATTATCTGTACAGTCGATGCCAAAATCTCAATGCATAAAAACTCCGACCCTGCAGATCCCCCCACAGGTTTTCCTATATAATGCGCCGAACAAGGGAGCGACTATTTGCAAATTCACGTTGCAGTTCCGTCGAGGAGACATGGCCCAATATACAGCAAAAAACACCACAAAATGCAAACATCTATCGTCCACACTGCACCACGCTCTAGCCCATCATGGCCAGCTCGCTGTCGATGGTCTGGTTGAGGAAGATCTTGCGCTCACCGCTCAGCTGCGTCTGCAGCCTCTGCTCCGCGAGCGCCACGAGCTGCTTCTTGGTCATCGAGTCCAGGTCGCCCTCGCGCAGGCACGTTCGGACCACCTCGACAATGGTTGCGTCGCTGGGGCCGTTCATCATGCTCTGGAAGTTGACTGTGCTGCCGGGTCGCGATTGGCCATAGCCGAGAGGGCTGCGCCCACGGACCGGCGGCGTCGAGGCCATGAGATTGTCTGAGCTCTGGAAGCCACCCACGCTGGGACGATTGCCGTAAGGAGACGCGTCGTACTGGTCACTCATGCCGCCCATAGACATGAGACGGCTCTGGTGAGGGTTCTGTTGAGGGTGGTCCTGGTAGCGCGACAAGTTCGAGTATGTCGACTGGCGAGTCTGCATACCCTGGTATGGGCCAGGCGACTGCGGCGGCATGTGCGAGATGTGGTGCATATTCGACATGATGGTCGACGCAGGCTTGACCGAAGAGTAGACCGATTGCATGTCGTTCATCTCGTATGTGTCATCCTCATACGCGCTGAACCCGCCCTTCTCCGAGCTCTGTCCCGGGAGGCCACGACGTCCAGGAAGCTCGTTGCGCTCAGCGTACTCGTCCCATCGCATCATTGGAATAGACTTGGGGTCGAAGCCCTCATCCTCAGTAAGCACAGCCTTCTTCTGGCCCTTCTCGCCAATGACAACACGTGTGTTACCCCACGAGAAGTCGTCTTGCTTCCAGAACGAGTAGAGAGGCAGCACCAGAGAGTAGATGGGGAAAGCCATCAGGTAGATAAGCATCCATCCAATGTGTTGCCACTGACGCTTGATGATGAAAATCAGAGCCTGCAGACCGTACACACCAGCAAGCATGATGATTGAGATCATGGGGAATTGCCCAGTGCCAGATGTGACGCTGTAAATCAGGTACACAAGGTAGGCGCAGATCGAAGGCAGGGCGAGGGTACCGAACAGATCGATGAAGACGACGAAACGCATAGAGAAACAGCAGAAACCACAGAGGTCCGAGATGAAGACCAATTCAGCCAAGTTGTGGATGGTCGAGTTGATCCAGCGACGTCTCTGCGAAAGCAGAATGCTCCATGTGTCGGGCGCAGCTGTCAATGCGTAGGCGTCGGGAACAAACTTGAAGGTCGTGGTGGGGAAGTGCTTCAACATGAGCGTCGTCAGGTAACGATCCTCTCCAAGAGAGAGCAGGTTCTTCTTGTGCAACGTGTCAACAACGCAGTCAGCGTAGTCCTTGATGATCTTGTCAGAGATGATAAGAGGTTTTCCCTTGTCAGCTGTTCGCAGACGGTACATGCAGAAACTAGCTCAGTCAGTAAAGAGTAAATCACGTCGAGGGGAGAACTTACCATCCGGGCAAACAGGTGACACTGCCGAACAAACTCTCGAAGGCCTTGGCGAGATGATGGGAAATGTAGTACTCGTAGACCTGAATCATAGTCCACCACGACTTGTCTTCGTTCTCAAGACTGGTCTCACCACAGATACCGGCGATCTTGGAATCATTGGCGCAGGCTGCTACAAGACGGTTCAGACTATCGGGCCTGACCATGGTATCGGCGTCGACCATGAGCATGTACTCGTAAAGCTCAGGATCCACACCGATGATGTTGTTGATTTGGTGGAACATTTCCAGTTCGAGAGGGTTCATCTGGGCGCGGTGGTGGACACGGTTGAGGAAGCTCATGAGCAGAATCTGAGAGTCACGCTTACCACGGTTACCAGGCTTGCTCTTGGACTGCTCAGACTCCTTGCCCATCTTGACGATGACAATGTAGGGAACAACGTTGCCCTCGAACTCGTAGAGACCAGAGTAGACCTTGCCATAGTTGAGCTGCTGGCTGCCTTCACCGACAGACCAGAACGGAAGAGCGGGAGGATCAACCTTAGGGTCGACACCGAGGATATCCAGAACAATCTTGGGCGTAGGGCGATCGTTACCGCCTCCAACAATCATACCGTCGCAAACAACACAAATGAGCTTGCGTTTGTTGTCGTAAGCAAGAGCAGTCAGCGAGTCGAGACCCTTTCGGATATGCTCCTCTCCTTCGGTGTAAGCAGGTACGTGGCAGATGACGAACTTATCCTGGTTGGCTGGGCGCTTGCGAGATCCGAGTTGCAGCGCGGCCAAGAACTTGATGACAATGACCGAGCAAAGAATGATGGTGACTGCGAGCAGGATGTAGTCGTTCACTCGGCACTTGGCAGTCTTGCGGAAGTCAGTCTTTCCAATGTAGAAGGTATTCTTCAGACACTGAAGGTTGTACGACTGAGCGGTTGTGTTGAGTTGGTTCTCGAATTCCTCCTTGAGGTCGGATCCAGCGTTGTTCTTGACAAGGTCGACTAGCTTCTGGTCGAGGAACTGGTATTCAGCGCCATCATTGTTTGTGGCAAGAGTCTTGAAGTAATCCGTCAGGTCATAAACATCATCACCAAAAGTGAACCACATGTGGTTCTCGTTTTCACCTTGGTCTCTGATCTTCTTGGTGTCCCAGACAAGGTCACCCTTGCGCATCTCCTTCATAGCAGGCAGGAAAACGCTGGGGTACCAGTCGTCCTTCTTCAGAGCAGCACTATCAGCCATGTTGGTCATCTGACCAGACTTGTGAACACCCAAAGGATTGGTAATCGTGGTGTTGGAAGTCAGGAACAGCTGGCGATTGCGTGTGTTATCGGTGATCAGGTTAGGGCAGGCAAGGTACAGCGGCGGCATGATGTAAGGATCCATATCCGCACCAGCGAAATCGATCATGTTAGCCCGGGTTGTCTCAGTGTTTGAATCACTGTGCTGCTTTTTCCAGAAAGATGAGAGGTCGTAGACCACACCATGATGGCTGACGTAGAAATCGTTCTGGCCTTGATGGGTGCTGACTTCCTGTCGATCCCAAACCTTGAGTTTGTTGGGGCAGAGGAGTTTACCGAACGCGACAATGTAGAAAACGATGACTCCGTTGAGCAGGAGGATCAAGAAGACCAGCACGAACTTTTCTCTCCAAGCCATACGAACGTCCGGTCGCTTCATGCGGCCAATCCACTTCAAGAGAGGCGAGGGGATCCAGAAAGTTACAGCCCAGACGAAAGCAATCCACATGCGTCTGGTCGTTGTGATGGGCATCTCAGTTACCATGGAGTTGCCACCGGTCTCTGCATCGTAGTAGGTCACGCCCTTCGACTCGTCACCCTTGGTGCCAAGTCCGTAATCACCCATCGTGGCCATGGGCATGGTGTTGGTAGTTGGTGCGATAGATTTCGCGTCTGCGGGTAGTGCCAGGCTGGGTGTACTCTGGAAAGGGTTTTGAGGCTGCTGCTCTGGCAGAGGCGGGAAGAAGCCGCTTCCTGCCATGCTGGATGGTGCTTGTGGAGGGTAGCCACTCTCAAGACCACCGGCTCCGACCATGCCTCCCAGCATGCCGGCATTCAAGCCCTGGTTGCCGTTCATCTGCTCGAGTTGGGACTCAGCCTCCCACCATGTGCCCTCCCGCATCCAAATGCGCTCGTTGCCGACAACGATCTCGCCGTTGCTCCAACCGCGCTGTAGCGTCCAGTTTGTGATACCGTCTTTGCCGTCCATGCAGCCAAGAGCAGCATAACGCTCGTAGAACTCATGCACGTCAAAGTCGGCGGTGAACTCAAGGTGTCGGTTCCTGCGGTTGGCCCATTCTGGCAGACGCCACTCGCGCAACTGACGTGAAACGACGCCAGCCTGCCAGGTGGTGTGCGGGTCTTGCGAGACAGAGCTGGGGACTACGTCTGTGGGGTGAATAGCCAGCTGGAACCAGACTCTGCTGCTGGCTACGGTCATGGGTAGATCGAGGCGGTTGTGCTTGCCCAGCACAATACCACCCTGCGGCACGGGATAGAGAATTTTCCTGACAAAGTTGTCCTCCTCAGCGTCGACTGCAATCTTGTCCAGAACAACCTCACGCCTCTCAAACTCGGCTTCCTGTTCACGGAGCGCGGCACCCTCGATGCCTAGCTCAGCCTCACAGGTTTGTACAGCGTCCTTCATGCTCTCAAGCACAGAAACACCGGCTGGCGCAATCTGCACGCCATCGGCCTTCATCTCTGCATTGATACCCTCGGTGTCATCGAAAACGGTTCGCAGAGCGATAGCCTTGCCAAGGGCACGGCTAGGGATCTCAACTATGGTGATGTTGACCACATCCATTCCATCGTCCTCCGAGTTGGGAGTTGCGATGCCGGGCTGGCTGCCGTCGCTGTCATTCGACGAGAACCCGGCGCGGGCCTTCCTAATGTCATTTTTGATGGTGGCATTGGCTTGTGCGACAACGAAGTCCACGATGGCCTCGTAGATACCGCCAATGGCGATCTCCCGCTCGTTGGACCCAAGCTGCTGCTTGAACATGTCTGGGGAGATGTCGAGAAGCGAGCCACAGTCCTGGCAAGCTGCGTCCAGCTTATCCTCGTCAAGGAAGTAGTCGAGGGTGTTGCCGAGCTTCAGCAGAGCAGCCAGGGAACTAATCACATCGCGAAGCTTTTGCCCCTTGATGCCAATGGCCTTGAGATTCGTGCGGAAGTCCTCGGCGGCGGCAGCATCGTCGGCATCGGGCAAGAAAGCAGGGGGATCGTATGTGCCCGACCTGTTCAAAAGGGAGTATTTGTCGAGAGACTGGATATCGAGGATGTCTCGCTCTTGCTTGCTTGCTGAGCTCGAGTTCAGGTAGTAGAAGACATCGAAGGCGCGGTTGCCAGCGTGAGCGGGGATCTGGAGAAGACCCTGTCTTGTGTCAAGCCCTGCAGTGGAAAGCTTGATCTCTGCGCCCCTGCACTCGCCCAGAACATCGATTGTGAAGACGGCAGCGAGCGCTGAGTAGCGCGGCGCAGAGGGATTTTGTGGTGTGACGCAGTGCGTGAAAGGCTTCAGCGCCTCGAGAGCGACATAGAAGCTGTCGGGCAGGGAAACGGGCAGTCCGGAGATTGTGGGTGCGAACAGCGAGGGAGCCGACTCGTGGAGGGAGCTGGAACAGCAGGTCAGTTCGCCGCACGCATAGCTGGTACTAAGAATTGAAGCTCACCTCAACACCAGAGTGCCGTCCTCAACTCGTCGACGAGCGTGCTCGTATGCCTTGCGTACAAGGTCGAGGTCGACTGTGCCGCCAATGCGGCCATTCTCCATGGTCTTCGCGTTGACCCATGTGTTGACCACCAGACTCGTGCTGGGCTCCAGGTTGAATGGCTGGCCATGCTGGAAGGAAGAGTTGAGGGTGTTCAAGAGCGTCGTAACAGAAACCTGCTGGGAAGCAGCTGCGGACCCCCGTGGTGCGTTGTTCGACACAGTCGAATAGACCGACATGCGCGACGAGTTACCAACGAAGCTCATGTTGGGCAGCCGCGTGTAGGTCGCCCCTTCCAAGCTAGTTGTATGATAGGACCCTCACGGTTGAGGCAATGCGGTCGTAGACCACAGCAAGAATGTAGCGAGCGTCAGCCGCGAGCGAGTGTGCGTCTCCTTGCCCTTGATGGCTGGATGGCGTCCTACTGTCGCGGATTTAGGGGGCGGCGTAGCCTTGCACTGGGTGTAACGAGGGTAGTATTAAACGATAGTGGGGAAGAAAGAAGAATCACACGCACTCAGCGACAGGACTCGTCGCACGCAGATACAGAGAAGTGGTAATGCGTGTTGGCTACAGGACGACTTTCTCCATTCCTCCAACACGCTGGGGGGCTGCACTTCGTCCCGCTTGGGCATGGCGCCGCTGTATTGTTAGACCCGTTTAGCGTCCTCGTAACAGGGCTCGCTCGCACCCTGGGCTGCAGAAGTCGATGCTCTAACCCAATGCCTGAGCTTCGGGACATGGATGGCAGGTCTTGCTCTCGTCGCCACTAAGAGCTCAGGCCTTCGTCCGATTGATCGATTCGCGCGCTGGAGCAAGCCTCTTTATTTTTAGCCTCTCCTTTTTCTACGCTGCGGCTCTTTTGAGAAGGCTGCCCACCCCTCAACATTCACACGTCGTCACGGACACGACTGCGCACAGTGAGGAGCATCCGGTGGACGTTTCTGGCAGCCTTCTTTCGAGTGAGGCCTTCCACACAATCACTATACGATGGGCGATCGACTCCACTTGGAGTCCTGCGCATCCGCGAGCGGCGGGAGAAGCAAGCTTTAATTGAGGCGCTAATCACAATGTCCACCGGCCTCCCTCTCATCTTGTCACGTAAATTGTCAGGCGAATGCATAGATATTTGGCCACCGCCGCCCACTCACGCCTCAGCAATTTGAGAATGCTGCACAGGCGACCTGACCCTGACGTCAAGGATGGCTGATGATCATGGTGGTCACGGCTGGCTGCTACCTCGGAACGCCGTTTCATGCTGGTCGTTCAATACGGATGGGTGCACTCCACAATGGCTCCGTCCGTATTGCCCCATTTAATGCTAAAATCATGCGCGCACTGCCTCTGGGTCTCAGTCTTTTCTCTGCAGCTGAAGTGAGCAGTACGAGCAGCTGATCGCGGCCGTTGCCAAACATTACATAGAGGCTGCAGTCGTGATTGGTCGCGCTGCTCATTGTTTGTGTTGACGGTCTCGGCAAGAGGAGAGAACGCGCAATCGATACGCATCTAGCGCTACTTTCCCTTCCCCAGCCATACCGGCCAAGGATTTACGCCAGGCCGTTGGCTCAGAGGCGAAAGCGGGACGGAGGATGCCCGCAGCCCTGGGAGAAGACACAGAGTTTTGAGACACAGAGGTAACAGCGGTCGGAAACGCTCTGCTGTCGAGTCACCCTGCCATGCAGCGCTCGTGCCGTATGAGTGTCGTGGAGCATCCTTGCCCACTGCACTGGCTGGATTTGTCGGCGCCGTTGGCCAGCAGCTGCTGCGTGCTCTGAGGGCGCATCAATGTTGATATTCAGTGCGGGAATAGGGAGCATTAGCGCGTAATAGGGGCTGTCGTATTTTACTCTAAACATAGGAGTGGTCAGAACGCGAGCGGCGGCGAAGGCGAGGCTAGTCTGTCCAAGCATCACCCCTAGGTTTGCTGTCTAATGCTGCCAGAGGCTCTTCAGCTGTGCCTTTGTGTATTTTCCTTCGTTTAGGACCTCTTACCACACTCGTTGTAATAATTGAATCTACTGCACGACGTAGCAGCCCGCACTGAGCGTGTTGCTTCTCTGCATTCCATCCGGTGCGCGTCCACATACCGCCGCCCCAACATCCAGCAGAGCCCGTTCGCGCGAAGCAGCATCGGCCGCTGCCACACAACACCACTCGCTCGACAGTCCTACGGGACGAGTCTTTAATCACCACCATGGCGTCGAACCCATTGGCTCAGCCCTCGTTGGCGCTGCTGCCCCAGCACCAGCAGTCCGACACAGGCCTGACATCGGCGCTCGCCAGTCGTTTCCATGCACACATGCCCTCTGCGACGCTCTCGTCGCACGCCATCATCTCGCTCAACACATATACAGACCCCAGCCGAGGAGTGGACGGTGGCGAGGATGGCAGCGCTGTACAGGCCGCCAAAGATCTCGCCGGCAGGGCCTACATGCGTCTGGGACAGCGATCTGAGGACCAGGCCATCGTATTCTTGTGAGTGGTCACAGTATTGGCAGCTGGACAGTCCAAATAGCTAATGAGTGCAGGGGTGAGACTGGCTCTGGAAAGACCACGATCCGCGGACACATGCTGAGGCATCTGCTTTCGTACTCTGCTACGCCGCTCTCGAAGAAGATTGAGTGTGCCAACTTTGTCTTCGAGGCATTCACGACCACAAAGTCGCTCACTACGCCCTCTGCCTCCAAGTCTGGGCTTATGCTCGAGCTCCAGTACAACACCTCGACCTCGAACCACGCGACCCTGCTGGGTGCACAGTACCTTGCACACCGAATCGAACGGAGCAGACTTGCCTCCGTGCCCACCGGAGAGCGCAACTACCACGTCCTCTACTATCTTCTCTCGGGTACCAGTCTTGCTGAGAAGAAGCACTTGTACCTTGATAATGCTGGAAACGAGGCTGCGGGCACCCGCACATCGCTCAGTGCAAACAAGAGATGGCGATATCTCGGTCACCCCACACAGCTGAAGGTCGGCATCGATGATGCAGCTGGCTTCCAGGAGTTCAAGACTGCTCTCCGCAAACTCGAGTTTGGCAAGGACAGCATTGCCGGAATCTGTGAGATCATGGCAACCATTTTGCACATTGGACAGCTCGAGTTTGAGACGGGTCAGTCGACCACACCCTCTGCCGACGACAGTGGCGGTTACTCGCACGAGGGTGGTGAAACCATCACCGTTGTGAAAAACAAGGATTGCTTGGTACCAATCGCTCAATTCCTGGGTGTGACCATCAGCGATCTTGAGGAGAGCCTGCGCTACAAGTCGAAGACATTGTACCGAGAGCGCGTCACAGTCATGCTGGACCCTAAGGGTGCCCGCGCAAACGCCGACGAACTTGCCCGCTCGCTTTACTCCCTTCTCGTGTCTTTCGTCATCGAGCAGAGCAACTCAAGGATCTCTAGCTCCAATGATCAGCTCACCAACACAGTCAACCTTGTGGATTTCCCTGGATTTGCCATCTCATCTGGCACAGGATCTTCCCTAGACCAGCTTCTCAACAATGCTGCAAATGAGTCGCTCATGACGTTCTGTCAGGAGAGCTTCTTCCAGCGCCAGATCCAGGAGATGGAAGCGGAGGAGATCAGCCTGCCCCCTCTCCAGTTCTACGACAGCTCTGAAGCCAAGATTGGTCTCCTCAAGACAGGCAATGGTCTCTTGAGCATTCTCGATGACCAGATGCGTCGCGGCAAGACAGACATGCAGTTCCTTGAGGCTGTCCGTAAGCGATTTGACGGAAAGAACCAGTCCATCCTCCCTGGCAGCTTGACTGTTGTCCAGCCTGGCAGTAACTTCCCTACTCCCAACACCTCGCCTTCTTTTACTGTTCGTCACTATGCTGGCGACGTTGACTACAGCGTTGAGGGCCTCATGGAGGAGAACGCAGACACTATCTCGGGTAACATGATGCAGTTGCTGCAGTCTTCCCAGTCACCCTTCGTCCAGCAACTGTTCGGCCAGGATGTTCTGCAAAAGATCTCTCATCCCAAGGAAAAGTCGGCGATCATTCAGGCATCCGTCAGCTCCAAGCCTACGCGCATGCCTAGCATGGCCCGCCGTAATAAGGAGAAGACTAGTCGATTCGGTCGTCAATTGAACGTTTTCGACGAAGAGGTTGTCAGCGACACTGAGAGCACCGTTTCAGGGCCTAGGAAAGACCCTTCGAAGGCGAAGCAGACCGGAGCTGCCGGTCAGTTTGTCAGCTCACTGAAAATCATTGAGAACCAGCTGCGCAAAGCAAACCCGTACTTTGTGTTCTGTTTGAAGCCGAACGACCGTCGTATTGCGAACCAGTTCGACAGCAGATGTGTTCGTCAACAGCTGCAAGCCTACAGCATTCCCGAACTCAGCCAACGACTTCGTGTGGCCGACTACAGTATTTTCATGCCTTTTGCGGAGTTCCTTGGTCACGCACAAACCGACACAGCCATCGTCGGTAGCGACAGGGAGAAGGTGGAGATGGTTCTGGACAGCAGGCCTTGGCGAGAGAACGAGGTTCGCGTCGGTACTACCGGTGTTTTCTTGAGCGAGAGATGCTGGCTCGAAATCGCCAACATTGCAGATATGCCACCAACCGCCCGCGGCTACACAGATTCGCAGGACAACCTGTTGACTCCTGACGCGGGCCGATCTTACGGTGACGCCCGTGCAGGTCTGTTGTCAACACCTGGAGGAGGCGAATACTACAATGATAAGGGAGGGAACTATTTCGGCAGCAGGGACGTTGATGCCCGTTCTGAGGCTCCCTCTGGCGTCACAGGAGATATGTTCCACGGCCTGGAGCAACACAATGTCATTGACGAGAAGGCAGCTGACTCCAAATTGGAGGAGGTTGATGTGGCCCCTGTCTCTGGAAGTCGCAAGCGATGGGTGTTCCTCGTGTACATGTTCACGTGGTTCGTTCCTGATTTCTTGATCCGCGTTATTGGACGGATACCGCGTCAAGATGTGCGTATGGCGTGGCGAGAGAAGCTCGCCATCAACATGATGATTTGGCTCAGCTGTGCCTCCGTCATTTTCCTCATGATCGGCTTTCCTATGGTGATTTGTCCCACCCAGCACGTCTACTCTACCGCTGAGTTGACGTCCTACAACGGCCAGGATGGTGCTGCGTCTTACATCGGTATCCGTGGTATTGTCTACAACCTTGGCGACTTCATTCCTGTTCACTATCCCAGTATCGTTCCCGAAAAGATGCTTGAGAGATACGCTGGAAAGGATGCTACCAACCTCTTCCCCGTTCAGGTCTCAGCTCTTTGCGCTGGCAAGGATGGCAGCATCGCCCCAGGCGTTCAGTTGAACTACAGAAACAACAACTACACGGAAACAGCCAGCAATCTTATCAGTACCACGGACCAGAATGCCAAGTACCACGATTTCCGCTGGTTCACCAATGACTCCCGTCCGGATTGGTGGTATGAGCAGCAGGTCTTCCTGAAGGCTAATTACATGAAGGGCCGTATAGGATACAGCCCTACTTACCTGAAGACTCTGGCCTCTAAGCAAAACGCAATTGCCTACATGAACGGCAAGGTCTACGATATGACAGATTATGCTGCTGGAGGCCGCACTGTGCTTTACCCCCCTGGCGAGGAGCAATCTGCCGACCCTGTGGATGTCAACTTTATGGAGGACAGTATCGTCGATATCTTCCGTGTTCAGGCTGGCAAGGACATCAGCAAGTACTGGGAAAACCTCAAGCTGGACCCCACTGTGAAGAACAACATGTTGACCTGCCTCGACAATCTCTTCTACGTTGGAAATCTGGACACAAGAAGCTCCGCCAGGTGTCTGTTCGCGAAGTACTTCCTCCTCGCCATCTCCATCCTCCTGGTCAGTGTTATCGGTTTCAAGTTCTTTGCTGCTCTGCAATTCGGTGGCAAGACAATGCCTGAGAACATCGACAAATTCATCATCGCTACGGTCCCAGCTTATACCGAGGACGAAGAGTCTCTTCACCGTGCTATCGACTCCGCCGCCCGTATGAAGTATGACGACAAGCGCAAACTCCTCGTCATCATCTGCGATGGTATGATTATCGGTCAGGGTAACGACAAGCCCACCCCTCGCATCGTCCTCGACATTCTCGGTGTACCTGAGGCTACCGATCCGGACCCACTCAGCTTCGAGAGTTTGGGCGAGGGTATGAAGCAACACAACATGGGCAAGTGCTACTCAGGTCTGTACGAGGTGCAAGGTCATATTGTGCCTTTCTTGGTTGTTGTCAAGGTCGGCAAGCCTTCCGAGGTGTCCAAGCCCGGGAACCGTGGAAAGCGTGATTCTCAGATTGTTTTGATGAGGTTCTTGAACCGCGTTCACTACAATCTTCCCATGAGTCCCCTCGAACTGGAGATGCACCACCAAATCAGGAACATCATCGGTGTCAACCCCACGTTCTACGAGTTCTTGCTCCAGATTGACGCCGATACCTCCGTCGCGCCTGACTCAGCTACTCGTTTCGTCGCAGCCTTCTTGAACGACACTCGCCTCATCGCTATTTGCGGTGAGACTGCTCTGTCGAACGCCAAGTCTTCGTTCACCACCATGATGCAGGTTTACGAATACTTCATCTCTCACAACCTGACCAAGGCCTTCGAAAGTTTGTTCGGTTCCGTCACCTGTCTTCCTGGTTGTTTCACCATGTACCGCATCCGCGCCGCCGAGACTGGCAAGCCTCTCTTCGTCAGCAAGGAGGTTGTCGAGGCTTACCAGGAGATTCGCGTCGATACGCTGCACACGAAGAACTTGCTGCACCTCGGTGAAGATCGTTACCTGACGACATTGCTTATCAAGTTCCACTCGAAGTACAAGACCAAGTACACCATGCGTGCCAAGGCCTGGACAGTGGCGCCTGATAGCTGGTCTGTCTTCATGTCTCAACGTCGTCGATGGATCAACTCCACAGTACACAACCTTGTCGAGCTCATTCCCCTTCAGCAACTCTGTGGTTTCTGCTGTTTCAGTATGCGCTTCATTGTCTTCATGGATTTGATCTCGACTATTGTACAGCCTGTCATCATTGTCTACATCGGATACCTCATCTACTCGCTGGTCTGGACTCCTGACATCGTGCCCGTCACGGCCTTCATTCTGTTAGGAGCCATCTATGGTCTGCAAGCCGTCATCTTCATTGTCCGTCGCAAGTGGGAGATGATTGGTTGGATGCTGATTTATATTGTCGCCACTCCTGTCTTTGCCTTTGGTCTTCCCCTGTACGCTTTCTGGCACATGGACGATTTCTCCTGGGGTAACACTCGTGTTGTCACTGGTGAGGCAGGTCAGAAGGTCGTGGTCTCAGACGAGGGCAAGTTCGACCCTGCCAGCATCCCCAAGAAGAGGTGGGAGGAATACCAGGCCGAGATGTGGGAGCAGCACAGCATGCGCGACGACCAGTCCGTCATGTCAGGCTACACCTATGCCACCAAGCGACCATTTGGTGCTGGCTCCGTTGTCGGCGGCTCTGAATACGGCGGTATGCCGCCATCCAGGCCCATGTCCCATCTCGGCATACCCAGCTTTGGCAACCACTCGCGCATGAGCCTGGCTCCCAGCGGCTATGGAGGCGATAGCATGGAAATGGCGCATCTGCCCGGCGACGAGGAGATCATGAATCAGATCAAGGTCATCCTCGCCAACTCGGACCTGATGACCGTCACCAAGAAGTCTGTCAAGCAGCAGCTGGAGCAAATGTAAGTCCCCCCCACAACACCCCGTCCCAGCATATCGCACAGTCAACTAACCCTCCCACCAGCTTCGGATGCGACCTCACTCTCAAGAAGGCCTTTATCGGCGAGGCTGTCGAACAACTGCTCGTCAACGGCCAAATGCATTGAGCATCCCTGCTTCATCACCCTTCCCCCCAATGACATGGTGACGGCCTGTCTACGCTTCACGACTCTGTTCAGCCCCGCAAAACAAGTGCAGGGCATGTGTCTCAAAACCATCATAGTTACTATTTAATTCTGCTCAAGCAAGCAAAGTGCGTTCATTTTCTGGGTTTCAGGCACCGGTGGCCCGGTGCGCGGCGTTCTTTCTTGTTACATATTTGCATTTGGTCGCAGCTAGGTAGTGTGTCCTATTGTCGCATGAGAAGGGTAAAATACGGACGCAGGATTTTGGTGTAAGAATCTAGAAAGGTTGTGATTTTGAAATGTGTGTGCCAGTGTGCGTTTGTCCTGTGCATGTGATTCGATATGATATCGTTGTTGAGAATGTATGCTTATTACACAAAAAATCTACCACATATGCAACCAACAAAAGAAAACCAGAAAACGCTCACTCACATGCCAATGCATCCATGCAATCACTCACTCACTCATGCTTCCCCTTCCCCTTCCCGCCCTTCTTATCACATACCTTATGGAAATCGCGATGCTTCTTGGCGCCCTTCCCAATCATCTTCCTGAAATCCTTGAACCGGCAACTCGCTCCGGGCCCATCCTGGCACGAGGGAATCGGGCGCGGCGCGGTGTTGGCAATGAAGCGGATGAAGTCGCCGGGGCCGTCGCCGTCAACAGCACCGCGGTCGCACGTCATCAGTTCCATGCCCACATGGCCGAGGAAGGGGATCAGATCTGCCATGCGCCAGGCGCGGGTCCACTGGAGAAACGTATGTTAGCAGACGTGGTCTAGGAGTTCTGGCAAAGGGGCAGGGGGAAAGCTTACGTTGATGTGGTCGGTGGGGAACTCCTCCGCCGCGGCGGACGACGAGTTGAACAGCCCGAGCGCCGTGGCGATGAAAGGCGGGACCTCGCGATGCGTGAAGCCCAGGAAGAAGCGCTGGTCCTCGGGCCACGCGTCGCCAGGATGGTGCCGCTTCTGGATGTTGCGGAAGAGTTCGGACTGGGTTTCCAGCCAGGGGAACCCGAGGTACGGGGACAGCGGGTTCATGGGCCCAACCATGTAGGCGTATTTCAGGTCCCAGCTGTACTCGTACGCCATCCATTCCGCGTCGGTGAAGACGCTGCAGATCTCGGACCGCTTCCCTGTGATGGCGGATTCGTAGCCGCATAGCTGCTGTAGCCCGACTACGTCGAAGGGCTCGAGCTCGAAGGGCATGTAGGGTCGTAGGCGCTGGGCGACGCTTTTGCCGTAGGTGTCGATGAATTTGTTTTGCTCTTTTGTGCCGGGGGCTTTGGAGAAGTTCTCGCAGGACTTGTGGGGGATGAGGGATTCCATGCTGCCGTTGACGTTCTGGGTGACGCGGACGATTTCGATGGTGTCGTTCTGCGGGAACGAGGTGATGAGGTTCTTCGCCGTGTCAAAGGTGCGCGACTTCTTGTCGGCGAGGATGCGCTGCGTTCTGGGGACGAGGTCCGGGTAGCGTTCGAGCAGGTGCTTGCCTACGTTGGCGGCGTCGACGGCCCCAGAGGGCGTCAGTTCCTCCAGCTTGTCTTCCAGCACGGGCGACTGCCATTTCGCCATGAAGGCTAAGGGCCCGGTCCAGGCCCCATCGCGGTGCTTCTCGAGTTTCCAGAGGAAGGGCTTGATGAACTCGTCGTATTCGTCGTCGTTGGAGTAGATGGCTCCATGTCGCACGATGTAGGACGCCGCCGTGACATTGCAGCCGGGGGGAGGGGAGTGTTCGAGGCCGAAGCCGACGGCGTCGAAGTACGGCGAGATGCCTGGGAGGTGCAGGAGCGGGTCGAATTTGTAGCCCTGCGAATGCTGGGCGGGTTGGATCGGTATCTGCGATTGAGAGTCGCTCGAGAGGTATGTCGGGACGGCGAGAGCCAAAGCCGGGGTGGCCAGCAACACTTTCGACAACATGCTGAAATCACGCACGGCGTAACGAATGCTGACGGAACAAATGGATCAATTGGGCCTGTCGCAACAAGCTGAAGACGGAAAAAAGCGCTGCCATCTTCTTTTTCTTTGTATCTAGGCTTCCATGACGTCAGGGTCCCCGTCCCTGGCTGGAGCTAAACAAGGGAATGACCCGCGTGCCCGTCATGTTAGCCGCTGAAGCGACTTCTTGGATCGAAATGTCGTGCGCTTATCGTGAATTGGCGGTTTTGTGATTGCTGGGCATGCGGTCGTGCATTGTGCCTGACTGCCCCGGAGGTTTGTCGATGATCCATGGTTCTATGACAAGGATGTGTGGTGACCGCAGTTCCCTGGCTTTGTGAGTGGATGGCAAATTAGCGTCCCCAGAAAAGCATCCAACTCTTCGGGCCCTTCTGACAACCACTTCATAGAACCAAGTACGTTCGAGCGAATTTGCGACAGATGAGGGCTTTCCTTTGGTAAACATAGCAACGCAATTTCCATGGCGTATTTTGTTGGTATATGGAGTCAGATGAAGTTCCCCTACCTCAGAACAGTATAATCAGTACACTTGAACAGATGCCTGACTCTGCAAATAAATGATCAAATATTCTCGATTGGGTATCAAAACACAGAGTACCTCCCGTCTCATGCGCCAATGCCTCAGAACGCCAAAGAAAACACCGTATACGACACACCGTCTAATACGGTATGGAGCTCGGCATAAACACATCCTCCCACACTGGCGCACTCCCTGACATACTCTGCATCTTGGGCACGTACGGCGCAGACGTGACCATATTCCCCATATCGACGAACAAATCCTGGCGCGTAGGCTGCGTCCACTCGCCCTGCATGACGATGCCCGAGTCGATGCTGTCCAGTGCCTTTGACTCAGGCGAAAGATCTGGTTGCGGTGGGAGTGGGAACGCGGACCACGGAGCTGGCGCAGGCGCTAGGGAGGCATCGAATGCGGTCTGCGCGAACAGATTTGCTTGCACCATCTCCCCTGGCTCGGGAGTAGGCGTCATCCAGCTGTCGCTCGCCATGGACATGTCTATATCCACGAAGCCCAGGCCTACGGGGACTAGGTTTTCGCCTGCCCAGGGTTGACTGTTGAGGTAGCTCATGTCTTCCACAGTAGGGAGAGGATCATGACAACCGAAGGGCGCAGAGGGTGTTTGCGGTGTCCCGCCTCGCGAGAACGGAAAGCCGTCTTGTTCAATCTCTGGTGTGTAGCGCAGATCTGGCTCTGGGCTGGGCGTGTATGCATAGCATTCATCTACGATCTGGCTGTGGTAGGTGGGTAGGGGGTTAAGTTTGGGAACGCCAGACATGGCTGCAGCTTGCTGGCTCATCTTGACTGCGGTGCGGAAATCGATATGCGAGGGTGCACGCATTATGCTTCGGGGTCTGGAAGATGAGACACTCCGTGTGGATGCAAAATTGGACGATGAAGGAAGAACACCGGGTGTGCCGAAGCGCTTAGGTGTGACAAAGGGCTTCTTGTTGGAGAGCGTTCGATAATTGTTGTCTGTTGTGCGGCGTGTGGAGCGTGGATCGCACTTTATGCCTTTGCTGATACAGCGGGAGCATGATGGAAGCTACCTTTGTCAGCATGGAGGATGCGATGGCGCTGTCAGTCGACTCACAGCTTTGTCGCACCGTGTCTTTGCTTTCGCGCAAGTGACGCATGCAATTGCTCTTCTGGATGGGTCTCTGGCATAGGGGTTGGGCGATGAGAATGATCCAGCTGAGGAAGAAAGATTCGGCGTGTTGTTTGACGGAACTGGCTTGATGTTGGATCCGGATTCCATTGCTAAAGAGCGTGGTGGTATTGTGAAAGACTTTTCTAGACACAAGAAGCCTGTTCTTTCGTGCCGTGTACTTTATCAAACAAGACAGTGAATGAATGTGTAGTTCGAACTGTATTCTATGCAGGTCATCTTGGACTCCGGGTCTCGTGGGTGATATACCATCTACGGCGAGAGGTTGCCGGGCTTGGCGCATATCGTGGGGTCGATGAGTAGGCCGCCCGGTGCAGTTGTCGACAAGGCACTAGGCCCCAGTGTGCATGACCTGTTCGGTAAACAAGTGAATAGCATCGCGACGAGGAGAGGATCGCGGCTGTGGCGCTGTCGAACCAGTCTGTAACTTGGCTCCAGAGCACTCGAGTACGCCTGAGGTTTGCAGAAGTCCGAAGGAACTAGGTCAGACTGCTGTACTAGACGCAGTTCGAAGTAGCTGTGCAAGTTTCAAGTGTCCGGATAGGCAGGGGTGCGTCCTGCATGCTTACAGGTACCTTCAGTGTTGATGACGATCGAAGCTTGATCACACTAGACGGCCGGAGTTAATGCAAGGCATTGAGGCTCAAACTTGGTGAAGAACGGTGCGATCAGCTGCAGGGATATGGTGTACATGTCCGTAGCGAGGCCGTGCTGGCCTCTATTGCCGAGAACTGATCTGGCAGACATGGACTGCTGAACTAGACGCGCACCGAGTATACACGAAACATTTCGATCAAATTCGTTCAGAACAATTGCAAAAAGTCGACATGTTAAATTGTGGAAGAGAGGGAACGGTACAACTGGTTGTGGTGTTGATGTGGGGCCCACCAGCTCTAAATCTGTTTTTGGAAAGAAGACTGGGGTGCCCCTGGAAGCCTGCAAAGTGGATAGACCTATCACCCTAGAAAGCCATATAGGTCATCGCTATTACTCAGTCAGCAGTCCAGAAAATGTCGCGTGGTGCACTGGCCTGTCGTCGGGCCAGTTCAAGCCCAGAATACCGGGAGTCATGCATCAAGTCCGGCCAAATTTGACCAGGTAGTAACCGTCTTGCCGAAGCCTCACTGCCCACAAGAATACAGTATGACAGAGAAACGCGATGTACTCGCCCTGACATC
This sequence comes from Epicoccum sorghinum, assembly GCA_020272525.1. Taxonomy (NCBI): domain Eukaryota; kingdom Fungi; phylum Ascomycota; class Dothideomycetes; order Pleosporales; family Didymellaceae; genus Epicoccum; species Epicoccum sorghinum. The sequence continues at coordinate 567,975 of VXJJ01000012.1, forward strand.
TGAAACGCGGACATCGGTAGTAGTACATGACCTACGCCCATTTGTTCAGATATGGAGTTTCTACCAAATACTGAGGTCTTGTGTGATTTGTTGTGGGCGCCAGATGTTCAACAGAAGCAACAGAATGATTAATACATGTGATTTCACTCGCACATTGATCTCACGACAGAAAAAACCTAATAATGTACGAGCTGTTCCGCAGTCTCAGAGACAAGAATTGGGATACACACACTGAAGCTCACACAGAGGTCTGTGTGGCGTGTGATGGACGGAGAGTTCTCTTTGTTCGATGATCCCCAAGTACTTGTATGTGATTGCGTCATCATTGACGGAGCGGACGAGATGATAGCATAGCGCAACAGAACAACTCTCAGATTTTCGGATAATGGTGCAGGGTGGATCAGTGGAACAAGCTCTGCAAAGCGTGCAGCACTGCCTCAGGATTACTTGGTCGGCGTTCGGGAACTCGGTGATGCACTTCGGGGACCGCCTGGAGACGCGTCGTCAAGTAGCTACACGACCACAAGGCACGGGTCACAGAGCTCAGATGTATGGCAATGATGAAGAAAACAATGCCGCGAGGTTTCAAGTGACTTTCGATGCTAGAGAGCGTGGACGTCGTGATTAAGATTGGTCTCGTGCTTCGCGCCCTCTAGTGCGCATTCGCCTAATTGCGTCAGGGCTTTCTATCCGTGCAATTCATCTTTGTCTCCAGCCTTTGCATCGATATTTTAATTTCACTACTTTTAGGCGGTCTTTCGAGAGGGTTTGCACAATGAGTGTAGATGATATTTGCGAGTTGGATCCTACTGTCTTCTTGGCAGCGAAAGATCATCCAGAGAGATCCGCCAATCCGCCAGATCTGCTTATCCTGAACCAACCGATCACCGACTTCGCTACCTTCTCACGGTTATGGAAGCACAGTCAGTATCGCATATGTGCCGATGGAGGCGCAAATAGGTTGCACGATATGTTTATAGGTGACCTTGAGAGCCAGAGAGAAAAATTTGTAAGCCAAAATTTACATGCAGGCAGAATCATGCACTGAGGTTGAATAGCTTCCGAGTATCATCCATGGTGACCTCGACTCCTTGCGCGACGACGTGCGTGCGTACTATGAGTCGCACGGCGTCGAAGTACTAAGAGATGGCGACCAATACAGCACAGACTTCGGCAAGACAATGTCGAAGATTTCTGAGAGAGACAAGGCGACATCACAGAAAGATGTACTGATTCTCGGTACCCTAGCAGGCCGCGTGGATCAAGGTCTTGGGCTGTTGCACGAGATGACGAGAGAGGAGAACAAGCATCCCAACCTACGCCTGTGGCTGTTTTCAGAGTCCAGTCTTTCGATCATCCTCAGGAGTAAAAAGACGATCGTTCGTAATCTCCAGTCTAGCAAGCTTTTCACAGAGAACTTAGGCCTCGTCCCTGTATATGGCCCTGCGACGATCAGCACAGCCGGACTGGAGTGGGACGTGAAGGACTGGTTCACGCAGATAGGTGGCCAAGTCAGCACCAGCAACCACGTAAAGGCGGACGAGGTCCAAATCGAGACAGATGGACCAATCCTGTTCACAATCGAACGAGCACCATTGTTGTAGAACGAACGGTGAAGGTAGCGACGCTCGGCTCTCCTACCTATTCAACAGATGTCAGCACGGATGCACCATCCGAAGTTCGATCATCGACCGATAAGGCCAGCACATGCCCACAATCTACCTGTTTTGAGGCTGAAGGGCCGGTTTTTCGCTGCTCGTAACTACAAATTTACGAGCAGGCCAGATCGACAGGGGACAGCTGAACGCTATCACGCGGAGCGTGTCCTTTGAGCTTTGCAAGTGCCGCAGACGCAGACGAAGAGATAACGCTTGCCAGATCGCCAGAAGCATCATTTCGGCTTTCATGGAGCCGTCTCTGCAGCACTGCGGCTTCTGAAGAACAAGAGCAGCGGCTCATGCAAAGCTGACGCTTTCGATATTGCGGGAGTCTGTGCACGCACTTCGGGTTGGTGTTTCGATCAATCGTAGATTAGCGGGTGTCCTCCGGACGGGCGCTTCTGTGCCTGAGCTGCAACTTTAAACAAGGAAAATAGTGAGCTACAGGAGCGCCGTGGCTGTTTCTCAATGCCTTTATGCGACGGTCCGCACGCTGCTATGGATTACGTTGTCTTTGAGGATGAGAATGTCTCTTGTCTCTGATGATTTTCTCGTCGCACGGCGCGGTAGCTTCGGACAGGCACATGCATTCAGCAAGCTCGCGCTCCATCAGTCTAGGCGAGCATGCACCAATTTAACTATGCTTGATGCGGGTGCAGCCCACTTCCTTGAGAAAGTGAATAGGCTGCTGATTGGTTGGCCCACGCACGTTTACCCGTTGCTCGGGTCCTCTCTATCAACACGAGTTCTACCGTTGTTCCCTTGAATAGCTACCCAACAAAAGTGGTGGGCACTGCCTTCTTTTTACATCCACCTCGCTCGCTCGTTAGAACAGAACCGCATGGAATAATCATCCTCACTCGCTTCACCACGCGCGGCCTTGCGCGTCTCGCAGCTACGTCTACGCGTCCTCTCATGTTAAGGTAGTACCCTGGTTACATACTCGGTCCAAGCTTCCATCAGCGAGCGCCTCTGTGGGACGACTCGAACACCGCATATTGGAGCCGATTGCGTCCTGCCAGAGTCACCATTACATCCGCCTGTTCGTGCACTCGCCAGTGTACTGAAGCAATAAGAAAGGGATTTCGACAGCATTGCCAGCCGTGAGCTCGAAGAGTGTTGTGGGGAAGAAAAGGGCCGAAGCTCAGGAATGAAAGATTGGTACTCATGATGATCCCACCACAAAAGGTTGTGTCGCGCCCCGCGTCACGAGGCTCACTGGCAAGGGAAGCAGGAGACATCGAGCAAGCAGGACGATCCAGTGCCAAATTACTTGCAGAGAGGGAGAGTTCCTTGCTGCAAGCTGCCAACACAGATGCAGCAGCTTCTCATTCGACTACAACTATCCCAATGCGCGCAACAGAGTCTGGAGATGACGCGCATTCCCCCATCGAGTCGGCATCCGCAAGTCCACTGTCTCAGACAGGCCAGTTGTCCTCTGGCTCGCAATCGCCATCATCCTCATTGAAGCTGGCGCGATCATCTACGAATAGCGAAGGAACAGTCAAGTCAGATGAGTCGAAATCCAGCGGAGATGCGATCAGTCCTTCATTTCAGAACGCGCCTGCAGGCCAGACGCCACATCAGAAACGCACTCTCCTCAAGCCTCCACATCAACATTCAACACGAGCCCGACCCCAAAGCTCTCAGGATCTTGCTGGAAATAGCGCCCGCTCAGTCTCCAGTCCGCTGACAATGCAGGATCTTGGCAGTGACTACACTAGATACTTCAACCCTTATTTCGCTGGTGCAAGGAGCGTATCGTCGGACAAACTTGCTTCTCGGTCGGTGCCAGTGTCTGGCGCAACCACGCCGATGGCTACAGTGTATCCAGCAAACCCATTTTTGACGCCGAACATCACACCTACTGCTTCGACAACTAAGATCAACGTTCTCTATGACGCAGAGAAGAACGCTTCTCTGATTGACGATCGACTCGCTGCACCTTACGAAGAGAAGGGCGTGGCATCGTGGCCATTGATCGGTGATGAACCTGAATCGGATGACGATATGCATATGCCACAACCAGACGACGATATCAAGTACAGGGCGGCACTGAAAGACCATTTCAATCGAGAAAACATTGCTTCAACTATCGGTCTCATCATCATGGTTGCGGGGCTGTCCATGGTGTTCTTTGGACTTCCCGTTCTCTCAGCTTTGGGCGTCATCGACTATAACTCGATCTACCAGACACCCTTGGATCAGATGCCACAATATTCAAAACCGGAGCCCTGGGCCATAGTCAACGATAAGAAGTATCCGTTACTCCAGAATATGCGAAGAGGTTTGATTGACCCAGACACGCCCAAGTCCGTCATGACAAAGAAGGGTCAATTTGGCGACGAGTATGAGCTCGTGTTTAGCGATGAGTTCAACGACAACAACCGCACCTTCTACGAGGGTGATGATCCATTTTGGTTCGCTCCCGACATCTGGTATGGTGCTACAAAGGATTTGGAGTGGTACGACCCAGATGCTGTTACTACTTGGGAAGGCACGTTAGAGCTGCGGCTCGACAAGTTCCCTAATCATGGTGTGAACTTCCGATCCGGTATGCTCAACAGCTGGAACCACCTATGCTTCAAAGGTGGAATCTTTGAAGTCTCGGTCTCTCTCCCCGGTCCAGCTGGCGTGCCGGGCATGTGGCCTGGTGCATGGACAATGGGCAACCTTGGTCGACCAGGGTATCTTGCTACTACTGACGGCTTGTGGCCTTACACGTACCAAGCTTGCGACGTGGGTATAACGCCTAACCAGTCCTCGTACGACGGTCTCTCCAATCTTCCTGGCCAACGTCTTAGCTCGTGCACTTGTCCCGGCGAAGACCACCCAACTCCTGGTACCGGTCGTGGCGCTCCAGAGATCGACATCATTGAAGTGGGCGCAACTTATCCGCCACACAACATGCCAATTGCAACACAATCCTATCAGGTTGCTCCTTTCGACATCTGGTGGTACCCTAATTACGAATTCACTGCATTCCCTGACTACAGCCTGAGTTGGCCCAACGGCTACACTGGCGGCCCATATCAGCAGGCCCTCTCTGCAACCACCAACTTGAATAGAGACTGGTTCGACGGCCAGCAATACCAACGCTATTCCTTCGAGTATGTGCCCGGAGAAGGCAAGGATGCGTACATCAGTTGGCAAGTTGGTGACCAGCAGATGTTCATGTTAGACGGGCGCGCCATTGGACCAAATGGTAACATTCAGGCGCGTCAGATCAGCGAGGAGCCAATGAGTATTATCCTTAACCTCGGTATCAGTGACTCTTGGACTTGGATCGATTGGCAGAACTTGACGTTCCCCGCAGTCATGCGGATTGACTATGTCAGGTGGTACCAGAAGAAAGACGAGGAGCATCTAGTCACTTGCGATCCACCAGGATTCGAAACGACAAAGTATATCAAGGACCATATCAAGGCATATACGAATCCTAATCTGACCGTAAGTTCGCAAACACGCCATGGTGAAAGCAATCAGCTAACGAGAAGCAGCATTGGGATGAGGCGGGCTTCCCATGGCCCAAGCACAAGCTGAACACTAATAACTGTAAAGCTTGATATCGCGTTCGCACGTTGCTTTTCCGCTTTGACGTATGCATTTCAGCCAGGTGTTTATGGTGTTTGTAGACTGGGGCTACAAAGTACATAGTAATAGTCTCAGACAAAAGGATGATGGCGTTGTTGGGAAGATCTAGGTGGGTAAAAGATCACGTCTGATTTGATGCGACATGTAACGATAAAGACAAATGTAATGTATATCTTATTCTGATGAATATGGCTAGACGCCTGTGATGCCTTTGCTCAATTCCTTCACCCGATTGTGCCATTGATCCGAGTAGTTCTAGCTCTACATCTACTAACGGCTGCTATAACAAGAGTCTTGCTCGGTAGATATCGATGGGACAGGCCATGCTGCCATTTTAGGCATAAGACTGTTTCAGTAAGGGCGTTGGGGGACCTTTTGTGCTCAGGCAGTAGGGAACTTAACCCCGTTTACGATTAACTCCATTAAATGTATTTCTTCCACATCGCGAATCTGGAATTTTCGTAATGTACATATTCTTACCATCGCAGATCCAAACCTCGTAGGAGGAACGTCTCAAAACCGAGCAAGTAGTGTGGTTCTCTCCTCCTAACCCTGTCCCTCCTCCTTGTTCACCAGAGGATCTTCCGATGACGAGTGATGGGTAAGCTTGGCACTCAAGAGGTGCCTTCTTGGCTACTGGACTCGAATCAATCAAGTTCGACAGAGTCAAATGGCGCCAGGTCTACGACCAACTGCACCAGGCCACCACCCAATGGTGCCATCACCCGACCGATTCGACACTCAGAAGAGGCTTTATTTGCAGTTGTAGGTTACCAGAGTCACACAATCTGTGTTGGCGGTAACTCTGGACAGAGGCACTTGGCTGGTAAAAGGCCAAAATCGACGCGTTCATACACGATAATATCGCTTTGCTTGCCTTTAGTTGCAACTATGAGCACATAATCCAGTCGTTCGTTATTTTTTACAGTTTACCTTTCGCAATCCCAAGAACGATGCAAAGAGAGCATGGCGGAAGAGGGTCTGTATGTGCATCAACATGACATGGCATACTGATCTGCATGACGTCGCAACAGAAGAGTCAGGCATAGCATACCGCGACTGTATCCCTCATTGAATACGCCAATATCACCGAGAATTCGCAATCTTTGCGATATAGGTCGTTGCAATCCACCAATGGCAATAGGCTGATCCGGAATATTGGTCAGGTCTGGTCATGGAGTATCTGGATTTTTTGTTAGACTCTGCTTTATTCCAGCATGATATGACTTATCTAAGCGCAACTCGCCTATGTCGAATTAGGCTGGGAGAGTGTGATTGAACCAACGTATCCCTGAACCATGTACCGACCTCGCCGTTCGTCGTTCTATGCGGACAAAGAACCGAAGCTGTGACCCACGTAATTGTGTTGCAGTAACCTCAGGCCATGGCAGCACTCAATTAAGCCTCCCCATAGCTTGTTACTTGCAGTATCGCTCACCATGATTGCTTGCCGGTACCACTTTCAGCGTCAGACGATGATATCGATGAACGAAGAGGTATATTTGTCTTGTCTCAAACATCGATAGAATCTTCCACAAGAACACTCCGATGAAGGTCACCCAGCCCTGACGTTCCTAGACCAATTTCATCTTGCCGCATCTCAGGCGAACTGCCCAGGCACCATCGACCGCAATTATAGTGAAGAATGAGAAAACCAGACTCCCGCCAAAGACGAGGCTATGATAAGTCCATGCATCTCCCACATTCAAATCTGCGACCTGGCAAACAATAGCCCACGGCAGTACATACAGTATGTTCGAAGCGAGAGATTGGTACAAATACCACCTGGGCTGCGTCGACACCAGTATCGCCGCAAGCTGTGTCGAAACGCCGTAGAGGATGTAGCACCAATCAATAGTGCGCCACATACGCGCTGCGATCTTTGAAACTTCGTCTGAGCCCGAGAGGTAGCGAGCAAAGGGTCGCGCGCCGAAGAACGACATCAAAAGACAGAGCGGGATCTCGAAGATCAGCACAATGCAGACAGAGTACAGAGCCCACCTGACAATGTGCCATAAATGGGGAGACGAAAGTCGCGGGTATACAGCACTGACGTCCGACAGAGTTGCGCGTACTTGTCCCCAAGAATGGCCAACGAAAGTGAGCGTGGTGGCTTCCAGCGCTGACACAGGGACCATTACGAGCCCCCATCGAATCGTGGTGAAGACGCCCCATGCCGTTGCATAGTCACTGCCCAGACCTACGATACCATGCACAAGCCAGAGGTATAGTGCATTACGGATTGCAGATTCTGAGAAAAATATGAAGCCAGGCTTGAACAACGTACGGAGTGCTGGCAGCGACGGCCTGAGAGTGCTGTCCGTCACGTCGCTGTCAATCGTTGATCGTTTGCTGAAGCTCGTAGTGTAGACAAAGTACGCGAGGCCTAGAAATGCTGAAGTTAGATTGCAAGCAAGCGAGATACCAGCTTGGATGTTGACTGTAGGTGTGATACCTCCAATATGGAATGTCGAGATGAGCATAAAGTCGAGAATGATGTTGACAGCGAATTTAATCGAGCTGATAACAAGTGGCACATCAGGCTTGTCAAGCGCACGAGTCGAAGTGTTGACAGCATACTCGACCGCAGAGCTAAAAGCTGAGAATGCAGATATGCGAATGTAGGTGACGCTTACATCGCGCACTTCTGCTGGGACAAAGCCTTGCGCAAACGTCGAGGCGCCCCCGACAAACCCCAGACTCATGACGAACCCCAGAATCGATTGGAAGAGGATGAGTGTATAGGTGAGCTGTACCCGTTCATGGTATGTACGGTTACTCCTGTCACCAATAATGAGATATGCCGCCCGCGGCAGACCTTCATTCAGGACTTCTGCAACCACGCCGATGTACGTGTATGTGTCGGTCGTGACTACCATAGACGAGTCGATATTCGCCACCCATAATTTCGAGAGGGTGGCGTAGAGCGCCGGCAGCGCAAAGGCGCATAAGTTGAAAAGGAGAGCCCCAGAGTAGCTGGCCCCGTATTAGCTTGACATTCCACTTTGGGTAGTAGTCGTACGCGTTTCGATGAATTGATGGCTTCAGATCTGCCCATATCTGCTTTTTGATCGGCGCCTCATCTCCAGTGGCTGAGTCGCGCAGCACATTGCTATGGCCGTTCAACGAACCGTCAGATGAGTGCACGACGTGCAAAGGATCGCCTGACTTTGCAGGAAGCATTTCGTAGTCGTGGTGGTAAGTTCTCAAAATGAAGCGAGCCAGATATATTAAAGTTTCCATTGCTATTGTTTTTGGAAGACAATTGCTGAGCCAAGTGCCTGTCTTGGCGGTCCATGTTTGTCGGGGTGAAGGCAAGCGACGATAAGGAGCAAAGACAGAATTGGTGCAACATGCGGTTTGGCTTGCATGCAGCAGCAAGCGCAGCCATACAGATGGTTTGCTAGCATTTGCTGATTGGAAGGGTAGACAGTTGTGATGTCAGGTAGGCTCGCCCGTTATACTATTGGTGGGTATTGAAGACCGAGCTCGGTTATCGCAAAGCGTTGCATAACTGCACTGAGGGGAAGTTACCGTACAGCGTTCACAGCCGCCAGTAAGTAACCGTTCTTATCGATCGTCGGCAGCAATCTTAAGAAACTCTATACGCAATTATTGAACATTGACATTCAGGCTCCCGACTAGAGCTCAACCCTTTTCGGAGCCAAGTACTGGCGGAGTAGTACTGGACCGGGTGGCTGTTAGCAGATCTTTTCTGTCGTATGTTTCGACATCGTGTATGTAAACATCCTAAGCGCAGTTCAGCGCATGGGCGTTATGCTGAAGCAAATAACAGGGTAGATCCTTATGCTTATGCATGACATTCGGAGCTCGGCAATCTGTTTCAGATCTGGTCATGTTTGCTCGAATTTAATGTTTCCCTGACTCGTTCCTGACTCGAAGCAGATGATCACACTCGTATTTACAAATCCAATAATTGGGTATGAATGGTGAATTCTCTATCACTATGTGAATATCTAAAAACAAGAAGGGTATATACAAAAGCACTACAGTTGTACTCTAGTAGTTGTACTTGTAGCAAAGGGTCTCGCCGGTGGTATCAAGAACATCCCTGATCTTGACATCAGGCCTGAAGCTGTAGACGTTGATGCCAGTGTCGAGGGTCAGCTGGTTACCATCGACATCAGTGCCGGAGATGGTGGTGGTGCGAACACCCGAGTCCTGGTTTTGCCAGATGCGGAAGTTACGGTCGATAAAGCCGTGGTGCAGCCAGAAGACCTTGGACGAGTTAGCAATGGATTGAGTGAAATGGAATCGGAACAGCTTACAGGATCGGCAGGCGAGGCATAAACATCCTGCATGACCGCACCAACACCGTTGTGGCCCCAAGCGTGAGCACCACCTTCCGCGCAGCCAGCCATGTCAGCAAAAGTGCCACGAGAGTTGCAGGCGTCAACCATGGACTGGCCAGTGTTGATAGTCTTAGCGGAATCGCCGTTACGGGCGAGGCAGTGGGGCTGGTTGCCTGTGCCAGGGCCGACGTTGATGGCAAGGTTGGCGAATTGCTATATGTGAAGTCAGTCAGCCAGTCTCGAACGGTACATTTTCGAGATTACATACGCCATCCGTTACACAGGCACCACCGAGTCCAATGCCGCCGAACCAGTCGCTGGAGAAAATGGAAGACTGGCCAAATTTGCCGGCATATCTGGTCTCGTCAAACCATGGAAGAGGCGCCGTAAAACCGCATGTATCCCGAAGCTCCTGCTCGAATGTCCAAAGGAGGTACCTGTGCCAGAGCAAGAACTTCGCGTTGCTGTGAACCCTTGGTGTAAGAGTCTGATGCAGGGCAGTGAAATCCTCGTAGCGGCTCTTCGATGCTGAGAATTGACCTGATTGGGGCCTCTTCATCAAGCACTTGAGGGAGTCGACAAAGTTCTGCCTATCAGCTGTAGAGAGGGAGTCCCATTCTGTGCGAACGCGGACAGTGGAGCATGTAGCCCTCGCCTTGATCTTGGATCCGTAACCCCCCTTGAGAGGACTCAGGATACCGTTGATGCCGTCCTCAAGGCCATCGTGGACAGAATTGACGCCGTCCTCGAGGCCATCGTGAAGGTGGTCAATGCCATCTTCAACGCCGTTTTCAATCTGGTGAATCTTGTCGGTGATGTTCAGTCCAGCAAGAGCTTCCTCCAGAGTCAATGTGTGTCCAGCAGTTTTGGCGAATTCAGAAACGGGCAGCGCAGGGAAAAGAGGCGTCGCAGGAATCGAGCCCGTCAAATCGGATCCGTATTCTCTCTTCAGGGCGGCGCCCGAGACGAGGGATGCAGCCGAAAGGGCTGTGAAAGTTGAAAGATGCATGGTGTGCAGTGTGTAGTGAGTTGGACAACAATTAGAATTAGAGAAAGGCAATGGAGCGATCAGCGAGTGTGGGTCGGACCGTGGAGGTCTTCAAGGTCGGCAGGAGGTTGGGATCGCTGCTGAAGTTTCCATCACTGGGGCAGACCGACTCTTTTAACTTGATCGGCCCTGGCATCGACTGAGTAAAATGATAGGACTAGGTTGACCTAACCAGCCTACACGCACCCGACGCCAGTCCACGGACCATGCCGATGAAAACTGGGGTTAAGCTGCAACGTCGTATTGGCGGCAGAGGCGCCTGGCCAAGCAGGCAAGTGATAAGCTTTTCCGAGCGGTCGGCTATCCCATAACAGGATCGTGGCATACCCTCAGGGGTGATCGCCATTGGGACTTTGCGTTGTAGACATGCAATTGACAATTTCCGTAGCAGGGGTGAGGCTCACGTTACGAGGTTTCAAGGGTCTTTAGGATGCCACCAGCCTCCTTTCAGCCCCATCAAAAATCTTCCAAGCCGGGTTCCCGCGAGCAATTGCGCGCGACAGCGGCACGCCGTGTAAAAATAGTCGTACTGCGCGGAACAACTCTTGTGAAGCACGGAGTGATCGTGGAGACTCTCAATGCGACGCGATCATGTGCTGCAACGTGCTTGTAGTCCTGGACTGTCGTTAATGTTGAGATCGACCTCGCTGCTGGATGACCGTGTGACTTCACGAGCATGGACACAGCATTAGCTGAAGAGACAGCGGTCAAGCCGCCGCAGCGTACCTGCAGGCTGGAAACATCCGCCTCGTGTGGGATTGCGTCGTGCTGCCACTGTAATCACCCGGTGAACTTGTGGATCAGCATCCTGGACCCACATACTCCTTTCCATCTCGGCAGAATAAAGGGCCATCGACCCGCAGCTTGGTCTCATCTCGCCGAGTGCCATGAGTTATGCCTCGAGCCTGGCATTTGGTACTACACCTCACTTTGGAAGTTACTGCTGGCCATGATCATTTGTGCAAGTGTGGCGATTCATGATGATCGAGAACGGAGCAGATTGCAACGCTAATCTGGAAGTGCAAGAAGAGCATCTAGGCGTCGTTCGGCGTGATGGAGGAACTTGGAACGTTGTACCACTATCGCGATGGTGCTTACGCGTGTGCGAGTCCACAACGTCAAGGTGGTCGGGAAGGTTGGTGGGAGAAAGCATGGTTGGTGATTTGATGTTCTGCCAAGGAGGAAGGTAGGATACAGCTGGAGCACAGCATCGATAGCTCACAACGAACATGCACCCACGTGCGACGATGGCCTTGTACTACAAGACAGTTCCGAGCAGAGTTAAGTGAGTGTTGCGCTGGTGAGTACACGCAAGCTTCGAGAAGGGGTTCACGTGCGGCGATTCCCCAGAATTGTAAACCCTTACCGATGGCGCCAATCACCATCAGCTCTCCTCATGAGGACGAAGTTTGAAATGCAGTCAAGAGCTTACTATCCAGGTCACTGTGCTGCACTATGACCTGTTGTTATTGGAGCCTGTCGGACAAGTGCAGGCTGCCTCAGTCAACAGTCGCAACTGCAAGTCGTCCCGACCCCACTCATGGCGGCCATTGCGCGCGGTTGCCTGAGGGCCCGCGTACATTCAGGCAGTAAGAGTAGCTGCCGCAGGGCACCATCACCAGCGCTCGCCCTCACTCTTTGCAAGTCTCTAGCCCTCGACTTGAAAGCAATCAATCGCTACGATCAGCCAGATCGTCTTGTCCTCGTCTCGCGCGACAGTCCCGTGACAGCGCGTCATTGCGCGCTATCGAAACTTCCCCCGCATCGCGGAGGCGCCGTTTTCCTGTAGCATTTTCAATTATCTGTCGCCACATCCACCATGGCGGCTACACGGGAGGAGTCGCCATTGCGCAGCTCGCTAGGCATTGCTATGCGCACCGAGAATCAGTACAGCTATCGTCTTCCCACACCTCCGCGAGTCGTCGTGCCTCCACCAACGCTCTCCACCGAGATGCCTGGCCTTGTGATTGGGCCCGGGTCTGGGAACCTCGATATCAGCTTCCTCAAAGATATGGCTTTGGAGGACATTGTTCAGAAGAACACTTTAGTCGAGTGGGCATATGAGCGGCGGCGACAAGCGCAAATGATCTTGCCTTGGCTATACTTGGGTCCAATGATTGCGGCTAAGGACAAGGGGTTCATTGCCCGTGAAGGGATAACTATGGTGCTTGCAGTCCGGTCTCGCGACGGCAGTATGAGCGGTGCTTTACAAGCTGCATGCGACGCCGGCCTTGCTGTGGCCTCAGTCGAGGCCCCCACTTATTACGATCTCATCAGGCGCTTCAACGAAACAACAAGGCTTATCAACGAGCATGTCGCAGGGTTCCGTCAACACGCGTTGGAACAAACAGGCCAGCCTACGTTAGGGAAGGTCCTGGTATTTTGCGAGTCGGGCAATGAGAAATCAGCCGCTGTGGTTGCAGCGTATCTCATGGAGATTCTTGACAACTTCGATTACATCAAAGCAATGCAAGTTTGCCAGGCTCAACGATTCTGTGTAAATTTCGACGACACTATCAAGAACATGTTACGTTCTCAATGGGACATTATCCAGGCTGCACGTTCGGTTTCTGGCTTCAACGCACAGCATTTACAAGCGGACAGCTCCATTCTCGGCTTGCATCAAAATTCCTCGGGGTTGCAAGCTCCCGTAACAGTAAGGTCAAAGCGTTCCATCGAAGACACTCGTGACGACGACGATACCGAGATGGAGGATGGTCTTGACCCCTCTGATGCGCTCCGATTCCACGGGCGTGATAACACACCCTTCCAGAACTCGTAGTAGAGTTTGTGTGACAGCCAGATGGCAGCATATTCTTAAGAGGCGGCATTTTTATTTACGTGATACCCTGCATGGCGATTGGCGTTTGAAGAGGATCGACATGCACCCAGAGAGCAGCGAACAGCATGTACTGCTTACGAAACGCCGAAAGGCTGCTTCAGATTCCTGTGTAGCTGTAGTTTGCTGCAAAGGCAAAACGATATCATTTTGACTGTCCTTATCTTTTACACTTCTGAACATGTCGGCTTCCTGCTATCATTCCTCAGTGACTAGCGACCCTTCTTACTGTAAACTAGTACATTGGGTCGCGCCTGCCTTACCACGGTTGGGTCTACCTCGACCCACACGCATACACCGAACATACGAGTGCCACGATGCACAGGTAACCGTCGCTGCTGGCACGCATGCACAGGGAGTATAGACTTTTTCTGAAGACAAGTACGATCACCGTCACTCACATTCAATGTGTAGCTTTCCTCCAGGTGTTTCCTATACCAAGAACAAAGACGTGATGATCAACATCCTTCCCAATGATGGAAGTCACGAAGGGTCACCTGGTCTCCTCGACATGCCATGGCGCACGCCTAAACGTCCTGCTCCTTGAGCTTCAGGCTTCATTAGAGCATCCTTGGCCAGCATTTGTGGAATTATTATCGTACGCCAATATTGAGCATTCGCGTGTTTGCTACGACTGAGCATCAATCAGAGCAGACCAGGACCCTGCTCTGAACCCTATAGAAGCATTCAGGTTCGGTAACCATAGATCGCTCAGGTCTATCTCCAAAAATTCATCTATGGTCTGGTACTTAAGCTACATTTAAAGTCGGCTCAGCACCACTGGACTGGAATTGGTGTCCTGCGCCCCTTAGGATGCCGCGTAAAGTGTAAGTTCCTCTGGAAAACCATATTGCGAAACAACATCACCAAAACGAGTGATATCTGCTATCCCAATCATCTGGTATTTAACAATTGGGCAGGAGTTTCGGGATGAGCCCTGCGTGGATCGAGCGTCACGGTCGAGTCAACCATACCGACTCCAGAACCCTTCCGCCAGCAGCTTTTTCTTCGCTACCGATGGATCAACCAGCGGTGGCTGCAGCGAATAGTCAGACCGAGACATCATATGATACTGTGGATCTTACAGCATCAGATGAGAAGGATGTCGTCGAGATTGAACCCAAGAAGGAGCTAGACGAAGACTATACCACTGGGGACTACACCGATTACAACACTGATATCAACGAAGGCGACTATCATGAGGAAACGGATGAAGTCGATTATCAAGATGATGCAGACGCTAGACCTGAACATGGTGCCACCTCGTCTACCATAAAAGCCACGCAATATCGTTTCAACCTATACCATCCCAAAGACGGGCAAGTGGAAGACGAAGTACGAACCGAACACAAGCGACTGTATGACGCCGGACTAGTCCCAAGTTTCTTGAAGCGCAGTGACCTCTACCCCAAATGCATCAATATTCTCCAGGCTCGGGCAACGCTCAGGGAGCTTAATTGTGAAAAGGATGCAGTGATAGTCAAGCTCTCAAAAGTCGGCTACAGCTGCTCCGACCTTGAAGCTTTCGTCCTCTCGAAAATTTCTCAGATCATTCCCGAAGGAACGAAAGGCATTGAGACCTTGTGTCGAAACATATACAATCTCAGATGGCTGGTAAAGAGGCTCAGGTTCCTTCTAAGTAACGCCCAGAACGTCGCCGATGCTAAGAGATCCTTCCTTGATGGGGTCCATTCCCCAGGTCCAGCCGCGAGGAAGCCATGGCCCCCGCAGCTCGTGTTTACAGGTACCGGAGTCAAGGAGGGGAAACGAAAAAGGGACGATAAATGCTGGCCAGAGAGCAAAGGCAACGGCACCATCAAGAAACCACGCCCCTTTAAAAGCAAATTTTCCACTGCTCCACACAATCTTACCCCACTCAAGGGAACGTTCAGCAAAATTGCTCAGGCGACCCAAGATTAACGTCCTGAAGCAGAGAGCGGTGATCCTGATGCTCTCTTTGGAGAGTATCTCGATTGATCCCTCTCGGAGCTTTTAGGAGGATGCTGTTTCTCGAAAATTTCTTGTCTTCAAGTATCACGATAATCGAGAATTGCTTCTTGCAGGCTCCTCGAAAGATTGGAAAGGCTTTACTAAAATTGGGCGAGGTTGCCGTGCGTGACTGGCTCCAATTCTGTTTGTATTCTTTACGCGAATCGTCGATGTCTGTGCTCGCCGTAGAGCGACACAAAAACACTTCCAGAACACCCCTTACATACACACTTATGCGGTCGACGAGTCTTAACATAGCAAATAAAGACAAAATCGCAGTCTACACAACCGACCCGTCCACAATCTCAAAACATGCTTGCGTATTCATGAGTCTACAGATATCGTATCTCTAAAACATCACCCCTCAAGTTCTCTCCCTCCAACCCTACAGTCAGAACAGCATGCGTGCAGGATCAGTCTTCGCATCGTCACCCTTGTTGGGGCCGACTGGGCTAGTCGCAGCGAAGAAAAGCACCTTGATGGCGATCGCAAAGCCCGCATGCAGCGCCAGAACGACGATGAGCAGGATCTTGGAGGTCTTGGCCTCGGTGGTGGAGAGTACGGGGTACAGGTTCCTCAGCAAGAAAGTTGCAGAGAAAGCGAGGCCCAGGGCGACGAAGGTATAGTTAAGGACTGCGACATGTCAGCGTAAGAACGAACAACCTATGACACGCCACCGGGGTCGTAGCAGCGTTTACAGAGGAACTTACTTGAGATCGGACTCCAGCTCACCAACGCAACCGCAATCCACACCAAGTTCGCATACCCATACAAACAAGCACACTCCAACAGATTCGCAGATTCACTGCCATACCACTTCAGCACCCCCCAAAGCCCCACGGGCACAAGCCCCGTATACCCATACACCAGCCCCGCGGCACCACTCAACAACTTAAAATCATATGCAAAGTGATCCTTGCCCTGATGCGCAAGGTACTGGCTGATCGTTCCCGTCAAGAACAGAATCACGACGACCGTTGTAGCGATCCACACGGGACCGTAGAGATCGGGGTTCCCCTCCAACACGTCGAGGAAGTTGGCGCGCGGGTAGATGGTCGCGGTGCAGCGGCGCAGGACCTCGGAGGTGTCGACGTCGAAGGCTTGTGCGTAGAATGAGAGCGTCCAGAGGAGGTGTTTGCGGCTCCCGCTGCCGCTGGAGGCGGTTGCTGGGCCCGGGAGGAAGGACGAGTCGGGTTGGATCTTTGCGCCGCGCGAGGGGGTCGTTTCGAATGCTGGGCCGGTCAGTTTGGAAGCTTCCAACATAGACTGGATGGATACGTACTCGAGCTGTGGAATTCGAGGTCTTCTTGGAGATCGGTGTGGCCTAGGTCTCCCTGCGAGGTGTGAGCTGTTGCCTATCTTGCGGATTGATGGGACTGGAAGTTGTTGGGTTTGTTTACCTCTTGGTCGACGTCGACGACGACATCATAGCCTCTGTTTGCCATGGCTGTGTGATTGGAGCTCGGTGCTGGGTGAGCTTACTGGAGCTTCTACGTGCCAGGTTGCGCTTGCGCGTTGACGTTGCGCGTTGTTTCACAAGGGTCCAAGCTCTGATTGGCTGCGCGTCGACACTGCCTTTGGAGATGTGCTCTAGCTTGTCAGCTTCGATGAATCTTGAACACATTGATTTCTGTGTGATTGCAATGTCGAGTGATCGGATCTTGGGAAGTATATTCTGGTGTGTATTCATCTCCTAGAATTGTGGATTGGCTGCGGCTACGCCAACCGGAGCTCGAGTACTATATGAGTATGCCTGACCTGCACTATGTGGTTCGACAACAGCAATGTAAACGCTCGGCTAAGTCAATTGCATGTGTACTTACTTGGAAGGATTAACGGTCTTTTTTTAACTGCACCAGACAGATCTGGAGTCCGGTAGTTCAGAGCGTCTCCTGCATCTTGCTCAGTGTTTCGTCGGAGCTGGCAATGTAACATAGAATCACCTTTTGCTTTTGAAGAACAAACAGTTACAGCTTGAGATAGTTTATAGCTTGCTCTATTATCTAGTCGTTGCAACAATGCAAAACTAGGATGCCACATTGTAGTATGCAATGCTCCTACACTGCACAAATACATCTCATAAGTAAATCGGCACGCCCGTAAAAGTGGTCTGCAATGCTTCGTCCTGGATAATGTAAGAATCGAGGTCGCTGCCCGCCAGTTTCTTCACTCAATTGCCAAAGCCTCTGACATCCAGCACATCCTCTCTAGTCTCTACTTTTCAGAAGATGACTACCTACCTTCAGTCTACCCAAGCGAAATCAATCAGGTATCTTGGGATTCACAAGTCGCAATAAGCGTCCTCAAATCTCCTCCTAAACGATACTCTGCAGGCCCATAATGGATATCGCCAATACAGACAAAGAAGGACCTCCAGCGGTTGATGCTGGCACCGGAGCCGAGTCTTATTCGTAGAAAACGACAGAAGACATAGCACGCAGTCTCTGATAAAATGCAATTGGCTAGCAACAGGATGGAGAATCTCGTACTGGCCCCTGCGCTAAGGCACTAAGACACCCAACACTGCGCTCTGCTACGCTTACCTAAAGAACTGCAGGACGTGATCTACGCGTATGTCTATGGCAGTAGAGATTTGAACCTGCATGTCAAGCACGACAGAGGAATAAGGAAGTATGTCTTCGAAGACAGCGAAGCCTCATATGAGTACACCAAGAAAGGTACTTCTAGTGTCGTCCAGCTCTGACACAGACATGCCAGCAGTTGAGATGGACCTCGAAGCTGTATTTCGAATTGAATAAGCTCTGGATTAGCCATCATTTTTGACTTCATTTCAAAGATGAAGGCCCACAAGGCACGCAAGCGCTCGCTTGATTGACAGAAGCACTTCCCAGCGCCAAACGCGATGCTATCAAGAAGATACATTTGGCGATCACGGATAACATCACCGATTTGATCCATGCAATCTCAACATACTGGGGTATGATGCTCCCCCGCAACATCAACAGGTCTTGGCCTCATCAATACAGGGCATATCCGCTGGCTTCCATGAAGGGTTTGGAGAAAGTGACAATCTACGTCAGTCACAGCACTTAGTGGCAAACGTTCATTCCTGCTGCAATTGCTATGCTGGGTGTCTCTCCGGAGGTTGAGGTTGAGTTCAAATCGCGGGAAATGGTCTCTTGAGCCTCTTCTGCTCTCACAAGCGGAAGCAGAGTCCGGTAAGTTGATCCAGGGATATTTTGTCGAGACGATGATGTATCATCAGGCTGTCAAACCCCATCCGCCACTCTCAAACTACGGTAGAGTACTCGTGTAGATAGCAGTACAATGCAACAAGGCTTTCCGTATATCAGTGTTGGTAGCGTGTCCGGGATCTTGGGCACACTTGACAATGTTTTGACTTGCGGTTTCATTCTCTTCGAAAAGGTTGTTGAACAATCTAACTGCGCACGTAGCGTTTTCTGAATACGCAATTGCAGTGATGTGCTGATCACGACATGTGTCATCCTGGACATATTCTGGAAATATTCTCGAATCATCCTCGGACAGTAAAGCAGGTATCAGATTTGCTCATCACGGGCTCATCGGAAGCTTTACGGTATGTATCGCTTTCTCAATTCTAGCCCTTATTATCCCCAGTGACTTTGATCTGAGCCACACCTTCGACACAACGCTCGGCCGTCTCGTAGTAAGTCATGCGCGCCTTACAGAATGGATCGCAAATTTCGATACTGTTCTTTTACACTCTTCTGATTGTAATCTCCGAAATTGCTGAATGGCCACTCGGGGCTGACAAGGCCTAGTATTCCGCGCGTGAAATGGTCAAAACTGAGAGGTCTATACAAAACTTACGTCATTGTTCCGGAGACGGGTTGGGTCGCTGCCTGTTTGGGGCTTTCACTTGCTCAGGCTTTAGTCTGCGCTATTGCCTCCTGCTCTAGCAGACTTTCTTCCTCTTCGTGGGTCGAACACAACCTCCGCTACAACATTCGACGCACCACAGTTTCAGAGCTTTCGCTAAGGCACCTGGAGTATCGCACATCGAGTCGCGTTGTCTCCGCTTTCACTTAACGACAAGGCGTGATGGATTCTCATCGAGTCGAAAAAGGCAAACGCCCAGCCGCAAGTGACGCTGCCGCAGACGAGCCGTCACAGATGAAGAAACGCCAAAAGTCCCAGCAGGTAGGCCCTGAGGAGACGTAAGTGACTGACACTAAGTGCGACGGTTCCTGCTAACTCTTGCACCAAGCCATCAGCAACTCCAGTCGAGCGCTCTACTACGCTTGCCTCAAGAGCTACAGGACATCATCTACGGTTACGTATATGGCGGTCGAAAACTTCAACTCCATCTCCATATGCCGAAAGCTTTTCGTCTCGTGGATGACCAGGGTTGGTACGATGTTGACGCCGCCAACTTCGACCTTCCAGGCCTAGCAGGAACGTGCAAGCAACTCAGAGAGACTTCCAAGTTGTACCTTGAACTCAATGAGATTGATTGCGTCTCAGATTCAGGAAGCATGGCCTCCTTGAATCTCCGACCACTTGCTAGCTTCGCAAGTGCTCTTTCCGAAGCTCAGCGCAACTCTGTCAAATACTTCTGCTTTTCGCATCTGCTAAACATCACCGAATTCCTTGGGATGATGACGAAGTACTGGGACACGTATTACCTCTATGGCGGCCTCTATGGAGGCGACGCATTCGAATGTCCGCAAAAAAGACAAATCAGTATGTTTCCATTAGCTTGCATGAGGAGCTTGAAGCAGGTGGTGATATACGTACGAGAGGTTGGAGGAGGAGGACCGGAGCTGTTCATACCCACTGTAAGGGCCATGCTTGGCCTCTCTTCCGACGTCGTGATTGAGATCAAATTGCAGAGGCTCCGCAAGTGAAAGCAGAGTGTGGTATCTTGAGTCTGGGGGTCTTTTGACTAGGGCACAAGGGTTTTGAGATATCTAAACCACTGGTAATGAAGTAACTTCTTCGGTAGCGAAGAATACGAACCGAGAACGTAGTCGAAGTAGTGCAAGACACTTGACAACATGTATAATACAGCGCCTCTTACCATTCATACCCTTTTTTGCCAATTTTCTGACTTCATCCGAACAGTATCCTTGTTTTTCCAACCTCTCCTAGCATCTCGACTTTGCATCCTCCAATCAGCCATTGTGTAATCAACATTTCGGTGCAAATCTACTCACCTCTGACCTGCGGACGGAACCAATGAACAATATCTCTCCCTTGCCCAAAGCAGTACAAGCGCCCAGCATCCGAGCACGCCGCTGAAATCAGCACCTCACAGCAAAAGCGCACAAAACCGCAAGAACCTCGAACTGAGCCCACCAGACACTAACAACACCAAAACCAACCATTCCGCCTCCTCCAGCTCCCCCAAGGACTCCAAGACCTAACCTACACCCGTGAATACTCCCCTCGAACCCTGACCTTCCGCCACTCCCGCATCTCAGAAAATGGCTACACCTTCACCGACACCCAAGCCTGGCACGATCCTGCCAGCGGGAAATGTCATAAAATGCCAGCCCTATCCCGAACCTGCCGACAATCAACCGCGCTACATCTCGCAACTCTACCTCAAGCTCAACACGCTAGACTTTGGCAACTTCATCAGCTGTGTACCGGGCTGTGATCTTGAAGAGTTCAATTGAGGAGAAGTGGAGAGTTGATAGGACCAACGAGTAATGTAGACATTGGGAGAATCTTGTGTGTGTATCTACACCGTACCAACCAGCGTTGGAGGGCTCCAACTACAACACTGCCTTGTGCCTCCATGATATTTTGCCAAGTAGTAGTCAAGATTGACAAGGCGCCTTAGTTGTCTGATCAGCACCAATTGCAATTGTCTGAGTTGACACAATATGATCCTTGATTACAGTAACTATGGAACACAAAGTCTCTCTGTGATCATCATGTTACAGCGCGAACCAACATGTCACTCCTACTGAGATTCGAAGAGATAAAGGAAACTACGTTGTTGTATATCGAAACCGAGAAATGATCGTTATTTCGCCACACATTCCCTCCAACGCCATAAGCAAAAGGTATCTCAAAAGCACAAATAACAAGCAGCCTCAACGGCGAGGCAAATCTACATGGTCCGCCAAAAGTAGTTTGTGTAGAAGTGGCGCGAGAACTTGGGGTCGATATTGACGACGTGAACATCGCCCTTCGCTGCGTTCCGGATGACAGCCTTGTTGTACTGTCCTGTGGTAGGGTCTGCCTCGACATCGATTCCGAGCGTACGGTAGAGCTTGAGCTTCAGACTGCGGCGGTAGTCAGTATTTCGCGCTAGTTTTTACCCTCCTCGCAGGAGATTTTGCGCAAAAAAACTCACATAGTGGCATCCTCGCTCTCAGCCTTCTCCCTCTCACCACCCTCCACACCCTCGGCCTCCAAATCCGCTGCCACACCCGCGAGTCGTTCGCGCTCCTGCTGCAGTCGCTCCCCCTCGATCTCCAGATCGGAGGCCTGCTTTGCGATCTTGAACTTCTCGGTGTCGAGCTTCAGGATCTCGGCGGCGTGTGTTGTGGGGTTGTGCTGCGAGAGGGTGTGGTTGTGGTTTGCGCTCAGCGTCTGGTGGGTGCGCGAGAGCTGGGCTAAGGAGGATTTGAGGGATTGCAGGTGTTGTGACCGGAATTGGGAAAGCGTGGAGAGCGAGTCGTTGATTCGGAGGAGACTGGCTGTATCGTTGGCGATTTTAAAGTGAGAGGTGCATTGCGAGATGAGCTGGGCGTGGTTATCAGTAGATTGCGGAGAGGGTGTGGGAAGGGAGTTTGAGGCGTACTGCGGCGGGATCTTCGTCGAGAAGCATATTGGCGGCTGTGGCTTATTTGTGCGCGTGTTGTGTGGGATTTTGGTGGAGTTGCAGGTGTTTTTGCACGATAGATTGAAGTTGCAGATCGTGGTGAGTCGCGATGCAGCGCTGGTGTTGGGTTTCGGTTTGTTGTTTTGGCGGCCGTGCGCCCATGGCAACGGCGGGAGGACCGCGGCTTGCAGCTGCCGCCACACATCAGCAGAGCCACGAGGCGTACGTCACAGACCATCTTCACAAGACCGCCTCAGCTGTGCACCTGTGCGCTTTAGTAATCTCCGTGTCGCCGCCTCTGCACGTTAGGAACACCAAAAAAACAACACCGCAACATGTCGCCTTCGCTACCATGTAAGTTGCTCGCAGGCTCGAGGAATGCCTGGCTGGAGCTAATACAGTGTAGATGCCGCCGATGTAGAGTCGCCTCTGAAGCCCGACGAACTCCAAGTCCTACGCGCACAGTATGAGAAGGAAGGCGAATACGTCGGTCTCCAGACCAAGTTCAACTATGCCTGGGTACATTTACACATACAACGCTGCCCTCTCCGACGCATCAGATCAGCTAACACCAACCCAGGGTCTGATCAAGTCAAACGACCGTCCCGACCAGCAGGAAGGCGTGCGCCTGCTGTCCGACATTTTTCGAGGGTCGCGCGAGCGTCGCCGCGAGTGCCTCTACTATCTCGCTCTGGGAAACTACAAGCTGGGCAACTATGCGGAAGCCAGGAGATATAATGAGCTGCTGCTCGAGCTTGAGCCAGCGAATCTGCAAGCCGGCAGCTTGAAAGGACTCATTGATGAGAAGGTCGCGAAGGAAGGTCTTGTAGGGGCTGCGATCGTGGGAGGTATCGCGGTTGCTGCGGGGCTGGTGGGCACACTTTTACTGAAGTCTGGAAGGAGGAGGTAGATGACACGGGAGAAAGGCTGCAACGAACAACATCTATTGCGCGGCTCTGAAGGTATATATGTGTGATCATGATTTAGTTGCACAGGCGTTGGTGGGCTTTGGATATACGGAGCCTGAGCTTTTCACTTTTGGCTGAGACTGTACGCCTACAATCATAGAGCGTTTCTTTACATATTTGTACCATCACTAAAGCGTGTTATCGAGGCAGGCGACGTGTCCAATTTGGCCCGCAGAGGTACAATCGAATATGGTGGTTTGGCCGAAGCGAAGCGGATCGAATGACGCAGAAACACTCCAGAGCAAGCGGAGCAAGCGGAGAGTCACAGCAAATAATTGTTCTATTCTCATTTCTTACAGTCCGACTTTTGTAGCTCGCCACTGTTTCTACAGATCGATTTCACTAGTATCAGAATCGTCTTGCCCGTTAGCCCGCATACCGATTCGCTGGACCCTGCGCCAACGATCTCCAAGAAAGCAGTGACCGACGTCACGCAGACCTGAGCAGGCATTTGACAAGGAATCACATTTCGCCGCCGACGCCGCAACGGCTTCACAGCACTTTGTTTTTCTATACCTACGACCTACGATTCCGCATTTGAAACTTGTACTATATAATCAAAACTACGCAAGCTCGTATCCGGCCATAGCAGGCAAACCCACAGTTCCAGTGCGGACTCCCGAGCTATCACCCGCGCATAGCTCACGTCCTCCTGACAGCTCCTCGTGAGTCTGTGGGACTCTGCGCTCGGTACCCTCATACTCACGCACGCAAGCAATTTGGTCTCCTGTCATCTCAACTCGAGCACAGAAACTACAACCATGGACCCTTCGGCAGGCCAGAATGCGCCCGCGCCTGTGGGGAGTCAGAGGCCCGGGCACCGCGATATGATGTTTTGCCACGAATGCAACGACGAGTGGTACAGAGACGAGCACGGCTTCACATGTCCAGAGTGCGGTTCGGATTTCACAGAGATCGTGAGTTGATCGCGGAACCCCACCTTCAGCTCTACAACTACAAGGCTGGGCGACGGCAAACATGCGCTTACAGCTCCAGATCGAAGAGGACAACGACCCTCGAGATGCCCACATGTTTGGCCACGACGGCGATCATGAAGACGACGAGATGCCTGATCTTGAGCATGCTCCTCCATATCCGAATGCCCAGCAACACCCGGGCGCCAACGACGATCCAGAAGAGGCGGATATCAGCAATTTCAACTTTGTTAGGATTGGGCCTGGCAGATTCAATGTTCAGGCTACCATAACACGTTCGGTGTCTCCGCAGGCTCTTCAGGCTGGCATGGCTCCTGGCTCGATTGGTGGCTTCATGTCAATGCTGAACAACTTGACGCAAGCAGCTGTACAAGGGCAAGCGTCAGGTCAAGGCCAACCGCAAGGTCAGCCTCAGGGACAAGGAGCGGGGCTATTCACACGTATGGGCCAGCCGGCGCACCCAGAGGCTGAAGGGCAAACTCCAGGAACCCACACTGGACGCTTTACATACCACGGAGGGGCACGACTGGCACCCCGCGCTGATGGTTCGGGCATGCGCGTTGAACCTGTTGACGATATCTCGAAGTAAGTGGGATCACGATACGATTGTCTAGTGCTAATGACGAATAGCGTCATGACTGGCTTGATGGCAGCATTAGGGGCCCCAGAAATGCCACAGGGTGGCGACGGTAGCGGTCGCGGAGGACCAGGTGGCGAGCACGTACCTGCACCTTTCCTGAATCTTTTCCAGTCGCTCGGTCTTATTCCAGGAGGAGGCCAGATGGGCGACTTTGTGTACTCTCAAGAAGGCCTCGATCGTATCGTCTCCCAACTCATGGAACAGACAGCAACGAACAATGCTCCTCCACCCGCTACACAAGCCGACATCGATGCTCTGCCCAGGAAGAAAGTTTCCGAGGAGATGCTCGGAGCAGAGCATAAGGCTGAGTGTAGTATTTGCATGGATGAAGTCAACATTGGCGAAGAGGTCACTGAGCTGCCATGCAAGCATTGGTTCCACCACGCCTGTGTCTCAGCCTGGCTCCTTGAACACGATACGTGCCCCCACTGTCGGAAGGGTATTACAAAGCAACCTGAGGGCGGTGCCAATGCCCAGGCTGCTGCGTCCGGGGGACCAGCCCCCTCTGAAGCTCAGCCAACAGGCTCACGGTCCATGCCTGGCGCCTTCGAGGAAGTGTCTGGAAACGGCACCCCATCAGACCCGTACGTCGTTCCTTCAGATAACGGATCTACGCACGACCAAGCGACCGGTACCTCCACCGCTACCGACGCAGGATCAGGTGGGGTTGGCGACCGGTTGCGCAGGGGTTGGTTTGATTCTCAGTCTTGAGGCGTACTTACCCCAACAAGCTGACATCTTCTTCCCTTCGTAGGCCGGCAACGACTGCGAGAACGGCGTGCAAGACACCGCCAGCGCCGTCTCGAAAGGCACCAGCGACTTATCAACAGACTCGCCGCCTCATTCCCTGCGTCCAGTCCCGAGGTATTCGTAGTGTCTGAACGCCCAAACTTTCTACTTCGAAGTTTCGTGCGATCATCTGATTCCACTAGTTGGTCCCATTCAGCATTCTGATCGCCGTACCCCGCATAAAGTCTGTGTGTATTCTTTCTTGAGACTGTATTGCGGAATTTTTGATGTATAGATACTCCTTCTCCTGACCTATAAACATTGGATATAGCATGACCACGGCGTTATAGTTGGGCACTCATTGGGCGGTCTTCTGTAGAAAACAACAAATCACTTTTAATGAGATACTTCAGCCTCATCATCCGTTCTTCAGGGTTCATGCTCGTCATCTTCGACATGTGTCCGGGAAGGTGACGTCTTTCCTCCACTAACGCAACCCCACGGACGGCCTTCACCGCTGTCAAAGCGGCGATCGCTCGGCTACTTCGCAATTGGCCGGCAAATTTCTGTCTTCACATGTCTGCCATTGTTGCCCCGGTGACCCCTCCAATGGCAGAAATTGTTGAAGCTTTGCCGTGCACAGACGCGATCGCCTTAAGACGCGGTGTGCGTGTGTGCGACCTTCCGCGTGAAGCTCTTTACGGGAGTAGCGCCCGGCCAAAGTGCGTGACAGCGCATCACTTAGAGGCCGTCGAGCCCTGCATTGCAACTCCCGCAGTCACATACTGATTCATGCGCCAGCAGCCAAAGAAAGTCGAGCGGCTGTTGGCGAGTGCAATAGGGCCCTGGTGTTAATGTTTCGCGTTGGGCAAGGCGGCCTCTTATGAGAGGAGGAGAGGTTGAGGGGGTCCTGGTTGTGAGACGGACGTGTTCCTGCGTCGCTTTTGGGCGACTTGCAGATTCGACGCCTTTGTACTGGCGCCAGCCACAACCACTGGCGCGTATGGCTGCGCGGTGGTATCCGTGCTCAAGCTTGAGCTCCAACAGCTGTCGATGTGGTGTCAACGCGCTGGCAGAGACGACACCGTATCGACGTGCCCCTCTGTCAATGGCATTTTGCCTAGATGGCCATCAATTGACACAGTTCGCACTAGATATATGTAGAGACTCGTCCGCCTGATTGATAACACAGAGTTCGATCGACTTTTACGATGATAGCAATAGCTCTCTGCTCTCACGCGACGTGTGGTAGCACTACGTGCAGTGCTGTGATTGGGTACCCGACTTGACCTTTTTTTACAGGGTCTGTGGCTCAACATATCAAATGACAATTGGTGAGCCCGTCGACGTCAATCTTACAAGCAAGCACTGGTACTCGTCGACAGGACCAACGCCGTGTCTGCCCATCGCCAACGAGGATTCGTGGTCGTCCAGCGACCTCAGGCATGGCGGCCAACGCTGCGATGGCTGTCTGCAAACCCCGAGGCCCTGGTTAGGCGGTAAGATCATAGTGGAGCCGCGCTCGCACGTTCCATCCATGGCCTCGGACCACCCTCACAACGGATACCTAGTGTGTGTTGTGCTTGCATGAAATCGGCGTGTTGACTTTGCCCCATGTGAGGTGTGCAACGTGTAGGCGTCTATCAAGCGCAATTTGACTGGGCAGCACCATCCTTGGTGCTGCAGGCTGCATACAAATACAAGCACGCTAAGATGCACACGTCGTTCACGTACATAAGGAGACCAAATGCGCCGGTAAAACTCTTCAGAAGGAGGAGCAAGCTAGCAGGCTACTGGACCCCGTGCGATTGATAGGAAAACACTGAATCATGCCGAGCTGGCGCTCAAGAGAAAGCTATGAGTGAGTGACCTTCCGTCGTCATCCTGACTTTTTTCTTTTCACCGCACTTTGCTATTCACGCCGCACCCCGCCTTCACGCATCGCTCTGGTAAGAGATAGCTCCCTGCCTGGCAAGACCTTGCTCAAGTCAGAGTTTCACACGCGCCGTCCCTCCCAACAGTCCTCTGTGCTGGGTGTTCTTGCCCCCGCTCCACACACCGCCCATTGTTTACGGTGTGGTAATACTATACTATACTGACCCCCGCCTCAGTGCAACGGCCAAAGAGCAGAAGCAGATCCTCGCCGACATAGAATCGGGATCATCCAAATTCGGTCGGAAGCTGCATTCTTCTCGACCTCCCCAGGCACACCGAAACCAAAGTGGTTTGGGCAGGCAGACCTCGCAAGATACAGTTGCCGCTGCAACTGAAGCACCAGCAGAGCCACAAGTCTCACGAGGACGGAAATCGTCGGCCTCCACCCGTCCCGGACTACCCAAACGCACAAGCAGTATGCGTAGGGCGTACAACTACTTTTTCGGCAGTGCTGGCGCCGCCCCGACTTCACCCACAACTGCAGTCAGCACCGACGAAGCACACGCACCGGCTCCCAGCAAGTCCAGGCCGACGACCGCCGTTGACAATGGCATCGACACGCCGCCCGAGACCCCAAGAGATGCTCCCTCTGGCGTAGACACAGGTAAGCCACTTCTCCTTCAGTTCGCCCCGCCTGGCCAATAACCTATTGTGCCAGGCTCGGGTCCGTTCTACCCGTTCTCTCTGCACGCGGCTCCGCTACATGTTCCGGCCTCTTCGCTAATCCGCCGCGTCAATACAGGTGTTCAGCCTCCCTCGCCAAACCCCAACGACTCGTACGAAGTGCAGCTCGAGGCTCTGAAGAAGCAGCTTGCCCATGCCGAGGCCCAGCTCGACGATGCGCGCATTGTTGCGAACAAGCAGGACGAGCATGTCAAGACTCTTGAGGATGACCACAAGGAGCGCGAGAAGAGCTTCGAGGAGCGCGAGGCTACCCTGATGCAAGACAAGAAGGATCTTGAGGAGCACATGGTCAGTGTTGTCGTGCAGCAAGTGCGCGAGGCCAAGACTAAGGAGCGCAACTCTGTACGTGCTGAGTGCGAGAGCGAGTTCGACAGCAAGATCGCAGCCTCCAAGGCTGAGCACGAGGCCCGCGTCACTGAGCTCCAGAATGAGATCGACACCCTCAAGGCCGAGATTGAGAAGCTCAAGAGCACCATCGCCGACCTCGAGAGCAAGACTGGTGATTCTGCGCCCAAGGCCGAGCTCGAGTCGAAGGACAAGGAGATTCAGACCCTGTCCGAGGAGAAGAGCACTGCTGAGGAGTCGCTCGCAAAGGCAACCGCCGAGCTTGAGCAGCTTACAGCAGACAAGAAGAGCGCCGATGAGGCCCTCGCCAAGGTCAACGCTGAGCTCGAGCAGCTCCGTGCTGACCAGGCTTCTCTCATCCCCAGGACTGACCTCGATGCCAAGGACGAGACCATCGCTGCCCTCACCGCCGAGAAGGAGGCCAGCAGCAAGAACGTCGAGCAGCTCCAGGGTGAGGTTGATTCGTTGAAGAAGCAGATCGAGGAGCTCCAGGCCAACCACGCCGACGCTACCGAGAAGCTCAACGCTCAGACCGAGGCCCACAACAAGCTCTCTGAGGAGCACGAGGCTCGTGGCCTTAGGCTCTCCGAGCTCGAGTCGTCCAACGCCTCTGCATCTGACGAGCACACCGCTAAGATTTCCGAGCTGGAGAAGGCGCTTGCCGATGCAAAGGAGGAGCTGACCGGCCGTACTTCTGAGCTCGAGACAGCTCAGAAGGAGGCAGCCAGCAAGTCTGAGGAGGCCGACAAGGCCAGCAAGGACGCTGCTGCTGCCACCGAGGCTAGCCAGAGCGAGATCGAGGCCTTGAAGAAGCAGATTGCTGACTTGGAGGAGAAGCTCTCTGCTGCCGATGCATCCAAGGGTGATGCTGACGAGCTTTCGACAAAGATCTCAAAATTGGAAGGCGAATTGAAGGAGGCTCAGGAGGCCCTTGCTGCCAAGACAACAGAGCTGGAGGCCCAGGTCGCCACTCTCACCACCGAGAAGACCAGCGCTACTGAGGCTGCCGAGGCGGCCAAGGGTAACGTCGACACTCTGACTTCCCAGGTCGCCGAGCTCGAGAAGTCCCTCAAGGATGCCCAGGAGAGCCTTGCCGCCAAGGAGGAGGAGCTTGCCAGTGCTAAGACTGATGCTTCTAAGGCATCCGAGACATCGGCCGCACGCGTTGCTGAGCTTGAGGAGGCTCTCGCCAGTGCGAAGAAGGAGGCTGAGAGTGCTACCGGTTCCGCTGACGCTCGTGTGACCGAGTTGGAGGCTTCTCTCAAGAAGGCTCAGGAGGACCTTGCTGCTAAGGAGGAGGAGGAGCTTCAGAAGGCACAGGCCGAGGCCTCAGCCGCTACTGAGACTTCTTCGACAAAGGTCTCTGAGCTCGAGGCATCGCTCAAGGAGGCTCAGGACAGCCTCGCAGCTAAGGAGAAGGAAATCGAGAGTGCTCGCGCTGAAGCCGGCGACGCAACCGAGGTCTCTTCCGCAAAGATTGCTGATCTCGACAAGCTTCTGAAGGAGGCTCAGGACAACTTGGCTCAGAAGGAGTCGGATTTGAAGTCGGCACAGGATGAGGCAGCCAAGAGCACCGAGAGCTCATCGGCGAAGATCACTGAGCTTGAGGAGTCTCTGAAGAAGGCGACCGAGGGTCTTGCCGCTAAGGACGCTGAAGTTGCTTCCGCCAAGGAGGACGCACAGAAGGCCACCGAGTCGTCGTCGTCCCAGGTCGAGGATTTGGAGAAGAAGCTTGCCAGTGCTACCGCCGATCTTGAAGCCGAGCAGTCGAAGGCAACCGCTGCCGAGGCTGATGCCGCTAAGCTGAAGGAGACTACCGATGCTCAGATCGCTGAGCTCGAGAAGAACCTCGAGGCTGCCAAGAAGGAGGCCGCTGATGCTGCCGAGTCTGGCAAGGGTGAAGCTACCGAGCTTCAGAACAAGGTTTCCGAGTTGGAGGCTTCGTTGAAGGACAAGGATGCTGAACTGGCCAAGGCTGCTGAAGCTGGCGAGAGCGCGAAGACCGAGTCTACAGAGCTCTCGAGCAAGATCACTGCCCTAGAGAAGAAGGTCGCGGACGCTCAGGAGGCTGCTAAGTCTACTAGCAGCGAATCTTCCGAGAAGATTGCTTCTCTGGAGAAGGAGTTGGCCGATGCCAAGCAGCAGGCTGAGCAGGTCGAGAGCCTCGAGGCGTCGCTCAAGAGCAAGGACGAGGAGGTCGCCAAGGCACAAGAGGCCGCTAAGTCATCGGACGAGCATATCGCTGCTCTTCAGAAGGACCTGGCCGCCAAGGAGGAGGCTCTCAAGGAAGTGGAACAGCTCAACAGCCGCATCGCTGAATTGGAAGCTGCGCAGAAGGACAGCACCTCCGCTCACGAGGAGAGCAAGACCCAGTTGGCAGCCGCTCAGGAGGCTCAGGCTGAGGCAGAGAAGGCTCACGAGGCAACCAAGTCGACACTTTCGTCCGCTCAGGAGGAACTGGCTTCTCTCCAGAAGTCCAAGGATAGCCTCGAGGGTGAGCTGAAGTCTGCCAACGAGAGCGGAGCAAAGGCCGCTGAGCTCCAGAGTCAACTCGAGAAGGCTTCTGCTGACCACAGCGCTGCTCTTCAGGAGGCTGAGTCTTCCCACGAGGCTACCAAGAAGGAGCTTGCTGACACCAAGGCTGCCCAGGAGGATGCTGTCAAGAGCGCCACAGCTGCTCACGACGAGACCAAGGCATCTCTCGCGTCCGCTCAGGAGGAGCTGCAAGTTGCGAAGTTGGCTCAGGAGAAGGCTGAGAAGTCCCTGGCCGACGAGCACAGCGCTGCTACCGACAGCAAGGCACGTGCCGATGCTCTGGAGAGCGAGATTGCTGAACACAAGGCCGTTGCTGAGAAGGCCGCTTCTGAGAAGGCTACTTTCGAGGAGCAGATCAAGGCAAACGACGCCAAGGTTGCTGAGCTTGAGTCCAGCATTGAGGCTGTCACCAAGGAGAAGGCCGCAAAGGATGCCCAGGTCTCCGAGCTTGAGGCACAGCTCGCCGAGTCGCAAAAGGCTGCCGAATCCGCCAAGGCCATTGAGGAGCTCAAGAAGGAGAGCGACGAGAAGCTCATCGATGCCACCAAGGCCCTCGAACTCTCGCAGCAGCAGACCAAGGAGGCCGAGGAGAAGGCTACAGCCAGCACCGCAGCCGTCGACGAGGCTGTCGCCGCTCGCAAGGCTGCAGAGGAGAAGGTCACAGAGAAGGAGGCTGAGCTTGCCACTCTCAAGGCTTCCACTGAGGCCAACGCTGCAGAGAAGGAGACCCTGACCAAGGAGCTCGAGGAGTCGAAGAAGAAGGAAGAATCCCTCAAGACCCTGAACCAGGCCGTCATGGAGAAGATCAAGGAGAAGGACGCCAAGATCAAGGAGCTCGAAGCCGCCGCGACTGAGGCTCCTAAGGAGAACGGTGTCAAGGCTGAGGCTGAGGCCGCGGCTTAGACGGTCGCTCTCTAATCCTCTTTTCCCCTTCTTGATCACCGACTGAGGAAGAGACTGTACAGATTGCTGTTGTTCCGTTTTGGTTTTTCGCGCGTGCGCTGTGTGTGGCAATATACCCCGTTCCGGTTTC